>JAMPIV010002840.1:0-645667 GCA_024509875.1 Oreohelix idahoensis | reverse complement strand
CAAAAACAACACAACCCCAAAACCACACACACAACACCCTACTATTAATTAATCTCTCCATAAAAAACCCCCCCCCTACACAACCACACAACAAACTAATTATTACACTACACTTTTTTTAATATAACATTTCCCCAACTTAATTCTATTGATCAACTATACTTTACCCCCCCATAATTTTTTGATCTGTATGACCCACCGTTATTAGGGGATTGCTGTGTGACGGGTGTGAACCCCCCCCACCCCCCCCACCCCCCCCCCCCCCCCCCCCCCCCCACGAGAGGAAGAACTTACCTCAGTGTTTTTCTTAACTTGTGACATTACGGAAAAAGGAAGTTATCTCCACCAGCTGTGCCAATTTTAGGAACCACACCATACCTCACGCCTAGCCAAGTGCCTGTGCATTTTTTTAGGAACTTTATCTAATAAATAAACAGTACCGTTAAACTTCAACGTCCAGCGATTTCGGGACACTTTGTTAACTTCAACAACTCGCAAATCTGGGGCTGTACACGGAAGAAAATACTTTTACCTAAGCCAAGGTTTAGTGCTGTTTTTTTATGTATTTCCTATGAAGTGCCAGAATTCACCTTTCGGTAAGTCTGCATGTGTGTTTGTGGGGATGGCCAGCCCTAGTGTGTTTTTTTGAATGAAAGGAGATTTATCTTTTCTTACCCTTTTAATTAGTTCGACCTTGTACTAAGGTGCATTATATTCCTTGTACGGGATCTCTCCTAGCGGGATCGGGTAACTGTGTTCCTTCCCCCTCCCGTAAAATTTGTTGATTTAAAGGGAGACAATTGAGAACCCTAGCTTTTCCTCTACACCCCCTCCCCCCTTTTTCTGTAACCCCTTGCCTCAGAGTAATAGATTTACCAGTGGGTTAAATTGCCAAATCTTTATTCTCACAGAGCCTTCAATATCACTTTACACTCTAAAGGGACCAATATTCATCAGCACCCTCTCAGATAAAAATTACGACAGTGAGAGAAGGCGACAAATAAAATAACATAATGATAGTAACCAGAGACAGACAACGATAAGTATAAAAGAGACATGTAACGATATCACGTGGAAGGCACGTGACAGGACGACCTGGCATGATTTTGTTGATGGAGGACCTGGCATGATTTTGTTGATGGAGGACCTGAAGGATAACGAATAAATGAAGCGTAACAGACTCATAGACACTACTGACAAAAGTAATACACTCATAGACATTCTGAAAAACGTAATACACTCGTAGACACTGCAGGTAAACGTAATACACTCGTAGACACTACTAGCAAACGAAATACCTTAAAATACACTACTGGATACGTAATAAACTCATAGACTCTACTGATAAACGTAATACACTCATAGAGACTACTGGCAAACGTAATATACTCATAGACATAGGCATATATTTTTTGTAATAAACGCTTTTTTTATCAAACGTAATATTAAGTTTTGGGGTATAACAGTTAATATATCAAAGTATAATTGTATACACAACTCAAAAAAAAGTAATAAGGTGCCTCTTGAACACTAATGTGGACAGAACTATAGATTAGCTAACTGGGACACATATGTAATGTTGATAAAACTATAGACAGGTTAGCTAGGAGTGAAATAGTGTAATAGATAGAACTACAGACGGGCTGACTGGAGCAGAATTGCAACGCTGTCGCATAGGTTTTTTTTTTTTTATAGATTATTAATATAGCGGTATGAGAATGATTGTTGAAACCATTAACTAAGACAATAAATGGTTTGACAACAAATACGCTGTCAAGTAAACAGAAACTACACATCAAACTCCAGCGTCGACAACTGACTACAAAGATTAAAGTTATATAACTACGGGTAGAAAAAGAAAGCAGACATTCCACCAATAACGAACCAAACGCGTAGAACAAAAGAGATAGTTTATCACTGACATATCAAATAAATCAACACAGTGAAACAATAAACGATCCAAAGAAAGAATTACTTATTGTATTTTTAGACACCATACGTCAAATCTTCATTGACAAAGTAAAAAATCAGCTGGAGTTAAGGAAGACAACACTAATGGTAGACACAAGAGGAAACGAAAAACACACATGGATCTTCATTTCAGCTAGTAGTACGTTTAACGACAAGTCGGCACACTAGCAATAATAGATATAGACTAGAGGTAAAAATCTGTACACTTAGAATATATAAATACATGAGTATATGGATATGAGTATATACTAGAATAAACTTACGACGTGACGGTCAGACAGCCAGCTAGTGTTCTTTCACTTAAATATACTTCGTTATGGCTAATACAAAAGTGACGTGATGTCGAACCTAGGAAATAAGTTGGAAAAAGAAACATAACCGTGTGATATTTTTAAACAGTAGAGATACAGAAGTTAGGGGAAAGCATTCAATTTACGTCCAAAGGGGAACAACTTAACTTTTTTAAAATATAAAATTAAATAACAAATTTTCATTACTTATTTAACGTTATCAATTCATTATACATAGTTATATAATGCATAAGGAACTCACTTATTTTTGTTAGCTCATTTTATAAATGATTAAAAATTTCTTTTGTTTTCCTTGTTTAGAGTAAAAAAAAACTTTAAATAATATGGAGTTTGATGCACAGGTTAAAGTAATGGATACTTACATGCTCTGCCTTCTTCAATGATAATGCCCCGCCAATGCTTGCTAGTAAACACAATATACCCCAATTATAACCAATTTCCATCTAACAGAATAATTTTTCAGAAGAACAAAAAAAAAGTGTTCCACAACTTGTGATAAGACATCCGCTATTACATTTTTAGAAATGTGTTCCAAATAGGAAATAAAGTGTTCCACACCACGGATTTCACAGTTTGTTTCACCAACTCAAGTTTTCAACCCTGTTTTTTACGAGATTTTCACGGATTTCACATTTTTTTCACCAAGTCAAGTTTTGAACGATGAATCCAGGTAACATTACTACATCTGTAGACGTCACGATGGACGCTTTCGAAGGTGGGAATATCCACCGGGCGGGAACTTTGGTTCTCACCGTCTCAGGACCACAGGCGGCGGCAAAGGCGTCCCCGTCGTTTCTCACCAGTGTTCTGGTGGGCCCGGGGGGAGTGCCTAAGGACGGCGTTTCAACTCTATACCGTTTCGAGAACCCAGTGAGATGGTACGTAAACCTGTCGGCAGATGCACACACACGACTCTATTCCAAATTGCATGGAAAGAAAATTCAACTAACGAACCCGGTGCTCACCATCATCTGGTGTTGAGCACCTGGAGAAAGAGCGGGTGAAGGCGACACTGCACTGGCTACCTCCAACAATCAAACAGCAAGCGGTGGAAAATATTGCCAGAACAGTAACCAACGACCCCGAAGCAGAGGTCTACCGAATCAGAAATGCCCCTGACAAATGGGGAGTACTTTTTCAGCAAGATAACCCAGTTCCACATTTCATTGACTTAAAAATTGCAGACCAAGAACAACACAAGGTCCTCATCACCATGCCAGGTCGGAGGATGGTATGTCCTCACTGTGGGGAAGACACCCATTGGGCAAATAAGTGCTCAAAGAAACCAGGACGACCAAGACCACTAGCAGCACCAACCACAACGGGAAACACCTCGTGGCCACAGCTGCCACGAAAGGAAACGGCAGTGCGAAAGCAAAACAGAGAGAGGCCCCAAGAGTCGCAGGCAAGAGACCCACCACCGGCGGACTTCGAGCTTGTCAGAAACAACAAAAGGGACAAAAAAAGACAAAGACGACACTCGGCACCAGACAGCCCCGACACAGATGACACAGAAACCAGAACCGACATCCACACCAACCACTAGGAAAGCAGCACCACCACCAACCCAGACATTTGAGACAAAGTACATTATCAGCAACATCACTACAATAGCAGAGCAGACAAGCCCACCTGAATTAGACTTACGCAGCAAGCTCATCATCGATCTCACAAGAAACCCAGCAGATAAAGATGGCGAAGAACAAGGAAACAGCCTACACAAGTAATTTTTCATTAAACACCTGGTATGTTACCAACTATTATTGTAATTATAATATACTACTACTTAAGGCCTAAACGCTATAAAACTTCCCCCCCCCCCCTTTACTTCAATCTTCCTCTTCGTGTCAGTGCGTGCTAGCCTCTTGAAAGGCTTTAGTTTTGAACCTGCCCACAAAAGCAAGCGTGACACGGACTACTCTCTTACCAAAGGCTTTCAAGGGTGCCTCTCTACCCACTCCGCCAATCTTACTTCTAGGCGCCTAGGTTCTAACAGCTGCATGTCTACCTAGCGTTATTTTGTCTGAGAGAGCGTGTGTGTGTGCAGATGTTTTTTTCTAATGTAATATTCTGTTTGTTTAAAACATACCACCTTTGTTTAAATGTGTACATGTTCTCTTGATTCGGGATTTTACATGTCACAGAAGATTTGTATGAATAAAGATCAACTGGAAAAAAACATATAAATATATATATATATTCTTATACTACCCCTTTCACTCCTACTGTTTCTATGTGTGTGCTATCTTCTCGAGGCCACTCAGTGGTGGGTACTAAACTATAACATCCGTGTTTGAAACTTGTCTACACCTGAGATAGAGGCTTTCTACACTGCAGACTGAAGCCTTCATAGCTTCCCGGTCTATCCGAACCGCCAAATGTATCTCCAAGCTGTCCTTTGGTTTTGAAACCATAAGCTATCTTCAATGTATTTAACAAATTTTTTAATTTCATTTTCCAAAGTTAAAATTTTTTTGATGTGATTTAAATTTGTGTGTGTATGTGTAAAAAAATTACTGGTACATGCACGCAAGCTCTTATATAGCATGTATTTTATGTATAGTATGTATTCTATGTTGTAAAATGAACATGCTTTGAAAATTGAAATACAGACCACAAAAATCGTTTTAAATATGGACCTCTTAACTTGGATTTCTAGCGTCGCCAGTGTGTCTAGCGCCTTAAGGCTGCTCAAGGCTGAGTGTACCGCCCAGCCAAGAGAAAAGCATTACGCTGCACACAATGGACAACTCTCCCTCAATCCGGGAAGGAGGGGGGAGAGCGGCGGGGTGTTTTATTTCAGAATCCAAAAGAGCCCGAAATTTTGAACCACTATAAACCCCTTGCAATATGAAGTTTCTGGAAGTGAATTTAATTTGTGAATGCATGGGTAAAAAATTACTAGTGAATGCGCGCAAGTTTTTTCTTTTCTCTATATACCATGTACTTTTATTGTTTGGAAAATGTACATGTTTTTTTTTTTTTTTTTAATTGAGATGGGAACAAATTTACATGAATGTACAGAAACGGGGAAAAAAATCTGACCCCCTCTCAATACCAACGACCCTTTTTAATTTGGTCTTTCAATGGTTCCTCTCCTCCCCCGCTACGCCTCCTGAAAGTCCAAGGCATCCTTTGTGTACGTAAACCAGCTGATACCGGCTTACTCTCGGAACACAGTCCCACCTCGCCCTGGCGACAGTTTCAAGGTTTCTTTGTTCGAAGCCCCTCTTCGACTCTTAGGTTATATACACGTGTGTATCTGCGCTGGTGCAGCTCCTTAACACGACTACAATTGCACCCAATCTCAAACCCTTTTCAGCTGTTGAAATTATATTGTTTTGAACGTAAAAAAATGAATTTTTGCACGAAAATATGTTTTCAATCCTGGGATCCAGCGCCTAAAAAACATCCCCAACACTGCCCCCCTCCCCCCAGCCCCCCCCCACAAAAATATGTGACCCCCCAACACCCCCCCGCTGCCCCCCCCCCCCCCAGTAGCCCCCCCCCCCCCAGAACCCCATTTTACACCTTGGAATTATTAAATGAGTAGACACAGTCTAATTCACATGAATGTACAGAAATGCCCAACTTTAGTATTTTACCTTCCACACCTTGTATTTACAGTTTATGAATGTATTTTGTTGTATGTTGTAAATTGAACTTGTTTTAGACTCACTGTCTTCCTTTTCGTGACAGTGTGTACTGAGCCCTCGCGGCTACTCAGCGTTGTGCAACACATACTGACCACCCTCTTTAAACTTGGTCTTTCAAGCTTCCCTCTTTCCCTGGGCCGCCTATCGAGCCTTTAAACCAGATTGTACTGGCTTACCTTCCGAACGCAGTCTTACATTTCTTTTTATTCGGGTGTGTGTGCGTGTGCGACCTTCATTTATTGCACTTCTATTCCATGTATGGCACACTAAGAAGCATTTCCTGATATAAGTACATAAAGAAATGTAATGAATATGAGTTTTTTTTTTTTTTATAAACATGTATGTACGGTATATGGTTATACACACATCCACCAAAATACACACCTTGTTTCTTTTCCTTCCCACCTTTGTTTTTCTAGGGTATTATACACAACCTTATCTAAAACATATAAACTCATTCTCTTGGGTATGCAGGTGTACACAAGTACTTGTGTGAACAGAGGAGTCTCTATATTGAAATGTAACCCTTTTATCACGTTTTATTTGTTGTAAAATGCACATGATTTGTAAATTGAAAAATTATCCATGTACTTTCCATGTATTTCCCTTTGTAAAATGTACACTGATTTGTAAATTGAAATGAAAGCAAATAAATTTCACTTAAAAAAAAAAAAAACCAAAATGTTTCATCGGCGCCTGAAAGCGCACATCAACTTACAATATTATACATAGGTAATTTTTTTGTGCTTAAGGGAAAGTCATTATTGAGTTACTTCCCTTGAAAGTTGTGCCATCTCTTCGATCAAACTCCGCGGATAAATCCATTTTACTGCGATTTATTCGTTGTTTGGGTAATAATAGATTGTTCTTGCTTCAGAATATCTATGGCCTGAATTTATGTGTATTGTTTGTCTGAGTAGGACGAGTCTGTCTTATATCTGTATATCTTTACATATCTAAGTCGAACTATATGTTCTGTTGTCTCTAGAGAGGTCAAAGGCTATTCGGCGGATGTGTCGTTAGAGTGTGGTGTGATTTGGCTTCGTCCTGATAGGGACTGTGTGTTTTCCTATGTCGGCCTGTCGCCGGGAAAAAGTGATCTCAGTATTTGTGGGGAAAGTGATAGTCGTCTAAACCTATCGTGTATGCTTTACCCCAGTGTTTATTCATATTGCCAAGGAATGGCAGTTTCATATTTCCTCTACCAAGGTAATCAAAGACACTCTTATGAACTCTCGATCGAAGCCACCATTTTCGATAGTTACGATTTGAATGTCTAAGAGAATATATTTGACTCGATGAAAACGACTTCGATTCCTAGCAGCACTATATTCTGTAGAATGCAGTCAATTGTTCATGATCAAATCTACAGAGCAATGCAATGTTTTATGAATGACTAACTTTAGGACAGATTCATTATCTGCATCCAAACGTGAGTGACAGTTCACGAGTGAAGCCATCTTGGAACCAAAACATGTAGCGACTTTCAAGAAGAGAAAGGGGATGCCCGTATTATCGCTTGTTTAGTCCAGAGATCACTGCTACACATGAGAACCCGTTATTAGCGGTTCAATATTATTATATGAAAAAAATATGTGCTGAACATTATGTGGGAGAATCGTCGCTAAACGAGATTAGGTTTAGAAGCCATCTGAAATATTGTTTATAAGCTGACGTGCTCAGTCAGTGAAGTCAGATGATTTATATATGTATGGGCGATGCTGAGGGCTTGGCTACTGACAGTCCATTATAATATTAATCTACATGAGTGCCCATGTAACATAACATTGCAAGACCATTTATCCACTGTACTATGATGTATTATGCCAACCTGTGATTTGTCACTATCTGTGCTGTCGAGTGTGTACGTCCAATTAAACTTTAGAAAAGGTACACAGTCGTTGGTGTCGATGACTTCCAGTCATACATGAGTGTGAGAAAAGAACATTTGTCAACAACACGAACCCTTATCATCATTCGCACATTGTACACTCAATCCATGTCTACACACCACTGCGTAGGTCAAGTTGACATTCCATACACTACAGTGGAGCAAACAACACCATAGAGATCTTATCAACTGATGATGATGATGATGTCTGCTTCCATCCACTTATATCTATCTTTTGGTGGATATCATTAACGGGAATAAAAATCCAACATTATCAACCTTATCAACTGGTGGACCAGCTTTCTGGGTTTGACCTCGCAGAAGTTCAGAAGTCAACAGATTACCGATACCAGACCGTTTCCTGTGGCTGATACGACACACTTGCAGTATTGGTTTGCTCTTTGTCAACACTTCGTCACGTGACCTGTCAAGTGAATGCAGTATGTAGGCCAGCGTTGTTGACAGTTTTACATTAGACATTACAGAGTTTCACAGAACAGTTGGATCAATTCTTGTCAATGTTAACAGGAAGACAGTATTTGTGTACTAAGAAGTCCTATTTTCATCGATGGATCTTCTTGTTTTCCATATATATGAACTTTAATATTTAAGGCCAGAATGTTTAATTGAATAAAGTGGCAGTTTGTTTATGTTCATAAAAATAACTTTGCCATTACTGTAAAACTGAGCCTATTTTGCAACACATACTATCATACACATAATTTATATATATTTATGTTTACATGTTATTTGTTTGTATAGTATGTTAGTTTCTATGTCAGCGGGTTGTGTTTAAGGTTGGGCGGCGTCCTCACAACAGAATATCCCACGTCATAGAGGGTCCGTTGTGGGCGTTTTCTATAGGTGCAATTTTCTTGATTGAAAATTTGCTGCGACAACTGTTGCTTTTGTGTTAGCTGTGAAGACTGTAATTATTGTTATTTTTGTAATATTTCTTTGTTCTTTAGTTTTGTTTTGAGTTGTTTGTAATTTTTGGTCTACTCTTTTCTATCTTTCAGTTCTATTCACAATTTGTATTCATATATTGTGACGTCATTGGTGTTGTTATTCTTTGCAGATTCAGTGATTATTTTCATTGATTTCCCTATTTGATTTATTTTGATTTCTGCAAACGTTCTTGTATTGTCAGTCCTATTTGTACTTTATGTATTCTGTTGGTTGACATATGTTTTATATAGGTATATTTCATAAGACACAATTGCCTGTGCACTGCACTTGGATTATGGTATAAACCAGTACCTGATTATTATTACTATTATACAAGACCTTATTAAAGGCTTGTGACCCACAGATATTGGGATAGTATACTGATTAATCAAGTCATTGAGAACTTGTGGTATTATTATTATTTCAGGTGATTAGTATTATTGTTAGACACCATGTCTACATTAGAATACTTCATTATACAAGGGAAAGCCCTTGATAAAACTGGTCAACAATTAGAACAATGGGCAGTTGCTCAATATGACAGCATTAGCTGCAGAAGAGAGAAGAGCTATGGCAGAAGAGAAAAGATTAGCTGCAGAAGAAAGAAAAGCTATGGCGGAAGAGAAAAGATTAGAAAGAGAAGCTGAGGCTGCTGCTGAACAAAAGAAATTACAGATGCAGGTGGAGGAAAGGAGATTTGAAGCTGAACAAAAAAAATTAGAAAGAGAAGCTGCTGCGGAACAAAAAAGATTAGACAGTGAAGCTGAACAAAAAAGATTAGACAGGGAAGCTGAACAAAAAAAAAATTAGAAAGAGAAGCTGCGGCTGAACAAAAAAGATTAGACAGTGAAGCTGAACAAAAAAGATTAGACAGGGAAGCTGAACAAAAAAGATTAGACAGGGAGGCTGAACAAAAAAGATTAGATGCTGAAGAGAAAAAAGCAATAAGAGAACATGAATTTGAGTTGGAGAAATTGAGATTGACAAGTATGAGTAATGTTAATCAGGCATCTAGTGGTAATGGTAAACCTTCTACTTACAGGTTAAGGTTCCACCGTTCAATCAGTCCAGTGACGATATTACATTCTGGCTGGATAGATTTGAACGTTCTTGTCGTACACATAATGTGGATAAATCACAATACGCTAATCAATTATCAGAAAACTTGAAAGGTGAATCTTTGACTAGATTATGCCTTGTAGGAGAAGCAGATAAGGATAATTATGATGTCATTAGGGCGGCTTTGATAAAAAAATATCAGCTAAGTGAGGAAGGCTATCGCCTTTTATTTAAGACGATGGTACCTGAGACGGGTGTAGAATTCTCAGAATTCACTGCAAAGGCACGTCTCACAGTTGATCGTTGGATTGAGCTTTCCAAAACAGAAAAAACGTATGAAGGACTTATGGATTTGTTGCTCAGAGATAAGATTATGTCATGTGTGAACAAACCTTTCCTTGAATTTATACATGAGCGTAAACCCAAATCTCTAAAAGAAATGGAAGAATATTGTTCCCAATATGTCACTGCACACCCCGACGTGACTTTTGGCAACACTAAGATTAAGGAGAGTATGCCAGTTGCTTCAGCAACACCATACAATCCCAATTATTCACACAGATTTCAGGGACCTCAAAACAGATTTGATAAAAAAGGTAACCATAATAGTTATCAAAACCAAGGTAACCAATCATTTCAGGGTTCTTCTTCAAAGAACTGGAGACGACCTGATAGCTCTCGACACAGGGGTGGTCATAATTATAGGAATTTCCGTAGAGGAAGTAATTATAGAAACTATCAGGGTTATCCGTCTTGGAGTCAACAAGATCATAATTACAGAGATACTCATTATAATGAATATGATAATGGTAACCAAGGGAACTATGACTCAAACCCAAATAGGGGTTACAATAGAGGTAACAATAACTACAGAGGTGATAATAACCGAGGTAGATCTCAAAACAAAAGACATAAACCACATTTTCAGGCAAACTCTGTACAACAAGAGTCCCATGAAGCCTATAAACAGAGTAAAGATAATAATGATGCTAGTAATATGGCATGTGCCGCTTTTGATTTTGGGAGAGCATCTCAGTGCCCCCAATGCAAAACGTTATTTGAGCCAACCACAGTGTCTACTTTAAGCTGTGGCCATCCTCTTCCTGCTCTTCCGGCATCAGTCGCGCATGATGGAAGAGGTTCTCTTGTCTTACATAAGGGTTTAGTGAATAACAATCCAGTCTCTGTGCTATTTGATTCTGGATGCACCACAATTGGTGTTAGGCAGTCACTCGTAGATCCTTCCCGTGCCACTGGACAAGTAGTCAAATGTGTAACATTTGGCGGCACATTAGAGAAATACTCTACTGCTATCATTAGGATTGCTACTCCTTTCTTTACGGGAGATGTACACGCATGTCTTCTTCCGAATCCGATCGCTGACCTCATCATCGGTCGCATTCATGGAGTCAAGGAATGCACTCCGCAACAAATTTCCACGTGGGAAAGGCAAAACATGCAGATTGCTAACGCTGTAGTCACTAGAGCTCAGGCTCTTAATGTGCCTCAAACTTCATCTATTGAAGATAATGAAGTGCATAACCAAGATAATCCCTTGGTAATTTCTCGTGACTCGTTTATAAAACAGCAAGAAGATGATCCCACTCTGAAGAAATTCTTCATTCTTGCAACTAAAGGTGATCCGAATAAGGACACAAGTCGTAAATCGTGGATTACAAAGAAGAATGGCGTACTTGTACGTATGGTTCAAGACTCCATTACGTCAAGTCATTCTCAAATCCTGGTTCCCAAGAATTTGAGAGTTAAAATTTTGCAGCACGCTCACGACTCTCAGTGTGCTGGACACATGGGTTTTTCCCGTACTAAGTCAAGAGTCCTTGCGGCTTTCTTTTGGCCATTGGTAAACAAGGACATACGTATTTATTGTCGATCTTGTAAAGTATGTCAGGAAGTTAAATCCAAAGGTCCACGGCATGCTGCACCCATTCAGGCGGCGGACATTCCTATTCGGCCGTTTCAAAAAATGGCCATAGACATTATTGGTCCATTTAAGATCAAGTCTGCCAGAGGACATCAGTTTATCTTGACGTGTGTTGATATGTGCACACGTTGGCCAGAGGCTATTCCTCTGAAGAGCATTACTACTGCTGATATTGCAGATGCTCTTTGGCTTATATTTTCTCGTCTGGGGTTCCCCGGAGAGATATTGTCAGACCATGGCACCCAACTAATATCAGATACCATGTCTCAAGTAATGTCTACCCTGCAGATAGATAGATCTTTAAGTAGTATCTACCATCCAATGTCTAATGGTATGGTCGAACGCCTTAATAGAACACTTAAAAACTTACTGGGGAAGATAACTGAGGATCATCCTCAAGACTGGGACAGAGTTTTACCTGCGGCCCTCTTCGCTTACAGAGAGGTACCCAATGAACATACGGGATTTTCTCCCTTTGAACTCGTCTTTGGCGCGCGTCCGCGTGGCCCTATGTCGTTGCTTCACGATCTCATAACATCTGACAATATTGACGATGACACAAAGTCATCCTACGAATATGTCATCGCGTTGAGACAAAAAATTATCGAAGCATGCAAATTAGCAACTTCTTCTTCTGAATTTGCGAAACAGAAGGCAAGGCAATTTGCCAATAAGAAGAGATGCTTACGACAACTTTGTCCTGGTGACAAAGCATTTGTATTACTACCTTGTAGGGAAAACAGATTACTTATTTCTTGGAAAGGTCCGTACGATATAATATCGAAAATTTCCGATGTCGACTATATTGTCGATATTGATGGGAAGCATAAAACCTTCCACATCAATATGCTTACTGAATTCCATGAACGTCCGGATTATTTGCAACCCATTTTCCAAGCAACGGACAATTCTCCAGTACAACATGGTCATTACTCATCACTGTCCGTGATACAGGATGAGGAAACAAGTTTTTCAGATGTAAATCTTCCTCTTCCAATGATCCCACTTCATTCCAGTGAATCATGGAAGAACGTTACTGTCTCTCCTGATTTGTCTCTAGGAGAACAGCGACAAGTTTCAACTATGTTGCAAACATTTCAGGATGTACTCACTGACATCCCTGGACAAACGAATGTCATTCAACATGACATTGTTCTAACTGACCATACTCCTATTAGGGTTAGACCTTATCCTATACCTATACATTTTCAAGCACAGGTCGAGAAAGAGTTGGATGAGATGATAGATTTGAAAATAATCGAACCATCCACCTCTGCATATTCTTCGCCGATGGTTATTGTGCGTAAAAAAGACAATAACATACGTCTTTGCGTTGACTATCGAAAATTGAATCAAGTAACGAAGTTCGATGCCGAACCTATGCCTTTACTGGAAGAGCTACTTACTCGACTCTCCAAATCTCATTTTTTCACTAAACTTGATTTGTCTAAAGGATATTGGCAAGTTCCTTTATCTGAACGCGCCAAACCTCTCACGGCTTTTTCAACACCTAGAGGTTTGTTCCAATGGAATTTTATGCCTTTCGGTCTTATGAACGCACCAGCTACGTTCGTACGCATGATGCGCCGAATCCTATCTTATCGGTCAGATGTCATTGCATATCTAGACGACATCTGTCTTTTCAGCGATACTTGGGAAGATCACTATTCAGGGTTAGATGAATTGCTGTCTACTTTGCGTGAGCACAACCTGACAGCGAAACCCTCTAAAGCCTATATTGGTTTTAGCGAAATTTCTTTCCTAGGCCACCGAGTTGGTCATGGTTTCCTAAAGACAGAGGACCATAATACTAGTAAGATACTTAACATCTCAATCCCTAAGACTAAAAAACAGGTGAGAAGTCTGTTAGGTCTTATTCAATTTTATGGCAGATTCATTCAGAATCTATCCTCTATCATGGCACCTCTCTCAACACTTCTAAAGAAAGGTTCGCCTAATGTGGTCCACTGGTCTCAGGAATGCCAATGCTCTCTGGATAAGATTAAAACAGTGTTTTTTCAACACCACTATTTTAGTGCTACCCACTAAAGATAAGACATTCGTTCTTCGTAGTGACGCTTCATCCACTGGGATTGGAGCGGCACTAATGCAAGAGTACTCTGGAACTCTGCATCCTGTAATGTATATTTCCAGAAAACTTAATGCGGCAGAAAGGAATTATTCGGTTTTAGACCGTGAGCTATTAGCTATGGTTTGGTCGATCCTCAAACTACAGAGATTCCTTCTAGGCGCACATTTCATAGTAGAAACCGACCAAAAAGCTCTTACTGCTATACAGAGTAAGAATTTGAAGAGCTCGAGGTCTACTCGATATGCAATTGCTCTTCAACCTTTTCATTTCTCTGTGCGAGCTATTCGTGGATCAGATAATGTGATGGCAGACATTCTGTCAAGATGCCCACATGATTCCACATAACTATTAGGGCTTAGACTTCTTGATATGTCTAGTTCTATAGTAGTTCCTTTTCTATATCATGATAGATACACATTTGTAATTTAATAATACAGTAGAACTCCATTTATCCGAACCCCAATTATCCGAACATCCAATTATCCGAACACTTCTTCCAAAAAACAAATAAAAAAATCAGGAGCCACCAGTCATGTTAGACTACATTTCTGAATCTTTTGATGTATTATACTTTGCAAGCTTCAAATTCCTGCGAACAATTTAATAGAGGATAATGATGGGCTAATGGTCGGTCGCTTACGTAACAAGAAGTCATAGATCATAAAGTCAGTTAATATCTGGTTTACCAATCCAGTGTACGTGTGCGTTCTAGGCAGAAACACTGGCTAAACAGACAGTTCAACTTAAAATAATTGTGTCTGCTACTACAGCAGAATATTTTGGTTCTGTACAAGTATTTCTCTGTGCGATTTAGCATCTTCCAGTAGGCCTAAAGCATATAAAAGGAACTGCAATGTTTTGTCAATTGAAACGAAAACAGAAATTATCAAGAGACTAGGACAAGGTGAAACTGTGTCTTCACTCGCAAGGATTTTCAATGTTGAGAAAGCTACCGTCTCTGGCATCAAAAGTATACAAGGATAAAATTATGAGTTTTGCAAAATTTTGGATAGTGAAAATGGTCGAAGGGAAACGTAAAACCATGAGAAATGCGTTAGATTTGAAATTGGAAGAGGCTTGTATATATGGTTTGTGCAAAGAAAAGCAAAGGGGAACCTTCTTCTCGCTCTCTATTGTGTGAAAATCTATTCAGTTCAACAATCAACTTGAATTCTAGTCCTGACTTTAAGGCTAGCCAGGATGGTTAAGAAACCTTTAAATCTCGACATGGCATACGAGAATTGGAGATTCAAGGGGAAGTCTTTATCTAGCGATGCAACTGCCGCTGAAAATTTTAAAGAAACATTCTTGGCTTTTTTGGAAGAAGAAGGTTACACAAACTCGATGATGTGTATAATGCCGATGAGACTGGCTTATACTGGAAATCATTGCTCAAAAATCACTTGCATCTCAGCACGAAGCATCTGCCCCTGGGTTTAAAAAATTGCAATTTTGGTATAGTTTCCGCGAATGCCAGTGGAAGTCATCCAGTTCACCGGTGCGGTGCTAATGATCGGCGAAGCCAAAAAACCACGTTTTTAAAGAATAATACATGTTCTCCCTTTTATTGTGCCACAACATCTTGCACAGAAGAGTGCTTGGATGAATAGTGAAATATTTCTTGATTGGTATACAAATCAGTTCATCCCAAATGTGAAGAGGTTGAAGAATCAAAGAAAAATGGTTCCTTGGCCAACTGGAAACGAATTTCTTATACTGGACAATGCACCATCTCATCCAGAGACGGATACATTGAATGCAGTTGATGCAAATTTTAAAGTAAACCCGCTTTTGCTGCCTCTCAATGTAACAGCACTGATTCAACCAATGGATCAGGGTGTTTAAGCAAAGCTTAAAAAGATGTACAAGAAGGAAGTCCTGCGTCGTTTCATTGTTGGCTGAAGATGAAGAAAGTGTGGTGGCGTTTTTCCAAAAAAGCTTAATCTCAAAGACTGCTGCTATATGTTAGCTGATGCTTGGACCACCCTGTCACAAGATAATCTCAACAAGGCTTGGAATAGATTGCTTGGGAAAAAAGGAGGAAATTAAACTACTGCAGTGGACACAAATGATGATTGTATAAATGAAGTTGTGGAACTGTTTCAAGCAATGCCCGGATTTTCATGCGGACTGTGACAAATATGATGCACACATGTGGCTAGAAAGATGATTTGTTCTTTTTCCGTTTTTGAATGACGAAGAAATGTTGTAACTTGTGTGCAAGAAGAAAAAAAAAATGCATGTAGTGACCGATTGATACAAAGACCCTCAGAAGTACATGATGTACTTGTAGATTAAGAAGAAAACCCAAAACGTTTTTGTCAAGTCCTGAAGAGTGCCTTTATAAGCACTAGATTCAACAGCGATGGCTTGGTACGAGCAAGAAGATGACAGCTGTCCTACACAGCTTCTGCTGTTGAAGAGAATGCGGGACTTAGCAGCCAAAAGGAGACTATCCAGTTTGGTGCAAAAGAGGATTCCTCATTATTTTAAATAGTGGGCTACATCTGTGCAAGTACATGTATACGTAAGTTGCGCCTGGTTTTGAATCGTTTGTAATGCTATTTTGAAAACATTTCTCTTTCTTAAAAAATAATAATTAATACAAGTAGTACATGCACTGCAGTGTAATGAAAGATTTTGGTGGTACAGTATCTAATACAGTGTGGTATTATTATTCACATTAAATATGTTTTATAGTGTATTTTCCTTGTGATGGTTAATTATTTTTAGAAATATGTGTACATGTACTCGATACATTATGTAATCCAATTATCCGAACATTTGATTATCCGAACGATGCTTGGTCCCATGGGGTTCGGATAAATGGAGTTCTACTGTATAATGATTGTATCACTACATAGCGGTTCATGGATGTTTATTCACCGCTGTGCTTTGATGATTTTTTCTTCATAAATCATAAATTTAAGATATCTAATACGAAATGATGATATGAATTTTTTAGGCATTGTGTAATTGCCAGAATTGTATTATACTTTGATGACACCTTCCTGGAAAAATATACTTGTAGAGAAATAATTTCTCTCAGTTTATAAGACACATTCTCACCAGTCGCTCCATAAGTCGACTTAGCCTCATATTAGGCGTTATAGGTATTCCTGATATTTTCATCTGCGCATTATTCATGCGTTGTGAGCCTATTGTACGTTGCTCCTAGATGTATTTCAAAAAAAAAAAAAATGTTCCATTTTTTTTTTTCCCGGGAGGTGTGGTAAGACTGTTACGTGCAGTCTTTGATATCTTACAATATTATACATAGGTAATTTTTTGGTGCTTAAGGGAAAGTCATTATTGAGTTACTTCCCTTGAAAGTTGTGCCATCTCTTCGATCAAACTCCGCGGATAAATCCATTTTACTGCGATTTATTCGTTGTTTGGGTAATAATAGATTGTTCTTGCTTCAGAATATCTATGGCCTGAATTTATGTGTATTGTTTGTCTGAGTAGGACGAGTCTGTCTTATATCTGTATATCTTTACATATCTAAGTCGAACTATATGTTCTGTTGTCTCTAGAGAGGTCAAAGGCTATTCGGCGGATGTGTCGCTAGGGTGTGGTGTGATTTGGCTTCGTCCTGATAGGGACTGTGTGTTTTTCCTATGTCGGCCTGTCGCCGGGAAAAAGTGATCTCAGTATTTGTGGGGAAAGTGATAGTCGTCTAAACCTATCGTGTATGCTTTACCCCAGTGTTTATTCATATTGCCAAGGAATGGCAGTTTCATATTTCCTCTACCAAGGTAATCAAAGACACTCTTATGAACTCTCGATCGAAGCCACCATTTTCGATAGTTACGATTTGAATGTCTAAGAGAATATATTTGACTCGATGAAAACGACTTCGATTCCTAGCAGCACTATATTCTGTAGAATGCAGTCAATTGTTCATGATCAAATCTACAGAGCAATGCAATGTTTTATGAATGACTAACTTTAGGACAGATTCATTATCTGCATCCAAACGTGAGTGACAGTTCACGAGTGAAGCCATCTTGGAACCAAAACATGTAGCGACTTTCAAGAAGAGAAAGGGGATGCCCGTATTATCGCTTGTTTAGTCCAGAGATCACTGCTACACATGAGAACCCGTTATTAGCGGTTCAATATTATTATATGAAAAAAATATGTGCTGAACATTATGTGGGAGAATCGTCGCTAAACGAGATTAGGTTTAGAAGCCATCTGAAATATTGTTTATAAGCTGACGTGCTCAGTCAGTGAAGTCAGATGATTTATATGTATGGGCGATGCTGAGGGCTTGGCTACTGACAGTCCATTATAAAATTAATCTACATGAGTGCCCATGTAACATAACATTGCAAGACCATTTATCCACTGTACTATGATGTATTATGCCAACCTGTGATTTGTCACTATCTGTGCTGTCGAGTGTGTACGTCCAATTAAACTTTAGAAAAGGTACACAGTCGTTGGTGTCGATGACTTCCAGTCATACATGAGTGTGAGAAAAGAACATTTGTCAACAACACGAACCCTTATCATCATTCGCACATTGTACACTCAATCCATGTCTACACACCACTGCGTAGGTCAAGTTGACATTCCATACACTACAGTGGAGCAAACAACACCATAGAGATCTTATCAACTGATGATGATGATGATGTCTGCTTTCATCCACTTATATCTATCTTTTGGTGGATATCATTAACGGGAATAAAAATCCAACATTATCAACCTTATCATGCCAGCGAACTATGGGTCATCTTGGAGATCTGGATCCCTGGCTATTGGTTTCCAATATGTGTCGTGGTGATGATGATGATGATGATATAATCCCTTTAGCTGTGAGCAGGTAGCTCTTGACAGCCCATTGCCTCTCTGACAAAGGTGCAAGTCTTCCTCAGTTGTTGTGATGATGTGTAGAGTGTATTGTGGATGGTTGGGTTCGATGGAAGTAGTTGGCGTCGCAGGTCTGTTAGTCTTGGGCACTGTAACAGCAGGTGTTCAACTGATTCCTCATGGTGCTGGCAGTGCCTACAGTTTGGTTCACGTAGTGGGTCTATTCTATTTAAATGTTTATTGACAGGGGCATGGCCTGTTCTCAGCTGGAAAATTAGACTCTGATCTCTTCTTTTCAGTTGTTTAACTGGATCTTGAGGGTTTGGTTTAGCTTGATGTTTGAAGAATAGCCGCCCTGTCTGGGAGGAAGCCCATTGGTTTAGCCATTCTTCCCTATAATTGTTTCTCAGGATCTGTTGGCAGGTTTGCAGTGTGGTACTTGATGGGAACTGGGGCAGTGCTGCTCCTCTTTTGGATAGTTTGTTGGCTTTTTCATTTCCTGGGACTCCGACATGCCCTGGGATCCACTGGAGTGTAACTTCGACGCAATAGGAAGTGAACAGTTGGTCAATAAATCTACAGATGTTATTAATATTAGGGGACATTTTGCTTTCTAGGGCTTGGAGTGCTGATTTTGAGTCTGAGAATATAACAATATCCTCAGGTGGAGTGATGCCACTTTCAAAGTCTGAGATTATCCGGCACAATGCTTTTTCTAGTGCTGTTATTTCTGCATCATAGCTGGAACAAATTTCTCCGCAAGGGCCAAAGATGCAAGGGTGGTCTTCTGGGTGCTGGTTGGGGTATTTTATCACTGCGCCATATCCAGCATTGATGGTAGCTTTAAATGCAGATCCATCTGTGTAGACATGGATGATGTCTTGTGGATATGAATCTATTAGTTTCTAAAGCGATGGTTTTCAGTAGTGGTCCTAGAGTGTTCTTGTCTGCTGAGGGGTCAGAGAGTTCAGTTCTTACTATGGGAGTAGTTGCCTGCCAACAAGGTGGTTCATTATTGACAGTTACCATCGGCTTTCTAACTGCTGGTAGGTGGTGTTTGATGCTAGCTTCTTTTGCATTTTTAAGAAAAGATGTCTTTTGTATTCTGTGTTTTTGGTGCCACTGCTCTATCATTTTCCTATTCTCCTCCTTTGTGTCCATTCTCAGATACCTTTCGTATGTTTCCACTGCTGAACGTTCTCTTCTTAGGTTTAAGGGTTCAATATTGGTGTTGATTTCGCATGCATCTGTCGGCGTTGTCTTCATGGCACCACTTATAAACCGTAGAGCGTGATTTTGGACTTTGTCTAGCTTTTGTAAGAGGCTTTTACTTGCAATAGTTTGGAGGGGGAGCGAGTAGTCAATTACTGGGCACACATATCCAGTATAGAGTTGGCGTAATGAGTGCTTGTCTGCTCCCCACCCACAGGAAGAAAGGTGCTTAATAAGCCTGAGTCTTGTGGATGCTTTCTCAATCAGCTTGTCTATGTGGGGTCTCATGGTAAGTCTACGGTCGAGCTCGACTCCAAGATATCTCGGGCATTCTTCATATGCTAATTTCTCTCCATTCATCCAGACCTCGATGTTGTTCTCATTAACTCTCTTGTTTAGACTGAACAGGCCATACACAGTTTTCTCTACATTGATTTCAAGTTTCCAGAACTGGCAGTATGCAGAGATGGTTGTCAGGTTTTTGTTCATATTTTTGGTGATGGTTTGGATGTATTTTCCTTTTGTCCAGATGACTAGGTCATCAGCAAATAGTGCTTTTTGGCAGGTGATGACATCTGGGAGGTCATTTATAAATATAAGAAACAGTGTACAACTTAGTGCCGATCCCTGAGGCAGTCCTTCCTCCAGGGTTCTTTGTTTTGATGTTGTTCCACTGAATGTTGTTTGGATTGTTCTGTTGTGGAAGAAACCTTTTAACCAATTGTACATTCGCCCTGATATTCCCATTCTTCGCATTTTGAAGAGGAGGCCTATCCTCCAGACTCGATCATAGGCTTGTCTAAGATCAATAAATGTTGCAAGCACATTTATTTTTTCTTGGAAGGCATCACCTATCTCTTGGGTGAATCGTATCAACTGATCCATTGTCTGTTTGTTTCTTCTAAAACCTGACTGATTGGTGTTTAAGATCTTATTGCTTTCTAGCCACCAATATAGCCTTTCATTTATCATCCTTTCAGTGATCTTGCCTAGGTTTGATGTCAAGGAGATCGGTCGATAGCTTGTTACTTCATTGGATGGTTTGTCCTTCTTAAGGACTGGGATGATATTGGCTTTTCTCCAGTCTGTTGGTAACTTGCCTTCTCTCCAGGTCTTGTTAATGAGGTCAAGGATGGTGGAGAGTTCATAATTTGAGAGGTTTGAGATCATCTCGTTAGTGAGCCGATCAGGTCCAGCAGCTTTTCCTTTCTTGCATTTCTTTAGGGCCATCTTGAGTTCTGAAAGAGTGAAGTTCTTTTCAAAGACCTCACAGCTAGCTGTTGGTTGTTTCTCCATCATTTTGGTGAGTGATCTGATAGCACTGTCAAGTCTCTTGCGTGGTTGTTTTTTGTTTACGTTAGCAAAGTGCTTATTGAAGGCTTCTGCTTTCTGTGCATCCCTTGTTAGTGGTGGTTCAGTGCTTGTAATGATGGGTTCAGGGTTTTTCTTTCTTTTAATTCCTGAGAGATTTGATATGAGGCACCATGCTTTCTTTCCGTCTTTCCGCAAGTTTAACTCTCCACATTTCTTAACCCATGTTTCTCTTTTTGCTTTTTTGCTCAGACGTTTAACTTTTGCAGTTCGGCGGTTATAATTTGCTTTGTTGGCGGGGGTTGGGTGTTTCTCAGCTTGCCGTCTTGCTTTTTTCCTCTCGTTTACAGCAGCCTCCAGTTCTGTACTCCAGTAAGGTTTAAACTTTCTCCTACATCCTCGTGGAATGGCTTCTTTAGCAGACTGCAGTAGTGCTGTAGTGATTTTACTATATACCTTGTCTATGTCTAGCGTCATGTCGATGGCCTTGAATCGTTGTCGTACTTGTCTCCTGAAGAAATGCCAGTCTGCCTTTTTGTAGTTCCATGGGGGTGATGTTAAGCAATTTCTTTTTATTTCCCTGGTGTTTGTGATCTCAAGGAGGATGGGTCTGTGGTCACTTCCGATGTCGTCGAGCACTCTAACTGAGCAATGTGGGTGGGTATCCGCTGTTACTAGGGTGAGATCTGGTCTGCTTTTTGTTCCACTGGCGCGGTGGAGCAATGTTGGTGGGGTGTGAGCATTCTGCAGTAGGATGAGTGTAGTAGTGTTAGTGAGTTCTTCTATAGCTATTCCTGTTGGGTTCCTGTCTGTGTAGCCCCACAGAGGTGAATGACCATTCATGTCACCAGCAATGATCATTCTCCTCAAATCCGTGGTCTGGAAAGGCTTCAGAGCAAGGTGTGTTTTTGCGGGTTGTAAATGTTAATGATTTTCAATGGCTTTCCACCATTCCAGACTATCACTTCCTGTAGATCTGTTTCGTCATTGGTTTCAAGAGCGGAAACCTCAGCCTGTGTATCATTCCGGATAAGTGTCACTAATCCTTGACATTTTATACACTTGCACTGGTACACTGTATAGCCTGTGATATGGAAGGTGGTGTCTTTTGGTAGCATTGCTTCTTGGATAACTGCAACATGGATTTTTAGGTCCAGTAGAAGCTTGGTTAGTTCAAGTATTTTGTTTCGGATTCCTGATATGTTGAGTTGGAGGATGCGTAGTGAGTCTGTGTTATATATATATTATTATTACTGGTAGTATACTTTTCACTACCCTCCCCAGGTACCGAAGGGCAGCGCGGGCCTTGATAACCGAGGCGACACCCGAGCTCGTATAGAGTCTGTTGTCTTAGAGGCATGTTCATGATTTCAGGGGGGGGGGGGGGGGGTGGATGCATTTTTCAGTATCCCCGAAGGGAGGCAGTCCAGTGTATCAGTATCCCAGGATCGTCACGTCCTGCCAGAAAAATAGCATATACATCTGGGTCAGCTAATTCATCATTCTTCAGTCAGCTTTGCCAACCCTTCTGCAGTGATGGTATATCTGGCGTTCCCCGCCACCTAGGAGGCTGTCACAGAGGGACAAAGGTGCAATGTCCGCTGGCCTGCATCTCTTCGTCATCCATGGGGATTATTGGATAGGAGACAAACAGTGAAGAATGAGGCAAGAAAGCATTTAACCCATGAAGTGGGGGTGGATTGGTGCAGACCAGAGCTTGTACCACTCGCCGGTGGGTTCTGCATCTACACCTATAGGGTTCCACCAACTCCACAGCCCTTTTGTCTGGCCCCTCACCAAGGACCTGTCCGGCTTGGGTGACCCTGCCAGAGTAAAACTCCCGCCGGCATAGCTCCCGGGATCATTGAGGCACTCAAGCTCTCCAACCAACGGCAAGGTAGGCTTAGGTGTGGAGAGATGTGTCGTGGTAGACGTTCTTCTCCAATTCTGTAGACGTGGCCAAACCATCGTAACTGGGACTGTTCCACTCGGGTCTGAACAGAGCGTATTACAAAACATCACATAAAATGGGTCTACGTCCAGGGCTATTGTAAATACGCACAGACATAAATATGACAAAGGAAGAGAAACAGCAGTTACTGAAAAACTCTTTCGTAATGAAGTTTTTGTTTTTGGATGTATGACAAGTTTATTTAGGGACTTTCGTAATTTACTGGTGGATCATCCAAACACCAAGAGATGTTTAACCTGCCAGCTTCATTGCTTCTAAGATACTGTGTAAATTTAAGTGAAAGAACACTAGCTGGCTGTCTGACCGTCACGTCGTAAGTTTATTCTAGTATATACTCATATCCATATATGTGCCCGTATTCACATACATAGTATTTTGGGGTAAAACTGATTTGGGGTTCTATTTCATTTATTTTAACATTCTTCTATATAAATGAATAATCCGTCGGAAAATTATTACAGCAGGTCAGAATAGCTCGATAGGTGTATTTGTTATTGCGAGAATGCGTGTTACCAACTAAGAAGCAGGTATTGTGCCAATGTATTAATTGTGACCAGTTAATTAAGGAGCTATTCTCCATTGAAGGAATTAAAGGACAGCAAAGGAAGCATTCCGACGGTATTCTATCTTTTTAGTTACATAACCTATAATTGACAAGTTTGAGTTCACAGTATAAATATATTTAAGTTGGCTGTATCAATATATTTAAGGTTGCTGTGTCAAGTTTGAGTTAACTGGATGATCCTCCAGAGGTATCGTTTAACTTGATCAAAGGGTACGGGATCCAGGTTCGAATTCAGATTTTGAAAGTTGGAAGTAATCACAAGTAATATAAAAGGCAGTATTGTCCATTTTTCCTATAGAGTTCCTAAACAATAAGCAAGTCAAATTCAACAATTTCCATCAGCATTTGAAGCAAAGTCCGACTTTTTATATGAAAGGTTTATTTTGGTTTCTTTCAGAATGATCCCATTCTCAGTTCAGTATCATTCGTTTCCACACACGAAATCATCTCATAAAATTCATATAGTGCATTTTGATGAGCTTATGTACATCTATTTCTCCTGTCTACTATGCGTAAGTATTAATGCTAAGACGAGACCTTTACCAACCTGAAGTATGTGTTGTCATAGGGCTAGGGGTCAGGTTAGCCATTGTTCAACTATTTCTGGAGTCTATTCAGTTCTTGCCAATATATAGTGGCGGTCAGCAAATCTGCTAGGAACTTAAGATTCATCTCTTTATCAGGGATTCGGGCGTGCAAATCTTCTGCTAGGAACTTAGGCTCTTGGACTCTTGGTTGGACTATCTGGAATCTCTGGGATCTTTTTTTGAATCTCTTGAATCTAATGGTTTAGGGCCGTCAATATATACATATTGGTTCCTAAGACTGTTGGGGGAAAGTTACTTTGATTTGTCAGTCAAAACGGATATGTTTGAGATAAACTATTTCATTGGCGAAGCCATTAGTTAAGATGGATATTTCACTAGTTATGTCGATGTCACATTTACGTCACAAGTTACTACACAAGTTTCTATGATAGCGAATGGTATAACCTTTTATTCGAGGGTATTTTTAATTCTGTTCAGAGGTTTCAGGTCTCGTATCATTTCCTGTAACTGTCTAGAAGTCTTTATTAAAACATTTCGATAAGAGGCTATGTGAAAATGACGTCATCAATAACTTGCGTACTGAAAATATTTAAAGGATGATTACTAAACTACTATAGTGATTATCATTCCGGTTACATATACGTCCCCATGCTACAAAAATGTATCTCAAAGAGAGACATTTTCCTAGCTCTATCTAACTAACAATCCAACAACTTGCGAATCAAATAAAACAAAGGTATACATCTTTATAGTACATAAGAGGGAACATAGGGGATATCATGAAAACGCATGATTAATATAAGATGAATGTATGCATACCAGTCAATCTATATGAAGACATCCAAACATAAAAAATGTCCGCAACAATTTGAATTTAACAAAACAAAATTACTAATCATCGAAACGTGTATGTGGGGAAATGGGTGTACTCAACAAAAATGCGGGGAAAATCTTTAATACATGTCATCTGATGCTGGGAGGATCAAATGCAATGGAAGAATTGAAAAAATATAACACTGGTCAAAAAATCTTGAACTATAAACGGAAAATTTGAAAATGTCCAATCATATAAACTATTCAATCGTGTCATATGATAATAGCGATCAAACTCCGCTGTAAAGTCACGTATAGTCGTTAAAGTGTGAATACTAATGTTCAAGACACCATGGGTTTGATCTGTTTACATGTATTGTACCGCTGAATAAGTACCATTAAATCCAGTACGACCCATTCACAACGTGTCGAATAATATGTGGGTGACTCGACAGTGTTTGTACTGAGAATCGAGAATAATAAAAGAACTCGTCGGTGGTAGTCCAGAATAGAAGCTAGAACATCTCAATGAACGGGCGGTTTGCTCTCTGACGTCTGGTGGAGTAAAGAGAAGACGTGAAGGTCGCTAATGGACATCCTCCCTTGATATAAATCTAGACGAGGGATTTGTGGTAAGTCAATAGAGGTACTACCGTATTTGGCTTCATCAATTCAGAAATGTTATTTTGTGCAAATCGTGATTTTGATTGTTCTTGACGACGAAGAGTCAGACACTTCCTTTGCAAACTCGTATATAGTTGAATCACGAAGTAATAAGGTTTCCGTAGCAACGCAAAGGTTTATGTAAAGTCCAACGAGCAGGAAGTGTGGAAACATTTCCGCGAAATTCCAGTTACAGCTTGTTAGCTAATAACGACATCAATTGGGACAAGAGCATGCCTTTATCTATGTGAGTTGAAATAGTTGGTGAAATATTAACTGTAGGAGTAAGGAGTGAAGCATCGTCGTTAACCATGTCGACATCGTGTGAGAAGCGTTGGGGATTTGTACGACGTCTTTGCTTTGTAGGTTTGATAAAAATGTGCTCTTGCGGAAATCTCGGTATTTTGGCTAGAGGGGTGGAGTCTGAAGAGGAAGACTCATATTTCCGTTTATCAGGTGTCCTTTTTGATTCGTCCATAACGCACAAAGTAGAATTCGATGCACTGGTCATCGAATCTGTGTCTGGGTGAAAAATATCTTGTGTTTCTTCATTATACAATGGAGCTATTTGAGATGATTGGTAATCATGTCGATCGGTGGGTTTAGGATTGCGAAATGTAGCAACATTTGGAACGCTCTCTTTCTGTTGTATAGGACGTTGTCGTAATTCTCGCAAAGGTATATTCTCTTCACTGGAAGACGCATGACGTTGAATAAGGCGTTATCTTAGCTCCTGCAGAGGGATATTGTTTTCACTAGAAGATGAATCTCTGTTATCTCTAATACGTTTGACGAACGTATCCAAATTCTGTGAAGGGATATCGGAGTCATGGGAGGAGGAATCTGAGTTGGGTAATTCATCATCAGTGGAAGATGAGGGAGGTTGCGCTAGGGTAGACAATCTCGTGGGTCTATCAGCTTGTTTTTTCGTGACAGTGTGTGGTCTGTGGTCGTCAAGACGCATCTGGAATACATGAGCTTTCGTTGTGGTATCTCTTTCTTCATTCCACAGGATGTAATTGGTTGTCGATTTTCGTTCCAACACTTTAAAACCAGGAATCCAATGGTTATCAAATTTGTTCGTTCGCACATGTTTCTGAAAATAAACCAAATCTCCAGGCTTAAACTCTTGGAGTTTTGCTGTTTTGTTCTTAATTCGTGCATTTTTTTTTTGAAGGCTTTTCTTACGTTCCGATGGGCTATTACATGAGCTCTATGCTTCTGTTGGAGCGTAATTTGGATAGGACATTCGCCAAAATATTTTTTCTGTGGCGCCAAAAGATTATCCAGTGGAAAAGTTGGTTCTCTTCCGTAAAGCAGGTAGAACGGCGAAAATCCAGTAGTATCATTGATATTAATTCGAATTGCTTCTAAAGCTTGATTGATATATAGGTCCCAGTATTGACCCTGTCCGGCAATATTGTCTCTAGAGCCAATATGATACAAGATATTATCTTCCGAAAGGATGATGTAGTCTTTCTTCTATTTTGGATTTGTACGAACCTGTGTAATGATCTTAACTAATGTTTCGTCTTTCAATTGTTCTTTCTTAAAGTCTATAATCTGTTCAAACGTTTCTGTTCCTTGGTTGTCTGATGGTAAGTCAAATGTGGTTCCATGTTGTAGTTCAGGTTCTTGGGTTGTCACCTCTTCATCGTTTTGTCTTGAGTTTTTAGAGTCTATGGCATGAATTTCCTTTGTGTTATCGTCGATATCCGATTGTGACGTACGTCTAGTTTGTCAAGTGAATTTTCCCTGATTTGATGGATGATTGAAGGGACTTTAGCTTTTCATAACATTAGAATCCCTGAACATCAGTATTGTTGTAACTTTTCATCAACGAAGAGTAGCGGCTATGATCAAAGCAGTCAAAGAAGATCCCCAGAACAGAGAAGCAGAAGTTTAGCATCTCCGTACGAACACTGAACCGTTCGCAAGACGGACACGAGCGGTCAGAAGAAAGCTTCTTGCAGACTTCGCACTTCTGTGCTGACCGGCAGACTTGCCCGAAAGACGGAACGCTCAGCGTAGCGGATACGATCTGAGGAATCAGGAAACTCACCGCGAACGAGGCTAGTCTCGCCGAAATTTCACACCCTCGTGCGAAGCAGCCTGAGACGAACGTAGATCGGAAGCCAGTCGGGCCATCGTGGTTAGCATGGCGGCTAAATAACTTCGACTTTCCCTGGGATGTGAAGAGGCGCGAAATTTTCACACGTTCCATTAATCTTGCCTTTCTAATAGATAAATACAGAATCTAAAAAGGGCAACGTTATCATTCGTACTGACAGAATTCTAAGATTCACTAGCATATAGCTAAATTCCTGTTAGATTTCATCTAAATTGTTGGCTATTGGAGTGAAATTCTTTTTCTGTGCAGGCAGTAATTAATACTTTTGGTTCGAGTGATCAGTGGTCTAGTTATTTCATTTTTAGTTCACTGGATTGTGGTGTAAATTTAACCTTATTAAATAAGCCCATCTTCAAAGTTCTAGTGCCAACTAAATGTTACATCTATAAGTTTATTTCCTAATACAATAGCCGCTTAAGGGAATTATAACTTTAATACAGTTTAGTTCTGTATAAATAGATGTGCTTTCAACTATTAACCTCACGAGGAGTTTTTTTTTCTCTCTTGCTTTAATTAATTGAAGACGCGAGTGCAGAAAATAGTTAAACTGTAAATGTATCGCGCGTTAGATTTTTATATGATTTTATTGCATTTCATGTTTTTCTATTGCATCCAGAATGATCTTTTGAACCTCGCATCCCAGCAATTAAGCAGCAATGAAACATCATTTAAGCAGCCATTTCGCAGCAATAATATATATCTAGAGTCTTGCCGACTCAGATCGATTACTCCAGTGACTTATGAACATATTTGAAATTTAATCTTTGTGGCGATCCTGTTGGGATTTAGCTATCTGAAGTATACAGAAACAAAGCAAACCCAAAGACTATTTTAAAATCCCAATTCATAAAGTCGTTTTATAGTTATCAAACCGGAAGAAGAACAGTCAACAGTAGAAATATTTTACTCACTGCTCTATTCGTGAAGAAGAACATAGATTTCCCTGACACTGTCTGTCAAGCATAATCATTGGATTTTACCAACCCCCTGAAGAACTTACCTCAGTGTTTTTGTAGTTTGTGACATTACTGCAAAAGAAAGTTATCTCCACCAGCTGTGCCAATCTTAGACACCACACCATTCCTCACACCTAGCCAAGTGCCTGTGCCATTATTTAGGAACTTTATCTAATAAACAAACAGTACCGTTAAACTTCAACGTCCAGCGATTTCGGGACACTTTGTTAACTTCAACAACCCGCTAATCTGGGGCTGTACACGGAAGAAAATACTTTTACCTAAGCCAAGGTTTAGTGCTGTTTTTTGATGTATTTCCTATGAAGTGCCAGAATTCACCTTTTGGTAAGTCTGTGTGTGTGCGACTGTGTGCTGGCCAGCCCTAGCGTGTTGTTTTTTAAATGAAAGGAGATTTAAATCTTTTACCCTTATAGTTAGTTCAACCTAGTATTAAGGTGTATTGTATTCATTGTACGGGATTTCTCCTAGCGGGATTATTTAACTGTGAGCATTCCCCCCTCCCGGGAAAAATTGGTTGATTAAAGGAAAACATTTGATGACCCCTAGCTTTTCCTTTACCCCTTATTACTGTAACCCCCTTGATCAGAGTAATAAATTTACCATTGGGTTAAATTGCCTATCTCTGATCATCACATCATCCCCCCCCCCCCCCTTTTCTCGTCTTTGGGACCGGGTCTTTTCTGTTAATAAATACAAGCGGGAAAAGGTGCATTGGATACTTCTCCTCAGAAACCCTCCCCCCTGTTACTTTGTGTTTTGTAACCCATGATTTCTGACTGTACATTGATACTTACTTATAACTTGATTTTATGATAATAAAAGTATTAAAAACTTTATTAGCATTGGTGTCGGCTGGCCCAAAACCCAAACATTTCCCATATTTTGTTATCGTAGTGTGTATTCATGTACGTTGTGCGTCAGGATCACCAAATCGGTGTGTGCGCATGAGCAACTGGAACTGACAAACAGTTGTTTGTTCAGAAGAGTGGTAGGAAAAGTTTTGGGAGACAAATATTGTCGTAATAAGAGACTGTCCTTACTCTTCCCCAGCCCTTGTGAATCTACTATCTCACTTTCCTAAATCCTTATTCTCACAGAGCCTTCAAAATCATTCTACACTCTAAAGGACCAATATCCATCAGAACTCTCTCAGATAAAAATTACGACACCGATGTAGATTCAAGGAGTGGGGAGTCTGGTTCATTTGTGTCGGAATATGGAATTCGGGACAAAAGATCAGCGCACGTATTCAATTTTCCAGGAATATACTCAATGGTTGTGTTGTAACTTTGGAGATTTATCGCCCAGGTCTGGAGTTTCTTGTGTTGCTCTGCAGTCTTAGTCAGCCAGCTTACAAGTGGTTGGTGATCTGTTCTGATGATAACCTGGGTTCCACGGATATAAAAATCGAATTTCTGGAGGGCGTAATGGATTGCATAGGCTTCCTTCTCTGTTGTAGTCCATCTCCTCTCTGTTCGGCTTAATGTGTGGGAAAGGAAGGCTATCGGTTTTTCGTTTGGAACATTTTTTATCACTTGCGGTTCGTCGGGTGATCTGTCTTGTACAAGGCACGCGCCTACTGCTGTGTTTGATGCGTCCGTGTATATAATCATGGGCTTGTTCAAGTCTGGATGGGCTAGAAAAGTACGGTGGTTAAGGCTGTCTTCAGGTACTCAAATGCTTTTTGGCAATCTTCAGTCCAGCGGAATTTTGCATACTTTCTGGTTAGTTTCAGTAATGGTTCAGCTACTTTGGAAAAAATTGAAAATGTGTTTTCGATAATACGCACAACACCCAAAGAATCCTCTTAATTGACGTACTGTGGTAGGTGGAGGGATCTTTTGGATAGCGTCAATCTTTTCACTGTCCGGTCTGATTCCGTTGGAGTTGACAATAAAGCCCAAATATTTTATTTCCTTCTGTAGGAAACGACATTTGCTGAGTTTCAACTTTACTTTGTGCAATCTCATTCTGTCGAAAACAGTCTCGACATGTTTCAGGTGTTCTTCCATTGTTCCCTTTGTGTGAATCAAGACATCATCTATATATGCTGATGCAAATGAGTTCAGTCCTTGCAGCACTTCATCCATTAAACTTACGTAAGTAGCCGGGCTATTCCAGGTAGAGGGTAGGATATCGTTTTGGTGATTTTATTTAATGCTCTGCATGCTTCGGAGTAGTATAATCAGAATCTGTCTGGGGAATGTTATCTTCATTCATTATTTCGATTACAAGTTCGTGCAGTTCTTGTCGCCTTTCTGATAAGTCTGTATCAAACCTTGCTTCCAGCAATTCTCGCACCTTCTTTGTTGTCAGGGTGTTAAAATCGGCTCCTCTTAGGGTATCTTTTATTTTCTTCCTTATCTCATTTATACTTGGTTCAACAATGTTGCTAATTTTCTTCGTCTTGATCTGATTTATACATCTAGGATCACATTTCTCAGTTTTAGGCCAATAATATCTATTTCCTTCGTCGTCTGTTGTATGATCGAGCTCGTCTGACAAGTATCCTTCTGCATATTCGTCAGAGTTCATAACACTATCTTCCGCACTTGACGAATCAGATTCCAATTCGATGTCAAACTGGTACTTTTCATGCACTGTAGATACTTCTTCTTGTCTTGTTATAGGTTGATTAATATTCCTGGGGGTCAACTGCGTCCTGTCTGTATGCACCAAATTTGCTTGTCGGTGTCTGTTATCTTTCTTTCCTGATCTTATTGGACCTATGTGTGCCCTCCATCCATCTTCTGTTGTTATGAGGCAAACTTGTCAGTTCTTTAACGCTACGGTTTTAAACTCCCATATCTTTCTGTCTTTAACTTCAGTAATGAAATTTCTTACCGCCATTCTATGTGCTCGTTTATTCAGTGTGTCCCAGTGTCTGTTTCTGTTGCCATAAGACTTGCATGGTGATAATGTACGTGGTCTGTTCTCTATTTCCCCATGGCGATAATGTGGCAGGTTTCTCCTTGGGACATAGGGGTGGATTCTACTGGGATTCGAACTGGGGACGGTATGGATTGGGTACTGCCGTCTCTGCCATGCGTTACTTGGTTTGTCGTGTGTCACCCGATCAACAATGCGTCTATCCCTTTCACATGGAGGATTATTGTTACGTTTATATATGTACTTCCTACTGTCAACATTGTATCTGCGCCTATCCGCATATGTTACTGTATTATAGTAGCAAAATATGCGAGAATAAACGCTCACTTCAGTACGATTTAGGCATAAAACGATAATAAATACATTAGCCCGCAGGTGTCTGACGGTTGTCATCTTCGAAGCCAGCCGCGCTGCTTTTTGCACAGTGCTAAGCCTAGAGAAAGATTTCGCGGAAAAAGTCTGACACGGTTTAGTTTCGTTTTCGAGAAACACTACTAATATTTAACTTTGCCCAATCTGCTGTATACACTTTGTAGTCTAGCCTTACAATTAACTATTGGCGGAAGTACACCGCAATATAGCTATCTGAAGTAACACTTTCTGTCAACTTTGTAGCAAAACCAGTAGTAATGCTTACATTTGTTGGTAATATTACACGATAAAATGCTAAATAGTAACGCAAATCTTAAACCCGCCCCGTCTAAACCCCGCTTCGCACACAGTCTGCAACGCATATATTCACACTGCGGAAAAGCCAGCCAATGTCTAACCACGCAGACAGTTTTATTTCCTACTCGTGGTAGCATTTCTGATGTAACTAAAACAAGTTAGTTATTTGAAAAATACATGCTCGCAAGACGATGAAGGAGAGGAAGATGGCGGACTTGTGTAAAATTTTAGTTGACGATGGACGATGAAATAAATTGGAAATGTTAAACCATTAGGAAGTTCCCCATAAGAATTATATGGTAGTATGACGTGGAGTTGGCTGAAAAAATAGTTTATGTGACAGCAAGAAATAAGATAGGGAGGACAGAGGAGGGAATAAATATATGTATAGTTTGTAAATATATTATAATAATATTACTTTTACATCATATTCTTTTTCGCAATGGCGGAGAAAAAAGAATTATAGCAACCGTTTTAGAATATCAGCATCTGCAGAATATTTAGAAGGCTGATGATCTTGTTTGGAAATTATTCCGTTGATTATGAACGAAGTTACTTTAAATATTTGTAGACTCTTTTAAACAGAATTTAAGTTTTGCCTACAAGGGTTTTAATTGTGTTCCCTTCACTATCAAATGGAGACAATTCATTTGCAAAAACATTATTAAATATATGCAGTTATATGATTTTTCACTAATTATTTTTTTACATTTGTAATGTTAAATTGTAATAAATATAAAAATATACTTGTTTTAAAATAAAGAACACATATATTATATCTAATTCTTAACTTCATACATATGTTTTAGCTTGTATTAAACGTTCAAAGGGTCAGGAATTCATAGATGGTCGACCAATTTAGCAGCCTTGGCGCAATCATTAAGCATTACATTAGGTTCTCTGCTGTTAATTACTTCTTATTTATTTTTCCATCTGCCTGTTTTTGGATGGATATATTAATTGTATTTCAATCTCTTATTCTACAACTAAGCTACCCACATTGACTTTTTTATATTTCTCGAGTCTATAATTCTTACTCTATAACTGCCTCACTCCTTTCGTGTCTCGGGTTTAAAAATAAAGCTTTAGACATCCAACTAAGATGTAGCTTAATTAACGTCCACCTCAAACTTTCTACAGCAAAAGAGCTCGCCTTCAGGGCAAACTGAAGCGCGAGAGATAATTAGTTCCGCAGTCAAACGTATATAAAACAAAGGTCAGAGACATAACGGTGTGTGTATATGTTAGTTTGTTTGTGTGTCCATCCTGATCAAAGATCGATAGACGGTATTAAGGAAGTCCGTAAGAAACATAAGAAAGAGTTTTTTCAACATTATATAGATCCAATGCTGATAGATGGAAGAGAGTCATGGGCAATTAGGAAACAATTAGGAAAAGCACCGAATGCCAAAGAGATGTGGTTTTACAGAAGAATGTAAAGAAATGCCATAGAGACCTACAAAGAGTTAAGAGAATGTCCTTAATGAAGCCATTGCGCACAGGAAGGTTAGTACTCATTAGAAGGAAGTAATCCACTTTTTTTGGGAAGTATGCAAACAGAAGAAGAAAGTCGGAGTATATCTCGACAACAGAAAAGATTAAAGGACAAAAGAGATTGCAGACGACAAAGAAAGAAGTTACAGGACAGGTTTACATCATGGAATGGAAAGACGTCATCTCAACACAGTTGATAAACAGTATTGGAGACCGGATGTTATGGACATATATTATCACCTACGCCACCAGACGTGGTACTTGAAGAAGAAGTAAGGAACAATGACTGGTGCAGTCTGCAGTCATACATGCTGAGTGGGAACTAGTAATGCAGTTCCCAACTCTGACTAATGTTACAGATGAAAGGAAAAATTCACGTCTTGCAAACAATAAGATCAGAATAGACACTGTCTCGTGTAGAGCAGAGAACAATCTTTTAAGAACAGACCACCAGACTCAACAAGTACTTAAATCAAACCCCTCACATGGGAGCCGCGCTAGCGTAGTGGTTACAACACCGCTCTGGCGACCGAGTGATACAGGATCAAACCCGGGCGACGGCATTTGAGGATTTTTCGTCGACCGGGATTTGGACTGGATTAACTCGAGACCTGGCGAGGACATTTGAAGGAGTGTCGTCGACCAGGGACTGTCGGCTCCTGAGCCGACCCAGCTGCAATGGGTACCTCCGAAATCGGCGAGTATTTGCCTGAATGGCGAGGGACACCTGTCTCTGTACAAGAAATAAAGGGATACTCACGTAAAATCAATGTCAGGTTAGACATAAAATAATAACCTGAGATTTCGCCTTGAGTATTAGCAGGCGAACGAAAAAAAAAAAACCCCTCACATGAGCCTAATTGAGACAGTTCATCGTGTGCTGCTCACTTGCACAGAAAGAAGAAAGCTTCTGCCGGGCTCCCCGACAATCACTAACACTCTTTACAGCACTCCTCAACAGCTCTAGAACATATGCAGTTTCTTCAACTTGGCATTGGCTGCGAAAGATCGACGAGCTTAGTAGCCCTAGGTAACTTTCTCTGTATACAAATTAGCTGTAAAAGATCTTAAAACGTCGCTGTCTCTTTCTCTGGTTGTATACGTGAAGGTGTAGATCAGATAATGATGAAAGAAACAGATTTTCATAAATGGACGCTTGCCCAAGGTGAATGAAAAGGTAAGATAGTCGGTAGAAACGTCAAAATAAGACAAAGAAGCCGAATAATTAGCAGGAAGTAAAAACGATATGTATGACAGTCACCAATGTGGAACTGATGACAAGAACAGATGACAAGATGTGATGACAAAAACACGACAATTGTCAATGGAACAAGAGACAGGAAACAGACGCTGGCGATGGATAGGACACACATTGAGGAAGCTTGTTGATAACATTACAAGGCAGTCCTTGTTCTGGAATCCACAGGGAAAGAGAGGTGGAAGTAAACCAAAAAACACGTGGAGAAGAGAACTAGATACAGAAGTGACAATGATGAGGAAAGACCTTGAGCTAAAGACACATGACAGGAAGACTTGGCATGTGTTTGTTGGCGGCCTATGCTCATTGGGGAGCTAAAGGGTATTGAATTGAAAAACGATATTTAAATAAAGATGCAAAAAATAATTATGTATGTCATTTTAAAACATAAGCCAGATAGACTAAAAAACATTTTGGGAAGCAAGTGACGAAAGTATCCCCACCCTCTCTTTTCCTCGATGTCGTTCGGTTGTTCGTGTCCACTGGCAAATTGACACAAATACCGTTTTATCTGTTGTCGTAACTGATCACACCGGTTACAATGAATGAAGATTCACTGTATCTAACCGCTGGCAATGGATCTGGTCTGAGTGTAATAAAAGGCTGAAGTTAAGTTAGATAATGAAACAAGAGCCTATCAGCCATTTAAAACACGCAATGCATCCTTATAACATTGGGCTATAATTGCCACACATTACATAATACCTTTCTCCATGCTTACATACTGTGGTAATTTTAGAAAAACGTTAGTCATTTTCTGTGAGAATGCGGTGGTTAATTTCTTCCAGTGTAATTTATTCTTTTTTTTTGGTTCGGTTTTTGGCTTCTTCTGGCGAGGCGTGCTTCTTTCAACCTATTTGGTTATATCTGAGCGCATTTACCATCCAAAAAAAAAAGTCAACTCTGTTGACTGCTAACCCGATCAGCGTTGATAGATACTAAGTCCTGAAGAGGACTAACATTATCTATCTGCTAGCATAAAGCCCTAAAAATGGACTCGCCAGCTACGCCAACGCCCGAGCTTGTTGATCATATTCCAGTGTAAAGCTTTGCTAATCTGAAACAACCTTTCCGTTGGACTGGCTTTCAGAAAATTGTTCATAAAAAACAAAAATATGTCTTGCAGCAGGCACTCGTGGGAAAGGGGAAAAGGAGATAATAAGACAGCAAATAAGAAATAGAAGCGATAACCTTACAGGCAAATCGAATCAGGGATCATCCGAGCAGTTACCCTAATGGTGCTGAGTTGACCTTGTGTCTGGTTACAATTTACCCGCTTGAGAGGTGATGGCGCCGTTTAGAATGTTTTATTTCAATATTTCTCAACTATTCACAGTGTAATCAATGAGTTGTTGGGAGTTTTCACGTGTTGATTTTAAAAATCCATTTTCTCTTTCGTATTCCTTATTAGTTTCACGAAAGATCTTTGTTATTAGAATTGTTATTGTTCAACAGAATCGACATCATGGCACTCCTGGCAAACCCATAGGTGCTTAGTCTCCCTTAGTATATGTCGAAGAGTGTGATTTCTAACTGTTCTTGTAGCTCGCTGGTTGTATACACGACGGATGCATCTTTTCATACGTCTATTTCTGCTAGCCTTTCGTTTGATGCCAAATTGCAACAGTTTTAACCTTGATGATTCATCTATTGCGGTGTCATTCTCTAACAGGCGATCATTAATTGTTCTCAGTATCTCCCCCTTATCCATATCCAGTGTCCCCACCATGGGTGCTTGTGACGTAGAATGGGGATATTGATACAGTAATCCGACAGCCTTTGCTTTCCCATTTAGTGTCTACCATTGGCTAAGCCAAATCACGCAGTTTTATGTTTGTATGACTCACCTTTGAATCCACGCCTTTTTTCTGGAACATAACAACAGAGTTGTTTACCAACTTTCGTAAACCTGCCAGTTTAACAAGGGAGCGAATCGCGTTTGTTTACCTGAGTTTCTCACGCGAGCTGATTTGCCAATTATCGGTCATTAGACAGATGCGAGTAGAATTAACGGATTGTTTGAAAAAATACAGGGGCGATAATATTTTCCCGACCACCTTTGATCTGCGGGAAGGGGACGTAATCTGAGAGAGGCTCGTGCACGGCCAGTCTTCTGAATGCCCACAACCGGCACTAAACTAGACCCCTCTGTGGCTACGAGTCAGGCTGTGGAAGGGGAGCTTTGTGACTCACATAGAAAGAGTGCAGGTAGATGTGGCAGGCAATTACAGGTTGGCATGTGGAGGAATGTAAATGGAAGGAAAGGGCCTGTTTCTCCAAATGATAGGGATACTGAAATGTTGGTGCGGCAGGTGGGGGTCATTAACAGGAGGACCATCTCTAGACGCCACGGGAACAGTCGCCGGTACAGAAGCAGAAAGAAACCTCGTGTATGGAATGGCCCCCGGAGAATCAGGTGCTATAACTGCGCTGATTTTGGGGATCATATAGCTGCCAGGTGTCTACGTGGTCCTCTACCTAGAAGATGTTTCCAATGCAAGTCAGCACAACATTTAGTAGCGAGCTGTCAGCTCAGTAACTCTGCGGCTAAGGCATCACCCAAAGTTGAGCGCAGGCAGAATGACCGCCACTCAGAAGGAAGGTTAGAGAGTCAACCATCACAGGAAATGTCGACCAGCAGTGGACCAAATCCCCAGGAGTTTAAAGAAAGCAATGCGAAAGGAGAGCACCAAGAAAACAGGATCAAGATGATAGGAGGTCGGTCTTAAGTAGTAGTACTGATGGAAGGAAAAGAGATAAACTGTGTGTTTGACGCAGGTTCACAGGTGTCTACCATCACAGAGCAATGTTTCAGGGAGATGTTTGGAGGGCTCCCCTTGGATGAGGGTAGATGGGTGCACCTGACAGAAGCAAATGGTGCCACCATCCCTTATATTAGTCACTTAGTTGTGGACATACAAGTTGGGTGCACAATAGTGAAAAACTGTGGAGTTTATGTTGTCAGGGAAGTACAAGGATCTGGAAACCAGAAAAAAAACACCAGGGATCATAGGTACTAATGACCTTGTGGAAATCCCAAACATACAGAACATAATTAGATGGGACTCTCCAAGGGATCAGAGGATATCGCAGAAATCAGACTCTATGAAAGTATGGGTGTCTGGGAGAAAGCAAACCCACATACCGGCTCGATCGATTAGGGCCATAACAGTCAAATGCTGGAGAGGAAGCCAGTCAGAAAAAACTTTTCTCTTTGAGCCTAACAGAGACTTAGAGCACTGGGGGCTGATTACAAGTCATACATTGACTGTTCTTAGAAGTTGATCCTGTGATATTCAGGCTATTAATTTGGGTAATGAGGACTTGTTTTTAGCTCGTGTGACACAAGTAGGAGTACTGACAGAAGCTGGGGTGGACTACAGCACATATTTCAGAGTTGTAGGGACTCAAGAGGTTGAAATGTCAGCAAGTCCACCATACACGAATCCAGAGCAAGAGATGTGCCCAACTGACCTTACCGGGTTTGAGGGCAGTGAGGCTGAAGAGCAGGAAGTAAGAGCGTTGTTGAGACGCTATGCCGATCTTTTTGCCACAGATAAGACAGATGTAGGATACACTGATAGGGTAACGCACACCATCCCATTAACAGATGACACCACAGTTAAGCAGCCTTACAGGAGAATCCCTCCTGCTTTCTACAGAGAGGTACAGGATCACCTGCAAGGATTGCTTGACAAACAAATAATCAAGGACAGTTGCAGTCCTTGGGCTTCCCCAATAGTTTTGGTCCAGGAAGAAGGATGGTCGGCTTAGACTCTGCGTAGACTTCAGGGCACTCAATAGCAAGGCAAAGAGGGATGCCTACCCTCTGTCCCGAGTAGATGAGTATATGGATGTGCTAGGAGGAGCAAAGATTGTCTCATCGCTTGATCTGGCAAGTGGTTACTATCAAGTAACAATGGATGAGAATGACCAAGAGAAAACCGCTTTCACTACCCCTTTTGGACTTTATGAATATATCAGGATGCCTATGGGCTTAGCAAACTCTGCCAGCACCTTCCAACGATTAATGCAGAGCCGTATGCATGATTTAGTGTTCCAGCTGATACTAGTTTACCTTGATGACATTTTAGTGTACACCGCTGACTTCACTAACCATTTGAGCCGACTGGAGAACGTATTATCTAAGATACGCCAGCTAAGGCTGAAGTTGAATGGAGAAAAGTGAAAGCTGTGTAGGACAACGATTGAATTCTTCGGGCATACTATATCAGCAGATGGAATAGGAGCTATGGAAGGCAAGGTGAAGGCAGTTCAAGAGGCCCCTGTACCGAGCTCCCAAACTGAGTTACGGTTATTCTTGGGATTGGCCAGTTACTACCGCAGATTTGTGCCGGGCTTTGCAAAGATAGCCAAACCGCTACATGATTTAGTAGCTGCGCTCAATCAAGGCATGCAGACTAAAAGACGAAGTAAGTCACCCATAGGAGAGTTGTGGACCGAAGAGTGTGCTGAAGCCTTTGAGACACCGAAAAAGGCGCTAACCTCCACACCGCTACTAGGGTTCCCTAACTTCTCGCTACCGTTTATCCTGGACGTAGATGCATCATATGAAGGATCAGGAGCAATCCTTTCACAAGTGCAAGATGGAACAAAGAAAGTCTTGGCATATGCAAGTAGCACACTTCGACCCTCTGAAAGAAACTCAAAAAGCAGTATGAGGCTAGAACTGCTGGGTCTTAAGTGGGCCATGGCCGAGAAGTTCAGAGATACCTGCTAGGATCACACGTGGAGGTATTTACAGACAACAGGGGTCTGGCCTTCTGGGAGAAAGCTAAACTGGGAGCTGTAGAGCAGAGATGGATGGCCCAGATGGCTATGTTTAACTACACAGTCCGACATCGGGCAGCGAGAGCCAATGGAATTGCAGATTATTTGTCCCACTTTCCTATTGAGACCACAGGCGAAGAATTGGAGGATGAAGCAGATGTTGCAATAAGTGGCATAACAGCTGAGGTTGTCAGAGGGTTTACCCAGATACCGCATGAGATAGGGTTGATGGCAGCAGCAAGCCAGAAAGATATCAGTGAAAGGGTACCTGCCGAATCATCTACAGCACCAGCAAACACTCAAGCATTTCGTACCTATTCGTGTGATGAATTGATAAATCTCCAGGGAGCTGATGATGTGGTAGCGATGGTTAGGAAGATTGTAAATGATGGCACCAGACCTGCAAGAAGAGATGCTCGAGAAATCCCCTTGGCTGCAAGGAAACTACTTAATCAGAGTAACCGGCTGGAAGTGACAGATGGGTTGTTATACCGGACAGTGAAGGGATCAGATGGATCGAGCATAAAACAACTGGTAATACCTGAGTCCATGAAACCACGGATACTGGACTCTGCTCACAGAGTGGGCCATCAGGGAAGAGAGCGCATGCTAGAGTTGCTGAGAAGTAGGTGCTTCTGGGTAGACATCACAGCTGATGTTGAAGTGTTTTGTTGCAGATGCAACCGACGTAACATTGTCTAAGCACCTCAACTGAAGTTTCATGTGCCATCTGGAAACCTGATTGCCTCCAGGCCACTCGAGGTGGTAGCAATGGATTTCACACTGTTAGAGCGGGATTCTAAAGGGCTTGAGAATGTATTAGTGCTGACAGATGTGTTCAGCAAGTACACCATTACTATACCAATAAGAGACCAAAAAGCAACCACGGTCACCAAGGCCCTGGTGGAGAAGTGGTTCCAGTATCTCGGAGCTCCTGAGAGGATATATTCTGATCAAGGCCGGAACTTCGAATCAGCGATAGTCGCAGAGCTGTGCAGGATATATGGAGTCGACAAGAGCCGCGCTACAGCTTACAATCCCAAAGGCAACGGGCAGTGCGAGCGCTTCAACAAGACCTTGCATGATTTGCTGAGACCCATGACAGCCAACCAGAAGCGAAGGTGGTCTGGGCATCTAGTTGAGGTGGTTATGGTTTACAACTCCACCCCAACGCTTTGACAGGGTTCTCCATACTACTTTCTCTTCGGCAGAAAACCAAGTCTTCCTCTTGACTTCATGATAGGCACGCGCCCGGATGAAGAGCCCGAGACAACGGATGAGTGGCTGCAAGGTCACCTAGAGAGGTTACGAGTAGCACCCTAAACAGCTGCAGAGAGAATGTAGAAAATGGCCGCTGATAGGAGAGAGAGAAGTAATCCAAACCCCACACCATTACGAGTAGGTGAAAGAGTGCACTACACTGACAGGGCCAAAATACAAGACGTGTGGTCCAACGAAGAATTTATTGCATCAGCAATTCCAGACGCTAGCGGTGGTTCTTATGTGATAAGACCAGCAGACAACGAAGATCCGAAGATGACGGTTGCGGTGCACGAACTGAGACGAAGTGAAGACAAAGATGATTCTCCAGATCTGGTAGATTCGACACTAGGTCTACCTGAGGCACCAGCTTTGCCAGATGAGACAGACACTGGATAGAACGTACATGGGCTAACGCCCGAACAAGGCTAGTATGCCCTGCATCCGATAGAGGGTCCTGCCTCGAGACGATCTGAGAGATTACGACTGAAGCGCCAGAGGTAGTGTAGTTGTCGGGACGACAACAAAATCAGGCGGGAAATATGTAGCCGCGCCATCTTGTAATCGTTTTGGCGTCTGTCGTTTAACAGCGCAATCTTGTCATCGCCATTGTCTCCGTGGTTCACTGCCTTTTTATTACAACATCTTCAAGAGGAAGATATATTACTGTGCCACAATAAAGCCTAGAAATAGTTGTGTTTTATATTTGTGTTTTCGCTCCTTCTAGAGCTTCCATCGCGTGTGTTATTTGCGTGGCCCTATTACTACGCACGCGCACTACACCGTGAGTGATTAGTCCTATCGGCCTATATAAAGTAGTGCGCTGGCTAGCAGAGGCAATTTTTCTTTGTCAGTCACCTGTAAGAAACCAGAGTCGATCTGAAGATGCCTTGAACATGTTAGCAATTGAGCACTGGCTGGGTGTTTTGTTTCGTTTGGTTTACTTTATAACGTTTGCTTTATGTGCTTGTAGTCGCTGATATGGTTTTGTGAATAAATACAGCCCTGCCTTAGAATCAAGAGTTTTATTGTTGTTCGGGTCGGTGCGAGTGTGCAAGAAAGTGATCACATATCACAACATAATCATCATCTCTCGATGAATGTACATCATTTCTTTCATCTTTCCCTCCCTGCTCTATATGGAACCTGGGACTACCTATGCTTTTAGTTCTCTGTAAGAAACTATCAATAAAGCATTCACCAGCCCTTGCAGTGGTGGTTCAAGAAATAAGCATTCTATACGCTGAGGTTGCCAGCCTCAAATGACTTGGACATCCACTAGCGATTTCACATATTAATATTCACATGGCAATATATACACATTAGGTCACATGTTAGTAATGAAGAATATAAAATGTAAAATGCACAACGTACGCCAGTCCTGGCTCACAGACTTTTTGCTCAGATTAATAAATGGCAATGGCAGATGCCTTAATTTTTAAGTGTTCTTGGGGTGGTTACTTTTACAAGATAATTCCCTCTGAGAATCCGTGTGTTTCAGTTTCCTCAGTCCCGGTTTCCGTGTTAAATTGATAGAGTTTTCCTGGGCTGTTTTGTAAGTCCTTTTAAATACTCCAATAAAACGTGTCCGGTCTGATAAGATGGAATTCTGATTCTAACTTCTGGTAGTCTGGTGTTGTCTTGGCAAGCGATTTCTCACAGTGAATTAAAACTGCGAAAAGGTCCGGTTATATTGCCTGTCCTACCCCCGCATCTGTTTGTTATGAAGCTACTCAGGGCTCCAATCATTTCAAACATGCTTGTTTTGTGAGTAAATTTCAAAATAATCCGACATGGAATAATTTTGCACGTTATGCAAAGGGCACGTCTCCTATATATGGCAATAAAACATCCGATGCCTGGTGTACTAACTCATCAACACATCTGTAAACTCATACCACAATGTTTTTCAGATGTAGCAACATATTACTCTATTATAAAGTAATGTCTTCGTGAGAGTTGGACAGGAAACGATTATGTCATTTATGTCCGAGTGATCTCGTTATCTGTCGCTTGAGCACACAACTCTACGCGAAAACTAAGCAGACCAATATGGGTTTACCTGCGCTAATTTCAGCAAAACTGTGCCGCGCCTAGCAAGTGTGATGTATTATCACCAACATGGAGTGTCAAGTGTTTTGAAAATATCAAATATCTGCTACATAACAGAGACAGAAAAACGTGGTGACCATGGAAAAGGACGCAATTAATCAGTACAATAATTTAAAATAAGTACTGCCGGAGTGAAAGAGAGATCGAGAAGGGATTGCCCAAAATCCATCCTGTGACAAATATTTAGGATTCCAGCATAGGACAGGCCATAGAACTGGAAGTGAATTATAATATTAGAAAGGAGTAATTCCAGAGCTATCACTTAGCGCCCCAAGTCCTAGGATCCTACATCAATTGTACCCAGTTAGATACCTAACCCACCTGAAGGACGACGGCATCTTAAACAGCTGCCCGACATATTACGGCCGTTTCTATGCATCAAGTCAGGATATAATTCTTAACCCAATCTATTGGGGTAAGTTGTAACATGTATATGTTATCATTTTATATTTGATTTTAACATGAATATATTGCTTGTGGATGTGCAGTTGCACATGAAGCTGGCAGCCTCATCGTATAAAAGAACTGCCACATAAACCACCACTGCAAGAGCTGGTGACTACTTCGAGAGAGTTTTCTCTCAAGGAAAAAATAGCAGAGGTAGCCCCAGGCTCCATAGGGAGCTGGGAGTGTAAGATGATACCTTCATTGTCTATATAATTTATATGCCCACCTTTGTTAATAAAGTTTTATATGCATATAATACATTTGTCGCCTTCTGCTCCCCAAAAACACTTTCATCTGACCCGATAGGTTCAGATTTAATGATCAGGATATCTGGCAAAATTCTGAAGAAGATGAAATGGTGGAGGGAAGCGGAGATCGCCTGATGTTTATATCAGGAGACACGATACTTAAAAAAGGCATTTGTTTTCTTTCAGTTTTTAGTACAAGTTGCCATCATTCGACGCTAGACACCTACATTATTCGGGTCTTGAAGACACTGGACTAGGTAACCTGAGTAGTTATCCCGGCCTTGCTGCAAGGGACGTTCTGTAGCCAAAACATTCGACTCCTGAAGAGAACAATCAGTTAAAACACCTCTGGGGACCATCAGTAATCAGCGATAGCATTGGTCACCCAATTTCAATCTACATACTTAGTATAAGCTCAGCGCATGACTTCATTTTTACAAACCACTATATCATCCTATGTTATGAGAACATCGACGACACACAACACAAATGGAATCCAGTGGAATCTGACTAAGCAGTTGGATGATCTAGATTTTGCAGATGACTTGGCTCTTCTGTAATCGGATGCAGGACAAATTGAAAACATCGATGAGAGGTCACAGCAAGTGGGTCTGAAAATACACAGGGAAAAGATAAAAATAATGAGAATAAATGCAGGTAATGATAACAGGGTTTAACTTGAAGAAACACCACTACGAAATGTAGAATCATACACATATCTTGGCAGCAATATAGACAAAGTTGGAGGGACAGACAGTGATATCAAAATAAGAATACAAAACGCAAGAGGAGCTTTTATTGCATTGGGAAATACATGGAGATCAAGAGAAATCAGATCCAATACAAAAATAAGAATCTTCAACTCAAATGTCAAGTCAGTACTATTATATGGCTCTGAAACATGGAGAATCACAAAGACAACAACCAAAAAGCTACAGACTTTCATAAATCGGTGCTTGCGTAGAATAGAAGGATTAAAATGGTATGACACGTTTACCAATGTGGAACTGATGACAAGAACCAGACAAGTGCCAGTGGAACAAGAGATGAGAAGAAGACGATGGCAATGGATAGGACACACACCCTGATGAAACCTGTTGATAGCAGTACACGGCAGTCCTTGTTTTGCAACCCCCTGGGCAAGAGAGTCAGAGGTAGACCAAGAAGCACATGGAGAAGATAGCTGAAAATAGAGGTGAAAATGGAGAGGAGAACGTGGAAAGAACTTGAGATGATGGCACGTGACAGGAGGACTTGGCGTGTTTTTGTTGAAGGCCTATGCTCCTTGAGGGTTATGAATGAATATCATCCTACGATAATAAAGGTAACTGTTTTGTTTTGTTAAAATCAACTTTTATTTGTTTTAAATTTGTAAGCCAGTAAGTCACTATTAAATTTGTTTTACTTGTAAATATAAATCTAGAGTTGAGTTAATCATTTTTTGAGTGAATTTTATGTCTGCACCCGTATGACTCATTTTTTTTTAAAAGACATGTACACCTTCAGCTGGAGGCTCCTGAAATACGATTCACAACCGTTACTCACAGAAGGAGCTGAGAATAATAAGTTTATAGTCACTTAGATTAATCAGTTGTTATACTTGCCTTTCTATAAATTCCTATGAGGCACCATGATATAGAAGCTTCGTTCATCTATTTATATCTCTGCCAATTGTTATCTTGATCGAAGGTTGATACCTTTGAAAACCCTCATCCTTATACTCGAAATTGACCATTAGTGGGCCACAACTGCAGAGCCGGGGAGACAACCCGTATCAGGTTAGTAATATGAAACAATTACCCTTTTTTCATGTTTGTGTGGATTGTTTCTTTTGGTTTGTGGTATTTCTTTTGCTTTTGCTAATTAATTATTACGTTTTTGAAACTATTCTCATGTATAATAAATATTTATTTTTACGAGTATAATTTATCTTCCAGTGTTTCTTTACACATTATTACTCCTAGAGCTCTTATTATTATTATTACGTGTTTGTGGTGAGGTATCCTGCATCCTTTGTACATAGGGTAGGGTTTCCCCAGGATAGGAGGATTTCGAGGCATCTCGAGTCCTGTATATCAAAGATGGGTACGTCCAGATGTAGGATTTAACTGCCCACTGCGTCTGGTAGAGGGGGCTGCCGTTTATTCAAAAGATTGTGGTATATACTTACTTCAAAGGGCAGCTTTGATGCATACTCGTACAGTAGGACAGCTTCTCGAAGACCCATTAATGATTCTCAAACTCTTACTTGCAGTGACAACTTCTTGCATATCAAAACGTGCACACGTATCACATACATATCAAATTAACTTCCGATTTGAAAACGATTCTATTGATTGAAAACTCACCATTACAACTCACAGCTGGAAACTGAAAAATACTCAGAAATAACTGTAACTGATCCCAATTTAGCGCCAGTTCTGTCTGTTACTTCCCTTTCTACTCTACCTCCTTTTTCGAAATAAAAATGTTAGTCCGAGCAAAACCCCTGTTCTCCCTTCACCTCAAGTTACACAACTGCCTGGGAGTACTACAATGCGTTTGAATAATGGATAAGAAATCTCTTTCGGATATTTGTTTGGCCTTTTCTGGGAGACGAAACAACCTTGTTTTCCGTGCAATGATCTATGCTTGTTTCTGATCTGACTGCAAGTGAGAGCATGGCTGCTTTGTTTTCCTTTACATTGTTACCTTTTTACACGCAGTGTGATACAGCCGTGTAGTTGTTTGGTGTTTATTATGAATTCTGATTTTTACTGTCCTTTGGTAAGTCTGTGGATTTTTCCATGTATCTCTATCCCGTTATCTTATTTATCTCTTCAAGGAAGAGAGGCCAGTGTGTATGGCGCTTGTGACGGAAGGCTACTATTTGGGGCATTATATTGTTGAACTAAGTTTTAGTTTCGTTCTGTCCTAGTGTTATAATATAGTAATCTTTATCCAATTACCTTTACAGCTATGTATGATATTACCACACATGCATATCTGGAGTCAACCTTATATGACCACCAGCTAGGCACAATGCTTCAGTATTTAAATGTGGAAGTGAACCTTTGTCTGTGAGGCTAATTACACACTCATTGACTCTTGAAATAATTCACACACTTCCAGGGATTCCCCCTGTGGTGAAAGATGTTGAGAACCCAGCATTGCACACTAAGCTTGGAGGAGTCACCCGAGCCGCAGACGTAACTCTGGCTTTTTACCTGGTTGGCTGCATGCAGGACTATCTCACTGTGGACCCCATGATAGGCAGAGAGAGCTGAGAAGTGGCTCAGTGTAGGACGTGATGATTCCTTTGGCGAGTCCAGAACCAGAGCACAGTATTTTAGCTCTGCATATTTGGAGAGCTCCCTTAGATGGCGGGGAATGTACAGTATGCCACATGTTTCGTCCTCCTAGCTTGGAACCAGATGTGATGGTCCTTTAAATGCCAGCCATGCTGGAGAAACTGGAGTTCATGACTTCAACTCAGCACATTTCGGAGTGGCAGAAAAGCCACAGGAAAAGCATAGATCTACAATTTAGATAATACCAAACACTCGCCAACTTGCTATTGGCTGCAAAAGAGCGAAAAGCTCCGCAGTCCTAGCGAGAAAGCAACAACAACAACAACAACAACAACAACAACAAATTATTTAAAACACTTGAAAAGAACTGACACTTTAACTTCAGCACATGTGACTGGACTTAATATTAAGGGTTTTTTTTTTTCTCTTATTTTTATAGTTTCATGTTCTCTACTTAATTCTCATTTTCTTTCCCTCCTGTCTCTTGTTTGTCTGTCCCTGACGAAGGCCTTGTGGCCGCAACGTAGGTTTTTCTTGTCCTTCTCCTTGTAAGACGTATTACTATTTGTGTGGGTGTGTGTGTGTGTTTTTTATTTTATTTTTTTTTTTTTTTTATCAACTGGCGATATATGAATGGTGAGTTGAAAAAAAGAAAAAAAACTATGCTCTCAAGTCTGTCAAAACTTTGAAAGCTTCAGTGTCGACGATACTATTTTCACAGCTATTAAGGAGGATTTCATAATGGACTCACCTGCCGGCTTAAATGGAATTGACGAAAATGAATTTGTAAATTGGCTTGAATCTCAGGAAATCAACGTGGGCAATGAAGAGTTGTTGAAGCTGAAGAGGATCACCACGGAAGAAGAAGTAGTCACAGCAACTTGCATCAGCCAGCTACAACCACCAGGCCGACAACTTACAGAGAAACGATTAAATGAGGCCTTTCAACTTCTTGTTAAGATCTTTGACGAAGATGCTAGTAACATGGACAGTTACTTTATGGTCAGGAGTAAAATGATGGAATCTGCTTCTCCCTTCCAAGAAATCCTCCTTGAGCTGACACAATTACAAACTTAACTCTGGACTTAACTTAAGAAAACTATTCATTGCCGCATCGCCAGCTTCTCATTCACATGACTCACCACCCCACCCCTCGTTGAATTAGAAGTTGGTGAAGATGAAGAAGGAAAGGTCCTTTCCTTGTTAATGTTGAATAATTTGTCAGTGTTGTTTTCTGTACATGTACTCAGTATAAAGGTATCAGTTAATTTAAACTTTTATTAATATATGTACACCTTGTATTTATTATTAGTATATACGTCATTGGCAGAACGTATGCCAATTACTTTATATGTACATATATTTGAGTGAGAAAAACCACTTCCATTTACGCGATTTCTGTTTACGCGAGGGTCTTGGGAACGCATATATCGCGTAAACTAAGAACTACCTGTATTTTAACAAGTGTCAAGGACTTCTTAGCCACGGTCTAACACAAGACCGCAGTTGCTTGTTCTGGAGCATTTGCCACTGTCACGCCAAACACCGACTATATCAGCAAGTCGTGCACTAGATACTAGACACTCTGATCACGTTAGAGTCAACTTTTTGAGGGGCCGCCTCGTTACGTAGTCTAGTGCCAGAGAGTCGACATATAACGCTCTGTTGATGTATTTCAATCAGTTGGACTCCGCGGTGTCAATTCTCTCAAAATATGTCTGCTGTATCTCTCATTTGCGTTAACTGACACTATCGGGCCTCTTGAGTTAATTCTCTCAAACGATATGAGACTCGTTTGTATTAAATCTTTCTCATAAACTGACACTGTTGCGTTAACTCCCTCAAACTGCTTTTTAGTGTTAATCCTCTCAATCTGCCTTTGTAGTGTCAATTCTGTCATACAAACTTATGTTATTTCTCACATATCTCTGTTATTTCTCTCACTGAAATTGTGTATGTCATCATCATCAGCTGTCATCTCCACAACGAAGGTCGGTTGTAACTGGTGTCCAACGTCTTCTGTCTCTTGTCTTGATGGTGTGCTCTGATAGACTCTTTCCTGTTCATCTCTTGATGTTATCTTCCCATTTATAGCTTTGTCTTCCTCCTGCACATTAGCCTTCAATTATTGATCTCTTGATGTTATCTTCCCATTTATAGCTTTGTCTTCCTCCTGCACATTAGCCTTCAATTATTCCTTCTATTAATGGCTTCAGTAAAGTCTATTTACATAGTCAAAATATTTTAGGTGTCTAATTTTGATCTCCTTCATTAATTCTCATTTCAGTCTCTGACGAATCGTAAATTCGAACGATATATTTTCCCGTGACCGACTTCATCTCTCTCCTGTTCCCTACCTTTTCTTTTTTTCTCAATAACTCCTAAATCGTACTTTTTCGCATTGATCTTTCGACGTTATCTTCTACTTCGTCACGCACCATGCGGTACCTGCTCGACGTGTTTGTTTATTTAATCGCTGACCAGACAGATTAAGAGTCTACATTTAACGACATTCTTATTGTTAAACCCAGACATTTCTCGGGGAAGGTACTTAACAAATGTTTGATTCGTGAACGTGGCTGGCAAAAATTGCCAGGAAACCATGTTGTCTCAGTTGTTCAATCTGGATCTCAGACGGAAATTTTAGATAAGGTGTAAATTTTGCAGACCCTGCCAGCTGGAAAGGCTGCTGGAAGATAATACTTTTTGATTTTGGAGCACAGGAAATGAGGTAAAGACTTCCGCCCAGACTTGAAAGAGATTATCAGCGAATTTCCGTGACGTAGTGAATTTGGTAGACATGCCAGTTGACACGGAATAGGCTAAACCTTATAAGGACATGAAGGACGGTCAGATGAGTTTGAAATTGGCCTGTAAGGGAAATATCTTATGTGTCATGCAGTACATTCTACATGAGGGTGGGGCAAACCCCTACCAGAATCAGACGCGTATTTGCAGTTTGTTGGCATTTTTAATGCTAAATAAACTACTTCTGATTTGAACTTCCCTTAACGGAGAAATGTGTGCGTGGGAGTGAAATTTTGTTTAAAGCCTACAGTTTTGAAAGACTACTTCACTGTTCTTTAACATACTTAAATTTTATTATGACTGGATGTTACAATTGTATGTTATTATTTTGCCTTGATAATGTTGTATGCTTAAATAATGCTCAAAATACATGTGCTATTGAAAGGATACGGTATGTAAGATGACAGAGAGAAGAAGGGCAGAATGTAAGACGGGCCTGAGTGCCCAATTCTTAACACTTTGAAAATAAAAGTTCATTCGTTCGTTCGTTCCATTTGGTTTAGGAGAAATCTCAGACAGGATAGTCAATCCGTGTTGTGTTGTTTCTTTTCTTTATCTCTGTTTATATTTACAATCTGGTTCTATTGTGCTAATTATCTCAATCTATCTGCTGTCAGAAATATTTAATCGAAGTCAAAAATAAATACCAACAGTTATTGACAGAAAGCATGGAGCAGTATAGAAGAGAAAACCCAGAAGAAAAAGCAACCGCAAAATGGGAATGCTTAAAAACAAGCATACAATCAGCAAATGCAAATTTACCTAAAAAGGAGTCTAAGAAAAATCAAATTTGGATGACAGATGACATCTTGAATAAAATGGCAGAAAGAAAGAAAGCAAAAAATACTCCAGAATATAAAACAATAGACAATGACATACGTACTATGTGTAGAGAAGCAAAAGAACGGTGGATAGAAACAAAATGTAAGGAAATAGAAGACTTGGAAGCGAAGCACATGACAAGAGATATGCATGAAGAAATAAAGAAATTATCAAATCGGTCGCGGTTTGCACAAGGAGGAAGCTGTATCAAGAACAAAAATGGTGTAATATTACTTGATGAGAAAGACATATCAAACAGATGGGCAGAATACGTAAAAGAACTATTCGAGGACAACAGAGGTAAAAAACCATCACCAGATTCTAATGAAGGCCCACACATTCTCAGATCAGAAGTAGAGAATGCCATTCATATGATACAAAAAGGAAGATCAGCAGGCATGGATAACATAAACATTTAAATGATAGAAGCTCTGGAGAGCTTTGGTATAGATACAATCACAGAAATATGCAATGATATATACAATACAGGATATTTACCACACGACATGAAGACATCAGTTTTTATAACATTGCCCAAAAAACCAAATGCAACAGAATGTTCAGACTTCAGAACAATCAGCCTGATGAGTCATGCAATTAAGATACTGCTCAAAATCATACAGGAAAGAATAAAAAGTAAAGTAGACAGCGAAATCCAAGAAGAACAGTTTGGTTTTAGACGGAACAGTGGAACAAGAGAGGCAATATTTTGCCTAAGAAGATTAGCAGAAAAATATACAGAGGTCCAAAAAAGTATGTATATGTGCTTCATTGACTATAAGAAGGCTTTTGACAGAATCCATCATGAGAAAATAATTGAATGCCTCAAAGACATAGGTATTGATGGAAAAGATATAAGAATACTCAGTAACCTTTATTGGGAGCAAACTGCCACAGTAAGATCGGGAAGGAATTATTCACCATACATAGACATAAAAAGAGGTGTCAGACAAGGTTGTGTGCTGTCCCCCTGCCTATTTAATTTATACACCGAAAAAAATTTTCAAACAGATACAGGAAATACCAGGACTGAACATCAGTGGAAGATCAATAAACAACCTTAGATATGCAGATGATACCGTGTTGTTAGCTGAAAGCGAACAGGAGTTACAAGAACTAGTGAAGCAAGTGAACAGTATAAGTCATGAATATGGACTCGACATTAATATTGAGAAAACTAAAACTATGATAATTAGCAAAACAGATGATAAACCCACATTAAAGATAAGCGTAAATGGGAAAATCCTGGAACAAGTCAAGAGCTACGTATATCTTGGTCATATAATAACAGAAGATGGCAGATGTGAAACAGAAATCAAGAAGAGAATAGGAATGGCCAAAGCTACATTCAACAACATGAAACATATACTGACATCCAAACAGTTATCTCATAAATTAAAACTGAGAATCATAAAGTGTTATATATATTCTGCATTTCTGTATGGTGCAGAAACATGGACGATGAATAAGCATTTGGAAGAAAGAATTGAGGCTCTTGAAATGTGGATATATAGAAGAATGGGGCGTATCTCATGGAAAGAGATGAAAACAAATAAGGAGGTCCTAGAAAATCTAGGTATGAAAAGAGAACTAATGAAAGAGGTCAAAGTTCGGCAGCTAAAATACTTTGGCCACATAAAAAGGCATAACACCTTGCAGAAGACCATAACAGAAGGGAGAGTTGAAGGTAAACGTGCAAGGGGAAGACAGCGCTATAAGTGGGAAGATAACATCAAGAGATGGACGGGAAAGAGTCTATCAGAGTGTACCACCAAGACAAGAGACAGAAGACGTTGGAGATCCATTACAGCCAACCTCCGTTGTGGAGATGGCAACTGATGATGATGATCTGCTGTCAGACACGTTCGTGATAATTTTTGTTCACAAGGATATTGGCTATTATTTAATTCTCTCAAACGTCTGTTGTCAGGTTAATTCTCCCGTTAAAATAGCATAGAGTTATTTCTCACATAAGTTCCTGTATTTCCATTATTTCTACAGATTTTCTCAAATTATTTCTTACGCGATGCAATATGTCTTTATTGTTTGCTTCTCTCAAAGTATATCTGTTGTTAAGTCATTCCTGTTGTATGGATCTGAAACTTGAGAACAACAAAAACAATCAAAAAGCTACTGACATTCATAAATTGGTGCTTGCGTAGAATAGAAGGATTAAAATGATTACGACAAAGGTCACCAATGTAGAACTGATGGCTCGAATCAGACAAGTACCAGTGGAACAAGAGATGAGAAGAGGACGCTGGCGATGGATAGGACACACACTGAGGAAACCTGTGGATAGCATTACAAGGCTTCCTTGTTCTGGAATTCCTAGGGAAAGAGTCTAAGGTATACCAAAACACATGGAGAAGTGAGCGGGAAGCAGAAGTGAAAATAGGGAGGAAAGCATGAAAAAAACTTGAGCTGATGGCACGTGACAGGAGGACATAGCACGTGTTTGTTGAAGGCTTACGATCCCTGGAGAGCTAAAGGGTATTGATTGATTAATTGATTGTTATCTGTTGTGCTAGTACTTTGAAACGATCTCTGTTGTTTTCTCTCAGACTGTTGTTACTAAATTAATTCATTTTTTTCTCATGGTGCATTGACAATAAGTCATGATGCGTTTAAAACAAAGATCCATAAAAGCTGAGATGGAATAGGCAGGAATGAAATGAATGAAAGAGAAATATTGCCATCATGTCGACATGCAGCAACAAAGAGCAGACTATAATTAATTCCCTTAATTGTTGGCGTTCTACTTGCTGGTTGTTGTAGATTTATCTCTTTCTGTATCCTTGTTGTCTATAAGCCTGCCGTGAGTCATGGTCATTATTTTCACAGCTCACATATCTTTCCAGAAAATTTAGTTAAAATACTAAACGCGTGTTGAAAAAAGAAATACAATATTAATCGCGAGAGGTTAACAAGGTCACAGCTGCGAGTTTATACTAACTGTGAGTAATGGGGTCAGAGTGGCACATATCTGTCTGTCCGTTTATCAATTTGTTCTATAGATGGTATTTGAGTCTGAAGAATTACTGATACATGACAACTGTCCTTCAACCCTTATTCTATGGAATAAAACGCATGGAACATTTCTGTTCTACTGTTCTTACTTTTGTGTGTGTGTCTGTGTGCTTTTGGTAACATTATTAAATGTGGTTCCTAATACTTGTTTTTCTTGAACATGTTTCACTGTGGGAGTCGGAGTGGCCAAGAGGTATAGCGTTGTGGTGAAAAATACAGTGATACAACGTTAAAATATCTCCAATTATAAAGATAACGGGTAAGATAACATGTAGGGATAAAATTATACGTAAGATACGAGGATACATTCTCGCCTACGCCAGCGTTTTCTAGGGTCATTAAACACTAACTAGTTAGAACATGCAGACGAAACGGTTTACCCTTTTAGACGGGAGGGAAACGGAGATAAAAGAAAAGAAAAATATGACAATCGGAACACGTGTTTGAATCTAAATGCTAAAAGACGCAATTTGTAGTTTTAAAGGAAAAAAATCACGCCACTAGTTGACACAATGTAAGGAATTGGTAGAAAAAAAGACCTTAGCTCTTATTAGAAACAGTCGTATCTTGGACGTTTTACGGTAATTAGTTGTTTTGTTTGAATATAGCGGCAAACGCCGTGGACGAAGGTTCAAAAACAAATGTCAAAAACCAACCTTGAGAAAAGTAGGTTTTTCTTTAATAATAAAATTATGAAAATAAAACGTAGCTAGTTTGATAGCCCATCTTGAGCAGAGAAATAATATACTTTTAATTACGCAGACGGACATATAACACGGAAGATATTGACGAAAGACCGTATTGTTCCAATCAGACTAGCGAACAATTATTTGTGCATACTTTCACTAAAGTTACATTTTGGCGTCCTTGAGCCTAAGAATGAAAAAAAAAAAACTGCGTTGGACGAGGGGCAAAGTAGGAGAATAGTAGCTAAAAATAACTTAGTGGGGCAGGTTTGTGTAGTTTTTTTCCTGTAGTTAGTCCAAAAAACAAGTGAAATTTTGGAGAAAAAACCAAGTTGAGACAGACGGACCGACAGACAAATACTACACACTAGACTGAGATTTGACTGAAATTTGACTTTTAGTTTGAATATTTGAAAGGGATAGAGGGGAAGTCCGCTGATTGGACAAAAACATTTATATTATTGAATGAGAGACGCACGCTTGTGCCATTTTTGTAAGACTGTCCTTTAACACAGTTCGTTACTGCTAAATGAGTGTTTTCCAGAAGATACATATATTCTCAGTGGGAACCCCATACTATAGCCAGCAGCTCAGCTGAGTTTTGCTAGTACAACGTAACTGTGTTTTCACATTTTGAATTGTGGTAAGGAGAAAAATTCATTAACCCTTTTATTTAACAATTAATTATTTGAGTGATTGATACTGCCATAAAATGAAAAAAGATTACGACAAGTGAGTGCTTATTCTAGGTCCCCAGCGACAGCCAGGGCCTAGAGACAAACACAAAATAATAGAAAGCATATCAAGGACTATAGAAGACAGATCTATATTTGAGATTAGTGGGAACATAACACCCACCTTATTGAATGGAAGAGGAAACTATTGAACATATTTCGGATGTTATGCAGTCTTTGGAAACTGGTACTATTTGATACCACCTGGGTGAGATGGGATATGTTGGTCAGAGAGATCTGACCCAATCTTTGTAAGTTCTGTATTATTTGTTGTGCGTGTAAAATTAGTGCATTAAGCAGTGTGTGACACATGGCACAAATTTTGGTTTCAGAGTTTCTGGTCTGGCACTACGCTAGTGCCAGATGCTTTTGTAAATGTACAAGAGTGGATGCAGAAGCAGCCTAACATTTACTCCAGCTACTGAGAGGAGTGGGCCATTAGAATTCTGTAATACATCGACACAGGCAGATAAGTGAAAATCTGGCCTGCTGGGGATTCATCAACGGTGTCCCCCATAAATAAAGACATAAAACCTTGTTGTAGACACACTATAACTCAGTCAATATTTCCAGGACAATAAACTTTAATAAAACAGAGATTGGGCATGATGACACCACCCCAACTAAACATCCAGTGCTAGTTTTGCCAAAGACACTATAGTCAATTTTAATATCAACTAATGTAACAATATATTGATGTATAAAATTTTCATTTGATTGTTCATATATATATGCCCTTTATTGATAAATACATATTATTTCATACGTCCTGACCAGAAGAAACATTTGGTTCAGGACTAAATAAATTTAAAAGATTGAAAATCTAAACTTTTAAAGACAGTGTTAGTTGATTTTATCAGAGAGATTATTATTCTTAATATTAGACTTAGTATTTACATGTGTGTGTCTGTGTATCTTATTACTTACACATCACAATTCAGTACCCTAGACATTTAACGTAGCTAACATACATAATAGGAGAATAGGTCTGTTTGAGGTCATAAGTGGTAGCAGAAAGGCCTCCTGTAACTCACATAGACTGTTATCATCAGGAGCCTTCACAGCTGACCTCATCCAGGACACTAGGTAACATAACAATCACATAATAACATCAAAAACCACTACAACTATTGGGGTCCTGTCCGGGATTTGAACCCTCTCCCACTCCAACCATTGGGTAGCTCTTATCCCGGGATTTAAGTTTATCAAAGATATTAGGGTCTCCTGGTTTGGGAATTAAACTAGTGGGGACAGAGTTGTATAAATTTTAAAGTGTCCCTTAAAATAAAAAGTGGGAAATAAAAGTTGATGAATCTTCACAGCCAGTGGTAATTAATTAATTAATTAATTAATATACTACCTTAGTAATTATATACTTGGAATTTACCTTAGTCATTGTTAATTTGTGTGTTAGAGTATGGCAGATCTAGCAAAATTTAGATCGGCTGCTGTGCTGACGGCGAAGAAGATGAACATGGAGGGTCAAGTTTTAATTCAGTATGTAACTTTAGAATGTGACAAGTATATTGAAAGGGAAGATAGGAGGCTAGCTGAAAAGAAGAGGTTACAAATTGAGGCTGATAAAGAACTTAAGAGGCTGCAGATTGAGGCAGAAGAAAAACGACAGCAAAGGGAGGCAGAAGATAAGAGATTGACTGCCGAAAGGGAAGCAGAAGATAGAAGATTTCAAAGGGAGCAGGAATTACGATTAAGGGAGCTGGAATTACCAGGCCATGCTCCTGAAAATGGTGCCAGCCCCTTTCCCTCAGATGCCATGCCTAGTCAGGAAGCCTCAACCTCAGCTATGGGGTTTCATTTAGATCATTTTGTTGAGAAAGACGATGACATCGAGGGGTACCTCAGTAGATTCGAATTATTAGATACTACGTATGGGTTAGAGAGAGAGAGAGAGGTGGCGTCTTAAGTTATCCCAAGCTCTTAGAGGTACTTCTTATAAAGTCTTTGCTAAGATGAATAGAGACGACCAAGACAATTATGACATGCTAAAGCAGGCTTTGTTATTGAGAAATGAAAAGAATGGTGAATTTTATCGTAAGAAGTTTAGAAATGCCAAACTGTTGTCTGGGGAGACATACCACCAATTCTCTGCCAGACTGGAAACCTATTTGGAGAAATGGACTGCTCTGGGGAAGACCCAAGATCTTAAAGAGATGATCATGATAGAGCAATTAAGAGAGTCCATGGCTCCAGACCTGAAAAAATTTATCATGGAACAAGGTGCAGAGAGGTTGGGGGAGGTTTTAAATGTCGCTGAGAGGTATCAGGCAGCCCAGGCAGAGATAAGTGGCACTAAAAATAAGCATATAGAAAATTTTAAAGCTCCACAGCAATTTAGTAAATTTGATACCAGAGAACAAGGTAATAAAGGCAGGACAAACTTTGATAGGCCATGAAATGATTATCGTGATAGAAACTCACAGTTCAATGACCAAAAGTATAATGAAAGGAAACCATTTAACCAAGGAAAGAGATGGTGCAAATGGTGTAAGAAAGATAACCATAACACCGAATTTTGTAAAAGGAAACCTTCAAACATTGCTGCAATGAAATCGGATAACCAGAGATTAAAGGTTAATCCTAATGGACAACAGGAACCTTATCACCCCCCAGTTTGTGAGGATGTTATTTGTAATGGGGTCACCATAAGGTGCCTATATGATACAGGTTTGGATTATGATTCAGTTGTGAAGTCTAGCCTAGTGGACCCAAGTCAGTATACCACAGAAACAGTGGAAATACAAGGGGCGACTAAGGACATACCACTCATGACACTTCCCATCGCAAGGATAACGGTGAAAACTCGCTATGTGGAAGGAGAAATCAGAGCAGCAGTGATAGATGAACCAATCTACCCTCTGATATTGTGGTGTAGATACGTCTTCTTGGGGAATCCCGAGAGACCTGTGATCATGGCGACAGAGCAGACCAGGTCACAGAAGAAGGAGGAAGAAGGTGAACCTATAAATGCTCATCCAGAGGAGATGAGGAAGGCGCAGGCTGAGGATAGGACACTCAAGCCAAGTTTTAAAAAATTGCCCAAATGCCACACACCTCCAAGCAAGGGAGAGTACTTTATGAAGGACAAATTGCTATACAGGAAGACAGGAACTATATCCACTGGTCACGGACAGTTGGTTCTTCCCAAGGTATATAGGGCAAAATTAATAAGGAGCTTACATGTTGGAAAAGATGGTGACCATGAGAAAGTAGGTACCATCTGCCAAAAGGTTGCTCGAAAATACTATTGGCCCGACGTAAATGTCGACATTGAGATCTTTGTAGAAGAATGTGGCGTATTTCATGAGGGAACACCCACAAAAGGGAAAAATGTGCAGGACCTAGAAACGCCACGGGGAAATCTTAGGCCTGGAAGGAAAAATAATTATAATAAAGTAGACAAAACTCCGCCAATGCCGGTCCCAAGCCCGGATGAAAAAGGAGGAGGGCGGCCTGCATGGAGGCCGTAAGGAGGCAGCCCCTCCACCATGCAAAGGCACAACAGGCCAATCACCTGTTTGCTTTAAATCATGATTACGCGAACTACAAGAGAGAAAACCGGACTGATTCTAAAGGCGACGAACTGGAACGGACTACGGACTACGACTTATGGAACTTGGAACACAAGAAGTATAAATGGGAAGGAAGAGGAGCTGGTGGAAGAGATGAGGAAAGCAAAACTAGAAATCCTGGCTATAACGGAAACGAAGAAAAAAGGACAAGGAGTCATGGATCTCGATGGCAACACGTTGCTCTACAGTGGTGTACCCATATCTGAAAGAGCTAAAGGGGGCGTGGGTTGCATTGTGGCCCAAAATCAAAAAGATAGTATCAAGGGATGGAACTTTGTCTCAGAGCGCATTATGGTTGTAAAACTAAAAGAAGGAGAAACCATAGTCAACCTAGTCATAGTGTATGGGCCAAATGAGGATGAGAGAGCAGAGGTCAAGGAGGAATTCTTCGAGCTGCTTCAAAGGACAGTGGATGACTGCCTAGATGAAGTTATTATGCTCGGAGATTTTAATGCCAGAGTTGGAAATGACCATGCTAGATGGGGTGGAGTTATCGGAAGATATGGAGAAGATACTCTCAATGACAATGGAAAGCGACTCCTTAGATTCTGCAGTGAGCAGAATCTGATCATTACAAACACAAAGTTCCCCCATAAGCGCATACATGCATACACTAGATGTGAACCAACCAAGAATGAGAAGTCAGTGATCGACTATGCCATTGTTCGGAGAAGCTCATTCAGATATGTCCGAGATGCAAGAGTCTGGAGGGGGCCAGAGATTGGAAGTGATCACTACCTGCTAACAATCAAACGAACAACTGAAAGAGTTGCTCAGCCTAGGAACTGCCCAACATCACGCACGAAACCAAGTAAACGAGCAGGAGAAATGAGCATTAGGACCTACAAGCTGAGAGAGCCAGAAATTAAGACCAGATATCAGGGGCTTATTGCTACAGCAGTGAGCAACACAGAAGAACGACCTGATGACTTGGAAACCCTCTGGAATAAATTCAAGGATATCATAAAGACAGCTGCTGCAGAAGCATGCGGTGAAGTCCGACTTGGGAACCAGAGAAAGAGGACACCTTGGTGGACAGAGGAAGTCAAAGAGAAAATAAGAGAGAAGAAAATGGCATGGAAACAATACTTAGGAGCTAAAAACACAACAGGACAAATGGAAAAATATAGAGAATATGTGACACTCAGAACAGAAGCAAAGAACAAAGTGCTAGCAGCAAAACAGAAGTCCTGGGAAGAATTTGGAGAAAAGCTAGAAAAAGATGCACAAGAAAACCAGAAATTGTTCTATAAGACCCTAAAGAACATGAGGAAAGAAAAACAATGCCCTCTCAAATTTATAAAGGACAAGCAAGGCAAATTGCTTACTGCCCCGAAGGAAGTAATGGAAAGATGGAAAGAATATTTCTCAGAACTCCTGGATGGTGAGCATGATGAAGCATCAGAAATGATAACCACTGACACAGAAGAGGAAACCAATGATGGTGAAGATGACATAAAGATGGAAGAACTGAGGGCAGCACTAGAGAAAATCAAGATGGGCAAAGCAGCAGGGCATGATGGTATAACACCAGAAATGGTTAAGTACATGGGAGCATCAGGCGACCTATTACTCTTAAAGGTCCTACAGGCAGCATGGTGCAACAAGACCATACCAAAGGATTGGGAGATTGCCATCATAACACCAATTTTCAAAAAGGGTGACAATCGACAATGTGGAAACCATAGAGGCATATCCCTTCTCAGTGTCCCTGGTAAAATCTACTCTAGAATCCTAGAGCAGAGACTCCGACGCCTAGCTGAGCCACAATTGGATGAGGTCCAGTGCGGATTCCGAGCAAACCGAAGTACTCAAGACCTAATCTTCACACTCAGACAGCTGAGTGAAAAGGCCCTTGAGTATAAGAGTGAGATCCATCTTTGTTTCATAGATCTGGAAAAGGCGTTTGACAGGGTCCCCTGGAGCAAACTTTGGGACTGTTTGGCAAGGAAGAATATTCCAGCACCTCTGATTCATGCTATACAGAGCTTCTACAAGTCTTGCAGAAATTATGTGAGGACAGCAAACCATAAGTCAGAAGAGTTCAGGACCACCACTGGTGTAAGACAAGGTGATATCCTATCACCTTACCTCTTCATACTCCTTATGGACGATGTCATCAAGGCATGTAAGGAGAGAACAAAAAAGTATTCAGTGGGGTACTGGAAGATGAGACAGGTCTATATTTCGGAGCTGGCATTTGCTGATGATGTTGCCCTGATTGCTAAATCAGAGGCACATCTCCAATCCAACCTGCAAGTCTGGAAGGAAGAGCTGGAGAAGAGAGGGATGGTCATAAGCAGCTCTAAAACAAAATCCATGGTGATATCACGAGAAGAAAGAAAACATCAGATTAAGTTGGGAGAACAGGTCCTGGAGCAGGTCGACCACTTTAAATATCTCGGAGCTATTATAGACCGAAACGGAGGCATCAAAGAAGAGTTGGCCACTCGAAAAGCAGCGGCTGGGAGACTTTTTCAGGCCATAAATCGTGGATTCCTCAGCAAGAAAGAGGTTGGTAAGAAAACGAAGATGGCTGTATACCGCTCCACCTATGTCCCAGTCTTGACATATGGATGCGAGTCGTGGGCAATGACTACAACCCACAAAAGCCAGATCCAAACCTCAGAAATGAGGTATCTGAGGAAAGTGGTTGAAGTAACAAGAAGAGACATGGTCCGCAACCAGACGATCCGTCAAGGCCTAAAATCCCATCCGCTGCAGACCCAAATAGAACAGTCCCAACTAAGATGGTTTGGCCATGTCTGCAGAATGGGAGAAGATCGGCTACCACGACAAGCATGGGAAACAAAGAGCCAGGGATCCAGACCTCCAGGACGACCCAGAGTCCGCTGGGAGGACAACATTAGACAATCTTTGAAGGACCGAGGACTAGAATGGAACCAGGCCAGGAAGAAGACAGCTGATAGAATGGTCTGGCGCTCTCTCTTCCAAACCTCTACACCTCACGGTAGAAGGGGAACGACTAAGTAAGTAAGTAAGTAGACAAAGTGGAATGGGAGCCCCCTTTTCACACCCAGTCTTCACTTGAATGTATTAACATGGCTACTATGCGACGAGTACAAAGAGTAATTTTACCCCAGAATGAGCTGACAACCCTTCGGTCAGCATTATATAAACTGGAGGAAACTAAACGAGAGCGAAGATCTCTCACAAGTAATCTAAAGTGGGGAGACAAACCCAAGAAAAAAATTGGTAGTGGTCGATTTGTGAGTGATGATTCTAGGAAGAAAAGTCCTCACTATAATGGTTCTAATGGAAAGGGCCCGACGGGTGCCATGAAAAATAAGTATGAAAATTTAAAAGTCCATATGTAAATTATTAAGGACCTGGACAGATGAGAGAGCAGAAGAGACTGTTACCTCATCATATCAATATGTGAACGAGCTGACCACTCGTCTGAAAGCTGGATGGAAACTGGCAAATGATAATTTGAGACAAGCCAGGAAGAAACATGCAGCGTATTTTAATAGGAAAGCGAAGGACAGAGAATTAGCTGTGGGAGAGAAAGTGCTTCTTCTACTACCCGGCAGCCAGAATAACTTGCCAATTGGATGGCAAGGTCCATATACGGTTCTAGAGAAGGTGTCTAGAACAAACTATAAAATTGACAAAAAGGGGAAGGAAAAGATATATCATGTGAACCTTTTAAAGAAGTATCTGGACAGACCAATCCAGGAAAGCGCCCCCTTACTGACCTTGGCTATCGCAACTAAAATGAAAAAGGAACCACTCACCTCACATGAATACCCATTACATCCCTGTGAGACAGCAGCACAGGTAAAAGTCAGTAAGCACCTGACTAAAAACCAGAGGGAGAGAGTTCAACAGGTTCTGGAGGAACATACAGATGTATTAACAGATAAACCAGGACATACAAATTTGCTACAGTATGACATGAAGCTGGTAGGCTCAAACCCAATCTGTATGAGAGCCTATTCTGTTCCGTTCGCTAAGGAGAAGGCATTGAAAGAGCAAATAGATTATTTGTTGAATGAGGGAATTATTTCTCACAGTGAATCTTCTTTTAGCTCCAGTGTAGTTTTGTTGAGGAAACAGTCTGGGGAACATAGACTGTGCATAGATTACAGGAAACTGAATGCTGTCACAGAAGGACAAGTGGATCCATTACCAGACACAAAACAGTTATTTGCCAGATTGAACAAGGCAAAATACTTTTCGAAGGTGGATCTTAGCAAAGGCTATTACCAGATTCCAGTGAAGCCTGAAGTTAGACCTTATTTAGCTTTTAGCACCTCGGAAGGACATTATGAATTCAACATGCTACCATTCGGACTGAAAAATGCTCCGAGTGTATTTTCTAGGATGATGCGCAAATTGTTGGATCCCTTGAATAATCCATGTATCACAAATTTCATGGATGATATTCTCGTCGCCACAGAAACATTTGAAGAACACATTAACTCTCTGAATATGTTATTTGATAGGCTTAGGGAAGCGAACTTAACTGCTAGACCAACAAAATGTTGTATTGGATGCAAAGAGTTGGAATTCTTGGGACATACTGTCTATCAGGGTAACATGACCCCTGACCCCAAGAACTTGGAAAAACTGCAGAGAGCACCTAGACCACAAACAAAAAAAGACGTGCGATCATTCGTGTCGTTATGTGGGTTTTACCAAAAATATATCAAAAATTTTAACTCTATATGTGCTCCTCTGACTGATCTGACTCGCAAGGGAAATCCAAATAAAATTGTTTGGTCATCGCAATGTGAATTGGCATTTCAAGAGTTAAAGGACAAACTCACTAGCAAGCCTATTCTCAAATTGCCTGATTTGACTCAGGACTTTGTGGTGAGAACAGATGCAAGCAATGTAGGCCTGGGGGCGGCTTTGTTGCAAAGGTCCTCTTCACCCAATGGGGAACTGAACCCAGTCGCTTATGCAAGCCGCAAGTTGAATAAAGCGGAACAAGGATATTCCACAAGCGAAAAAGAATGTTTAGCGTTAATCTGGGCAATAAAAAAGTTCCAAATCTATCTGTATGGTAGGACTTTTGTGGTCCAGACGGATCACCAGCCCCTAGTGTTCTTATCTCAGGCCAAGCATGAAAATGCAAGATTGTTAAGATGGTCTTTATTGTTGCAACCTTATCAGTATAATATTGAATATATCCCGGGGTCACAGAATGTCGGTGCAGATTTCCTCAGTAGGCACCCCTGTGATCAAAATTAGAGTAGTTGGCAGGCGTGGGGTTAATTTTATCTATGTGTATCACTGGTTTTGGAACTTGCATTAGTGCATGTTCTTAGGTGGGGAGATGTGTGGTGAAAAATACAGTGATACAACGTTAAAATATCTCCAATTATAAAGATAACGGGTAAGATAACATGTAGAGATAAAATTATACGTAAGATACGAGGATACATTCTCGCCTACGCCAGCGTTTTCTAGGGTCATTAAACACTAACTAGTTAGAACATGCAGACGAAACGGTTTACCCTTTTAGACGGGAGGGAAACGGAGATAAAAGAAAAGAAAAATATGACAATCGGAACACGTGTTTGAATCTAAATGCTAAAAGACGCAATTTGTAGTTTTAAAGGAAAAAAATCACGGCACTAGTTGACACAATGTAAGGAATTGTTAGAAAAAAAGACCTTAGCTCTTATTAGAAACAGTCGTATCTTGGACGTTTTACGGTAATTAGTTGTTTTGTTTGAATATAGCGGCAAACGCCGTGGACGAAGGTTCAAAAACAAATGTCAAAAACTAACCTTGAGAAAAGTAGGTTTTTCTTTAATAGTAAAGTTATGAAAATAAAACCTAGCTAGTTTGATAGCCCATCTTGAGCAGAGAAATAATATACTTTTAATTACGCAGACGGACAGATAACACGGAAGATATTGACGAAAGACCGTATTGTTCCAATCAGACTAGCGAACAGTTATTTGTGCATACTTTCACTAAAGTTACATTTTGGCGTCCTTGAGCCTAAGAATGAAAAAAAAAACTGCGTTGGACGAGGGGCAAAGTAGGAGGATAGTAGCTAAAAATAACTTAGTGGGGCAGGTTTGTGTAGTTTTTTCATGTAGTTAGTCCAAAAAACAAGTGAAATTTTGGAGAAAAAAACCAAGTTGAGACAGACGGACCGACAGACAAATACTACACACTAGACTGAGATTTGACTGAAATTTGACTTTTAGTTTGAATATTTGAAAGGGATAGAGGGGAAGTCCGCTGATTGGACAAAAACATTTATATTATTGAATGAGAGACGCACGCTTGTGCCATTTTTGTAAGACTGTCCTTTAACACAGTTCGTTACTGCTAAATGAGTGTTTTCCAGAAGATACATATATTCTCAGTGGGAACCCCATACTATAGCCAGCAGCTCAGCTGAGTTTTGCTAGTACAACGTAACTGTGTTTTCACATTTTGAATTGTGGTAAGGAGAAAAATTCATTAACCCTTTTATTTAACAATTAATAATTTGAGTGATTGATACTGCCATAAAATGAAAAATGATTACGACAAGTGAGTGCTTATTCTAGGTCCCCAGCGACAGCCAGGGCCTAGAGACAAACACAAAATAATAGAAAGCATATCAAGGACTATAGAAGACAGATCTATATTTGAGATCAGTGGGAACATAACACCCACCTTATTGAATGGAAGAGGAAACTATTGAACATATTTCGGATGTTATGCAGTCTTTGGAAACTGGTACTATTTGATACCACCTGGGTGAGATGTGATATGTTGGTCAGAGAGATCTGACCCAATCTTTGTAAGTTCTGTATTATTTGTTGTGCGTGTAAAATTAGTGCATTAAGCAGTGTGTGACACATGGCACAAATTTTGGTTTCAGAGTTTCTGGTCTTGCACTACGCTAGTGCCAGATGCTTTTGTAAAAGTACAAGAGTGGATGCAGAAGCAGCCTAACATTTACTCCAGCTACTGAGAGGAGTGGGCCATTAGAATTCTGTAATACATCGACACAGGCAGATAAGTGAAAATCTGGCCTGCTGGGGATTCATCAACGGTGTCCCCCATAAATAAAGACATAAAACCTTGTTGTAGACACACTATAACTCAGTCAATATTTCCAGGACAATGAACTTTAATAAAACAAAGATTGGGCATGATGACACCACCCCAACTAAACATCCAGTGCTAGTTTTGTCAAAGACACTATAGTCAATTTTAATATCAACTAATGTAACAATATATTGATGTATGAAATTTTCATTTGATTGTTCATATATATATGCCCTTTATTGATAAATACATATTATTTCATACGTCCTGACCAGAAGAAACATTTGGTTCAGGACTAAATAAATTTAAAAGATTGAAAATCTAAACTTTTAAAGACAGTGTTAGTTGATTTTATCAGAGAGATTATTATTCTTAATATTAGACTTAGTATTTACATGTGTGTGTCTGTGTATCTTATTACTTACACATCACAATTCAGTACCCTAGACATTTAACGTAGCTAACATACATAATAGTAGAATAGGTCTGTTTGAGGTCATAAGTGGTAGCAGAAAGGCCTTCTGTAACTCACATAGACTGTTATCATCAGGAGCCTTCACAGCTGACCTCATCCAGGACACTAGGTAACATAACAATCACATAATAACATCAAAAACCACTACAAGCGTCCGCCTCAAATTCTAAAGGTACCGGGTTCGCTCCCAGAACAGGGAATATAATTGATGGACTTTTTCGCAGGAACAGTGGTTCCTAATGATATCATACTCCCCCACGATCTCTTGAGTAGTGAGATCGGATGCCTAGCCTTCTCGGATAAGGGTAAAAAAAATAGGAGGTCCCGTGTGCAAGTTGCACACTTAAAAGTCCCTCTGCAGTTAGCAATCGTAAAGAGTAGGCCGTACGGCCGCTGTCCTGGCGAAATTTAATAAATTAGGAAACCAATCCACCACAAAAATATTTATAGAATATGTGATTCCTGTATACACACATTGGGATCCTCGCCGGTGCTACGGAGTTCGTGCACTGTGCTGAGATCTAAGGGGAGGAGATCGGAACACTGAAGGAGTTGTCTGTGTGCAATGAAGATGGTTATTAAAACCAAAACTAAAACCAAAAACCAAACTTGTATACAGCAGTCAATTGTTAAGTTACACTTGTATACAACAGTGAATTGTTAAGTTAAACTTGTATACAACAGTGAATTGTTAAGTTAAACTTGTATACAGCTGTCAATTGTTAAGTTAAACTTGTATACATCAGTCAATTGTTAAGTTAAACTTGTATACAGCTGTCAATTGTTAAGTTAAACTTGTATACAGCTGTCAATTGTTAAGTTAAACTTGTATACAGAAGCCAATTGTTAAGTTAAACTTGTATACAACAGTCAATTGTTAAGTTAAACTTGTATACAGCAGTCAATTGTTAAATTAAACTTGTATACAGCAGTGAATTGTTAAGTTAAACTTGTATACAGCTGTCAATTGTTACGTTAAACTTGTATACAGCTGTCAATTGTTAAGTTAAACTTGTATACAGCAGTCAACTGTTAAGTTAAACGTATACAGCAGTCAATTATTAAGTTAAACTTGTATACAGCAGTCAATTGTTAAGTACACTAGATCTCAGGGTCTCTGACTGCTCGCCAATTGAATAATTTGCCTCATAAAGACTTTTAGGGTGCACCGTACTCTGCTAATTGAGTGCGTGCGTACCTGTTTATTTTTAATGAATCCCTTCTGTCTGGGTGAACTGCGCGTGCTGTTAGAGAAATTGTGGATAGTGTGATATTGGCTTTTACAATATGGGGATCGATTTGTGGAAGGCCGGAATTGAGGACATATAAGGAAGGAAAAAATAAGTGGAAAAGAGACAACGATTACGAGACAGATATTTAAGAGGTAAAAAAGAAAATAGAACGTTGAAGAGACGTATGGGCATTATTCTCCTTTGTACACTTTATGGGTCATGGAACAACAACAACGGCAGTTGGTGACGCAGAAAGCCTGCATTAACCAATCATATACCCTTGCAGCGGTGGTTAGAACACGTGTTCATTCAATCACCTTTCACCTCCTCAAGCATACACCCTCAACAAACGTATGGTAAGTCTTCCTGTCCCGTGTTATCAGCTCAAGTTTGTTCCCTGTCTTCTTCACCCCCTCAGACATATTTTTACAGACGGCTATAACGAGTTGTGTATGTGTCTGGCAAAACCATTCATGTTCAACAAATTGCTTTAGAAAACACCACTGCAAGACCACATTAAATTGAAGCAGCGTTTCTGTGTACTGACCCATTGCAATTGTAGCTCCAGGCGCCTTACGGACCGAGAAAGGGATATCAAATGTTGCACACCTTCATCTAAGAGTTTCACACCTTGTCATAGGTGATAAACACCTTTCCATACGTGGTGGAGACCTTCCCATTAGTGGTGTACATCTTATAATAAGTGTTACTCACCTTCTCATAAGTGATGCACACCCACTTCCTAATAAGCGTTACTCATTTCTCATAAGTGATGTACACCTTCTAATAATTGTGACTCACTTCTCATACGTGTTGTACACTTTCTAATAAGTGTTACTCACCTTCTCATAAGTGATGTACACCTTCTAATAAGTGTTACTCACTTCTCATAAGTGATGTACACCTCCAAATAAGTGTTACTCACTTCTCATAAGTGATGTACACCTTCCAGCAAGTGTTACTCACTTCTCATAAGAGATGTTAACCTTCTAATAAGTGTTACTCACCTTCTCATAAGTGATGTGTACCTTCTAATAAGTGTTATTCACCTTCTCATAAGTGATGTACACCTTCTAATAAGTGTTACTCACTTCTCATTAGTGATGTACACCTTCCAATAAGTGTTACTCACTTCTCATAAACCAAAAGTGTTACTCACCTTCTCATAAGTAATGTACACCTTCTAATAAGTGTTATTCACCTTCTCATAAGTGATGCACACCTTCTAATAAGTATTATTCACCTTCCTATAAGTGTTGCACTTTTTCTATAAGTGGTGTTCACCTTCTCACCAATTTTATACACTTTAAAAAAATTCTGTACACCTTCACATACGCTCTGTACATCTGTTGTCTAGCTTTCTACTTCTTTATTTCTTACGAGTGCCTGAAACATACCTTTATGTGTGTAATATTTATTTATGTACATCTAGCGATATGTTTTGCGTACTTTTTGATAAGCGCCGTACACCTTTAAATAAGCGTAGTAAACATTCCCATAATTGTTGTACTTTTTTAAAATAAGAGATATTGAGGCGTGATTGTCTCCCCTGCTCCGCAGTATTGGCCCAACAATGGCCAAACTTAAGAGTATGTAGATTGAGGGTCTTGAAAAGTTTCGAGATTTGCTCCACATTACTCTTGGCAGAGATAAAAATAGAAGAATGATACTTCTATTTAAGCTTCATCCGCTGTTGGTTCCCACAGGTACCTTGGACTATACTTGTCTACAACAGTCAAGTCTGGTGGCTGTAAAACGTCTCTTGCATTAAGGGGAGGTAACTAGAGGGGTTGTCAAGCGTCTTCAAGACGTCGTCTGATGTTTGAATCTAGCGTCGACTGCTGGCAATTTGAACCACAAACTTGTACTACACACTTGAGTTTTTTTTTCGGATAATCCAAGCTTATCTGTTGCTATACTTCTCTAGCGATAACCTGGCATGAGATATGGCAAACTTAACCCGGCTTGCTACCTCAGACACCTTACTTCTGGGCAAGAAGATGTTACGTAACGTAAACAAACAACTTCGCTCTGCACAAATAGAAGTCAATGTTGTTTGAAAACAAGTCAAGCGCTCAAGTAAAATAAGGGAGTGGCAAAAGAAGATAAAAACACCTTGAACCATGAAAGTGTAAACTATGAATACTGGATGAATTAGCACGTGAAAGGAGTAGTAGATAATACTGCCGGAGAGGAGTGAAGACCCTCGACAAGAACAGAAAACAGAACGAACGTATTCCGTGACAACTATACACCTCCCCGTAAGGGCAGTACACATTCCCATTAATAGTTGCAACATCTCATGATTGTTGAACTGTTCATGTAGTGGGAGCCGGAATGTTTGCGCCACTTTTGAGCACCAGTAAAAAGAAAAAAATCTGCAGTCTACAGGTCGGCTTAATTTTCCAAATGAATCTTGACGTAACACGCACACATCTTGTGTCACGGTTGATCACGTGAGTGCATCTCCAAATTGAGCCGAAATTCTAATTAATACAGATTATAATGGCAACATGGATTTTTTAAAATATTTTTTTCTGTGACAACTTCGAAACTGAAAAGTTACCTCAGTTGTTCAAAGAATGTAGCTTGTGACAAAATTACCATCAGTACCGTGAATAGATAATTTCTAAGACTTGAAAGATGATAAAGAAGAAATTCATTTTTATTTTTTACAACTGTTCGAGGAATGTTACAGGACTCCATTACATTAGCCATTGATGATGGAAAGAAAGACAGACCACGCAGAGAGAAAAGATCCTGCACTTGTTTGGGGCCTACCTTACAATAGCACATGATTTCTTAACCTTTTTTGTGCAATAAACCCTTGATTGTCCGATGAAGCCTATGGACTCCTTTGATTGTCCGATGAAGCCTATGGACTCCTTTGATTGTCCGATGAAGCCTATGGACTCCTTTGATTGTCCAATGAAGCCTATGGACTCCTTTGATTGTCCGATGAAGCCTATGGACTCTTTTGATTGTCCGATAAAGCCTATGGACTCCTGTGATAATCCGATGAAGCCTATGGACTCCTTTGATTGTCCGATGAAGCCTATGGACTCCTGTGATTGTGCGATGAAGCCTATGAACTCCGGTGATTGTCCGATGAAGCCTATGGACTCCTTTGATTGTCCGATGAAGCCTATGGACTCCTGTGATTGTCCGATGAAGCCTATGGACTCCTTTGATTGTCCGATGAAGCCTGTGGACTCCTGTGATTGTCCGATGAAGCCTATAGACTCATGTGATTGTCCGATGAAGCCTATGAACTCCTTTGATTTTCCGATAAGCCTATGGACTCATTTGATTGTCCGATGAAGCATATGGACTCCTGTGATTGTCCGATGAAGCCTATGGACTCATTTGATTGTCCGATGAAGCCTATAGACTCCTTTGATTGTCCGAGGACGGCTATGGCCCCCTGTTGGAACAAACTGTACAAAAAAAGCATAGTTAAAAATTGTTACATTTTAAATATTAGGTTACGTACGTCGACCTTAGAATTCACTCACAGCCCCCCACACCCACACCGGATCCATGGATCACTACTGTAGAACTTTCATAGCCTGTACAGGTGTCGTAGATTTTTGATAGAGGAATTAAGACTTGGGTTGGTCCCTTCTGAATAGATTAGAATAAGTGATAGTCACAGTGAGAAGTAGTAATAGCAATAGATTTTCACGAGTGAGATGGTAGAAATGTGGTAGAGGCTGTCTCTGAAATCAAGAAAATCTTCTCTCTTTCACCTATCTTCTAAGACAGATTTAAAGTGAGTCAGACAGTCTACACACATATATATGATATATATATATATATATATATATATATATATATATATATATATATATATATATATATATATATATATATATATATATTCTTCTTCTTCCATCCTTAGCCATCAACCGGCAAAGCAGTATGTGGCCAGTACGCCTAGTGGCGTCTTAAGGCAACAACAAATTGATCAATCTATCGCTGTTTCCACCACGCCTAGTGGCGTCTTTGTGGAACAAATACAGACCAAACAATCTATCATTGTTTCCGTAATCAGATTGGTTGGCAAGCAGGTGATCAGCCCACTGTGCGAAGTTTTTACGGGATGGGGTAAAGAGCCCCATGCCCATACCCTCCTTAGTCGCTTTTTACGACATGCGTGGTAGGGTGCAGTGTTACTATTCTTTGCTCCCCTTTCGGATATATATATATATATATATATATATATATATATATATATATATATATATCCACTCACATACATCCACACATACGACGACAGTTAGACGTACAGACGTGGGAAAAACTATGACTGATTACATGAATAGTTTGGGAAAACGAACTGACCGACACGCTGGACTAAATTTTATGAGTAGTTTATTTATCAAGACTAAACTTCTCTCCCAACATATCAAATCACATCAAGCATATACAAAAATCATAAACAAAAATCAAGAAATGCTACAAGAATGATAGACCCGTTGGTATGATCCTTCCCTCGATGGATAGCCCACAGTCCCGTTAGAAGAAAGTGATAGCCCAAAGAGTCACAGATACATATAATTTAGTCTAAAATTCTTCCCCTTTAAGGTATGAACAGACTGGATACTCTGATCTAGTATAAGGGAATATATATAGATATATAGTTAGCAATACCTTGCATAAAGAAATGTTACAATTGTGAGTGAATCAACAAAGAACATCCCTCAGTCTACTTTCACTCGGTTCTTTCATCAGGGCCCTGTCGTGCATTTCTCACTTTCTTACCCTATAACTTGCCGTTGTTCACCGTCTGGCGCACGCTATGACACAATCTGTTTTATCGTTTGGGGAAGCGAATACCCAGCTCTGCAGATCTTGGTTTCATCCAATTTGTCCGGGGAGCGTTCTCTTCAGGCAATAAGTTTATTCAGATTTTAAGTTAGTGTCACTTTATCAGTTCAGGTAAGAATTAGTGTAAGCGGGTTCACTGTGTCAGAATCACGAGGTTTCCACTACTTAGGGGGAAAAAAAGTCAGGTTTGTAACTTTCGGTCAAAGGTAGCTTCTTGGTCACACCACAAGTTGACAAAATGTCGAAAAAAACGTTACTGTTTGTAATAGTTTACTTGCCACCAGGCTGCACTGTTCTTAAGTTTTTTCTCAGGAAGAATGAAAATCAGGAGCAAGAGGCCCGTTATCTCATTTAACCGTTAAAGTACTCGTAAAGATTTTGCACCAAGCCACTCTAAGGTAAATGTTTTAGTTCTTCACAGATATCACTCATACGTACTTAGCGCTGGCAAAGTTTGGGTACCACAGTTTCACTATATATAAATGGAAAGAACACATATCAAATAATTATACATACTATAACTGATAATTTAAACTGCAAGCGTAGCTTGTCTTATCATTTAAATCTTCCCGTGCAATAAGTTATATTTAAAAATCATCAATCCTCATGAATTAGGAATACATACGTGTTCCGTCACCACTCATGAAGCATCTAGCATTAATAAAGTTAGTTTAGAAAGTTTATTCTCGTCTGATTATTTTAGCAGTAAAATTAAATTCCTTTATTAGCCGACTGAGTTTAAGCTAGAAATATAATTTCTGTTTTCCACTGTAGCTCGTCACTATAAAATAATACAGACTATATAAATTAAGCGCTCTGCACCAAATCTAACTAGTAAAATGAAATAAGCGAGTTAAAACTTTAAACACTTCACAAAATACTAGATATTATATGATATTTTACCTCCAAACAGAATTACAGTTTCACAACAACTAGGATAATTCACTAGATAGGTATTTAGAAGCTCGGCAAAATTTTGACGAGAAACTTATGACTTCGCTATACAAGCTTCATTCACTAGCACGAGTGGTTCTGTCTACTGCAAGTTGGAGAATGAAAAGAAAGTTTCAAACTCTGGTTAATATCTATTACCAGACAAAGATGTGCGCTATTTCCGAAAACTACGCAATAGCCTCCCCTTTCCGTCTTAACTCTTACGGTAACTCCAAGAGGCTGTCGTAAACTGCCACTTTGCGTCTCTGACACCTCCGTCTAAGAAACGGCCGTAGCGCTACGTGTCAGATGAAAATGTAGACAACTTGTCTGCAACGCAGGGGCAGTTTTTGCACCTACCGCCAAAATGACCATTCTGAGCGATTGTGTGATGGCACCTTCTCCACCCTGACACTGAGAATCTACCGAGGGAACTACGTGTCAGATGCAAAATACCAGACAAATGTCTGAATACTGCGCTGGGGAGGTGTCAGGATTCACGCCTCATCTCAGCGCTCACCGAGAAACTACGTTTTGACAGGTGAGAATGCAGGCGATATGTCGGCCCTATGTCTAAGAATAGCCAAATATTCACAGTTATTTCGTCAATCTTCAGCGATTGACCGAATGCATTCTCACGCCAAATCGTCTGGTCCAAGGGACTGACGCGTTACGTAAGAAGTTACTCGTTTAATCAGCACTGATATGCGTCTCTAAATGAGAAACGAAACTGGCGAAAGTGAGAATGGGAAAAATTGTATTTCTCGCAAACGAATGGATGCGAAAAATACAGGAAAAAGGTAAAGAGTTATAATAAAAATAGAGGATACGGGTGAAAGAAAAAGAAGAGGATATAGGCAATTTAATGCTCATAAAACCTATGTGACAGAACGTCCTCCCTTTAAGATATGGAATCACTCCATGTCTACGTTATGGGAATAAATTTCCTATATCCGTAGCTTCAGGGTGTCTGTCTTCTTCCCTCTCATCTCCCCCCTCCATCTCTCCAATTCCTACTCACGTCTCCTCCCAAAGTTTCCTTTCTCTGGAATGTCTCCCATGCGCGCTTGAAAGAGTGTCGCCGCTTCTGACATTTTTGAAAGATTTCGTGTGATTGCAGTGGAATATCCCTGCCACTATCGTCATCTTCGTCAGTTTTGGCGATCGTCAGGTGATGGTCGGAGGTCGGCACTGGTCTTTCCACGAATTTCTTTAGCAGATTTAAGTGGAAAACCTTTTCCTTTCCTTGAATAGAGATCTGGTAGTTAGCCTTAGAAATCTTTTTCAGGACGGTAAACGGCCCTTGCCATCCGATCCTCAGTTGGTTGTTTCCGGTAGGGAGTAACACCAAAACCTTCTCTCCTGCTTCCAGTTCTCTCTCTTTCGCGACTTTCCTGTATCGGTTAGCATGCTTAGTGCGTGCTCGCTTAAAGTTGGTCGTTGCTAGGTCCCATCCTAGTTTCAACCTTTCCTTCAACTCCGACACATATTTACTTGCTGAGACGACTGTCTCATCAGCCTTCTGGTCTGTCAGCGACCAAACTAAGGCTTCAAGCGGGCTCTTAATAGGTCTGCCGAATAAAAGCGTAGCTGGCGGAAATCCTGTGGACGTATGAGGAGATTCTCTGTAGCCAAATAAAGCTGCAGGAATACAAAGATCCCAATCGTCAGGTTTCACTTGTGCCAGTTTACTTAGCATCATGTTGAGGTTTCCGTTAACACGTTCCACGAGCCCATTTCCGGCCGGAGTATATGGCTTTGTGTAGATGTGTTGGGTCCTCAAGATCTTCACGATCTCATCCATCAACAGGTTTCGATATGGGGATCCGTTATCCGTCAACACTTGCTGAGGAAATCCCAACCGAGTGAAAATCTGCACGAGGGCTTCTGCGACATGCTTGGCATCTGCGCATGTTAGCGGGATAGCTTCTGCCCATAAAGTGCATGTATCGACTAAGGTCAGGATAAACCTGTTCCTTCTTTTAGTCCTTTCTAAAGGTCCTAAAATGTCGATCACAACCCGTTCGAATAGTGTTCCCACTATTGGCATTTCACCCAAAGAGACTGGGGGAGCCCGTTGCTTGGGTGGCACACGTTGGCACTGGGCACAGGATTTGACATACCTGATAATCTCAGTATTTACTCCTGGCCACCAATAATGAGTGGTTATCCGTTGGTTTGTGGCGTTCTGTCCCATATGTCCGCTGAAAGGAAGAGAGTGCCCCATTTCTAGGATTTGGCTTCTGTACTGTTTCGGTACTAGGAGCTGGTTGTAACCTTGGTCAGGCTTGCCCGTTCTGCGATAAAGTACGCCATCGTTAGAAAAAATGTCTCCGTGCTGTCTGGGTTCCTTAGCCATGGGCAGTTTCTTAAAGCAGGGTGCCAAAGTAGTGTCCTTTTGTTGCGCTTCTTTAAGTTCCATGGGTAACAAATTAGGCGCAGGCTCCCGTTCCTTCTTGGTTTGCCCTCTTGTAGTTACTGCTGCCACAATCGGCTCTTCCTGTTTCCCAATGCACACGTATCTCCCGCCAAGTATGACTGGGTAGATGGGATCATCCATAACAGCCGCTTTGATCATACTGTAGCAAAATATGCGAGAATAAACGCTCAATTCAGTACGATTCAGGCATAACTTACTTACTTACTTAGTCGTTCCCCTTCTACCGTGAGGTGTAGAGGTTTGGAAGAGAGAGCGCCAGACCATTCTATCAGCTGTCTTCTTCCTGCCCTGGTTCCATTCTGGTCCTCGGTCCTTCAAAGATTGTCTAATGTTGTCCTCCCAGCGGACTCTGGGTCGTCCTGGAGGTCTGGATCCCTGGCTCTTTGTTTCCCATGCTTGTCGTGGTAGCCGATCTTCTCCCATTCTGCAGACATGGCAAAACCATCTTAGTTGGGACTGTTCTATTTGGGTCTGCAGCGGGTGGGATTTTAGGCCTTGACGGATCGTCTGGTTGCGGACCATGTCTCTTCTTGTTACTTCAACCACTTTCCTCAGATACCTCATTTCTGAGGTTTGGATCTGGCTTTTGTGGGTTGTAGTTATTGCCCACGACTCGCATCCATATGTCAAGACTGGGACATAGGTGGAGCAGTATACAGCCATCTTCGTTTTCTTACCAACCTCTTTCTTGCTGAGGAATCCACGATTTATGGCCTGAAAAAGTCTCCCAGCTGCTGCTTTTCGAGTGGCCAACTCTTCTTTGATGCCTCCCTTTCGGTCTATAATAGCTCCGAGATATTTAAAGTGGTCGACCTGCTCCAGGACCTGTTCTCTCAACTTAATCTAATGTTTTCTTTCTTCTCGTGATATCACCATGGATTTTGTTTTAGAGCTGCTTATGACCATCCCTCTCTTCTCCAGCTCTTCCTTCCAGACTTGCAGGTTGGATTGGAGATGTGCCTCTGATTTAGCAATCAGGGCAACATCTTCAGCAAATGCCAGCTCCGAAATATAGACCTGTCTCATCTTCCAGTACCCCATGCCTTGATGACATCGTCCATAAGGAGTATGAAGAGGTAAGGTGATAGGATATCACCTTGTCTTACACCAGTGGTGGTCCTGAACTCTTCTGACTTATGGTTTGCTGTCCTCACATAATTTCTGCAAGACTTGTAGAAGCTCTGTATAGCATGAATCAGAGGTGCTGGAATATTCTTCCTTGCCAAACAGTCCTAAAGTTTGCTCCAGGGGACCCTGTCAAACGCCTTTTCCAGATCTATGAAACAAAGATGGATCTCACTCTTATACTCAAGGGCCTTTTCACTCAGCTGTCTGAGTGTGAAGATTAGGTCTTGAGTACTTCGGTTTGCACGGAATCCGCACTGGACCTCATCCAATTGTGGCTCAGCTAGGCGTCGGAGTCTCTGCTCTAGGATTCTAGAGTAGATTTTACCAGGGACACTGAGAAGGGATATGCCTCTATGGTTTCCACATTGTCGATTGTCACCCTTTTTGAAAATTGGTGTTATGATGGCAATCTCCCAATCCTTTGGTATGGTCTTGTTGCACCATGCTGCCTGTAGGATCTTTAAGAGTAATAGGTCGCCTGATGCTCCCATGTACTTAACCATTTCTGGTGTTATACCATCATGCCCTGCTGCTTTGCCCATCTTGATTTTCTCTAGTGCTGCCCTCAGTTCTTCCATCTTTATGTCATCTTCACCGTCATTGGTTTTCTCTTCTGTGCTAGTGGTTATCATTGCTGATGCTTCACCATGCTCACCATCCAGGAGTTCTGAGAAATATTCTTTCCATCTTTCCATTACTTCCTTCGGGGCAGTAAGCAATTTGCCTTGCTTGTCCTTTATAAATTTGAGAGGGCATTGTTTTTCCTTCCTCATGTTCTTTAGGGTCTTATAGAACAATTTCTGGTTTTCTTGTGCATCTTTTTCTAGCTTTTCTCCAAATTCTTCCCAGGACTTCTGTTTTGCTGCTAGCACTTTGTTCTTTGCTTCTGTTCTGAGTGTCACATATTCTCTATATTTTTCCATTTGTCCTGTAGTGTTTTTAGCTCCTAAGTATTGTTTCCATGCCATTTTCTTCTCTCCTATTTTCTCTTTGACTTCCTCTGTCCACCAAGGTGTCCTCTTTCTCTGGTTCCCAAGTCGGACTTCACCGCATGCTTCTGCAGCAGCTGTCTTTATGATATCCTTGAATTTATTCCAGAGGGTCTCCAAGTCATCAGGTCGTTCTTCTGTGTTGCTCACTGCTGTAGCAATAAGCCCCTGATATCTGGTCTTAATTTCTGGCTCTCTCAGCTTGTAGGTCCTAATGCTCATTTCTCCTGCTCGTTTACTTGGTTTCTTGCGTGATGTTGGGCAGTTCCTAGGCTGAGCAACTCTTTTAGTTGTTCGTTTGATTGTTAGCAGGTAGTGATCACTTCCAATCTCTGGCCCCCTCCAGACTCTTGCATTTCGGACATATCTGAATGAGCTTCTCCGAACAATGGCATAGTCGATCACTGACTTCTCATTCTTGGTTGGTTCACATCTAGTGTATGCGTGTATGCGCTTATGGGGGAACTTTGTGTTTGTAATGATCAGATTCTGCTCACTTCAGAATCTAAGGAGTCGCTTTCCATTGTCATTGAGAGTATCTTCTTCATATCTTCCGATAACTCCACCCCATCTAGCATGGTCATTTCCAACTCTGGCATTAAAATCTCCGAGCATAATAACTTCATCTAAGCAGTCATCCACTGTCCTTTGAAGCAGCTCGAAGAATTCCTCCTTGACCTCTGCTCTCTCATCCTCATTTGGACCATACACTATGACCAGGTTCACTATGGTTTCTCCTTCTTTTAGTTTTACAACCATAATGCGCTCCGAGACAAAGTTCCATCCCTTGATACTATCTTTTTGATTTTGGGCCACAATGCAACCCATGCCCCCTTTAGCTCTTTCAGATATGGGTACACCACTGTAGAGCAACGTGTTGCCATCGAGATCCATGACTCCTTGTCCTTTTTTCTTCGTTTCCGTTATAGCCAGGATTTCTAGTTTTGCTTTCCTCATCTCTTCCACCAGCTCCTCTTCCTTCCCATTTATACTTCTTGTGTTCCACGTTCCATAAGTCGTAGTCCGTAGTCCGTTCCAGTTCGTCGCCTTTAGAATCAGTCCGGTTTTCTCTCTTGTATTGCTCGTAATCATAGTTTAAGACAAACAGGTGATTGGCCTGTTGTGCCTTTGCATGGTGGAGGGGCTGCCTCCTTACGTCCTCCATGCAGGCCGCCCTCTTCCTTTTTCATCCGGGCTTGGGACCGGCATAGGCGGAGTTATTCAGGCATAAACGATAATAAATACATTAGCCCGCATGTGTCTGACGGTTTGCATCTTCGAAGCCAGCAGCGCTGCCTTTTGCACAGTGCTAAGCCTATAGAACGATTTCACGGCAAAAAGTCTGACACGCTTTAGTTTCGTTTTCGAGAGACACTACTAATATTTAACTTTGCCCAATCTGCTGATTACACTTTGTAGTCTAGCCTTACAATTAACTATTGGCGGAAGAGTGCCGCAATATAGCTATCTGAAGTAACACTTTTTGTCAACTTTCTAGCAAAATCAGTAGTAATCCTTACATTTTTTGGTAATATTACACGATACAATGCTAACTAGTAACGCAAATTCTTAAACCCGCCCCGTCTACCCCGCTTCGATGACACAGTCTGCAACGCATATATTCACACTGCGAAAAAGCCAGCCAAGGCATAACCACGCAGACAGTTTTATTTCCTCCTCGTGGTAGCATTTCTGATGTAACTAAAACAAGTAGTTATTGGAAAAAATACATGCTCGCAAGGTGAAGGAGGGGAAAGATGGCGGACTTGTGTAAAATTTTATTTGAAGATGGACGATGAAATAAATTGGAAATTTTAAACCATTAGGAAGTTCCTCATAAGAATTATATGGTAGTATGACGTAAAGTTAGCTGTGTAAGAATGTACTTTAAAATATATGATATTCCCAGTATTAGAGAAGTTATTGAAGAAATACTAATATCTAAGAACACACGACCAGACACACTGGCGTTCCTGCTCATGTTTTTTTTGGTAACGTTAGGGGGAAGCGAGCTGGGAAAAGAGGCAGGGAGGTACATTCAAATTCGCTTGAGGTGAACAGAGTATGAATGGGAAAGGGAAACGGTAGGAGAAATGTAATCCTAAACGTGATATCTTTTGTATTTGGCATGACTAGAGCAGACTAGACAATCGACCACCAGTTATTCAAAATTATTTTGGTTTTTCATTCAAACTGCATTTGAATTCAAGTAGTAGAACGTTACGATTGGTTAGTGCTGGTAGATATTAGTAAAGGCTTTGATTATTCATTGCCAGTTTAACTAAAATTTGTATACAGATACGCTGCTTAACAGCTGTGTTAATTTTAAACTTAAATCAAGAATAAATTCACAGTCTGTGCAGTTCGGAGGAAGCTGAGGCCATTTCTTCACAAAATCAGCGTCATTTGTTTATATATTTCTTGATTGTGGTAAGGATATTTTATGAAATTTAATATGTTTGGTCCCTCTGTGTTCAATGAACACTGTTTAACATGCCTGAAGCAAATATAAGTGTAAAGAAAAGAAGAGAAGATCATATCACAGGAAATGTGGTTACTCCACATTATTGTATGGAGGAAAAGTATGTGAACGTAGAGTGGCGTATCTACTATAAGGACTTGAGGTGTGGTCACAACCAGGTGGGAGTCCTGTACAATTCGGGGCGAGTGCATGTGTAAGGCACGCGAGGCTGACCCCATACCCACGTAGGGAATTAAGTGTTAGAATAAATGATCAGAGATAAAAGGCCAGGGTGTCCTTTTGTTGCAGAGGGTCTATGTTCCTGTTGCCGGCTGGTGACAGGAAACCTGCTGAGTGCTTATAAACGCCAACCAGTCTCCAACCAGATTTATATGCTGTCGAATATCCAGTAGAAGCTTTGGCGAGTGTTGTACTTGAAATTTCTGCAACTACCCATCGTATTATCTTACAACAAGGACTCTCAGGTGAAGAGTAAAACATCTGGGGCATCTCTGACATTTTCTTGTGTTTCAAAATATTACACAGGAATTGTATGGGGGTATGAGGAACTACAGCCCTCATATACAGTGACTCTCCCGGTAGATAACTAAAGTGAACTCTGTAATATTTCATCCAGGAAGGACATTTATAAATTAGATAACTAAAGTGAACTAATTTAATATTCCATACAGGAAGAACATTTATAAATACATAATAACTTTTAGTTATTGGGCAGATTGTCCCAACAGTTTTAATTGTTCCTTTTCTGTAAACTATCTTGTCCTTATTTTCAAAGACCTGTCCACAAGCTATGAATGGACAGGCAAAATACATTGTAAATATTTGTTCAAAGAAAAACTTAACTGCTAGTTATTAACTTCTTTAATAGAAACTTAAAGTGTTTGTTGTGTACCATCATTCATTTCTCCCCTAGACACTAGGTACACCATACACCATACACTAGAGCCAGAAGATTGACCGTGTGAGACCTAGGGAGGTAGCGTTAGGTTCTCTGTACATAATTCATCATCATCATCTATAGAGTCAGAGACCTACATGTGCTTGACCTCACACGGTTATAGCAGACACCTTTTCATTCTTTTTAGGATACCATCATAACCTCCCCAGCAAAATCAACTTTGCTACATAAATTGTTAGGCTTGTCCAGGCATCTGAATTTCTCTTAGTACTACATTCATTGGGGTCTGGGGTTTAGCTTTAACAACAGTCTAATTTTCCCAGGGAATCCCCATATAGTATTACCCAAAATGTGGGTAGTGAAGAAAGTGTCAGAGCCCAGATTTAATTAAATAAATCTATAATTAGTTAGAAATTTTGGTATAACATTTTGTACTTATTAGAATGGCAGATCTGGCCAAGTTTTGCTCTTCGGCTGTACAGACTGCTAAAGAGATGGGCATGGATGGACCAGAGTTGGTTCAATATGTGACGGTAGAATGTGACAATATTATTGAACGAGATAGGGAAGACAGGAAGTTAGAAGCAGAAAGAAAGTTAGAGGCTGAAAAAGAAATTAAGAGGCTGCAGATTGAGGCTGACAAGGAGGCTAATGCATTGGAGGCTGAGACTAAGAAGTTACAGATAGAGGCAGAAAAAGAAGAAAAACGACTGCAAAGGGAGGCAGAAGAAAAAAGATTGACTGCCGAAAGGGAGGCAGAAGAAAAACGACTGCAGAGGGAAGCAGAAGAAAAAAGATTACAGAGGGAGCATGAGATACGACTACGGGAGTTGGAAATTCAAGGCCATGCTCCTGAAAATGGTGCTAGCACTTTTGCCTCAGATGCCACTACTAGCCAGGGAGCCTCAACCTCAGCTATGGGTTTTCATGTAGACCATTTTGTTGAGAAAGACGATGACATAGAAGGATATTTAAGCAGGTTTGAACTTTTAGCTACTACTTATGGGTTAGAAAGAGAAAGATGGGGGGTAAAATTGTCTCAGGGACTTCGGGGAACAGCTTATGAAGTGTTTTCCAAAATGAGCAGGGATGACCAAGACAACTATGACATGTTGAAGCAAGCTCTTCTGTTTAGATACGAAAAGAACAGAAAGTTTTATAGAAACAAATTTAGGAATGCCAGGCTACTGTCGGGTGAGACTTATCACCAGTTCTCCGCCCGGTTGGAAACGTATATGGAGAAATGGGCTACTTTGGGGGGAAAACCCAAGATCTCAAAGAGATGATACTCATTGAACAGATGAGAGAGTCCATGGCTCCAGACATGAGAAATTTTCTCATGGAACAGGGCGCAGAGAGGCTGGGTGAGATAATAAATGTCGCTGTGAGGTATCAGGCAGCCCAGGCAGAGGTAGCTGGCACAAAGAAGAAACAAATAGATCAGTGGAAGGCCCCTCAAACCCATAATAACAAATTCGATAACAGAAATAAGCAGAACTTCGATAGGCCTCGAAATGAATTTAAGAATAGACCCTCACAATTCAATGATAGAAGAAATGATGAAAGAAAACCTTTTAACCAAGGAAAGAGGTATTGTAAAAATTGTCGGATGGACAACCATAACACTGAAAATTGTGGAAGGAGACCTGTAGTAATGGCCACGCTCCAGGTCAGGTCGACTCCTAAAAAAGAGGAGGAACCACCAAAAACAATGTCTCGTAAACAGCGGAGAAAGGCACAGGCTGAAGATAGGTCACTGAAGCCGTGTTTTGAAAAACTCCAAAAACTCCATACCCCTCCAAGGAAAGGAGATTTCTATTTGGATGATGGACTGCTTTGCACGGCGGATAAAGCAGGAATATCCGGGTGTGGACAGGTAGTAGTGCCATCGAAATATAGGGCACAAATTATGAGACAAACACATGTTCTATATGGTGAACACAAGAAGATGGGCACCACATGCCAAAGAACATCTGTTGGATATTTCTGGCCCGGAGAAGTTGATGACATAAGAAAATTTGTCGAAGACTGCGAACAATGCAGCGAGAAAAATTCCACAGGGTGGAAAAATAATCACCAAATGCAAAAGAAGCATTATGGCAAACCGGGACCAGAACCTAAAGAGGGAACACCCACACGTGGGAAAAGGAATCAGGACCTAGAAAAGCCACGCGGCAAACTTAGGCCTGGAAAGAAAAATAATTATAATAAAGTGGACGAAGGGGAATGGGAACCCCCGTTTCACAGACAGTCTTCGCTCAAATGTTTTACAATGGCTACTATGCAGCGAGTACAAAGAACTGTTATACCCCAGAATAAGCCGACGATCCCTCGGTCTGACTTATGAAAACGGGAGGAAGAAAAAAGAGAGCGAAGTTCTCTCAATTTGAATTTGAACCTGAGGGGAGACAGCCCCAGGAAACAAATTGATAGTGGTAGATTCTTGTGTGGTGACACAAGAAAGAAACGTCCGCAAAACAAAGCTTCCAATGTAAAGGACCTGACAGGTGCCATGAATACTATGTCAGAAAAATTAGAAGTCCATATGTAACTTTGCTAAGGATCTGGACAGATGAGAAGGCAGAGGAGACTGTTACCTCATCATACCAATATGTGAACGAACTGACCACTCGTTTAAAAACCAGTTGGAAACTGACAAATGAAAATTTGAGACAAGCCAGGAAAAAGCATGCTGCTTATTATAATAAAAAAGCGAAGGATCGAGAACTTACTGTAGGGGAGAAGGTACTTCTTCTATTGCCAGGCAGCAACAATAAACTTCAGATCGGATGGCAAGGGCCATATACAGTTCTGGAAAAGGTATCCAGAACCAATTATAAGATAGACAAAAAGGGAAAGGAGAAAGTCTATCATGTGAACCTTTTGAAGAAATATCTGGACAGACAAATCCAGGAGGGATCACATTTAATGGCCTTGTCTATAGCAACCGAGATGAAGAATGAACCCCTCTCCTCGGTTGAATATCCATTGAAAACCAGTGAAACGTTTGCACAGGTGAAAATCAGTAATCACCTGACAAAAGGACAGAAGGAGAAGGTTCAACAGGTCCTTGAGAAACACACAGATGTGCTAACTGATAAACAGGGGCACACAAATTTGCTGTCATATGATATGAAACTACTAGACAAAGCACCCATCTGTATGAGGCCTTATTCTATTCCGTTCGCTAAGGAAAAAGCTTTGAAAGAGGAGATTGATTATCTGTTAAAAGAAGGGATTATTTCTCATAGTGAGTCTCCTTACAGTTCCTGTGTGGTGTTGTTGCGGAAACCATCAGGAGAACATAGACTGTGCATAGATTATAGGAAACTGAATGCTGTCACAGAAGGTCAGGTGGATCCATTACCTGATACTACTCAACTTTTTTGCCAGGCTGAACAAGGCAAAATATTTTTCTAAGGTGGATCTTAGCAAAGGCTATTACCAGATTCCAGTAAAGCCTGAGGTTCTACCTTATTTGGCATTTAGCACCTCGGAAGGTCATTATGAGTTCAACATGTTACCATTTGGATTGAAAAATACCCCGAGTGTGTTTTCTAGGATGATGCGAAAATTGCTGGATCCCCTGAAAAATCCATGTATTTCGAATTTTATGGATGATATCCTCATTGCTACGGAAACATTTGAGGAACACGTTACCTCTTTGAATATGCTGTTTGATAGACTCAGAGAGGCTAACTTAACCGCTAGGCCAACAAAATGCTGTATTGGTTGTAAAGAGTTGGAATTCTTGGGACATACAGTTCATCAGGGTAGCATGACCCCTGATCCCAAGAATCTGGAAAAACTAAAAAGAGCACCTAGACCACAAACAAAAAAAAGATGTGCGATCTTTCGTGTCTCTGTGTGGTTTTTACCAAAAATATATCAAACATTTTAACTCTATATGTGCTCCTTTGACCGATTTAACTCGCAAAGGTCAACCTGATACTATAAGTTGGACAGCACAGTGTGAATTGGCTTACCAGGAGTTAAAAGAGAAGCTTACAAGCAGGCCAGTGTTGCAATTGCCTGACTTGACTAAAGAATTTATTGTGAGAAGTGACGCAAGCAATGTAGGCCTTGGCGCTACATTATTGCAAAGGTCTTCCTCACAAGATAGGGAATTGAACCCAGTCGCTTATGCTAGCCGCAAATTGAACAAGGCGGAAAACAATTACTCAACCAGTGAAAAAGAATGTCTCGCTTTAATATGGGCTATAAAGAAATTCCAGATTTATTTATATGGCAGGACATTTGTGGTCCAAACGGATCATTCTCCCCTCGTGTTCTTGTCACAGGCCAAGCATGAAAATTCTAGATTATTGAGATGGTCTCTCTTGTTGCAACCATACTCATTTTTAATAGAATACATTCCCGGCCCTTTGAACGTTGGCGCAGACTTTCTGAGCAGACATCCGTATGATGAAGATCAGAAAAACGAGTAAGACTTCATGGAGCTAAGTTATCTCGCATATTATAACCTGCAAATGAATGCATGTTTTAGGATGGGAGGTGTGTAGCAAAATATGCGAGAATAAACGCTCAATTCAGTACGATTCAGGTATAAAACGATAATAAATACATTAGCCCGCATGTGTCTGACGGTTGGCATCTTCGAAGCCAGCAGTGCTGCCTTTTGCACAGTGCTAAGCCTATAGAACGATTTCACGGCAAAAAGTCTGACACGCTTTAGTTTCGTTTTCGAGAGACACTACTAATATTTAACTTTGCCCAATCTGCTGATTACACTTTGTAGTCTAGCCTTACAATTAACTATTGTCGGAAGAGTGCCGCAATATAGCTATCTGAAGTAACACTTTTTGTCAACTTTGTAGCAAAATCAGTAGTAATCCTTACATTTTTTGGTAGTATTACACGATACAATGCTAACTAGTAACGCAAATTCTTAAACCCGCCCCGTCTACCCCGCTTCGATGACACAGTCTGCAACGCATATATTCACACTGCGAAAAAGCCAGCCAAGGCGTAACCACGCAGACAGTTTTATTTCCTCCTCGTGGTAGCATTTCTGATGTAACTAAAACAAGTAGTTATTGGAAAAAATACATGCTCGCAAGATGAAGGAGGGGAAAGATTGCGGACTTGTGTAAAATTTTATTTGACGATGGACGATGAAATAAATTGGAAATTTTAAACCATTAGGAAGTTCCCCATAAGAATTATATGGTAGTATGACGTAAAGTTAGCTGTGTAAGAATGTACTTTAAAATATATGATATTCCCAGTATTAGAGAAGTTATTGAAGAAATACTAATATCTAAGAACACACGACCAGACACACTGGCGTTCCTGCTCATGTTTTGTTGGTAACGTTAGGGGGAAGTTATTGTAGAAATACTAATATCTAAGAACACACGACCAGACACACTGGCGTTCCTGCTCATGTTTTTTTTGGTAACGTTAGGGGGAAGTGAGCTGGGAAAAGAGGCAGGGAGGTACATTCAAATTCACTTGAGGTGAACAGAGTATGAATAGGAAAGGGAAACGGTAGGAGAAATGTAATACTAAACGTGATATCTTTTGTATTTGGCATGACTAGAGCAGACTAGCCAATCGACCACCAGTTATTCAAAATTATTTTGGTTTTTCATTCAAACTGCATTTGAATTCAAGTTGTAGAACGTTACGATTGGCTAGTGCTGGTAGATATTAGTACAGGCTTTGATTATTCATTGCCAGTTGAATTAAAATTTGTATACAGATACGCTGAAAAACAGCTGTGTTAATTTTAAACTTAAATCAAGAATAAATTCACAGTCTGTGCAGTTCGGAGGAAGCTGAGGCCATTTCTTCACAAAATCAGCGTCATTTGTTTATATATTTCTTGATTGTGGTAAGGATATTTTATGAAATTTAATATGTTTGGTCCAACTACAAAGTTAGATACTGCTATTGGGGAAAAAGTGAAGGACATGTCGGAAGCAGACATTGTTGAGTCCACACATTAAACGGCATCTGACTGATGTATGTTGTTATAATTATGTTGACATATAAAAAAGGGTAAAGGAACCCGTTACACGCCCATTGAGGCATATTGGGAATATGGTGTTAGGCCCATATTATCTTGACCGTCGGCACACGAGGGGTGATGTGGTCGGCATCACGCCGGCCGCCTTAACCTTCCCAGAGTATCTCTGGTACCCATTTGGGGCTGGGTCGACCCAGGAGCCGTTTGTGGCCTAAAAATTTTCCGCCTCATCTGGGGATCGAACCATAGACCACTGCGCTAGGAAGCCAGTGCACTAACCACTATGCTACCGCGGCTCCATATGTTGACATATTATTGTATTAAAATAGTTTAGCAAGCCTCTGTGTTCAATGAACACTGTTTAACATGCCTGAAGCAAATATAAGTGTAAAGAAAAGAAGAGAAGATCATATCACAGGAAATGTGGTTACTCCACATTATTGTATGGAGGAAAAGTATGTGAACGTACAGTGGCGTATCTACTATAAGGACTTGAGGTGTGGTCACAACCAGGTGGGAGTCCTGTACAATTCGGGGCGAGTGCATGTGTAAGGCACGCGAGGCTGACCCCATACCCACGTAGGGAATTAAGTGTTAGAATAAATGATCAGAGATAAAAGGCCAGAGTGTCCTTTTGTTGCAGAGGGTCTATGTTCCTGTTACCGGCTGGTGATAGGAAACCTGCTGAGTGCTTATAAACGCCAACCAGTCTCCAACCAGATTTATATGCTGTCGAATATCCAGTAGGAGCTTTGGCGAGTGTTGTACTTGAAATTTCTGCAACTACCCATCGTATTATCTTACAACAAGGACTCTCAGGTGAAGAGTAAAACATCTGGGGCATCTCTGACATTTTCTTGTGTTTCAAAATATTACACAGGAATTTTATGGGGGTATGAGGAACTACAGCCCTCATATACAGTGACTTTCCCGGTAGATAACTAAAGTGAACTCTGTAATATTTCATCCAGGAAGGACATTTATAAATTAGATAACTAAAGTGAACTAATTTAATATTCCATACAGGAAGAACATTTATAAATACATAATAACTTTTAGTTATTGGGCAGATTGTCCCAACAGTTTTAATTGTTCCTTTTCTGTAAACTATCTTGTCCTTGTTTTCAAAGACCTGTCCACAAGCTATGAATGGACAGGCAAAATACATTGTAAATATTTGTTCAAAGAAAAACTTAACTGCTAGTTATTAACTTCTTTAATAGAAACTTAAAGTGTTTGTTGTGTACCATCATTCATTTCTCCCCTAGACACTAGGTACACCATACACCATACACTAGAGCCAGAAGATTGACCGTGTGAGACCTAGGGAGGTAGCGTTAGGTTCTCTGTACATAATTCATCATCATCATCTATAGAGTCAGAGACCTACATGTGCTTGACCTCACACGGTTATAGCAGACATCTTTTCATTCTTTTTAGGATACCATCATAACCTCCCCAGCAAAATCAATTTTGCTACACACACCTCTGACAAAATCAGAGTGGATCTCCACCAATGCAATGGGAAGCGCTGTAGGTGCATCACTCTTACGAACTCCACAAAGTTGGACGGTCTCTCCTGTCTCTTGGCCGGGTTTAACCAGGTTTCAGGCAACAATGCAATCATACGAAAGCCCCGTGTCAAATAAACAAGAAGTTTGAGAACCGTTCAATGTAACAGTACCTCGCGTTGAGGGTGTATCCCCAACAGGTTGGGAATCACTGTCAATAATTCCGCCTTGCGAGACTGTTAGCAAGCATCCGATGCGTTTAGGCTCAGTTATCTCACTGTGATCATTAGTCCCGTGCTCAGGGGTTTTCCCTTTTCCACCTTGACCTTTCTTGCAACGCTGCCATGAAGGGTGGTCGGGTTGATCAGACTTCTTACTGTGGTTGGGGTACTTGTTTTTGTAGAACTTGGATTTTTCAGGAGGGGGGTTTTGAGGTCCTGTTTCTCTGTGGTTATTCAGATTAGAAGCATGAGAAGATTGGTCTAGATTATTTTTCCGAAAATGCTCTTCTGTCGGTTAACGTTTTGAGGCCGGTAGTTCAGCCAGCGCATTTTGATAGCGCTCAGACTTTTCTAAGATGTCTTCAAGCGTTTCTGCCCCCTGCTCAGCTAGAAATCTCCGGGTATCAGCATACAAAGTGTTCTTTATTTGTTTTGTTAAAACAAATTCCTCCAGACCTTCATAGGTAGAGGGGAGCTGTTAAAGCTCAAGGCACTTTGTCAGATATCCCTTTAGGCGAGATGAGAACTGCTGAAAAGTTTCAGAGCTCTCCTTCCTACTGTTGCGAAACAGTTGCAAAAATTTGCGAGCATTTATTTCAAAGCGCTCAAGCAAAGCTTTCTTCAACAAGTCATAGTTGTCTTGTTGGCCACTTTCCAGTTTAGAATAAACATCGGAAGCCGAACCTTTAAGGGCCTGGGAAAGTTTCATACACCAACGCGACCTCTCTAAACCGTACGGAGTTGCAATTTTCTCAAATTTTTCCAACCATGTGTCAATCTTCTCATTATGACAAGGGAAAGACTCAAGAGTGAAAGACATAGCGTTGAGTTGAAGAGATTGAGTGTTAGAAGGGTCAGTTAAGGAAGAATGAGGAGAAGATGCTCCATTGCTGGAGGTAGAGGCAGCACCACGACTTTGGAATTCTAGAGCTTTAAGAGCTAACTCATGCTGTCTCTCTTTCTCTCTTTCCTCCCTCTCCTCTCTCTCCTTCTCATGCTGTCTCTCCTTCTCTTTTTCCTCATGCTGCATCCTTCGGATTTCCATTTCTTCCTCAATCTTCTTCTGCTGTAATAGACGGTCTGCTTCTTCCTTCCTCCTAGCTTCTTCTTCTTTCCTCTCCGCGTCATATCTCTCAAAGTCGTCTCTGACAAAAGCTTTCGCTTCTTCTCCTTCCAAACCTTCTTCTCTCGCCTCGTCCCTGAGGAGCTGTCTAAGCTTTGCCCTTTCTGCCATAGTAAATCAGTGGCTGAGACTTAGACGAGAAAGAGATAAGAAAACAATACACTGGTTCCTACCACTTGCGAGAAAATACCAAAACAAAAGATGATATACTTTAACCTGGGATACCTCCTCCAAAAATATAGTACCTAACTATCGCTGTTATTAATCGGCAATAAAACACCTAATGCTGACGACTACGCCAAATAAATGGTAGTTAAGATTACTCACTGAAAAATAAGCTGCTACAGTGGAAACAAAATAATTATTGCAAAAGATTTAAAGGAGAAAAAATATCCCTTAATTTTCAAACCACTATGAGTTCACCCCTGAAAATAGTTAGGATAAGGGAGGCAATTACAGGACGTATAGTCTGATCGCGCTCCTTAGCTTAGCTCAAACACCTACTTCTTCAGAACCCTGTGAATATTTATACACTCACAAAACTTTACCAGCGTTTAGTATTACAAAATCAGTAATTAACATATATTCCGACAAAATCAACCTGTAAACCAAGTGTATAATGCTCAATAATGCTGTGGAAAAACAATTATTAGCCGTGTGGTCAGCACGCCCATAAAAAACAGATCGATATGTCTAGGGGATAGTTATTTTTAAAAAGATACAAAACTCACAAGACATCACACTCTTACTCTATATCAGAATAAAGAATCTTAAAGACGAGCTGATATTTGTCGTCTCGTTTTCCTATTCAAAGTTCAAAATCCCGATAGACGAGACCCCATTTGTCGTAGATTTTTGATAGGGGAATTAAGACTTGGGTTGGTCCCTTCTGAATAGATTAGAATAAGTGATAGTCACAGTGAGAAGTAGTAATAGCAATAGATTTTCACGAGTGAGATGGTAGAAATGTGGTAGAGGCTGTCTCTGAAATCAAGAAAATCTTCTCTCTTTCACCTATCTTCTACGACAGATTTAAAGTGAGTCAGACAGTCTACACACATATATATGAAATATATTTATATATATCCACTCACATACATCCACACATACGACGACTGTTAGACGTACAGACGTGGGAAAAACTATGACTGATTATATGAATAGTTTGGGAAAACGAACTGACCGACACGCTGGACTAAATTTTATTAGTAGTTTATTTATCAAGACTAAACTTCTCTCCCAACATATCAAATCACATCAAGCATATACAAAAATCATAAACAAAGATCAAGAAATGCTACAAGAATGATAGACCCGTTGGTATGATCCTTCCCTCGATGGATAGCCCACAGTCCCGTTAGAAGAAAGTGATAGCCCAAAGAGTCACAGATACATATGATTTAGTCTAAAATTCTTCCCCTTTAAGGTATGAACAGACTGGATACTCTGATCTAGTATAAGGAATATATATAGATATATAGTTAGCAATACCTTGCATAAAGAAATGTTACAATTGTGAGTGAATCAACAAAGAACATCCCTCAGTCTACTTTCACTCGGTTCTTTCATCAGGGCCCTGTCGTGCATTTCTCACTTTCTTACCCTATAACTTGCCGTTGTTAACCGTCTGGCGCACGCTATGACACAATCTGTTTTATCGTTTGGTGAAGCGAATACCCAGCTCTGCAGATCTTGGTTTCATCCAATTTGTCCGGGGAGCGTTCTCTTCAGGCGATAAGTTTATTCAGATTTTAAGTTAGTGTCACTTTATCAGTTCAGGTAAGAATTAGTGTAAGCGGGTTCACTGTGTCAGAATCACGAGGTTTGCACTACTTAGGGAAAAAAAAGTCAGGTTTGTAACTTTCGATCAAAGGTAGCCTTCTTGGTCACACCACAAGTTGACGAAATGTCGAAAAAAACGTTACTGTTTGTAATAGTTTACTTGCCACCAGGCTGCACTGTTCTTAAGTTTTTTCTCAGGAAGAATCAAAATCAGGCGCAAGAGGCCCGTTATCTCATTTAACCGTTAAAGTACTCGTAAAGATTTTGCACCAAGCCACTCTAAGGTAAATGTTTTAGTTCTTCACAGATATCACTCATACGTACTTAGCGCTGGCAAAGTTTGGGTACCACAGTTTCACTATATATAAATGGAAAGAACACATATCAAATAATTATACATACTATAACTGATAATTTAAACTGCAAGCGTAGCTTGTCTTATCATTTAAATCTTCCCGTGCAATAAGTTATATTTAAAAATCATCAATCCTCATGAATTAGGAATACATACGTGTTCCGTCACCACTCATGAAGCATCTAGCATTAATAAAGTTAGTTTAGAAAGTTTATTCTCGTCTGATTATTTTAGCAGTAAAATTAAATTCCTTTATTAGCCGACTGAGTTTAAGCTAGAAATATAATTTCTGTTTTCCACTGTAACTCGTCACTATAAAATAATACAGACTATATAAATTAAGCGCTCTGCACCAAATCTAACTAGTAAAATGAAATAAGCGAGTTAACACTTTAAACACTTCACAAAATACTAGATATTATATGATATTTTACCTCCAAACAAAATTACAGTTTCACAACGACTAGGATAATTCACTAGAAAGGTACTTAGAAGCTCGGCAAAATTTTGACGAGAAACTAATGACTTCGCTATACAAGCTTCATTCACTAGCACGAGTGATTCTGTCTACTGCAAGTTGGAGAATGAAAAGAAAGTTTCAAACTCTGGTTAATATCTATTACCAGACAAAGATGTGCGCTATTTCCGAAAACTACGCAATAGCCTCCCCTTTCCGTCTTAACACTTACGGTAACTCCAAGAGGCTGTCGTAAACTGCCACTTTGCGTCTCTGACCCCTCCGTCTAAGAAACGGCCGTAGCGCTACGTGTCAGATGAAAATGTAGACCACTTGTCTGCAACGCAGGGGCAGTTTTCGCACCTACCGCCAAATGACCATTCTGAGCGAATGTGTGATGGCACCTTCTCCACCCTGACACTGAGAATCTACCGAGGGAACTACGTGTCAGATGCAAAATACCAGACAAAGGTCTGAATACTGCGCTGGGGAGGTGTCAGGATTCACGCCTCACCTCAGCGCTCACCGAGAAACTACGTTTTGACAGGTGAGAATGCAGGCGATATGTCGGCCCTATGTCTGAGAATAACCAAATATTCACAGTTATTTCGTCAATCTGCAGTGATTGACCGAATGCATTCTCACGCCAAATCGTCTGGTCCAAGGGACTGACGCGTTACATAAGAAGTTACTCGTTTAATCAGCACTGATATGCGTTTCTAAATGAGAAACGAAACTGGCGAAAGTGAGAATGGGAAAAATTTTATTTCTCGCAAACGAATGGATGCGAAAAATACAGGAAAAAGGTAAAGAGTTATAATAAAAATAGAGGATACGGGTGAAAGAAAAAGAAGAGGATATAGGCAATTTAATGCTCATAAAACCTATGTGACAACAGGTAACGGGAGTCCCAAAGCAGAAACTGCCCTGTGTGGTGATCTCTGATGAGATAAAGAAAGAATATGCCTACGTCTCCCTCAGGCGATTATGCAGCGATTACAAGGAGGTTGTGCAGCGATTACAAGGAGGTTGTGCAGGAGACTGGCAACCTCATCAAGTAGGACACATTTCTACAGAAACCAAAACTGCAGGTGCATGTCAATGTTTGGTGCAGGCTTTCCTGAATAGGGAACTAGCTGGAGGGGTTGCTTTAAGCTGCTTACAGAGCAAAAGGGAAAATTATGAGAGCATATAGTACCCTAGGGGAGTGAAGTGTTAGAGACCTCACAGTACTTAGTCTAGCTTTATGAGGCGAGGAGATAAGTTCCCTTCCTCGCTACCTTTGCTTTTCCTAGCTAACCAGCCTTGGCAGATATCCATTTATATCTGGATAGCGTAATGATACCCGGTTTCGAACCTGGAAACTTTACCTCGAGAAGCAAGAAATTCAACCGGTGGCGGTTTTTAGGCACAGGCAACTTAGGATTTTGTTTAGGGCCTGGACCTGTTAGGGGCCTTGCGCACAAATACAGTGCAGTTCTAATAAGTCTATGGGATCATCTAAAGTACTTCTACTTATCCGAAACTCTGCTTATCCGAATTTTGCTCAAAGATGGACATTTACGTCAGAATAAGAGGTTAAGCACGAATGCAATTATTTTAACCATTTAGAAACATTTATTTGGATTTTAAATTGAATTTCTGCATTTTTTAAAGGTTTCAAAAGCAATCTAGCGAGACCTACAATATAGTGTCAAGTTGCATAATTGCTGGCAGAATAGTAGCAAGAGTTAAAACGTTCGTTTCACGTGATGGTATAGTATTTTAGCGTGCTCTATTAGCGGTTTCTATACGGATTCCTAAAGCGATAAATATTACAGGACAAGTAAGCATTTGTAGGAGTTACAAACGCTGACCTAAGTACTTTTCTGTTGTCTAGATTTGTTCCTTCCTTTTTTCTTACAAGTGCCTGTCAATCACTGGTTTATATTAATTATTTAGAGTTCACATGCCTGGCGTTTCACTCATGGTTTATCTTCAAATGTCAAACGCAAAGTCCCCTTGCTGTCAGAGTTTGACGCATGCCCTTTTCTCGCAAACCGAGATGAACCGGTGTTCGCTCAGTCGGCCTGACGATTTACATGCTTGCTTGAATGTTAGGAGTTGTAATGTACTGACGGAAGTCGAGACGTTTGTTAACCTGTTATCCCATGTTTCTACTTATGCGAGTTCACATTTGAGTTGGGACAAATAAACTACTTCGATTTTATCCGAAAATTCTAGTTATCAGAATTCGACTTCCACTGCTTTTTTTTTTTTTTTTTTTTTTAACAAAACCAAAGAAGACATTTGGCTGGGATCTTCAGAAATTCTTCTGCTTAAGCGAAATTCGATTTAAGCAAGTTTCGCTTAAATGGACTGCGTTGTGTGTGCCTGTCGATGCAACAGGAATGTATTTAAAAGGCTAATGCGCAAGTTCACACTTGCCTAGGACCTCGTACAATATAAAGCAGCCCCTGACTCCGACCACTATGCCACTCGACGGTCATTAAAAGCATGTAAGCTCTGACTTTATGTCGATAAACAATTTTCGGATCCTTGCGGCTTTTGATTAAATGTGTTCGAGAATTGTCCGAGGAACAAATTATCTGGCCCACTTTCACGTAATAGCGTTGAGCCAGTTAAGTAGGGGTCCCGAATGACACATTGTAGAGTCTAATATTATTCATTGAATTTGACTTACTGCATTATTAACGGGGCGATTCCTGAGTTAAGCTATATTACGGCTAACTAGACAGGCCAGCTCTTTTTAAAAGGTCGCTGTAGAGAGAGAGAGAGAGAGAGAGAGAGAGAGAGAGAGAGAGAGAGAGAGAGAGAGAGAGAGAGAGAGAGAGAGAGAGAGAGAGAGAGAGAGAAAGAGAGAGCGCACGCGCGCGTCCGTGCGTGCGTGCGTTGTTTTTTTCCCCTGTCTAGCGTAGTTTCGTACATCAATGGAGAGATAACTGTTACCGCAGACAAAAAGAAAAAAAAGTGCCCTATTTCTTCTTGATAAATGAGAATACGGCATTTAAAGTGAAAAATGTCGATGTGCAGTCACGTGTTGGCCTTCAGAGCATCTATACACTGCTTAGACAGCGCAGACTATGCTGGCTTGGTCATGTCCGCCGCATGAAAGATGGTCATATATCCCAAAGACATTTTCTACGGACAGCTGGCAGATAGTAAAATCGGCTGGCGACCGCAACTGCGATGGAAAGATGTGTGCAAGAGAGACATGAAGGTACTTACATAAATCAAGCAACCTGGGAGGATGTAGCAGCCGGTTGCACCAAGTGGCGATGCTCCCTACGGCGCCACCTCAGATTGTGGGAAAAGAAGTTGTCACAACAAGCAGAAGGGAAAAGAACTCGTCGAATGAAACACTAGGGAGAAACAAAAAGCAGCTCATGGCTATGATCTCAGCTTCACAGAAACGTCAGGATTGGGTTTATATAACACTGAAGGACTCTCTTTCTTACTTCCATTGACAAAGAACCGTTGCATAAAATACTTTTTATTTTATAGAATGCTGTTTTTGCCTGAGCTGTTCTGCGCTTCACTTATGAGATGCATCGTCCATCCGTTGTTGGTAATGTATATCTGGTACACATACAAATACGATGGACACTTTGTTTAAAACGTAAACGACAGAAATCTTCAACGTATAAGGTCAAGAGCACAACAGCGCTTTCAGAGGTCAAGGATAGACGGGAAATCATTACCTTGTTCTTTTTCACTCCCTATGGAACATTGAGCCATTACAGCAGCTGCGCCCCCTCCCTTTGCAGGGAGCCTACACGAAGCATTCACGTAATCTTGTTGTAGCAATATGTTTGACATTATGATGTTGTCAGCCTCCTGCCCAACCACATGTTAGTTGCCCTGTGCGACATTCCTGAGTGAGCAGTGATCCTGTTCTTTCTGTGTCTCATAACAGATTCCCAGGACCTACGCTGAGCATGGCCAGCAAATAGTCTGCGAGAATGACCTTCAAGAGAAGAGACAGCGAAAATTTGGAGATCCATGACAACCTATCATTGATGTCTAGCCAGAGTCTGACTTGCTCTTTTGATCAAATATAATCTCTTCCCAATCAAGTACGCTGACAAAATGGCGAAGAATTGGGCTTAGCAAAGAACTGGTGTTAAAGTCTAAATACGAAGATCTTCAAGAATTAAAACCGGCAGTCAATTATCAGATCACATGATCTGTGTAGCGAAATCTGTGAGATAATCGCTAAATTCAGTAAGATTTTACTCCTATCAAAATAAATAATCCCGCCCGTGTGTGGTTGCCTATCGTCGTCTTCTACGCCAGTAGAGCGCTGAATTTTGTAAAGTATAGTGGTAACTACAGAAAGTTGAAAGTTTCAATTATTTAGGCAGTAAAATGACACAGGATGGTGACACAACAAGAGAAATTCATACTAGAATTGCTTTGGCAGCTAGCGCCTTCAATAGATTATCTAACATTTGGAAATTACGATCACTGAATATACATACCAAGCTTCGTCTGTTTAATTCGAATGTTATCTCAGTGTTAACATAAGGCTGTGAAAGTTGGAAAATCACAAAATCATTGGAGAACAAGCTGAATACATTCGAGAACAAATGTCTTAGAAAACTCATGAACATCAGTTGGAAAGAATTCAAGACTAATCGACAAATAAGAGAAGACTCTAAGCAGAAATATGTCTCCGACTATATAAGGAAAAGACGATGGTCATATATCGGTCATGTCCTACGAATGCAAAACAACAGAATACCACTACAGGCGCTCACTTGGGTTCCTGAGGGTAAGAGGAAAAAAGGAAGACCAAAAGAAACACTCAGAAGAACAATAACAAGAGAAGGAAGAACGTTGGGCCTAAATAATGTGCAAGAGTTAAGAGGAGTGGCGTCACAACGAACAACCTGGAGAGCAATGGTTTCTGCCTTATGCGCCGTGTTTGGTGCTTAAAGAATTTATTATTATTATTATTATAGTGGTAATGCTTAGAAAATGATCTCGCCGTCAAATCTTACACGCTTTCCTAGTTCGTCCTTGAGAATTAAAAATAACATTTTTGCAGGGTCAAGGAGTATTTGTTCCAACACCGAGAGAGAGAGAAGAAGGGAGGTGGATGAAGGAGCGACAGAAGAAATGCTAATATTGTCACGCGTTTGGGTTTTGAAACGCCAAATTGTAATGAGCGCGCGACAGTATTGCCTTTAGCAGATTTGAAAAACAAGACGCAAAGCCACATGCATGCATCGTACTATATTCTCGCAGTTGAAATGTATATACACACACACAGTCAGCTCTCATGTCCTGCCTAGTAGTGTATTTCTGACGTAACCCAAACAAGTTGTTTTATTTTGAATAAAAATGATAGAGAAGGGGGGAAAGATAGCCGACTTATGGGAAAGTATATAATTGACGACTAACAGTGACGAATATGAAAATCCAAAGGACAATGAATATAGCCATAAAAATCACATATAAGGATAGCGTAGAGTCTCCTGAGCAATAATATGTTTTAATATACATATTAGCCCAATTATTAACCAAGATATTGAAATAATACTATATATCTACGAACGGTAAGACTGTTGTTTTTGCTCATTCTATTTATAACATTATTTGGGGACGCAAGTTTAAAAAAGAGGCATTAGAGTGATTCAAATCTGTTTGGTTAGTATAGGAGTATAGGAAGGAGGGTATTGGTTGGCCCAAAAAGCTAAATATATTTTGCAGACTCACTCCTAGTATGTTTAGAGTTTTTTTTCTTTCAAATTTGAATTGAATAGCTAGACCCTCGCTGTGATTGGGCCAGTCTATTGATATTGGCAAAAAGCTTCCAAGGCTTGTCGCCATTTGATACATAATTGTTAGTATGCAAGCTGCGTTGAGAACAGCTGTGCTAAAAGTGAAATAAAAAACCTTGGCAGTCTGGACGAGGGCAAAGCTGAACTTATATATTAATGCTAATGCCAGTCAACGTATGTTTGTGATATTTCCATTGAATTGTGGTAAGAACGAATTTATTAACCTTGTTATTACAAAAATTTGGTGTATACGTTACTGCTTTATTGGGAATGTTTTGCGACTAAGTACATAGGTCCCCTAGCAGACTTATGCAGGGCCTGTGGTGTTGCTCACACGCAGTAGAACTTACATGAGTTATATAACTTAAAATGATTTCCACAGTTACCAGTGTGAAGGCTAACCCACATTATCCTATGGGAGAGGATCATTGTTGAAGTGTCAGAGGCGGTGTAGCCATTATGGAGAAGAATAGGAGCACTGGTATGAGATGTTATCTCAGATGAAAATGGTTGAAATAGGTTGGTCAGAGGGATCTGACCCTTTTCTTTTTATTGAATTATACCATGTATTACTTGTGGAATGATATTGTAGCTGTGTTATAAAGAATCATAACCTTGTTTCAGGGTTTTTGTTCTGGTACTAAGCTAGTGCCAGAACCCTGGTGTATTTATCTTCGTGAGAGAAATTGAAATTTTTGCTGGTACACGCTGTCTACCACACTACACCAGGGACTGTGTAAGATTGGTCATTCCGTTGAAAATTTTGCTGGTACACGCTGTCTACCACGAATCAACCCATGAAATATAGGAGATTGTCAGCATCGTAACTACTACCAACGGAAGATAAGTGCCATTGTGTCGGCACTAAGAGTTCATCCACTTGTATTAAAACATAATGAATAAAATAATTGACTGTTGAATAAACATTCCACCAGAGATAGAGAAAAGAGAGGGTATGATGAAAATACCCCAACCCACCATTAATTACCAGTGTTAACTTAGTCTATAGTAATACCTAAATATAATTAGATTGTAATATTGCTTTATATGGACAGAAGATCCATTGTGGTATTTAATTTTATGTAAATAAAACCATAATTTTCATTTTGTTGCTGGTCCTGACTAAGAAAATTCTGAATCAGGGCAAATAAAATTGTAATATAGCCTATTACATAATATTCAGCCACAGACTTCTATAAGATATAGCATAGAGTGTTAGTCTGTATGTGGTTGTTGTATTGACCCAGTCCTATTTATGTGATAGAATTAAAGTGTATCTGTATTGATTTGACTTACACTGCATTATATCTTCATTACCCTAGACACTTAGATGTAGTCACATAACTAATAAATAAAAATATAGAGCAAAGTGAGATCATAGGGTGGTAGCAGCTAATAATAATAATAGCCCCTTCAGTCATAACTGCTATGGGAATGCGCCCCTGAGCTGACAGTCCTCAGCTGCTTATTTTCCTGGTGCTCCTTTCGACGTTTTCTCCCCTCCTCTGCTTGTTGTGTGAGCCTCTCTTCGCCCAGTCTGAGTTGGCGCCGTAAATAGCATCGCCACTTAGTGCGATCGGCAGCTTCATCCTCCCATGTTGCTGGATCCATGTCCAGTGCCCTCATATCTCTCTTGCACACATCTTTGAACCTCAGCTGTGGTCGCCCAACTGTTCTCCTGCCATCTGCTAGTTGTCCGTAGAAGATATCTTTTGGGATGCGACCATCTTCCATGCGGCGAACATGACCAAGCCAGCGAAGTCTGCGCTGTCTAAGCAGTGTATACATACTTTCAAGGCCAGCACGTGACAACACCTCGACATTAGTCACTTTATCTTTCCACGAGATGCCGAGGATGCGGCGTAGACACCGTAAATGGAAGGTATTCAGCCTTCTTTCCTGCTTAGCATAGGTCGTCCAGGTCTCGCTGCCATATAGGAGTGTGCTGGTGACGCAGGCATTATATACCGCAGCTTTGCTCTTCATTGTGAGTTTGGAGTTTCCCCAAACACGCGATGTGAGGCGGGCAAAGGTAGCTGCAGCTTTGCCAATGCGGCTGTCGATTTCTGCATCCAGTGAGAGTTTGTCATTGATGGTAGACCCTAGGTATGTGAAGTGATGCACCACTGCCAATTCATAGTTATCGATAGTGATAACTGGTGCAGCACCCGCATCCTGACTCAGCACATTCGTTTTCTTTAGACTTATTGTGAGGCCAAAGTCCTTGCATGCTTCAGTGAAGCGATTCATCAAGTTCTGAAGCTCCTGTTGGCTTTGAGTGACGACTGCAGCATCATCAGCGAACAACAAGTCTCTTATAGTGACCCTTCTGACTTTTGTTTTTGCCTTCAGCCTTGAAAGATTAAACAGACGGCCATCTGACCTAGTGTGAAGGCATATTCCTTCAGTTGCATCTCTGAAAGCATGTTTCAAGAGTAGGGCAAAGAAGATCCCGAAGAGGGTAGGAGCCAGAACACAGCCTTGTTTAACGCCACTTCGTATGTCAAAGGGCTGTGACGTGCTTCCAGCATATTGGACTGTTCCCTTCATGTCGTCATGGAATGACTTTATCATTTCCAGCATTTTAGAAGGGCAGCCTATTTTCAGGAGGATTTTGAAGAGTCCATCCCTACTAACCAGGTCAAATGCTTTTGTGAGGTCTATAAAGGCGATATATAAAGGCCTTTTCTGCTCTCCTGATTTTTCCTGAAGCTGGCGGACAGAGAAGATCATGTCTGTTGTTGATCTACCAGTTCGGAATCCGCACTGTGACTCTGGATATATGCGCTCAGCTAACTTGTGTAGTCGCATTAAGATGACTTTGGCAAAAACCTTACCAACAATACTAAGAAGAGAGATGCCTCTGTAGTTATTGCAATCACTTCTGTCTCCTTTATTTTTATATAGTGTTACAATCCTGGCATCTCGCATGTCTTGAGGAATAGTTGTCTCTTCCCAGCACTGGCACAGCATCCTATGCAAGGGATGTAATAGCGTGCTCTTGCAGCATTTGATTAAATCAGGAGGAATCCCATCACTGCCTGGTGCTTTGCCGGAGGCCAAGCTATCAATGGCCTTGCTGAGTTCCTCTAATGTTGGTTCGGCATCCAGCTCCTCCATAGTTGGCAGACATTTGACAGCATCAAGGGCTGCAGGCGTAACGGTATTTTCTCTAGCGTAAAGCTCAGAGTAGTGCTCGACCCACCTCTCCATCTGCTTACCCTTATCGGTTAGCTTCTTTCCGCTGATGGGTTTTAGCGGTGCTGTCTTACTTTTTATGGGGGCCAAGTGCTTTCTTTATACCGTCATACATTTGTTTAATGTTGCCTGTTTGCGATGCGATCTGGATGCTCTCACTGAGCTGGAGCCAATAGTCATTTGCACAGCGTCGAGCAGTTTGTTGAACTTTGCTTCTCGTAGCCTTCAGGATCTGTAGGGTTCTAGCACTCGGTGAACGTTTGTATTCATTCATAGCACTGCGCTTAGCTTCAATGACAGGTGCCATCACATCCGATGAAGCATCAAACCAGTCATTTGACTTTGCCATTTTCTTACCAAAGGTGGCAAGTGCAGTACTTTGAATGGTGTTCCGTAGATGCTCCCAGTTCTCTGTAATAGTATTACCATGCTGAGGGCTACTGAGCACTTTCTTGAAGGTCGCAGTAAATTGAGTGATCATGACAGGGTCTGACATCTTGCTGGTATCAATGCGTGGTTTCCCTTCATGTCTGACACAATAGAGTTTTCTTGGTTGTGCTCTGATTTTGCAGCAAACCAAGGAGTGATCTGTATCACAGTCTGCACTATGGTACGAGCGCGTGGAGAGCACAGACCTGAGAAGTGGCTTTCTGACGAGAATCAGGTCCAGTTGGTGCCAGTGCTTGGATCGTGGGTGTCTCCATGACACCTTATGCTGGGGTTTTGTCTGAAAGTAGGTGTTGGTCACGCAGAGGTCATGGTGGACACACAACTCTAAGAGCCGTTGTCCATTTTCATTCATCTTGCCAATACCAAACCTGCCCAGACATGAAGGCCATGAAACATTATCGGCACCCACTCTAGCGTTAAAGTCGCCAAGGAGAACAAGCTGTTCTTGTCTAGGTATTCTTTTGATGACTGCTGCTAGATTCTCGTAGAACTCATCTTTAGCTTCTGACGCAGAGTACAGAGTAGGAGCATACACACTGACAAGGGTGATGGGACCTGTGCTAGTTTGCAGGCGGAGCGTTAACAGTCGTTCTGATCCATTCTCGCCTGGTTCAACCATTTTAGTTAGCGATTTTTTTTACCGCAAAACCTACTCCGTGTTCTCTAGCTTTATTAAGATCTTTCCCTTGCCAATAAAATGTGTAGTCCTTCTCGCTCACCGTTCCAGAGCCCGCCAGGCGCGTTTCCTGAAGTGCAACTATATCCACCTGAAGTCGTTTAAGCTCATCATTAATTATGGCTGTCTTCCTTACATCGTTTACGTCCTGTAGGTTTCCAGATAGTCCAGTCAACATAGTTCGGACGTTCCAGCATCCCAATCTGAAAGTTTGCTTATTTTTATTATTCTGATAATTGCTTGGTGCAAAATTTTCTGTCCACCGTTCGGGTTTGACCCTAATCCCCATGCACCCAATGGGGAAAGCAGACAGTGGCGGGACAACACCTTATTGACTGGGGGCTGCCCAGCTTGAAGCGGGCAGTAGCTGTCCAGTGAGATCCTAGAACCTCTCCCACTGTCGGAAGTAGCTCCTGGCGCCATGCCCTACGCCAATTGGGCAAAATGCTTATAACCGGTAACTGCTACTTCCCGTGTTTTGCCGACACCTATAGGGTGAAGCTGGAGTGTCCTCTCCAGGGCGCGAGCTTGGGCACAGTTATATGGAGATCAAGCTGTTGCCCATGCAGCATGTTCCCCCTCTCCACACAGCTGGTAGATCCAAAGGAACGGCAGTAGCCGATACAGTTTGGTACCAGCCACGTCGCAGGAGTTGCCAGAATAATGTCGAATCGACATTAAACTGCCTTAGGGACTCCGACTCCGGATTTATCCTCAGGGTTTACTCCCGAAGCCAATTCCATAAATGGATATTCCCGCAAGGCAGCGGAGGTTTGAATTCAGAGTTCCTTCTCTTAGATAAGCTACCAGCCAAGGATCACGAGCCCTATCTGCCCGAAGCTGCTGGTTTTAAGGCGCCAGTCGCCCGCCTTTGCCCCTTCTCCCGTCAGTAAAAACAGTTCCGCCGGGCTCAAACTGAGCCACACGTGAAGGCCGGGAGCTGGACTTGGTTGTCAGAGGCTGCTTGAGGCGCGTGCCATTGAAGTATTTTATCTGCAGTGAGAGCTTACCCTCACTACAACTCCCGGCTGTAACAGCCTTTGGAACCGGTAGCAGCTAGGTTTCCTGAAAATACTTAACCATCAACTACTAAACTCAGGGGCCTTCACAGCTGACCTCACTTGGTAAACCAACAATATTAAATAATAACATATATAACACCAAATCCACCACAATCTGTACTCAGTGCAAGTAATCCATTTGGATTACTGACAGAAGTCGAGACGTTTATTAACCTGTTATCGCATGTTTCTAACTTATGTCTGATAATTCCCATAATCAGTTAGGATTTAATCATTGCTTCCCAGATATACATTACCAATGTTAATTGACATTGTTAATTATTTGTCAATTCTTCCCAATCATTGCTTACCAGATATACATTACCAATAAAATCACCAAATGCAAGTAATCCATCCAGCGGAAGTATTTCATCCAACATTTTGTTGAGCCAACTCCTGACTTGTTATTTCAAAGCTAAACCACATTTTTTTTTTTGGGTCACATGACGTATCCTGGTACTCATTTGCAGGCACGTGACAATCCGCGCGTTGAGGGGGATAGATGTGCAGCTGTGTTGGACTTGAGTATTTTCTTGACACTGGCAATTGTGAGATTTTGTTTAGAAACTGATTGGGGTATGTTACAGTTTAATATAGCAGAAGGCTTATGTTCTCTCACTTCCCATAAACCAGTGGTTATCAAACCTGCTAAAAAGTAGGTAGCTCAGTTAAGGCAGATCCCTGTGCTGACGTAATCCACACGTTCTATTTAATCTTAATTGCCTCCCTGTTGTCCCATAAGGAGCATTGGACTTTAACAAAATCATGTCATTCCTCCTGTCCTGTGCCATCAGCTCATCTTTCACTGTCTTCCTCGTCGCTTTCTTTACCCTCTCCATGTGGTGGTTTTTTTGTGGGGTCTCTCTTCACTTCCCATACCCTGCGGGTTCTAAAGCAAGGGTTGCCTTGTAATGTTATACGTCCGGCACATAGATTTCGACAATGTGGGTCTTTTCCATGCTCAGCGACTTATTCTCACCTCTTGTTCCATTGGCACTCGTCTGGTTCTTGTCATCAGTTCCACATTGGTGATCTTGTCTTCAGTTCCACATTAGTGATGTTATCATCAGTTCCACATTGGTGATCTTGTCTTCAGTTCCACATTCGTGATCTTATCATCAGTTCCACATTGGTGATCTTGTCATCAGTTCAACATTAGTGATGTTATCATCAGTTCCACATTGGTGATCTTGTCTTCAGTTCCACATTCGTGATCTTATCATCAGTTCCACATTGGTGATCTTGTCATCAGTTCCACATTAGTGATGTTATCATCAGTTCCACATTGGTTATCTTGTCTTCAGTTCCACATTCGTGATCTTACCATAACACCTCAATTCTTCTATTCTGCACAAGCATCCATTTATAAAGTCTGAAGATTTTTTTTTGGGATGTTGTTTTTGATGTTCTTGTAGTGGTTTTGATGGTATTGTATGATGGTGATATTACTTAGTGTGATGCATGAGGTCAGCTGTGAAGGCTCCTGAGATAAATGTAGCTGTGAATTGTCAGAAGGCCCTTCTTGCTACCACTACGACCTCACACCTATCTTTTTTTACTAATGAATGTGGCTACGTTAAATGTCTAGGGTAATGATATGTAATGTGTTGTGGTAATTTACATACACACACACACACAGATATTTAATAAGTCTAATAATATTAATAAAATGTTATAATACACTGAACTAACTCAAGCTGTGTAAAATTTTTGATAATAAATTTTCTTTAAGTTTATTTGTTCTGAACCAAGGTTTTATTTTGGTCAGAACATATGAAAGGTTTGGCAATTATGAAAGAAATGCATAAATATATGGCATAATAAATGAAAGGTGTGTACATGTGTATTTTACAAGACTAGTTAATATTACTACTGTTTATAGCTGTAAGTTATCTGGGAGAACATTTAATGGATGTGCTGTTGGGGGTGACCTCATCACTCCTTGTCTATGGCGACTACACATTGTCCCTTTATTGATGATAGTATAATGGGTGTGTTAGAAATTCAGTTGGTGAGTATTCAGCAGGCCAGACGCTCACGTAACTTGAATGAGTAATCTGGTGCTGGAATCAGGTGGCACCACCTCTCCGTGCTTGGGGGCAATATCAGAAGTCTGGTGGCCCCACCTCTCCGTGCTTGGGGGCAATATCAGAAGTCTGGTGGCCCCACCTCTCCGTGCTTGGGGGCTATAACAGGCTGCTCTGACAAAATATTACTGCACGGGTCCACTCTTGTAATATTCAACACCTCATTTGACACCACATTGGTGCCAAATAAAAACTCACAGTTCTGCAATCAAAGTATTAGTCATGTGTCAGAATTCCATCCTCTAACCATTTCTGGACACAACACTACACAACAACAACACCACATAGACGGGTCAGATCTCTTTGACCATACAACACATCTTACCAAGTTGGTTTCACATAGGATAAGTTCTCCCAGACTACATATTCTGAAATATGTTCATTAGCTTCCTGCCATAGAATAGGATAGGTGATATGTTCCACTGATCTCAACACTTGATCTGTCCTCCATAATCCGTGCTGGAGTTTATGTATTTTATTTGTCTCTAGACCCTGAACTGGGGCGGGGGGTCTAGAGCGAATCCTTACTTGTTGTAAGGGATAGATTTTGATATGGCAGTATCAAATCACTCGAAACATTAAACAAATATTAAAATGTACAAAGAAATAATTTCAGTCTTACCAGAATTATGAATATAGAACACAGTTAAATGCTAGCAAAACTCAGCTGAGCTGCTGGCTTTAGGATGGCGTCCCTCTAAATATTTCAATAGCTTCTGGGGATTACACCACTTAATAATTTACTGTGTCTACTAGGACAACTTATAACGAATGGCACAAAATGCGCGTCTGAGCGCCGATAATATATTCATCTATGGCCAATCACCGCCTTTTCCTTTTCAAATTCAAATATCCTACCAAAAAGTCATTTCAGTCATACCTCAGTCAAGTATGCCTTATTGTCTGTTGGTCCGTCTGTCTCTACTTGCGTTTCACACAAAAAAACACACTGACACTGCCAGCCGAGAACAGCTTGAGAACCGTCTTATACACCGCATGGGGTGTCTAAAACCAGCCGGTCTCAACACTTTCCACACCTTTGTCTGAGGTCAGCCTTTCCTCTCTTGCTCTATTTGGACTCTTTCCACTCTTATCCTATTCTTCTATTTTTATGCCATCCTCCATAATATTAATGGATATTACAATTTCAATTTGTCTTGATTTTTTATTTCATATTCATTTACTCCTACTTATTTTATTCTGTCCTCTTCATTTCCAGTGCTCCCCATTTTAATTAATCATTTGGGTAGTTTTTTGTTCAGTTTCTTTTTTTTTTTTTTAGCTTCCCTTAAATATTATTGTGTACTTCCGGGGTCAGAAGTCACTTCCTTTTTAGTATGTATTGTGTACTTCCGGGGTCAGAAGTCACTTCCTTTTCAGCCATGCTTCGCCTTCAGGGAAGTACCTAGATTTTATTTTTATTTATATTTATTTTTATATTTCTTTAAGTTCTTATGTCTCCTATCTAGCCTTCACTTTCTTTCTTTTCCTGACGAAGGCCTTGTGGCCGTAACGTAGACTACTTTCTTTGTCTTTTGTCCTCGTAAGACGAATCACCTTTTTTCGATTTTTTTTCAAACCCACCCATTGTTTTTTGAACCAACTCTGCCTTCCCCTACACAATTTTGCCTTTAAAGTTATTTTTAGCCACAATTATCCACCCCATCCCGTCTCTTCATTGCAACTAGATTTTAGCACTTGCGTCTTCAAGGCCACAATTTTTTGAAAATTAGTGACATGTTTTGTTTCAATGCATTCGCTCGCTGATATGAACAACACAGTCTTTTGTCAATATCTTTCTTATTATCTATCCGTCTGTATAAATGAAAGCATATTATTTCACTGCTCAAGATGGGCCATCCGGCCAGCTAGGTTTTATATTCCTATTATTATTATTAAGAAAAGTTACTTTTCAAATATTTTCTAGAATCTTCTGGAATGCGTTCATCACTGCATTCAAATAAACGGACTAAGTTATCGCAAAAGCGTCCAAGAAATGACTGTGGCGTATAATAGCTAAGGTCCCTTTTGTCGATTTCTTTACTTTATGTCAACTTGGGGACGTGACTTTTTCCTCCTTTCCCCACCAATTGCGTCTTTTAGCCTTGCTAGTTTCAAGCACGCGTTCAGTCAGATTTTTTTCCTTTTGATCTTCGTTCTCATCCCGTTCCAAGGGTAACGTTTTGCCTTCATGTTTAACAATTTAATTTCCATGGCGGGTGATGACCCGCGGCGTGGGCGATCATGTATTCTAGTAGCTTACGCATTAGTTTTTATCCCTACTTTGTATCATTGGAGATATTTTAACGTTGTATCATGGTTAATTTTGTGACACATCTCCCCACTTGAAAACATGCCTACGGCAAGTTCCAAAACCAGTGATACACATAGATAAAATCTCTCCTCACTCCTGCCAATACTCTAATTTTGATCACAGGGGTGCCGACTGTGGAAATCTGCACCGACATTCAATTTGCCTGGGATATATTGGATACTAAACTGATAAGGTTGAAGCAATAAAGACCACCTCAGCAATCTTGCGTTTTCATGCTTAGCCTGAGATAAGAATACGAGAGGCTGATGATCCGTCTCGACCACAAAAGTCCTACCATACAGATAGATTTGAAACTTCTTTATTGCCCAGATTAACGCTAAACATTCTTTTTCGCTTGTGGAGTATCCTTGTTCCGCCTTATTCAATTTGCGGCTTGCATAAGCGACTGGTTTCAGTTCCCCATCAGGTGAAGATGATCTTTGCAACAAAGCCGCTCCGAGTCCTACATTACTTGCATCGGTTCTTAAGACAAAGTCCTGTGTCAAATCAGGCAGTTTTTAGAATAGGCTTGCTAGTGAGTTTTTCCTTTAAGTCTTGGAACGCTAATTCACTTTGCGCAGTCCAAATAATTTTATCTGGAAGTCCCTTGCGAGTCAGATCAGTCAGAGGAGCACAAATAGAGTTAAAATCTTTGATATATTTTTGATAAAATCCGCATAACGACACGAATGATCGCACGTCCTTTTTTGTTTGTGGTCTAGGTGCTCTCTTCAGTTTTTCCAAGTTCTTGGGATCAGGGGTCATGCTACCCTGATATACAGTGTGTCCCAAGAATTCCAACTCTTTGCATCCAATGTAACATTTTGTTGGCCTAGCAGTTAAGTTCGCCTCCCTAAGCCTATTAAATAACATTTCTAGAGCTTCAATGTGTTCTTCAAATGTCTCTGTGGCGACGAGAATATCATCCATGAAATTCGTGATACATGGGTTATTCAGGGGATCCAACAATTTGCGCATCATCCTTGAAAATACACTCGGAGCATTTTTCAGTCCGAATGGTAGCATGTTGAATTCATAATGTCCATCCGAAGTGCTAAAAGCCAAATAAGGTCTCACTTCAGGCTTCACTGGGATCTGGTAATAGCCTTTACTAAGATCCACCTTTGAAAAGTATTTTGCCTTGTTCAGTCTGGCAAATAACTGTTTTGTGTCTGGTAATGGATCCACTTGTCCTTCTGTGACAGCATTCAGTTTCCTGTAATCTATGCACAGTCTGTGTTCCCCAGACGGTTTTCTCAACAAAACGACACTAGAACTAAAAGATGATTCACTGTGTGAAATAATCCCCTCCTTCAACAAATAATCTATTTCTTCCTTCAATGCCTTCTCCTTCGCGAACGGAATAGAATAGGCTCTCATACAGATTGGGTTTGAGTCTACCAGTTTCATGTCATACTGTAGCAAATTTGTATGGCCTGGTTTATCTGTTAATACATCTGTATGTTCCTCCAGAACCTGTTGAACTCTCTCCCTCTGGTTTTTAGTCAGGTGCTTACTGACTTTTACCTGTGCTGCTGTTTCACAAGGATGTAATGGGTATTCATGTGAGGTGAGTGGTTCCTTTTGCATTTGAGTTGCGATAGCTAAGGTCAGTAAGGGGGTGCTTTCCTGGAGTGGTCTGTCCAGATACTTCTTTAACAGGTTTACATGATAAACTTTCTCCTTCCCCTTTTTGTCAATTTTATAGTTTGTTCTAGACACCTTCTCTAGAACCGTATATGGACCTTGCCATCCAATTTGTAATTTATTCTGGCTACCGGGTAGTAGAAGCAGCACCTTCTCTCCCACTGCCAGTTCTCTGTCCTTTGCCTTCCTATTAAAATGTGCTGCATGTTTCTTCCTGGCTTGTTTCAAATTATCATTTGCCAGTTTCCATCCAGCTTTCAAACGAGTGGTCAGTTCGTTCACGTATTGATAAGATGAGGTAACAGTCTCTTCCGCCTTCTCATCTGTCCAGGTCCTTAATAGTGCTTCTAATGGACCTTTTATTGGCCTCCCAAATAGCAGAGTTGCGGGAGCCATCCCGGTTGAACTATGTGGTACCTCCCGATACGCAAACAATGCGGCGGGCAGGAATTGATCCCACAGATCCGGTTTTTCGTGTGCCAGCTTTCTCAGGATAGAAATGAGAGTCCCGTTGAACCTCTCTACCTGGCCGTTCCCTTGCGGATGGTACGGACTACAATGAAAGTGTCTGGCTTGAAATAGCTTAAAAACTTCTTCCGTTAGTTTCCCCTTGAACTGAGAACCATTATCCGTCAAGATTTGATGCGGGAATCCTAATCGGGTAAATATTGTAAGTAGTGCCTCTGCTACATGTTTTGAATCAATTGATGGCAGGGCTACCGCCTCTCCCCACATAGAACAAGTGTCCACCAGAGTAAGGATGTAACTGTTCCTCCTCTTGGTCCGAGTGAGAGGTCCCACAATATCCACTGCAACCCTCTCAAAAGGTGTTCCCACTATGGGCATTTCCCCTAGAGTTGCAGGAGCAGTCCAGTGCTTTGGAGCTACCCTTTGACATTCTGGGCAGGATTTGACATATCTTTTTATATCCTCCGTTATCCCTGGCCAGAAGTAATGACAAGCTATACGCTGTCCTGTGGCGCTGATCCCCATGTGACCACTGAAGGGAATCGCATGCCCGAGTTCCATCACTTTATCCCTATATGAAGTGGGAAGAACCAGCTGGTTGTGACCATTTGTTCCAGTTCCGGCCTTCCTGTATAACAGTTTGTTCTTCATAAAATATTCCCCCTTGCTCGGAGGTGTGTGGCATTTGGGCAATTTTTTAAAACATGGCTTGAGTGTCCTATCCTCAGCCTGCGCCTTCCTCATCTCCTCTGGATGAGCATTTATAGGTTCACCTTCTTCCTCCTTCTTCTGTGACCTGGTCTGCACTGTCGCCATGATCGCAGGTCTCTCGGGATTCCCCAAGAAGACGTATCTACACCCCACGATCAGAGGGTAGATTGGTTCATCTATCACTGCTGCTCTGATTTCTCCTTCCACATAGCGAGTTTTCACCGTTATCCTTGCGATGGGAAGTGTCATGAGTGGTATGTCCTTAGTTGCCCCTTGTATTTCCACTGTTTCTGTGGTATACTGACTTGGGTCCACTAGGCTAGACTTCACAACTGAATCATAATCCAAACCTGTATCATAAAGGCACCTTATGGTGACCCCATTACAAATAACATCCTCACAAACTGGGGGGTGATAAGGTTCCTGCTGTCCCTTAGGATTAACCTTTAATCTTTGCGTCCCCGACTTCATTGCAGCAATGTTTGAAGGTTTCCTTCTACAAAATTCGGTGTTATGGTTTTCTTTCTTGCACCATTTACACCATCTTTTTCCTTGGTTAAACGGTTTTCTTTCATTGGATTTTTGGTCATTGAACTGTGAGTTTCTGTCTCGGTAGTCATTTCTTGGCCGTTCAAAGTTTGTCCTACCGTTATTTCCCTGCTCTCTATTATCAAATTTATTAACTTGCTGTGGAGCTTTAAAATTGTCTATGTGCTTCTTTTTAGCACCACTTACCTCTGCCTGGGCTGCCTGATACCTCTCAGCGACATTTAAAACCTCCCCCAACTTCTCTGCACCTTGTTCCATGAGAAATTTTCTCATGTCTGGAGCCATGGACTCTCTCAATTGCTCAATCATGATCATTTCTTTAAGATCTTGGGTCTTCCCCAGAGCAGTCCATTTCTCCAAATAGGTTTCCAGTCTGGCAGAGAATTGGTGGTATGTCTCCCCAGACAACAGTTTGGCATTTCTAAATTTCTTACGATAAAATTCCCCATTTTTTTCGTACCTCAATAACAAAGCCTGCTTTAACATGTCATAATTGTCCTGGTCTTCTCTGTTCATTTTTGCGAAGACTTCATAAGAAATACCTCTCAGTCCCTGTGATAACTTTAAACTCCACCTCTCTCTCTCTAACCCATATGTAGTAGCTAATAACTCAAAACGTCCTAGGTACCCCTCTATGTCATCGTCTTTCTCAACAAAATGGTCTAAATGAAACCCCATAGCTGATGTTGAGGCTCCCAGACTGGGCGTAGCATCTGAGGCAAAAGGGCTGGCACCATTTTCAGGAGTCTGGCCTTGTAATTCCAGCTCCCTTAGTCGTAATTCGTGCTCCCTTTGCAACCTTCTATCTTCTGCCTCTCTTTCGGCCTTTTTATCTGCTGCCTCCCTTTCGGCCTTTTTATCTGCTGCCTCCCTTTGCTGTCGTTTTTCTTCTGCCTCCAATGCTTTAGCCTCTTTGTCAGCCTCAATCTGCAACCTCTGAATTTCTTTTTCAGCCTCTAATTTTCTTTCAGCCTCTTTTTCTAATCTTCTTTCTTCCCGTTCAATGTACTTATCACATTCAGCCGTTACATATTGAATTAAAACCTGACCATCCATTCCCATATCCTTTGCCGTCAGCACAGCAGCTGATCTGAATTTGGCTAGCTCCGCCATACTTTTTAAACAATCTAGCAATGAACAAGATAAAATTTCCAACCACTAAAGTAATTCTAATTAATTAATTAATCAATTAACTACCACTGGCTGTGAAGATTCACCAACTTTTATTTTCAGGGACACTTTTAATTTTTATAATGTGTTCCCCTAATTTATTTCTCCCCCCAGGAGATCCTAATATTATTGATAGGCTAATTATCCCGGGACAAGAGACCCCAATATATGTAGTGGTTTTGATGGTATTGTATGATGGTGATATTACTTAGTGTGATGCATGAGGTCAGCTGTGAAGGCTCCTGAGATAAATGTAGCTGTGAATTGTCAGAAGGCCCTTCTTGCTACCACTACGACCTCACACCTATCTTTTTTTACTAATGAATGTGGCTACGTTAAATGTCTAGTGTAATGATATGTAATGTGTTGTGGTAATTTACATACACACACACACACACACACACACAGATATTTAATAAGTCTAATAATATTAATAAAATGTTATAATACACTGAACTAACTCAAGCTGTGTAAAATTTTTGATAATAAATTTTCTTTAAGTTTATTTGTTCTGAACCAAGGTTTTATTTTGGTCAGAACATATGAAAGGTTTGGCAATTATGAAAGAAATGCATAAATATATGGCATAATAAATGAAAGGTGTGTACATGTGTATTTTACAAGACTAGTTAATATTACTACTGTTTATAGCTGTAAGTTATCTGGGAGAACATTTAATGGATGTGCTGTTGGGGGTGACCTCATCACTCCTTGTCTATGGCGACTACACATTGTCCCTTTATTGATGATAGTATAATGGGTGTGTTAGAAATTCAGTTGGTGAGTATTCAGCAGGCCAGACGCTCACGTAACTTGAATGAGTAATCTGGTGCTGGAATCAGGTGGCACCACCTCTCCGTGCTTGGGGGCAATATCAGAAGTCTGGTGGCCCCACCTCTCCGTGCTTGGGGGCAATATCAGAAGTCTGGTGGCCCCACCTCTCCGTGCTTGGGGGCTATAACAGGCTGCTCTGACAAAATATTACTGCACGGGTCCACTCTTGTAATATTCAACACCTCATTTGACACCACATTGGTGCCAAATAAAAACTCACAGTTCTGCAATCAAAGTATTAGTCATGTGTCAGAATTCCATCCTCTAACCATTTCTGGACACAACACTACACAACAACAACACCACATAGACGGGTCAGATCTCTTTGACCATACAACACATCTTACCAAGTTGGTTTCACATAGGATAAGTTCTCCCAGACTACATATTCTGAAATATGTTCATTAGCTTCCTGCCATAGAATAGGATAGGTGATATGTTCCACTGATCTCAACACTTGATCTGTCCTCCATAATCCGTGCTGGAGTTTATGTATTTTATTTGTCTCTAGACCCTGAACTGGGGCGGGGGGTCTAGAGCGAATCCTTACTTGTTGTAAGGGATAGATTTTGATATGGCAGTATCAAATCACTCGAAACATTAAACAAATATTAAAATGTACAAAGAAATAATTTCAGTCTTACCAGAATTATGAATATAGAACACAGTTAAATGCTAGCAAAACTCAGCTGAGCTGCTGGCTTTAGGATGGCGTCCCTCTAAATATTTCAATAGCTTCTGGGGATTACACCACTTAATAATTCACTGTGTCTACTAGGACAACTTATAACGAATGGCACAAAATGCGCGTCTGAGCGCCGATAATATATTCATCTATGGCCAATCACCGCCTTTTCCTTTTCAAATTCAAATATCCTACCAAAAAGTCATTTCAGTCATACCTCAGTCAAGTATGCCTTATTGTCTGTTGGTCCGTCTGTCTCTACTTGCGTTTCACACAAAAAAAACACACTTGTTTTTTGAACCAACTCTGCCTTCCCCTACACAATTTTGCCTTTAAAGTTATTTTTAGCCACAATTATCCACCCCATCCCGTCTCTTCATTCCAACTAGATTTTAGCACTTGCGTCTTCAAGGCCACAATTTTTTGAAAATTAGTGACATGTTTTGTTTCAATGCATTCGCTCGCTGATATGAACAACACAGTCTTTTGTCAATATCTTTCTTATTATCTATCCGTCTGTATAAATGAAAGCATATTATTTCACTGCTCAAGATGGGCCATCAGGCCAGCTAGGTTTTATATTCCTAACATTATTATTAAGAAAAGTTACTTTTCAAATATTTTCTAGAATCTTCTGGAATGCGTACATCACTGCATTCAAATAAACGGACTAAGTTATCGCAAAAGCGTCCAAGAAATGACTGTGGCGTATAATAGCTAAGGTCCCTTTTGTCGATTTCTTTACTTTATGTCAACTTGGGGACGTGACTTTTTCCTCCTTTCCCCACCAATTGCGTCTTTTAGCCTTGCTAGTTTCAAGCACGCGTTCAGTCAGATTTTTTTCCTTTTGAACTTCGTTCTCATCCCGTTCCAAGGGTAACGTTTTTCATGTTTAACAATTTAATTTCCATGGCGGGTGATGACCCGCGGCGTGGGCGATCATGTATTCTAGTAGCTTACGCATTAGTTTTTATCCCTACGTTGTATCATTGGAGATATTTTAACGTTGTATCATGGTTAATTTTGTGACAGTTCTCTACGCTTCAGATTCATACAATAGGACTGACTTGACATTTGAATTGAAGATTCTGATTTTTGTGTTGAACTTGATTTCTCTTGATCGCCATGTATTTCCCAACGGAATGAAAGCTCCTCAAGCCTTTTGTGTTCTTGTTTTCATATGTCTGTACGTCGCTCCAACTTTATGTATATTACTCCCAAGATATATGTATGTTTCTACACATTGTTAGGGCGTTTTCTTCAAGTGTAATCTTCTTATCGTTTCACGAGTATTTTGAGAGTATTTGCTTCCCTAATAATAATAATAATAGCCCATTCAATCCTAACTGACTATGGGAATGAGCTCCTGAGGTGACAACCCTAAGCTGCTTTTTTCCTGGTGTTCCTTTCGACGTTTTCACCTCTCTTCTGCTTGTTGTGAGAGCTTCTGTTCGCCCAATCATTGCTTCCATAATCATTATGATAAAACAAGTATTTTTTTTTAAATTACTTTTTTTTGCGCTATAAACTTTTATTTTTAAATGCACTAAAAATAGAAATGTTTCGTGCTCCTGTTTACAATTCTATGTACGTCACCAAGTTCTGTGATCTTGTTCAGAATTTTGTGTAGAACATCACCAAGTTCTGTGATCTGTTTCAGAATTACTTTTTCGCCTTTAAATTTTGTATGGCGGGCCAGGAACAGGTCACTCGAGGTTCCTTCAAATATTGATAGTTTCAAATGTACCACGATAGAGGGTCACGTGCGAAATTTCAGTTTCCTAGGTCATCTGAAACCTAGTGAACCAAGGGTTCAAAGATTGGAAACATCCAGCCAACGCTCATATCAAAATTAAATAAAAGCGAAAACAAATGTAAATTAAGCAGGACATTTTGATGACGTAAGTTTTCTTGCGTATATGAGCTCAAAGTCCCATGTAAGGGTAAATAAATATTAGGCAAACGTAAAGGTATAAATATTAGACAAACATAAAGGTATGTTTTCAGGCACTCGTAAGAAATAAAGAAGTAGAACACTAGACAACAGAAAAACAACAGACGTGAGTGGCTTACCCAGGACCCGAACCCAGGACCTTCCGTGCGACAACCCCGCCTAGCTATGCAAGCGAATCCACGTAAGGGTGTATGAAGCAACAACAAAAAATGACATGATGCCCACGGTTCTTACTCTTCATATATTGTATCATAGGGTACTTGACTCTGCTCTTTAATTAGGGGAGGCTTCATGAGCGAGGAAGGGAATTGGTCACCTGATACTTAATAAAGCTTTACTTAGTTTAGAGAAGTCTCTAACACTTCACTCCCCTATGATGGTATCAGTTAAAGCAGTACCTTTACCTTTTTTTTTATCATAAAGAGACAACGTCTATTTTTATCTTTTGATGATATCAGTTTTGATTAATGAGGAAATCCAGCGAGGCATCATTCTTTCAGATGTATGTTTTCCATGTTAAGGTATGTCTCTTCCACGATGGCATCAAGTTTGGTTGTTGGCGGTGCTTCAAACGGGATAATTGATTTGCTGGGGATAAAGTCAACCGCCTGCACTTTTTTAACTTCCACTCACTGCAAGCAAAGTGGTCAAGGGGAACAAACCATGAAATTTTTGTGAAACCATTTTTGTCCTCATATGTGTTATCTCCTTTATAATGCTTTATTTGATCGGATTTTTTTTTCTCTAAAGTTTGCCTTATTTTGGCGGGGCTTTCTGGATATAAGGTTCGTCTATTACATGCGTATAAAAATAACTTGTGTTTCTGTAATATTTGATTAACAGGGATCGTTATTCCCTTTAGTATTTAACTGACACCGTGCTAATTTCTGCTCTGACTGTACTACTTATCTCAAAACTTTCATACTGGTTCTTTTAAAAAAATTCCTTTCTCATAATTATTATCCGAGCAGCGCTTAATTGGAATTAGAAGATTCAATTCAATTATTCGTACTGTTAGTGACTGTAAGTATATTGAACACAATATATTAAATACAATATTAAATTCAACTTAACACATAGGGATTTAAAATTAAAAACAGTGCAACAAAATGTTTCCAGTAATTTAATACATACAAATGTATATATATATACATACATATATATCAGAATCTTTATTCTTCATAAAACTAGTGTAAAAGCCCGTCATAAGACGGGAGTTAAATTCAAAAGCACCAATATCTAGCGGCATTGTTACTTATTCAAAAGTATTAACAAAAACCAAAATATGTGTTTTACATCTTATGTTAAACGTCTGAACATGACAGAAGAGCCATTTTGATTTACCGTTGTTTTAATCTGAGCCGCGGTAGCATAGTGGTTAGTGCACTGGCTTCCTAGCTCAGTGGTCTATGGTTCGATCCCCAGTTGAGGTGGGATCTTTTTTAGGCCGCAAACGGCTCCTGGGTCGACCCAGCTCCAACTGGGTACCAGAGGAACATCTGGGAAGGTTAAGGCGGCCGGCGTGATGCTGACCACATCACCCCTAGTGTGCCGATGGTCAAGAAAATATGGGCCTAACACCATATTCCCAATATGCCTTAATGGGCTTGTAACGGAATCCTTTACCTTTTACCCTTTACGCTCTTTAATTTAAATACATTTTTAAGTACTTTTTTTTTTAACCGAAAAAATACACCGATATAAGGGAACCAAATAATTTTGTTTAATATATTTTTAAGTACTTTTTTAACTGAAAAAAAAACACCGATATAAAGTAACCAAATAATTGTGTACAAAGCATGAAAGAGAGATGTTAGTAGCACCGTCATTTGCGCATCGTTCGTTGGTAAGTGTTACTATGTTCGGTAGAGTACATATAAAAGAAACAATACAATTAATGTCTAACTTTCAACCAAAGTTGCATCCCTTAGCGTTAGGCACTGATAGAAAAAGCTGGGATTTTATATATAGGATACATTAAAACGTACCTAATATAATAACATAGAACATAACATATAGGAGAATAAATAGAATGTACAACAGTGTGGAAGACGTCTAAAGTAGATCATGACTTTAACTTTTCTTCTACTTCTTATTCTTCTGCTTCGTTTTGTTATCTAATGGTTTCCTGTCTCGTACATCCCTGAAATACCATAATCTATATTCTCCGTAAAATGCATTGAGATGTAGTGACAAGATATAATAAATACAACATTCAATACAACATTGGTGTAACATATGAAGTACAACATACCATACAGGGGATTAGAATTAAAGATAATGCAAAAAACGTCTTAAGTAATTTAAAATGGGTGTGTTTACATTGAAGTAACAAGAAGAGACATGGTCCGCAACCAAGACGATACGTCAAGGCCTAAAAACCCAACCCCTGTAGACCAAAGTAGAATAGTCCCAACTAAGTTTGGTTTGGCCATGTCTGCAGAATGTGAGAAGATCGGCTACCACGACCAGCATGGGAAACTAAGAGTCAGGGATCCAGACCTCCAGAGAAGCTGTTTCGCATGGGTGGTTACATATTTTGCAATTTTTCCTGCAACCGACTTTCGCATTCAAGTAAATTTAATAATCGTCTCCTTCTTTTTCTTTCTTCATGTTCTTTTTTTTGTAGTTTTTTCTTCTTCTTTTTCTTCTCTTTCTTCTTCTTCTTCTTTTTCTTCATTTCTTTTTTTCTTCTTCTTCTACTTCTTTATTTTGCTTCTTTTTCTTCTTCTTTTTCTTCTTCCTTTTCTTCTTTCTTTTTCTTTTACTACTTCTTCTTCTTCATCTTTAATACGTAAAGCAGACATACCAGAGGAATAGAACAAAGGTCACTGAACAAACTATATCCAGCCTTCAAACTTTCCTTCCTCACCATGTAGTTTCTGTGTCTTAAAAACGTTTGTCTGGTTTATCTATGCAGGTACGTGGAATTTAACGATAGTCGAAGGACTTTGGCTGAACTGTACTCAACCTACTGTGATACCTAATGCTTCCGAAGGATGCAGTCCAAGCAGCGGCAGAAGTAAGCATTCTTGCTCGTTTTTTAGTTCTTTTTCCTGGTCAATTTTTAAAGTCATTTAGTTGTTTTATTTTCTTATATAATTTAGTTCTATTCTCGACCTATTGCTTATATATAATTCATAACTTTTCCTTATCTATTGCTTATGTAATTCAGCACTTTTCCTGGTCTATTGCTTATATATTCAGTACTTTCTATGATGTATCTCAGTTCTTTTCATGATATATTCCTTATATAATTTAGCCCTACAAGACGCCACCAGGCGTAATGGCCACTGACTGCTTTGACGGTCGGCGGCTAAGGATCAAAGAAGAAGAATTTAGTTATGTTCCTGCTTTATAGTTTATATAATTTAGTTCGTTTTCTGATCTAAATGGTTATATAATTCAGTGCTTTTCCTGATGTATTGCTTAAATAATTTAGTTGTGATGAAAATCTATTGCTTACATAATTTTGTTTAATTTCTAATCTATTCCTTTTGTCACGGAATTACCTCTCCTGCTTTGCAGTAGTGGTCCAACTGTAGACAAAACTCAAGAGTATCTAATCTGGGTCTTCAAAGGTATCTACCTTCGCACAAGATTACTCTTGGCAGAGTTGTAGATAGAAGGATTATGATGCATCTATCTCAAGGTAGTGTTCATGAGATATTTCAGAACAATGCTGCGTTGGGCAGGGCAATTGTTAACTTATATCTGATCCGATGCCTTTTATGAAGAACTATGGAATTATTAATTTCAGCTCGTTCAAGCCCCGACCCTGATTTACTCAGTGGAATTCTTCTGATTATGGTATAGCTCTGTTTAGAGTGTATTTAGTAAACTAACTGAGATAAACATGCAGTACATTTAAAATGACTAAATCGACATTAAACTTGTATATTTACAAATAACAGACTTAATGATCACTTAGGTCTTAACAAGGTTTTAAATAAATGAATAACTATTAATCAGAAAGTTATTATCACTGTTGTAATGTAATGGAAGTTTGTACAGGAGATCACTTGGCAGCTTTTATGTGTTACTTAGCTGTCAGTGACGGTTCTGCTCCTTCTGTTGGTTTGGTTATGGTAGACTGGGTCGTTGAGCCCGCTCCTCACTGGTCAAGGTTGTAGGGCGCAGCACGTTCCCAGAAGTGTCGGAGTGTTTACGAAGTTGGCCCCTCGTTTTTAAGCCCGGTCTGATAATGGTATCTAGCTTCGACTACAGGCCACTTGTACCCTTCTTGTTCCTGAGATAGTACCCTCAACTGGTACCACCAACTAGCATGGTAAAAGAATAGAAACAAATACCCTCTGAGTATTGAGTTTCCCAACATATATACTGTTCAAAAAAAGAAACGCATAGCTACTGAAGGCACACACATAGCCATAATTTTGACATTCAATAACTTTTTTAATTTAATGAGTTAATTGTTCAAATTGCACACAAGAATACCTTAGGTTCAGCCAATCAATTGACAGTTGTTTTGCATCTGGGTCACGAGAGTTTTTTTTTTTGGCGTACGGGCTTTCCCGTTAGTGTGGCGTGTGGCCTCCTCTTGCATCGATCAGCGACTGGTATCTCCTGGGCATGGATGCGATCAGACGTCTGATGTGGGCCTGTGGGATGGCTGCCCACTCTTCCTGGAGTACCTGGAACAGATCACGACGATTGGCTGGAGCAACGTCTAGGCGACAAACACGTCTATGCAGCTCATCCCACAGGTGCTCAATCTGACTCATGTCTGGAGACAGGGATGGCCAGAGAAGGGTGAGAATGTTGTTTGCAGTCAGGAACTGCGTGGTCAACCGTGCACAATGGGGTCTGGCGTTGTCCTGTTGAAACACAGACCTTTGGGCAGCCAAAAGTGGAAGGACATGGGGTCGAAGAATTTCATTGACGTATCGTTGCGCATTCAAGCCTCCTTCAATGTGCACCAATTGACTCCTTCCGTTGTAACTGATCATTCCCCACACCATTGCACCTCCACCACCGTGCGGCGGAGCTTCATCAACGCAATTTTGGGCAAAACGTTCATTTCGCCTACGGTAGACCCTACGCCGTCTATCATGACGCTGCAACAAAAAGAAAGATTCGTCACTAAACCAGACACGTCTCCATTGATTGTCAGCTGCCCAGGAACGATGCTGGTTGGCCCAAAGAAGTCGATTTTGGCGATGGCGGCGCGTAAGGACAGGTCCTCGGTGAGGTCGTTGTGCCCAAAGTCCAGCGTCATGCTGTCTATTCCGGACAGTTTGATCAGACACATGACGCCCTGCAGGCAATGACTGGGCAGTTGAGGAAGCTGTTGTAAACCTGTCTCTGAGGTGACGAAGCCGAATAAAGCGATCCTCCGCTGCTGTTGTCACTCTGGGTCGTCCACTGCGATGCCGGTCTTCAACTGAGCCAGTGGCTTGGAACCGGTGCCAAAGTCGACTGATGGTACTTTGATGCACGTTTAGATGCCTGGCAACCTGACTTTGACTTTCGCCTGCATGCAGTCGGCCAATAGCAATGTTCCTTAAATTTATCGATAGAGACGCCATAAATGTCTGCTTGATAATGAACTGAATGTTGTGTGTGTAGCGGTATCCTTTTATAGGGTTTTAGTTGCGTAGTCAGTGAATAGTGTTCACCCCAAATTTTGTTGCTTTCACGTGCGCGCAACATGAGCTGTGGTCAAAAATTGCGTCATAAACACTATTGACCACTGCGTTGTAACGATTACAAAAACGAACGCAATTCAGGTCAACACGTGCATTTGACACTGTAAAGAACATTTGAGGTTGGTTTTTATATACCCTAACACCAAATTTTACTTACAAACTCATAAAAACGCGCCCTCGGATAGCTATGCGTTTCTTTTTTTGAACAGTATAGTTATGTGACTCCTTCTTCCTATTCCAACATCCCATCTACATCAGTCTTTACCCTCGATGAGAATTAAGCTTAATCCCCTGAGAGAAAACTTTCCTTACATTTAAATGAAAAGGTTAATAGTATAGATAGAATTTGTTTACATTTACATCCACACTGGTTGAAAAATGTTCACAATATAGATAGAATATGTTTTCATTTACATCTACACTGGTTGAAAAGCTTAAAAACTTTCATTATTTTTAAAGCGAATATGTTTACATAGACATTTACGCTAGTTTTTAAATGTAAATATTATAATTAGAATGTACATCATTTTTTTCATCTTTCCCTCCCTGCTTCATGTGGAACTTGGGACTACCTATGCTTTTAGTTCTCGTTAAGAAACTAGCGATAAAGCAGTCACCAGCCCTTGCAGTGGTGGTTCATGAAATCATCATTCTATATGCTGAGGTTGCCAGCCTCAAGTGACTTTGACATCCACGAGCAATTTTCAAATATTAATATTCACATGGCAATATATACATATTAGTTCACATGTTAGTAATGAAAAATATAGAATGTAAAATGTACAACTTACGCCATCTTGGCTCACAGACTGTTTGCTCAGAGAAATAAAGGCACTTGAATAGGCCTCTTACACGGGGGTCGTTACTTTAACAATAAATTCCCACTTTGACTCCGTGTTCCAGATTCCTCAGATCCCGGTTTTCCTTGTTTAAAATGATAGAGTTTTCCTGGGCTGTTTAAGTCCTTTAAAATGTTCCAACAGAGACCGGTCTGATAAATGAATTTTGTTTCTAGTCTTAACTCTGGCAGTCTGGTTGTCGTCTTGGCAAGCGATGCTCTCAGTGAACTAGACTTGCAAAATATGTCAGGTTATATTGCACGTTTTCGTCCCCCGCCTTGTTTGCCACAATTTTAGGCGGCGCCCAATCAGGGATTTGGTTGTTCCTCTTTTCGAATGCCCGCCAATCGTTTCAAAAGCTAAATATATTTAGGTGGGGTAATTCAAAATTATTTCCGCCGGAAAATCTGTGCGTGATGCAACGGTCACTTCGTCCATTTATGGAAGTGGCACGTCCGTACACTCTCTCAGCAATGTGTTCCAGATGTAACATCTTACTTGTATCTACAAGTAATCTCTCTGTCCGTCGCTTGCGCAAACAAAATTCGTTTCTTTACCATCTTGGCAAGTGCAACATGTTAACCTTATCATTGCTTAACCAAAGTCTATGGGGCGATTTTAGTGTTAATCTGTATTCTGATGTCGGCCACATCCGACATTAACCACCGTGATTGTCGGTTAATATTATCTCAGCCATTTCTTTCCCATCAGGGCGAACAGGTAACCAAACAGACATGACGACTTATCACTGAGAGGAGTGTAAGAGTGTTTGAAAATACAAAATATCTGCTACATAGCAGAGAAAGAAAAAGGGTGCCTATCACTTAATAGCACGTAATTAGTCAGTAGAACAAAGGTCAAAGAATGTGGTCGTAGTGGACAAGAGAGCGACTCAAAAATTATGTGACTCCTTTTATAATAACTCTGGGACCGAAAGATGCAGCAATAGAGAATGCAGTCAGCGACCCATAGCTTGACTGCTTGCATCAGGGTCAGCGAACCAGAGCTGACCAAGACCCTACTCCACCTCCACGTGGTGGTCCTGGAAACAGGCTGCATCACTGCAGTCTTGCTGAGAGAGTAGGGATCGAAGAGGGAAGGCAAACCCGGTCCCAAAAAATGCCGTGCTGAAGTCGGATGTGTCGACCGAAAGGTGCAGATATCACAGCTACGGCGTAAACAGACACAACGCAACCAACGTCCTTTTCAGGACGAACGAAGAAGAAGAAGAAGAAGAATTCTTTGCATTACATGTTGCTTATAATTTAGTTCTCTCGTGATCTATTTCTTATAAATTAGTTCTTTCATGATCTATTGCTTATAATTTGGCTCTTTTGTGATTTATTGCTTATAATTTCGCTCCTTCGTGATCTATTGCTTACATAATTCAGTACTTTTCCTGATGCTTTTCTTGTATAATTTAGCTCTTCTCGTCATCAATCGCTTGTATGCAGTAATTTAATTTTATTCCAGATCTTTTGCACATCCACATATCTTTGGATCATCTATTCTTACATTATTTAGTACTACTTAGTCATTCCTATTCCACTTTGAAGTGTAAATATTTGGAAGAACGAACGCCAATCTATCCTATCAGGTGTCTCTTCTGGTCTGGTTCAAATCTTGTCATCGGTCCTTCAGTTCATTTTATTAAGTAATAATAACAATAATAGCCCCTTCAGTCATAACTGACTATGGGAATGCGCCCCTGATGTGACAGCCCTCAGCTGCTTATTTTCCTGGTGTTCCTTTCGACGTTTTCTCCTCTCTTCTGCTTGTTGTGTGAGCCTCTCTTCGCCCAATCTGAGGTGGGTCGGGTGCGATCTGTAAACGTAAATAGTACAAAAAGAGAGCAGACTGGAAATTAACTTAAGATATACACTTCCGTGAACATCTTTTATGCCCCAAGATCACAGCCAACAGGCAGTTTTTGATAATGATTATAACATGGAACAATTTAAAAACTGACATAGCTGTTTTAAAACATCAAGATGACACTTGTACATATTGTTGACTGATAGTTAAGTGAATCAATTTCAGCAAGAGATACAAATTCATGTTCGGTAGAAATGTACGAAAGTTAGAGGAATATGGTAATAAATAAGAAATATTCCAGAAAAGTGTGTGGCCATTGGTCACAGAGGGTTTACCAGATGTGGTTAATATGCCCCAGTCCTGACGACGTTAAGTTTGAGATACACAGTTTAAAATATGTTGGCAATTTATTGACTTCCTTATATCTGCAATTTAAGCTGTTTGATTTGGTTTGGTTTGGTTTGATTTGGTTTGGTTTGGTTTGGTTTGGTTTGATTTGGTTTGGTTTGGTTTGGTTTGGTTTTAAGAACCATCTTCAATGCACACGAACAACTCCATCAGTGCTCTGATCTCCTCCCTTAGATCACATAAGGAGGATCACAGCACAGTGCACGAACTCCGTAGCATCGACGAAGATACCAATGTGTGTATACTTCTTCTTCTTCCTCGTTCGCCCTGAAAAGGATGGTGGTTGCGTTGTGTCTGTTTACGCCTAAGCTGTGATATCTGCACCTTTCGGTCGACACATCCGACTTCAGCACGTCATTTTTTGGGACCGGGTTTGCCTTCCCATTGCGATCCGCACTCGCTCAGCCAGACTGCACTGCTGCAGACTGTTTCCAGGACCACCACGTGGAGGTGGAGTGCGGTCTTGACCAGCTCTGGTTCGCTGGTCCTGATGCAAGCAGTACAGCTATGGGTCGCTGACTGCATTCACTATTGCTGCATCTTGGGGTCCCATGTGTGTATACAGGAATCACACATTCTGTAAAAATTTTTGAGGTGGGCAGGTTTTGTATTTTTTAAATTTTGCCAGTGCCGCTGCCGTAAAGCCTACTCTTTACGATTTCCAACTGCCGTGGTATTTTTAACGTGCGCAACTTGCACACGGGACAACCTATTTGTAGGCCTTATCCGAGAAGGCTAGGCATCAAATCTCACTACCCATGAGATAAGGGGGGGGGGGGGGGGGGGGGGGAGAGAGAGAGAATGACATCATTAGGACTCATTGGTTCTGAAAAAAAAAAATTAAATTTCCTGTACTGAGAGCGAACCCGAAACCTTTTGAATTCGAGGCGGACGCTATACCCCTTAGCCACTCCGACCCGCCGTAAGCTACTTATATTCTGTTACGTTACCATAAAACCTGCTGCTGTAACATTGATACTTATTTACATGACTTTTTCTTTCTACTATTACCGTCAAGCGTGTTCTTGATTCAAGTGTGTCGACTTGGCTGTTGTGAGCCCGTGTCATTGTTGCAGGATGTCTGTGATGTTGTAGGATGTCTGTGATGTTGTAGGATGTCTGTGATGTTGTAGGATGTCTGTGATGTTGTAGGATGTCTGTGATGTTGTAGGATTCTGTGATGTTGTAAGATGTCTGTGATGTTGTAGGATGTCTGAGATGTTGTAGGATGTCTGTGATGTTGTAGGATGCCTGTGATGCTGTCAATCCACCTGTCTCTTGGTCTCTCCAGTGCTCTAAACGCAGATCTTTTAGTGTTGTAGGCGAATAGTGGTAATTTTTCGGGCTCCATTCTCATGAGATGCACAAACCGTAACATTTATAATACACCGTAAAAATGACGAAAAATGTTTGGAGTGAGTTTTTAAATGAACAACACAATATAAAAATGAGACCTTGGATTTTTCTAACAGTACTAACAGGACATAAAAATGAGGAACAAAGAGAGAATACAGTAGACATTCAAAAATCCGGCAACCTCCGGACCTGAGGAGTGCCGGATTTTTTAAAATGCCGGATTTTTTATGGTTATATATTCTGTATATATTTAACAGAAAATGACTACCTGTACACTTTATCTGCGATCGACAATGCACGATGTTTACGTTTTACACCACTTCTTTTATTTGCTGAATCCATAATGGGGCTAAACAGCAGCAAATAAATGATAAAATGAGAAGGAATGAGCAGGAATGGCTGTTAACACGTGCAAGCAAGACCCAACAGCTGCATCAAAACATAAACTGCTCCAGAAAACAGTGGCGCGCCAACGCGGTAAATTTAAAAATGCGCTCCGAAATCCATGCCGGAAATCTGAAGGAACTGGATTATCGATGGCCGGATTTTTGAATGTCAACTGTACAAGAAAATTAAACGAACACATACCTTGGAACGATGCTGTCCAAGCATTCCATCAGACGACTAATATGAGGTTGTACAAGATGCTGATAACATCATCGTGTAAAACAATTTGCTACAAAAATAACAGCTGGAAGAGAATGTGACTGCTTGTAACAGGCTTCCTGTAAGGGAAGCAACTACAATGCCGGGTCTATGCTTCACCAGGAGCACAAAAGAAAGTGATGAATGAAAGATTTTGTTGCATTTGTCTTTAGGCTTGATGAAATCTTGTTGAAATCTTGTTGAAATCTTGTTGTTGAAATCTTGTTGAAATCTTGTTGTTGAAATCTTGTTGAAATCTTGTTGAAATCTTGTAGAAATCTTGTTGAAATCTTGTTGTTGAAATCATGTTGAAATCTTGTTGTTGAAATCTTGTTGAAATCTTGTTGTTGAAATCTTGTTCAAATCTTGTTGTTGAAATCTTGTTGAAATCTTGTTGTTGAAATCTTGTTGAAATCTTGTTGAAATCTTGTTGTTGAAATCTTGTTGAAATCTTGTTGTTGAAATCTTGTTGAAATCTTGTTGAAATCTTGTTGAAATCTTGTTGTTGAAATCATGTTGAAATCTTGTTGTTGAAATCTTGTTGAAATCTTGTTGTTAGAATCTTGTTGAAATCTTGTTGTTGAAATCTTGTTCAAATCTTGTTGTTGAAATCTTGTTGAAATCTTGTTGTTGAAATCTTGTTGTTGAAATCTTGTTGAAATCTTGTTGTTGAAATCTTGTTGAAATCTTGTTGTTGAAATCTTGTTGAAATCTTGTTGAAATCTTGTTGTTGAAATCTTGTTGAAATCTTGTTGAAATCTTGTTGAAATCTTGTTGAAATCTTGTTGTTGAAATATTGTTGAAACTTGTTGAAATTTTGTTGAAATCTTGTTGAAATCTTGTTGAAATCTAGGAATTCCTTGTTCTGCAATCCTCAGGGAAAGAGAGGCAGAGTTAGATCAAAAACACATGGAGAAGAGAACTGGATACAGAGGTGAAAATGATGAATAAAACATGGAAAGAACTTGAGCGGATGGTACAGGACAGGAAGATTTGGCATATGTTTGTTGAAGACCCATGCTCCTCGGGGAGCAAAAGGATATTGATTGATTGATTGTTGAACTCTGCTGATGATGCAATCTATCCTAGTTTAGAGCTAGGTTTAACTTCCCCTTGTCCAGTTCTGAAAGGTCAGCCTAATTAATTTCGTGAGACGTTATTTAGATTTCGATTTTCCAACCAATCAGTGACGACGTGGCCTCCGATCCGACTGTATAACCCCGACCCCGTGAACAGAGAAGTATATTTCTTTTTTCTAAGAAGGAAGATGGATGGATGGTTGAATAAATCGATACGTGGGTAGACAGACAGACAGAAAGGCGGACAGACGGACGGATAGGCGGACAGACGGACGGATAGGTGGACAGACGGACGGATAGGCGGACGGACAGGCGGACGGACGGATAGGCGGACAGACGGATGGGCGGACAGACGGACGGATAGGCGGACGGACGGGCCGACGGACGGACAGACAGATGGATTAGATAGACAGACACGCAGACACACACACACACACACTGATCGACGTATGGGCGGATCGATAGTTCGATGTATGGTAAGGTTAATATCATTAGTCAGCTGAGACGTGGAATAACATGCTAAAGTTAACGATCCCAAGTTTTAACCAAAGCCTGCAAGCACGAAATGAAGTACACAATTGGAAGAGTTAATTAATCTAATAAACTGGAAAACTAAAGACTACAGAAAAGGTATTGCAATCGTTAAACATTTTTCCTTTTAAATATACTTGTCACTAATAAAGATGTCTCTCATAAATGGGTGTTTGCGTAGAATAGAAGGATTAAATTAGTACGACAAGGTCACTAATGTGGAACTGATGACAAGATCACTAATGTGGAACTGATACAAGATCACTAATGTGGAACTGATGACAAGATCACTGATGTAGAACTGATGACATGATCACTAATCTGGAACTTATGACAAGATCACTAATGTAGAGCTGATGACATGATCACTAATGTAGAACTGATGACAAGATCACTAATGTAGAATTGATAACATGATCACTAATGTAGAACTGATGACATGAACACTAAAGTGCAACTGATGACATGATCACTGATGAGGAACTGATGACAATATTACTAATCTGGAGCTTATGACAAGATCACTAATGTAGAGCTGATGACATGATCACTAATGTGGACCTGATGACAACATCACTAACGCTGACCTGATGACATGATCACTAATGGAAAACTGATGACAAGATCACTAATGTAGAACTGATGACAAGATCACTATTGTAGAACTGATGTCAAGATCACTAATGTAGAACTGATGACAAGATCAGTAATGTGGAACTGATGACAAAATTACTAATGTAGAACTGATGAAATGATCTCTAATGTGGAACTGATGACAAGATCACTGATGTAGAACTGATGACAATATCACTAATCTGGAGCTAATGACAAGATCACTAAAGTAACGCTGATGACAAGATCACTAACGTGGACCTGATGACAACATCCATAATGTAGAACTAATGACATGATCACTAATGGAAAACTGATGACAAGATCATTAATGTAGAACTGATGACAAAATCACTAATGTAGAATTGATGACATGATCACTAATGTAGAACTGATGACATGATCACTAAAGTGGAACTGATGACATGATCAGTGATGTAGGACTGATGACAATATCACTAATCTGAAACTTATTACAAGATCACTAATGTAGAGCTGATGACATGATCACTAATGTGGACCTGATGACAACATCACTAATGTAGAACTGATGACATGATCACTAATGGAAAACTGATAACAAGATCACTAATGTAGAACTGATGACAAGACCACTAATGTAGAACTGATGACAAGATCACTAATGTGGAACTGATGACATGATCACTAATGTGCAACTGATGACAAGATAACTAATGCAGAACTGATGACAAGATCACTAATGTGGAACTGATGACATGATCACTAATGTGGAACTGATGACAAGATCACTAATGGGGAACTAATGAGAAGATCCCTAATGTAGAACTAATGACAAGATCACTAATGTAGAACTGGTGGCAAGATCACTAAAGTAGAACTGATGTCACGATCACTAATGTGGAACTGATGACAAGATCACTATTGTAGAACTGATGACAAGATCACTAATGTAGAACTAATGACAAGATCAGTAATGTGGAACTGATGACAACATTACTAATGTAGAACTGATGAAATGATCTCTAATGTGGAACTGATGACAAGATCACTAGTGTAGAAATGATGACAAGATCACTAATGTAGTACTGAAGACAAGATCACTAATGTAGAACTGATGACAAGATCACTAATGTAGAATTGATGACATGATCCCTAATGTAGAACTGATGACATGATCACTGATGTGGAACTGATGACAAGATCACTGATGTAGAACTGATGACAATATCACTAATCTGGAGCTTATGACAAGATCACTAATGTAGAGCTGATGACATGATCACTAATGTGGAGCTGCTGACAACATCACTAATGTAGAACTGATGACATGATCACTAATGGAAAACTGATGACAAGATCATTAATGTAGAACTGATGACAAAATCACTAATGTAGAACTGATGACAATATCACTAATCTGGAGCTTATGACAAGATCACTAATGTAGAGCTGATGACATGGTCACTAATGTGGAGCTGCTGACAACATCACTAATGTAGAACTGATGACATGATCACTAATGGAAACTGATGACAAGATCATTAATGTAGAACTGATGACAAAATCACTAATGTAGAATTGATGACATGATCACTAATGTAGAACTGATGACATGATCACTAAAGTGGAACTGATAACATGATCAGTGATGTAGAACTGATGACAATATCACTAATCTGGAACTTATTACAAGATCACTAATGTAGAGCTGATGACATGATCACTAATGTGGACCTGATGACATCACTAATGTAGAACTGATGACATGATCACTAATGTGGAACTGATGACAAGATCATTAATGTGGAACTAATGAGAAGATCACTAATGTGGAACTAATGACAAGATCACTAATGTAGAACTGGTGGCAAGATCACTAATGTAGAACTGATGTCAAGATCACTAATGTGGAACTGATGACAAGATCACTAATGTGGAACTGGTGACAAGATCACTATTGTGGAACTCATGACAAGATCACTAATGTGGAACTGATGACAAGATCACTAATGTGAAACTCATGACAAGATCACTAATTTGGAACTGAAGATAAGACCCAGATGAGCAGCAGCCGAAAACAGAGATGAAAAGAGGTCGCTGGAGATGGATATAACACACTCTGAGGAAACCTATTAATAGTATGACAATGCATTCCTTGTTCTGGAAACCCCAGTTTTAAAATGGGCAGATGTAGACCGAAAAACATATGGAGACGAGAACTGGAGACAGATCATGAAAATGACGAGGAAGCGAAAGAGATGAAGTTGATGGCACGTGACAGGAAGACTTGGCATACGTTTGTTGAAGGCTTATAGTACTTGGGAATTGACCCAAAAAAGAGGGCGGGGGGGGGGGGGATGAAAGCGGTTGATTATAGATGTCAAGCCCAGAGGTAGAATTTATTAAAATAAAAAATTAATGAAAAGGAAGAGATTGAAAATGAAGACGTAGATAAGAGGAGGATATGAAAAGAATAGCGACAATCAACAGGCTGTAATAGAAATGACTGGCAACGAGGATGAAGGCGGGCAAAGGACGAAAGAATCAGAGAAATGCGATAGGAACAAGTTAAAAAAGATATATGTATACGGAACAAAAACTGAAAACTGCAGATCCCGGAAACCCGATAACTTCGCCGCGAGTATAAATATCTAAACTTCAAGGAGAAAAGAGATACTAAAGATAACCGGTTACCATGGACAGAGACACTAAAGATAACCGGTTACTGTGGACAGAGACACTAAAGATAACCGGTTACTGTGGACAGAGACACTAAAGATAACCAGTTACTGTGGACAGAGAGACTAAAGATAACCGGTTACTGTGGACAGAGACACTAAAGATAACCGGTTACTGTGGACAGAGACACTTAAGATAACCGGTTACTGTGGACAGAGAGACTAAAGATAACCGGTTACTGTGGACAGAGACACTAAAGATAACCGGTTACTGTGGACAGAGACATTAAAGATAACCGGTTACTGTGGGCAGAGACATTAAAGATAACCGGTTACTGTGGACAGAGAGACTAAAGATAACCGGTTACTGTGGACAGAGAGACTAAAGATAACCGGTTACTGTGGACAGAGACACTAAAGATAACCGGTTACCGTGGACAGAGAGACTAAAGATAACCGGTTACCGTGGACAGAGACACTAAAGATAACCGGTTACTGTGGACAGAGACACTAAAGATAACCGGTTACCGTGGACAGAGAGACTAAAAATAACTGGTAAGTCCAATGATCAATGGGAGCCGCGGTAGCTCAGTGGTCTATGGTTCGATCCCCCAGATGATGTGGGATTTTTTTAGGCCGCAAACTGCTCCTGGGTCGACCCAGCCCCAATTGGGTACCAGAGCAGCCTCTGGGAAGGTTAAGGCGGCCGGCGTGATGCTGACCACATCACCCCTAGTGTGACGATGGTCTAGAAAATATGGGCCTAATACCATATTCCCAATATGCCTCAATGGGGCGTGTAACGGGATCCTTTCCAATGATCAATAGGGATCCTTCTTTGACTTTCAACTGTACCTGAAGCACTAGTTCGTTATAAATTGTCTCACGCAGGTAGCAGTAGAATGTAAATGTTGACTGTTACGTATTTCATTGGCTGGGTTTTGGTTGTCAGGACTATCTTCATTGCACACGGACAACTCCATCAGTGCTCCGATGTCCTGCCTTACAGCACTCAAGGAGGATTTCAGCACAGTGCACGAACACCGTAGCACCGACGAGAATCCCAATGTGTGTATACAGGAATCACACATTCTGTATATATTTTTGTGGTGGGTAGGTTTCTAATTTTTAAATTTTGCCAGGGCAGCGGCCTTATGGCCTACTCTTTACGATTTCCAACTGCCGTGCGATTTTTAACCTGCGCAACTTGCACATGGGATCTCCTATTGTTTTTTCACCCATATCCGAGAAGGCTAGGCATCCGATTTCATTACCCAGGACTACTGGTTCTTAAAAAAATGTCCATAAATTATATTCTTTCTTCTGTGAATCGAACCTATAGAATTCGAGGCGGACGCCATACCTCTTAGCCATTGTGAATGATATTTCATTACCACTAAGAATGGTTGTGTATGCCTCTAACGGAGTGCCCCATGTGGTCACGTCACCAAATGTCTGAAGTCTTGCTGACAACTTTTCAGCAACTGTTACAAGCGCAGTTTTAATGATCCAGTTTTATTATTTTTACTATTTGCTCTTAATAAGCATTTTTTCCATACAATTAATTGCAGAGAATAAAAGTAGATAACAAGCTATCACTAATAAACAATTCGTCATCTATTTGACATAGATATACATTTATGAACGTTATGACAAATTACTGATTAATAATAATAAACGATAATCCAGTTCTATTCTATATAATTGAATGTATAAAAAATGTGCTTTCTGTCTTTTTAAGTGCATATGATAAACAAACAAAATAACTTGATCTTTACAACATATTATTTCCTGTATTTGTTGTGCAGTTTTAAGTTATAAATCAATATTAATTTGTCGGAACCGCTGACATCTCCGTCGAGTGAAATCGATCTTTGACTAAAACGCAGAGTTAAGTTTAAAAACCTAATGTTAATTCCCGGTCAGAGTTGGTCGTTACTAGAAATATGTTTAAAACACCGCTCACTAGCCACTTGGCATATCGGATGACATAGTTGATTGAATAAACGCGTTGGTTAAATCGGCACATTACCGTTCACCAGCCGACTCCCTCCCCTTTCAAATATGAAACACAATATGTATTTGCAGTTTATTATTTCCCTTACTTGTTAACATTGCTACAATCTGCATTCGCAGATTATTATTTCCCTTACTTTAACAAAGTAATTTTCATCTTATTTTACATTATTAAAATTATTATATAAAATCGTGTAGGTCAATGTGTGACAAAACGTCTGTACGTGTTCTTTTGGTGGCTGTCTCACACCTTCAGCCACTCCGGCAGTATCCCTTCTTTTCTCCATATTTCTCTTTCTCCCATTCAATTCGCTAATTATTTGGCAATTGTTTGCCCTTTCATTCATTATTTCAGCATTATTTATGCTTGATCTAGTAGGGTGAAGTCTCTAACACTCCACTCCCCTACGGAAGTATCTGCTATGAGACTATCTTTATCTCTTATAATTTTGCTTTACCACTCCTCACACTTATTTACGTTCTACCAGGTTAACAGGGGTATTATCGTAACAATACCCAGTCATTATAACCGGTCAGTGGTATTATAGTTATCTCTTTGAGTCGCCGGCCACCTCTGATAGGAGACGATCCTCGTTTGACAATATGGTCTCGAACGAGGATGAATACGATATCGTATTGTCCGTCTGAGAAATCAGTCTGTGGGATTCACACACAGGCAATAATGAGATAATCGTTTCACGGGACCATCCCAGTGTGTGATTATCGCAGATAATCTGTCTGGCCAGTCAACATTGGCGGAAGACATTACGCCAGGTAATCAGTTCAACATTTGTTTGTGAGAGGGCACAAGATGCCGGCGGAAATATTGCCGCATAATTTGTAAGAGGTCACGCGTCGGAATTATAAATTTAAAATTTTAAACACGTGGGGGATATTTTTTAATTAAATACCCCGACCCACATAGTCTAAAGAGATTCCATTGGTTTGAAGTGAGCGCCGGGATATACATTAAATTTAATTGGAGACAGAACAGAACACAGATTGCTTCGCAACTTAAAACTAGCGACTCCCAGAAGCCAGAAGACATTGGACTTAGAAAATTATAAGTGACAGATCGAAGTATTTGGGAAACTTAAAACTTGGAAATGGGAACTTATCAAGACTGAAAACCTTGTCATCACCCCGAAAGAGAAACTTTCCCAGACCAAGTGTTTCGTCATAAAAGGGATTCAAAATTTCCAGACCAAGTGGTTCGAGAGCATATAACCTAAATTGCTCGTGTCCCTCCTAACCTGCGCGAGGAGATTGTGTATTCCTAAAACTTTGGGTTCGTGGTACAAGACTACTCGTGGTTACAAGCTATCAGACGGTTCGAAGTATTGAAGCTACTACGCCACTCGTGTGAGAGACGTACACTCATCACCAAGGAGTTACGAAAACCATGGCGACAGGACTCACCTAGAGTTAAGTTTTCTTGTAAAAAAGGCAAAAGCAACGTGCTTTGACAAATCCTCACCTACGTCTCCGTGACGAAAACTTGCATTTACAGCTAAATTCATCATACCACTCCTTATTTTAACTGTTAAAGACTAATTCATTATTAAATTTGTTACACGTTGTTTTACAACTAAACAATCATAGTCGATTCCGTTTTTATTTGTATGAAAGCGAACATTTGAGCTAGATTCTTTAAAACATACATCTATATATATACATAGCTATATTTACATCTATAGAGCCATTACTTTTAAGAAGAATTTCATTTGATTACACCAACTGGGAGCTTGAACGGGCTAAAAACATTGCTTAATTCTTCACAAAAGGCGACGGATCAGATATAAGTTAACCATTGCTCGGCCCTATGCCGCATGGTTCTTGACTTCTGAATTATCTTGTGAAAACTATTTTGGGATAGAAGCGTCATTGCACTTCTATCTACATATCTGCCAAGAGTAATCTTGTGCGAAGGTAGACACCTTTGACGATCCAATTAGATACTCTTGAGTTGTGGCCACTGTTGGACCACTACTGCAAAGCAGGGAAGGCAATCCGTGACAAATGCTAGTTACAAGTTGTTAGATTAAAATGTACCACAAACTGGAGCTGTGTGCTAAGTTTCAACTCACTACGATGAGTGAAACATCGATACTTAGAGCGTCAATGAATTGAAACGCGACAAATATATAAATCACAGTCTGATGCCAGCAGCCGCGGTAATTCCAGCTCCAGTAGAGCTAATACATGCGGGAGTTGCTACGGTAATCCTACTTATGACAGGCTGTTGCTACGGTAATCCTACTGATGACAGGTCATTGCTACTGGTGTCAGACTGTAATGCCAGCTCGTTCCTCTGACTATGTCAGCAGGGGCATGCTGCATGGGCAACAACTTGACCTCTTTATTCAAGTGCCCAACCTCGTGCCACCGAGACTGTTTCGAGGGTACGCTCCTATAGTCAGAAATGACTGAAAAGGAAGATAGATAGATAGATAGATAGATAGATAGATAGATAGATAGATAGATAGATAGATAGATAGATAGATAGATAGATAGATAGATAGATAGATAGATAGATAGATAGATAGATAGATAGATAGATAGATAGATAGATAGATAGATAGATAGATAGATAGATAGATAGATAGATAGATAGATAGATAGATAGATAGATAGATAGATAGATAGATAGATAGATAGATAGATAGATAGATAGATAGATAGATAGATAGATAGAAATGTCATATGCAGTAAAATAAAAGTAGTTGGAAAAAAATACTCCTGTTGCTATTAGTTTTATCTTATTATTGAAGTAATGCTGTGTGTTCAAACCAACTGCGCTAGACATTGACAGAATAATAAATTTTGTCTTTAATAGATCCTGCCTTTTTATTCAGTACCGCGTACATTTAAAGTAAGATTTCTTAACCTGTAGTTCATGGACCTTAAAACGTACAAAGCCTAAAATTTAAAATATGACATTTCATTATGCATGTTATGTACATTTTTTTTACGGAGGGGTCCGTAGACTTCACCGGACAATTCTAGAGGTCCGTAGCCTTCACCGGACAAATTCAAGGGGTCTGTAGCCTTCACCGGATAATCAAAGGAGTCCAAGCACAAAATAAGGTTAAGAACCCATGCTTTAAAGCCTTACATTTCAGTTTACCGATCATTTACCTTTCTGGCGTTGGCTTAACTAGCGAGTCCTTTTCAGGACAAGTCCTTTTCAGGGCTTTACGCTAGCAGATGGATATCATTAGTCATTTTCAGGACTTAGTATCTATCAATGCTGGACGGGCTAGCAATCTCTTTCGATTGCTTAAGAGTTCACTACATCCGGTGTTCGCTGAACTCTGAGGAAGTACGGGCAGCGTTGGCGTAGAAGCGAGTCGTGTTTAGAACCAGTCCTTTTCAGGGCTCCAGGCATAACACATGGATAATGTTCATGCTTTTCAGGGCTATTTCATGGTAGCTGATAGATGCTAGTAGTCCTTTTCGGGACTTTATCAACACATCGCTTCAGTCAACAGAGTTCAATTATTTTTGAAAGGCAAATTACGCTCTGATATGACCAAATAACTTAAGCCTAGGTTGAAAGGGACCATGCCTCGCCACAAGAAGGCAACACCTGCAAACAAAAACAAAAAACAAAAGGAGATCATCATAGACACACATTATGGCCTTATCTGCCTCCTGTGTGGTAATGTGGGTAGTGTCTTAGCATTACAACGAAGGCGAACAACTGTTATTGCTCTATGGTTTCTTTTATTCGTTCATTAAATAGTTATCCATAAGCGCTCTGGGGAGCATAGACGTTCAACAAATTGATGCCAACTCTTCCCGTTCTGTGCCGTCCACTTAGGCCTTTACCGCCTTTATTTACATCCATTTCATGTCTGCCTCCACTTCTCTCCATACATCTGTCAGTCTCCCTTCATCTATCAGCCTCTCTTCATCTCTCAGCCTCCCTTCATCTGTCAGTCTCCCTTCATCTCTCAGCCTCCCTTCATCTCTCAGCCTCTCTTCATCTCTCTTACCATGGGGATTACAGAACACGGACTGCCCAGTAATGTTATCAACATGTTTCTTCAATTACTTTGGTTGACGAATCCATATTTGTTGAAGCTGTGCTAACAAACGGCTCAGGGGTCGACCCAGCCTCATGAATTGGGTACTAGAGCAACTTCTGGGAAGGTTAAGGCGGCCGGCGTGATGCTGACCACATCGCCCGTAGTGTGCCGATGGTCAAGAAAATATGGGCCTAACACCATATTTCTAATATGCCTCAACGGACCTGTAACGGGATCCTTTACCTTTTCCTTGTTTGGCTAGCTTAAAATTGCTGCATGATGTGGTAGCCAGCATCGCGCCCAACTGTCCTTAGCCGTTTTTTATGACTTGCTTGGTAGGTTATGGTCTAATTGTTTTTCGCTTCCATTTATGGTCTCGGTAACACATAGGAAGTAAAAAGAATGGATTGAATGATGATTATCGTGCTGATGACTAGCTGGTGAGATGAAGAACCTCTGCTGGCATATGTCTCATTTAGTTTTCGACAAAAACGACAGAATATGATCATTTAAAAAATATATATATATTTCAGGCTTGCTTGTTAGAATGGATTAAGGTAGGCTGAATGTAACGCACAATCTGTGTCAGTTGGAAAACTGTTTAAAGTAACATCGTTTTAATGATTTTATCTTAAAAGGAGTCAAGAAGTTCTGAGATGGAAGTTATACAGGGTGTCCATGAAAGATTGTACCCTTTTCAAAACAATTATTCTCGGCCCCATGATGTGGTAGGGGGATGCTTTCTATCACAAAAGTAAGATAATCTCTGTAAGTTTTAAAGCATACCTTACAAAGACTCAAAAAGAATGTACCTATTTCTTTTTTTTTCACCTACTTGACATGTGTGGTGAGAGATATGTAACAATTGCCAGTTGCATCTCAACTGCGAAAGTTTCACTTGAAATACCCGCTGCGCGCATGCACACTTTTTTTAGTCTTTGTAAGGTATGCTTAAAAACTTGCAGAGATGATCTTACTTTTGTGATAGAAAGCATCCTCGTACCACGTCATGGGGCTGAGAATACATTTTTTGAAAAGGGTACAATCTTTTATGGACACCCTGTATTTAATTTTTTTTTAAATTGAAATAGATTGAACAGAAACTGTCCACTAGCTTCGTTCGGCAGACAGCGAAATGACCAGGCCATCTTGTTTCCACTAAAAAAGACAGAGGGAATGAACCGTAGCACAAAGAGTAGAGGTACAACGATAGGATTGAGAATGGGTGACACAGCTAGAGGCAGATAAAAAAAATGACTGCTGGAGAGACGAGATGAATGGATGAAACAACCAAAGGTTTTGAATGATTTATTGGTGGATTGATTGTGGTCATAACAATCTTATACCTGGAATTTTAATGATTATTGCTATTTCCTGGTGAATACCGATGTGTAAGTTAACAGTCTTTTAGAGACGTGAGATTCCTGCATGCCCACTGTTGCTATCAATATCAGATCAATATGAAAGCCATCATGGCACAGCCTGTATGGTATAACGTTTGCATCATGTATGACAAATATCATTTGGAGACAGCAATTAATGATAATTATTTGAAATACTTACGATGAAAGATAATGTTGTGTATTTTCATCTGATAAAACATTAACTCGTTGGTTACAATTTTAAATTCTTACAATATTAATATATACGTTTAATATATGCAACTAACTCTCGCATAGTCTTGCGACTTAATCATTCATTTATACCTTGAATTACACGTCTTGTTTCATCCAGAATTGATACAGTTTTAATTATAAATGTTTTTCTCCTTGAGAATAAGCTATTAATAGTCTCTTGTGGCTTCTCTGGGGGTCTGTACTGAGAGATAGACAGAATAGGCTCGCTGCTTCCACTATGCGTGTCGTAAGAAGCAATTAAGATAAGATTGTGAGTGGATCATACAGCCTCACCATGTCAAACAAATTGCTACAAAAACCCGCCACTACAAAGCCCTGCTTCTTATTTTCTCAAATATTAAAGCCTGATTGCGTAGGGGATCGTGTCTCTCCACAGCTTATTTGTCTCCAGTACGCTTTATCACTTTCGTTATTGGCTTCTTTCCAAGTATAATGTCAAATTGTCCAGTATCTTTTCTCTCTCTCTCTCTCTCTCTCTCTCTCTCTCTCTCTCTCTCTCTCTCTCTCTCTGTTTCTCTATGTCTCCGTCTCTCTGTGTTTCTCTCTGTCTCTCTCTCTTTCTCTCTCTTCATCCTCTACCTCTTTTTCCATCAATATTTCTAGTTGTCACAATGTATTCCAGCTTTCTTCGTCTAATAACATACTCAAAGAAAGTTGATTACTTCCTTCTACCTTGAGGAATAAGATTCCTTAGCGCATTGGCCTCTTTCAGGACATCTTTCTTATTCTTTTTAGCTGTCCTTGTGATTTGTTAACACTCTTCATTAAAATCACATCTCTGTGATCTCCAAATTGCAAAAGAACTTCAGACATTTAATGCAGGCTTCCTGCACGGGGACTACATCAGTGGTGGTCCAATGATTCAATAGAAGCAAAAAACATACGAAACAAAAAGAAACAAAGACGCTGCAGAAACAGTGCAGGCAGGATTAGTAGAAGTCGCTTGGACCATCTAAAGTACGTCTACTTATACAAAGTTTTGCTTATCAGAATTCTGCTCAAAGATGGACCTTTACTTCAGAATAAGAGGTAGAGCATGAAGCTTACTTACTTACTTAGTCGTTTCCCTTCTACCGTGAGGTGTAGATGTTTGGAAGAGAGAGCGCCAGACTATCCTATCGGCTGTCTTCCTCCTGGCCTGGTTCCATTCTAGTCCTGGGTCCTTCAAAGATTTTCTAATGTTGTCCTCCCAGCGGACTCTGGGTCGTCCTGGGGGTATGAATCCCTAGCTCTTCGTTTCCTACGGTTGTCGTGGTAGCCGATCTTCTCCCATTCTGCAGACATGGCCAAACCATCTTAGTTGGGACAGTTCTACTTGGGTCTGCAGGGGGTAGGATTTTAGGCCTTGACGTATCGTCTGGTTGCGGACCATGTCTCTTCTTGTTACTTCATGAAGCAATTATTTTAAACATTCAGAAACAGGTATTTTGACTTTACATTTTCATTTTTCCAACTATTAAAGTTTCGAAAACTAATTTAGCAAAGTCTACAATGTAGCGTCAAGTTAATTGCAAGTGGCATAGTAGCGAGTGTAAAGACGTTCGAATCGCGTTGTGGCTTAAAATTTGTGTGTGCTCTGTTAGCGGTACGTGAACGAATTTCTAGAGCAATAACTATCGCAGGACAAGTAAACCGATGTAAGAGTTATATACATCTGACCTAGGGACTTTCATGTTGTCTGGTGTTTCCCTTCCATCTTTCTTACGATTTACTTACTTAGTCGTTCCTCTTCTACCTTTTCTTACGACTGCCTGCTAAATACTATTTTGTTTATTATTTACTACCAAACATGCCAATTTATTCTCTCTTACCGCATGATCTCATTTGTTCTAGTTTCATTCGCCTAATATCATAGGTATACATATCTAATCATACACTGTCGCCCACTATTTCTTGTCTAATTACTTGTATATACTCATACAAACTCACCCTTGCTTCATTCTACTCTCTCGCACGCATGTTCATCCTTGTCTAATCCCATATTCCGTCTCATTCAGCGTTTTCTCATTCCGTACTGCCACGAACTCATTCTGGTCACATCCCATGCTACACATATTCATCCTGTCTCATACCGTTCTGCAGCATATTCTTGTTCGCCTAAGCTAATACAGCCATACACTCGTTCTATTCTAATCCCATATACCAACATACTTATTCCGGTTTCATTTCCCACTTCCACACATACGTCATTGTCTCATCCGGTAACTATCAAATACTCAAACTTCTTTTATCCCATTCTGTACCCATTGTTTCTCGTTTCAACCTTTATCCTCGTACATTTAATTTCGTTTCATTCTAAATCCCTTATACTTCCTTTTCTCTCACTTCGGGACATAGTACTGTAGCTGCAGCTGGGATCCTTTCAAGAAGACTGCACTAAAGCATTCATGCGCTCTCTTGCAGCAGTAGTTTCTGTAGTAGTTTGTATTACATGATTATGTTACAAACCAGATGCACAACGTTTTATTAGTAGCCTCTTACGACTTTCCAAACAAAGCCAGTAATCCTAATCTTCCTACGTCTCTTAGCGAATTTTCGGTCTTTTAATTATACAAAAGTGAATTCTAGCATTTGCCACTTCCTCGAAAAATCATCTATCTCATTTCTGTCATCTGGTCCTCACCCTGATGGGAATTGGAATCTGAGGGGATTCTTCAAACACTCAGGTCTCATAGTTTAGAAATTCGCCCACACGAAATTTAATTTCGCTTAGTTTATTTTGTTAAAAACATTCACAATTTAGGCTAGTTTATTATTTATTTTAAAACAATCACAGTGGATGATGTCTTAATTAGTATATTACAGCTACGCATCCTTTAAAATTGGGAATAGTCGTTCTTCGCCATATATCGTTAGTGTAAATAACCACTGATATTGCTGGAAATAATTATGTCATATGACCTGCCTTAATTTCCTCAAATTGTTATAAGTGGGGCGGACATAGGATTGGCAATTTTTTTGTTCATGTTATGCCCTCAAGATTAAACACAAGTTATCTTTAAGCGACCGTCGAAAACATTTGTTTGTCTCATTACCAGGCTGGGCGCAAGCAACTAGATAGTCCTAGTGTCTTTGCCAGACAGCGTAATTCGTATCTTGTGACAATCGAAGGTCATCGTCTGAGTTAAAGATAAAAGAGACCAGGTTTGTCATCTCCTACTCTATTGTAGTCGCTACAATGAGCAGACTTTTCATGATTAGAAAGACAAACATGTCAGGCTTGTTGGTGTCCGTCCTGAAGCACTGGGTTTTTTTTTCTGAGAGGAGTGCAACAGACTTAGAGATAATCTGGCAAATTACTGACGTATAGGAGCTAACAAAAAAGAAGGGGGAGAACATTGAACGAATGAATAGAACAACCGTCACAAATGTTAATGTTTAATTCATATTCCTGACTTATGCTGTTTACTCTTTTCACTAGCTCTTTTAACTCTTGCTGATTTTCAGCTAACAAAACTATCATCCGCATATTTAAGGTTGGTTATTGAAATTCTACCATTTTCAGTCCTGGCATTTCTTGTATCTGTCTTGAGTTTCTTTTCCTGTGTAGATATTAAATAGACCGAGTGACAGTGCGCAATCATATCTGTAGTAGATTTGTGATAGGTGAATTAAGACTTAGATCTGGTCCCTTCTGAATAGCAATAGAAACAGGTGATATCTCAGTGAGATATAGGTAGAAATAGATTTCACGAGTGAGATGGAGAAAATATATTAGAGGCGGTCTCTGACCCTCGAGATGATTTCTCTCAGTCAGCCTATCATCTACAACAGATTAAGATTTGTCAGACCGTCTAGTATTATATATATATATATATATATATATATATATATATATATATATATATATATATATATTATATATATATATATATATATATATATATATATATATATATATTTTATTTTTATTTATTTATTTATATCTCACATACACACACACACAAGTGACCCATTCTTGGTCACACCACAATTTGTCAACAATGTCGGAAAAGTTATTGATTGTAATATTTTACTTGCCACACGGGCTGAAATGTACTTGAGTTTTTCTCAGGAAGAATTAAATCAGGCGCGATAGGCCCGTTACTTTATTTTTATCTTAACGTTCATGAAATGGGTACTCTGTCGTTCTGGATGCCAACGCAATGCCAGACAGGTTTTACTTTATACACCCAAGTCTTTAAGAAAAAAAATGTTTTTGTTCTTCACAGATATTTCTCATGTACTAAAACGCTGGTAAAGTTGGGCCACCCCAGTTTCACTGAATAAAGAGAAAACAACATATAAAATACTTATACATACTATTCCTCGGTTATAACTTACATTATAAACTGCAAGCGTAGAGCTTGTCTTATCGTTTAATATCTCCCGTGAAATAAGTTAAATAGTCAAATCAGTCATCATGAATTAGAAATACATACGTATTTCGTCAATACTCAATGTTGAATCAGTGCAGTTATAAGTTAGTTTAAAATATTCTCGACTGATTATTAGCAATTTAATAAAATTCATTAATAGCCGAATGAGTTTTAGCTAGAAATTATAATTTATTCTGCTTTCCACTGTAACATGTCGACTAGCGAATATAACAGACTTATAAATTATTTCTTCTGCACACAAATCTAACTAGTAAAATGAAATAAGCGATTTATCACTAAAACACTCAACACTACTAGTTATATGATATATTTACCCCCAAACAGAACTACGGGTATCACAACGAAACTAAGAGTTTCACTTATAAATATAAGTGTCTACAACGAAGCGACCACGTCTACTGCAACTAGGAGTATGAATGACTAGTCTAAAACTCTGGGTAAGATATATGAAAACAGACAAAGGATGCGCGCTATTTCGCAACCCCCCTTTCGTCTTGACACTTCACATACTAGACGCTGGCCATAACTGCCACAACGCGTCTTCACCCCTCTATGACATGTCTCATTTCTGAGCGCAGCAGATTGGCGCCTACTCACTCCTAACACCGAGAAACTTAACCATAGAGCGCCGTGTCAGATGAAAATGTTAGACGATATGTCTGCCATCCCATGTCTATCGAGACGAATTTTCACACTATTCGCTCACATCCCCGGGACTGACATCTACGTAATAAACTGCGTTACTAGTATGAGAAAAGAAACGGCAAAGTCAGAATGGGAAAAAATATTTTGTCGCAAACGAACGAATGCGAAAAACCGGAAAAGGATAAAAGAGCGATAATAAAGTAGAGGACACGGGTAGAAAAAGAAAAGAATATAGAAAATTTATTGATCATAAATCTCTATGCGACAATATCTCACTCGTCTTTTTATTTCTATATATAGTGAGTAATTCCTGCTAGATCTTACTATGGCAGTTCATCCCCAATACAGGTTACTGAGTAATTATGTTTGATACTTATAAATCTGCCTGTTGTTATTTACTGAACGCTGTAGACAATTACGCAAGAACTCAAAAGTATGAGAATGAAAGATTATAAGCAGCAATACTTTACACCGCATTATCATAAATACGCTTTAGTTCCCCAAGGAGCATAGGCCATCTACAATTCAAGCCAAGTTCTCTTGTCCCTTTTTTTTCTTTTTTGTCACCCGCGTAAGATCGTTCTACATCTTCTTTATTCTTTTTATTTATATCTCCATTTCTCGTATCCATGTATTTTTGTCATTCTCGTACGTCTATTACCCTGGGGATTTCAGAATGAAAACTGCCTTGTAATGCTATCAACAGATTTTTTTATGTGTGCCCTATAAATCACCAGTCTTCTTTTCATCTCTTGTTGTACTGGGACTAGTCTGGGTGTTCTCATAAGTTCCACATTGGCTACCTTCTTGTACCATTTCAAACCTTCTGTTTCATACAAGCATCCTTCTATGACAGTCTATAACATCTTAATTGTTGCTTTTGTTTTCTCAATATTTCCGAGCCATTCAACATGATTCTCTTGTCATTTGAGTTGAAAATTCTAATGTTTCTGTTCAGTTTGACTTTTTTTGGTTTACGTATATTTTCCAAGACAAGACAGTGAAAGTTCCTCTTGCCTTGTTGTATTCTTATTTTGATATCACTGTCTGTTCTTTCAACTTTGTCTGAATGGCTGCCAAAACAAATACATGATTCCACATCGTGTAGGTCCAATGTATTCTATTTTCCTTTCTGTTCATTATAGAGTATGGAACTACCACTGTAGCTGGTTCACTTGGAGTAAACCTTCACTAAACATTCACATGCTCTTTCATGTGGTGGTTTATGTAGCAATTTGTTTTACATGACGATGTACCAATGTATCACAATATTAATATTTCACAACATGTAAACACGCCTAGCTCATGTGGTTGATTTTAGTTTGGTTTTGCTTTTAAGGACTATCTTCATTGCACACGGACAACTCCATCAGTGCTTCGATCTCCTCTCTTAGATCACACAAGGAGGATCTCAGCACAGTGCACGAACTCCGTAGCAAGAATCCCAACGTGTGTATATAAGAATCACACATTCTATAAATATTTTTGTGGTGAGTAGGTTTCTAATTTTTAAATTTTGCCAAAGCAGAGGCCTTAAAGCCCACTCTTTATGATTTCCAACTGTCGCGGGATTTTTAACGTGCGAAACTTGCACACGGGACCTCTTATTTTTTCTCCTTTATCTGAGAACGCTAGGCATCCGATCTTACTACCCAGGAGACCGGGGGGGGGGGGGGGGGGGGGGGGGGGGGGGGGGGGGGGGGGGGGTTGTTTAACATCATTAGGACCACTGGTTCTGAAAAAATAAATTCCATAAATTATATTCCCTCAACTCAGAATCGAACCTGGAACCTATAGATTTCGAGCTTTTAGTTGCTGATTTTAGTTTAAGAATCTTGAACGATTCCCAAAATAACTTTTAATACCAAACTGAATTTCATCGAATGGCAGAAATACAGTAATGCATAATTGCAAATCTAAAACAGCTTCGTCATTACCACAGTGTAAAAACTGCTTTTTGCACGTTTAAGTATGACGGCTTCTATATTTGTATACAGCACCTGCATTGCTTATTTAGGTGGATGAAAAGAAAAGACATTCTGCATTGATTCTTTGCCCACGTGTAAAACCATATCAGTATTGGAATTAGTCTGAACCATGCCACTGTGGCTTAACGTTAAGAGCAGCCAAAACCGCAAAAGTTCTGAACAGTCCGAAACAATTCTGGAGTGTCTTGTCGGTCGAAAAAGTTCGACTTTCATTAAAATTTGCTTCCCCGGCAGAATTTTCGAGACGTGGAGTTCCCCCCTCCCCCCTCCAAAAAATTGTAATTAGTATTGATTCCTGACATTACATTTTCACCCTGGTTAGGCATTCTTCCATCTTTATGCCATCTTCACCACCATTGGTTTCCTCTTCTGTGCTAGTGGTTATCATTTCTGATGCTTGACCCTGCTCACCATCAAGGACTTCTGAGAAATATTCTTTCAATCTTTCCAGTACTTCCTTTGGGGCATTAAGCAATTTGTCCTTTATAAATTTGAGGGGGCACTGTTTTTCCTTCCTCATGTTCTTTAGGGTCGTGTAGAACAAGTTCTGGTTGTCTTGAGCATCTTGTCTTCCCCTTTTCTCCAATTTGGAGAAAAGCATAATGGAACTGCAGGAAAATATATTTAAAATCCCTTAGATGCAGACGATAAGAGATTTCTTAAGTATGACAAAGCAAATTAGGAAACTACAAAAAAAACTAACTAACTAACTAAGCTAAGCTAAGCTTAGCTAAACTAAGCTAGCCATGTTAAGCTAAGCTATAAGCTAGAAGCTAAGCTATAAGCTATACGATAAGCTATAAGTTAAGTTAGCGAGACAAACAGAGCTAAACAAAGCTAAACAAACAAAGCTAAACAAACAAAGTTAAACAGAGCTAAACAAACAAAGCTAACAAACAAAGCTAAACAAACAAAGCTAAACAAACAAAGCTAAACAAACAACTCTAAACACACAAAGCTAAAGAAACAAAGTTAAACAAACAAAGCTAAACAGACAAAGCAAAACAAACGAAGCTAAACAAACAAAGCTAAACAGACAAAGCTAAACAAACAAAGCTAAACAAGCAAAGCTAAACAGATAAAGCTAAACTAACAAAGCTAAACAAACAAATCTAAACAAAGCTAAACTAACTACCTAACCACTGCCTCAGTGGTGATCTGCTCTGGGCTAACAAGAGATGCACAAACGTCCGTAACATACGCCAAACCTGCGTCATAAAGCCACTTTACTCGTTGGTGGGTAACCGTTACTGTCTCAAGGGGAGGTTTAACCCCCAAAAATGAAGAATTTCATTGAAAATATCAAATTTTAGATACATATTGCACTGGAAAGTACATTCATTTGCCCACATTTCTGTATGTTTATTTTCACTAAAACCTTTGTGGATGATTTTATATAAATTTTTTAAGTATGTCAGGTAAGTGTATTTTTACCTAATTATATATGTAAAATATACAAATTGGTATATTTGTGATGCTATATTGCTTCTAATGCATGGATTTTAATTTTCGGTACCGTATTCATTTCCCTGAAGCAAACAGAATTCAAGTTTTTCAAACATAGTTTCATGTGTAAAAATAATTTTGACTGGCTAATTTTTATTAACCAGGGGGTCCTTTGATGGCTCATCGAAATAATAACGTGGCTGGAGGTATTCCAGTAGAGTGGTAGGGTACCTCCTTATACGCAAATAAAGCTGCAGGTAAGAACGAATCACAGGATTCTGGTTTCTCCTGTGCGAGCTTACGTAAAATTGTAAGTAGAGTCCCGTTATATCTTTCCACTTGTCCAATCGATTGTGGATGATAAAATGTGCGGACGAGAATATTTTGAGAAATCCTAAAATTTCCTCCATCAGTTTCCCTCTGAACTGTGAACCATTGTCAGTTAATATCTGATAAGGGTATCCTAATCTTGTGAATATTGAGAGCAAAGCCTCTCCTACATGTACTGAGTCTGCTGAGGGTAGAGCAATCGCTTCCCCTCACATAGTACATGTCTATCAGAGAAAGGATGTATTTTTTCGGAAGCTGATGAAAAGCGCATACAGTGTGCTGAAATGAAGAATTTAATGAAAAGTAAGCTGCAAAGTATGAAACAGCCCATGGAATCAATAAAGGAAAATACCAGAGATGATTCCTACATAGCAGGGGGATACTGAGGTGAGTAAATTTTGTGTAAAAGGGTAATTCCTCCCTTTTTTCTTAATTTTCTCAAAACCTCATTTTTCACACAAATGTGGGCACGTTGCCCATGATTTTTAGAAAACTGTTAGTGATACAGCAGTAAATTTTGGGCCACATGCTGTACATATAGTGCTCATTAAAATAAACTAAAATAAAAGATATACGTTAACAAACTACAAAACTGTTAAGAAAAACCTAAGATACCCCCCTTAAAAATGTCAACTATTTTTCGATTGGTATGTTAAAATCCAAAAAAACTCAGATATCAAACCAATCAAAATTATTTTAGTATACAATCATTATCATATATTAACAAATGAAACAGCCAAATTTCATAACTCAAGTTGTACTCACATTTGAGATATTTTGGGCAACAAAATACCAAAAAAGCTAAAATTTGCCTTTTTTTCACTGTTTTTCCGCCATAGATTGCAAGTTTATAGTATATACCTCAATGTTTTGTATTTTTTTCAGTCATATTGCTTGTATAAATGACCAGATATAGATATTAACGGTACTTGTGCGTTAATTCACCGGTTAAATCAAATTGTGGATATTTATTACCCAAACCGATCACCGTACTCTTTCTTGACTGAAAAAGTGTCATTGTCCTCTCCCCCCTCCCCCGTTGCTTAGAATTTTTTTTAAAACACGCCTGCCGTTCGTAAGGTTGTAGTCACGTAGCACATTCTGCCGTAGGGGAGTGAAGTGTTATAGACTTCGATGTACTGGGTCCCAGCTTTATGAGGTGGGGTGGCCTGTTCCCTTCCTCGCTGCCGTTGCCTTCTCTAACTCAGGATCAGAGTCAGGTACCCATTTACAGCTGGTTATGGAGTGTTAGAGACTTCACCATACTAGGTCCAGCATCGAGAGATGGGGTCTACCTAGCTATAAATGGGTACTTAACTTTGAGTTAGGGAAGGAAAAGACAGCGAGGAAGGAAACTGGTCTCCCCACCTCTCGATGCTGGACCTAGTATGGTGAAGTCTCTAACACTCCATAACCAGCTGTAAATGGGTACCTGACTCTGATCCTGAGTTAGAGAAGGCAACGGCAGCGAGGAAGGGAACATGTGTCACGCATCAGTCAAACCAGCTGTAAAAGGGTGCCTGACTCTGATCTTGCGTTAGAGAAGGCAACGGCAGCGATTTCCCTTGTTTCCTTTGTACCGTTAACTTTTAGAACTGATTCAATTCCGTTCTATTGGTTTATAAACTTTTTTTTAAAAATACGGGGGAGGGGGGGGGGGGGTTGAGGGCGGGTCTGTCGTAAGCGTGTCAACTATGAATGCAAGAGAAACGCTTTTTTTTTTAACTTGCCTCCCAAATCACAATGTGAAATCAACATTTTTCAGTCAAGAAAAAGTACGGTTCTCAGTTTTGGTAATAAATTTCCAGAATTTGATTTAACCGGTGAATAAACGCACAAGAACCATATTAACTTATAACTCTGTGTTTTTCATTTTGGGGGTATAACCTCCCCTCAAGAACAAGTGGGTGATGGAGGCTATTCAGACGCCGTGTCAGTTCCTTTCTATCTGGTGTCCTCGTTTGTAGACGGGCAGCGTAATCAGGATGGGTTTTCTAACGACACTCATTGCTATTGTGATTGTTGACGTGACAATACTTGTACAACTTATCATCCATTCTTGAGGGTTTCTTTTTAAATGACTGATGGTTCCTTTTGCTTCGTCCATATCGGGGTTTTGCTTTGTAGAAGTTGTCTTGAGTGGGCCCACTTGCTTCAATTTTTTAGGGAGTTTGAGATTTCAGGGAAAACTCTGCTGACGGTTCCTTCCGAGGTCCTCTAGCCTCTGTTTGGGCCGCCTGATATCGCTTGGCATATTTCACCGTCGTATCAAGACGATTCGAACCATTCTCAGCCAGGAACTTCCTCATTTCTTTGAAGCATAGAGTTCTTGAGCTGTTCCATCAGGATCATTTCCTTGAGCCCCTAGGAGTCCTTTGTGAAGTTATCTAAACTGCATCACTTGAGCTGATAAATTTCCAGCCGTGCTGTGTATTGACTATAAGTTTCTCAATTCCCCTTCTTGGCATTCCTAAAAAAATTTTCCTGTAGGCCTCAGCGTTTAACTCATAACGAGTAAGCAGAGTCTGTTTCAGAGCTTCGAAGTCCTCTTGCTCTTCCTCATGTAACTTCAGAAACACATCGTTTAACACACCCCGCAGACCATGTGACAACTAAAATCTCAATTTCCCCTTCTCCAAATTATACATAGAGGCAAGTCGTTCAAAGCAATCTATGTTGGCCTCTATGAAATTGACCTTCTCTATGAGAAGGAGGTGTTAAAGTGAGGTAAGCTGCTCTCACTGGCACTTGCTTCTTCAGTTCCCGTTCGCTGTGCAGCAGCCTGGATCTTCAATAGTTTCAACTTCAGTTCATATTCTCTTTCAGTTTGTAGTGTCTTTTCCTCTCTTTCTCTGCTTCAGCTTGCAGTCCTAGTCTTTTAACCTCCCTCTCAGCTTCTAATCTCTTTGCCTCACTTTCAGCGCCAGCTTCCGCTCTCTGTTGTCAATTTCCGTAGTGATATACTGCACCAGTGCATCTCCGCTCAGACCCTATTCATTACTATTTTTACTATGCAGCCATCTCGTAATAGTTATGCTGAGTTTGGTACGTCAATACATTACTCAAGCTAATTATAAAAGGCTTAACTTATATACAACTATTAAATAGTCAAGTAATTATTAATGAATGATACACAAGTAATGAATACACACACACACACACACACACACACACACATATATATATATATATATATATATATATATATATATATATATATATATATATATATATATATATATATATATTTACACAGACCACAAGTTAGAAAATTCTACAGTGTCAATGTGTGTATTCATCATTTCTGGCTATTGGTGACTTCTGGATCTTGCTTCTTCAAAGTAATGAATACTTATCGAATTCAGGTTTTTTTCACTGCAGACACTTCTTGTCATACACCAGGTGTTAATGTCCAAGATAATTAAATCACACAGACAGATAGCCACAATGCTACTATCCGGTAAATTTGCAGAGATGGTCCTTGAATCCAATACTGCGGTCTTTATGCTTCTTATCGGACGCTTCTGTTGCAACTCTTGGATAAGAACCTAAAACATATGCAAAGATTATGATGAATGTCTCCTATGACCAAGACGATCCTCCGATGATGACGGGCCACTATTGATCAGAATTCTCATTTAGACAACATTGTCCAAAAGGCCGTGGCCATGTCAATCAAAACGTACGCCATACAATCAATAAAAGACACCATTATAATGTAGACATCATTTATACATTTTGTTGAATTCTGTCTTGATTACTTTCCTTTGGTTCTAAGTTATGCCAAACATGGTTTCCCTTTAAAGATATTACATCAACAAAATTTTTAATTTCCATTCTATAAGTGCCTTCTGCGCTTCCCTAGACAGCATTATAGCCACCCATTCACTGTGGTGGGTTCTTTCCTCCTCATGTCCTGAGGACAACATCATTTCTCCTGTGATCAATCTCCTCCTCTCTATGCCCTTCCACCGTGACTAGCAGATATCCAGGATATCAATCCTGTAATTTGTCATTGCCGCTGCTACCTATGCAGTTTTCCCTTGTTCACATAGAGTGCGAACATGCCATGTGCCAATCCTGGAGATTTTCCTAGACGAAAGAAGGTTAGTCGGCAACCCAGACTCCATTCGGCTTTCTCTGGGTTGCTTCATGTGCCTCCTTTTCAGAGGACCTTCTTTAGTCTTGGGCGGCTGAGTTGATTTATATTCTGTTTTTGACTTGTCCATGTTTGTTGAAGTTTTTTGGTATAAAGTTTTTTTTACGGGATGAGGTAACCAGCCCCATGCCCAACCCTCCTTAGTCGCTTTTTACGACACGCATGGTTGGGTACAGTGTTACTATTCTTTGCTACCCTTTCGGATCCCGGTAACACACGGGTGAACGATTAATATAAGTTTAACATACTCATCAGACAGTATCACGGATCTGAGCTTATCACTTATGCAAGTCTGCTCACAACCAAGTCAGTTTTGCTATTCTCAGCTATGGGCTGTGGCTATGTGGCTTCAACAAGCGTGTGTCAGTCCGCTGGACGTCTTTTCAGTAATGAATTTTTGAGAGTCCAGAATTGAATCTGATATACCCATCATCAAGTGACGAATTCTTTCCAGAACATTGTCTCCATAACTGCTGCTCTGAACAAATCACAATTCCGGGCAAGTCGACCTGCATCGCCCAAAGACAAGTTCAGACTAGAAAGAAGAAACTAAGGAAGCTAAGAAGCAGTGGAAGAAGAAGAAGGCGAAGAAGAGAAAGGAGAACTCTTTGGCATCCAGCATTTAAAATCTAAGCCCTGAAAAGGACTGTAAGTTCTTATAGCTAGAATTGCGCAAGGATTTCTTGCTGCGTCATGCTGTTCAGGTTTGTTCAGATTATATTCAGTTTGTAAATCAATATCACTTATCAGCACAGGGTTTAGAGTATCAAGATTAAGCTACCAGCAGGTAATTCAAAGTCAATACTAATACTAACATTAAACATTACAGTAATTTACGTAACACCAAAAAACTCGTATTCCAACGATTAATATCAATCAATCTATACTCATTAGCTCCCCGAGGAGCATTAGCTTTCAACAAACATATGCCATGTCTTCCTGTCCTGTGCCATCCACTCAAGTTCTTTCCATGTTTTCCTCATCATTTTCACCTCTGTTTCTAGTTCCCTTCTCCATGTGTATTTTGGTCTACATCTGCCTCTGTTTCCCTGTGGATTCCAGATTAAGGACTGCCTTGTAATGCTATCAACAGGTCTCCTCAATATGTGTCCTATCCATTGCCAGTGTCTTCTTCTCAACTCTTGTTCCGCTGACACTTGTCTAGCTCTTGTCAACAATTCCACATTTGTGACTTTGTCATACCATTTCAGTCCTCCTATTCTATGCAAGCACCCATTTCTAAAAGTATGCAGCTTTTTGGTTGTTGTCTTTGTTGCTCTCCATGTCTCAGAGCCATGCAATAGGACTGACTTGACATTTGAGTTGAAGATTCTTATTTTTGTGTTGGGCTTGATCTCTCTTGTTCTCCCTATGTTTTGCTTGGCAATGAAAGCTCCTCTTCCATTCTGTATTTTTATTTTAAAGTCATTGTCTGTCCCTCCAACTCTGTCTATATTACTGTTAAGAGCATTTCCTTCGTTGTCTGAATGAGTGTCTAGGGTTTTCTATTTTAGTAGAAGTATTGCAACCCACAGCTTTTATGTATAATCGTTCTTCTTTTATATTTAGATTCGAATATGAACTCCCTGTCATAACAATGTTACCTGTTAATATATTCAAACTCAAATTCTCAACTTTGAATCATTCCTCGAAGACTTTGGTTTCAAACGACTTTCAAATTTATTAATCACATAAAACGTTCATGAGCGACACATTGCTCTGATACAGTTTGACATCTTCATCTAAATAATCGATTCCTTTCTTCAAACTCCTATTTTATAATTGAATCCACATATCTGTCAAATTCTTCAGCTATCAAGACTAATCCCCTGGGTGCTTGTATAGCATATTCATACTTTTGTCCGTTTATTTTATTCTTGAGAATCCTTCTCGACACATTATAATTTTCCTTCAATGTTCATATTAATCATATTTGGTGCCGTCTTGCACACTTTTACTTGGTCGGCCATTACATATAATTTTCAACGTTCATAACTTTGAATGCCGGTTATATTAACCTTGGCATGTCTTCGAACCTATATATTGTGGCAAATCGAGCCTATCTTACCGTACATTTCACATATCCTGATAAAATGGGTTTGTCCCATACTGAGTTACAATTCTCTCCTGATTTCTATTTCGAAATCAAAAATCTTGAACACACTTGGTGAGTAGAATTATCTACCCTCAATTAGTGGACCACGCCACACAAGCCGACACTGTGGAATCCTGTAACTATGTTTTACGTCATTCTTCGCTACTCTCCGTAGTCGTAGTTAATGACCATATTTATTTTGTGTTTTGGTGAGGCACAACATGGTGCAGAGCGATCTTTCTAACTCTACTTTTACACAATCGCTATGCCCCATGATGCGCACTCAACAATTACTGACTAGATATGTGTACAATTCTACATCCTTTAGTGGTGTTTCTTCAAGTTCAACCTTGTTATCATTTCTTGCATTTATTCTCATAATGTTTGTCTTGTCCTGTGAAATTTCAGGCCCACTTGTTGTGACCTCTCATCGAGAATTTTCATTTTCTCTTGCATCTGATTATGGTTATGGGACAGAAGTGCCAAGTCATCTGCAAATTCCAGATCATCAAGCTGTTTAGTCAGATTCCACTGGACTCCATTTGTGTTGTGTGATGGTGTTTTCTTAACCCAATCTATTGCTAGTAAGAAAAGAAATGGAGACACGTGGCATCCCTGTCTCCCTCCCGTTCTAATCCTAAACGGTTCTGTAAGTTGTCCTTCATCAAGAACTCTGCATGTCATGTCTTCATTGGTCTTCGTTATTAAGTTAATGAACTTCATGGGAACTCCATAATTTACCATCAATTTCCAAAGCGATTCTCTGTCTACACTGTTAAATGCCTTTTCATTGTCCACGAATCTGATGTATAGCAGTGAATTCCATTCCATGTTTTTGTTCAACTATTATTCTCAATGTTGCTATCTGGTCTGTACAGGATCTATTTTGTCGAAAACCTGCTTGTTCATCTCTCAGTTGCTTGTCTATGGACTATTTTAATCTCTCCAGGATGATTCTGTTTAATACTTTTCCAGGCACTGATAGTAACATTATTCCTCTATAATTTGTGCACTCTTGTAAATTTCCCTTCTTAGGCAACTTGACCAGATAAGCTTCCTTACATGCTGCTGTTGTTTCCTCTCTCTCCCAGACTTTGCCAAGTAGTTTGTATCATATCTCTGTAGAGGAATCCATTTCTGTTTTGATGGCCTCTGCTGGAATGCCACCTGGACCAGTTGCTTTTCCTTCTTTCAGAAGCTTTATGGCTTTCTTTATGTCTTCTCTACTTGGTCCTTCACAGCTGACTAGTAGCTCCACTTCTGCTGGCTAGATGTCTGGGGGATTAGTTGGAGCTGGTCTATTGAGATTTGAAGCATAGAAGTTAGATAATAGTTCCTCATTCTCGTTCATCATATCTAAACCATGCTTTCCTATGATTTCTTCAAAGCTGGTGTTGTCTGTTTCTTTTTTCGCGTTTAAGTCCCCCATCAAAATTGTGATGTCCTTTCTTTTCTTTTTGTCCAAGACATTTTGTAGTCTGGTGTAAAAGTCTTCTTTCTCAGACCCGTCTTTATCATTTGTTAGTGCTTAACACTAGATGGTGTTTATATTTACTTTATTTTAGGCTTGCTGTTATAATTCGGTGTCCCATTGCTTCCCATTCTATAAGTGCCTTCTGCGCTTCCCTAGACAGCATTATAGCCACCCCTTCACTGTGGTGGGTTCTTTCCTCCTCATGTCCTGAGGACAATACCATTTCTCCTGTGATCAATCTCCTACTCTCTATGCCCTTCCACCGTGACTCATAGATACCCAGGATATCAATCCTGTAATTTGTCATTTCCGCTGCTACCTATAGTTTTCCCTTGTTCACATAGAGTGCGAACATGCCATGTGCCAATCCTGGAGATTTTCCTAGACGAAAAAAGGTTAGTCGGCAACCCAGACTCCATTCGGCTTTCTCTAGGTTGCTTCATGGGCCTCCTTTTCAGAGGACCTTCTTTAGTCTTGGGCGGCTGAGTTGATTTATATTCTGTTTTTTGACTTGTCCATGTTTGTTGAAGTTTTTTGGTAAAAAGTTTTTTACGGGATGAGGTAACCAGCCCCATGCCCAACCCTCCTTACTCGCTTTTTTACGACACGCATGGTTGGGTACAGTGTTACTATTCTTTGCTCCCCTTTCGGATCCCGGTAACACACGGGTGAACGATTAATATAAGTTTAACATACTCATCAGACAGCATCACGGATCTGAGCTTATCACTTATGCAAGTCTGCTCACAACCAAGTCAGTTTTGCTTTTCTCAGCTATGGGCTGTGGCTATGTGGCTTCAACAAGCGTGTGTCAGTCCGCTGGACGTCTTTTCAGTAATGAATTTTTGAGAGTCCAGAATTGAATCTGGTTTACCCATCATCAAGTGACGAATTCTTTCCAGAACATTGTCTCCATAACTGCTGCTCTGAACACATCACGATTCCGGGCAAGTCGACCTGCATCGCCCAAAGACAAGTTCAGACTAGATATAATTCTTTCCTTCTCGGCGGTACGCGCGGCGTTTACTTTTCACTTGGATGGGTGTGAGAAAAAAATTGAAAAAAGGTGATTCGTCTTACGAGGACAAAAGACAAAGAAAATAGCCACCGTTACGGCCACAAGGCCTTTGTCAGGGAAAGGAAAGAAAGTGAAGCTAGATAGGACACATAAGAACCTAAATAAAATAAAAAATTAAACCTAGGTTCTTCCCTTAAGACATCGAAGTCCTACCACTTATGCTTTCCGCGAACGGACGAGCTTGTCCGTTACTTTTCACTTGTAGCTTTCATAGGAATTCAATGCTGTTGTGCGATTCTTCCGACAAAATCATGATTTCCTGGTAGATTACCAACGATAATGATTTCTCACTGTTATAATTACATGCATTGGTAATTTCTGTTTAAATCCTCCTCTCTCCCCACCCTTCCTAAAAACAAAAATCCGCTGCAGGCATTAATCATAACGTTATAACATAATTAGTGGTGTGCAATTCATAATTTATCATCATGACACTAGTTTATGTGGTGATTCCAGAGTGTCTTTGCCCATGTTATGACAACTACGCGACCTCAAGAATAGAAGTTTTGGTTTTAGGGCACGAGGAAAACCAGAAAAGGAGACCGAAAGATAATATTATGGAAATAATTCAACAGCACGGATACACCGGAGCCAGTACGACATACAATGGTCAAGAAAGAAAACTGCCGCTCTCTGCGAGGCTTCATGCCACGAGAGATTTGAAAAAGTAAGTCATGGCCCGTAACCAGAGCCCAGTCACTGCAGACCCAAGTGGAACAATCCAAGTCACGATGGTTTGGCTGTGTCTGCAGAATGGGAGGAGATCGGCTGCCACGACAAGTATGGGAAACTAAGAGACAAGGATATAGACCTCCAGAACGATCTAGAGTCCGCTGGGATGACAACATTCGACAGTCTCTAAAGGACCAAGGACTAGATTGGAATCAGGCCAGGAGGAAGACGACCGATGCGATGGTGTGGCGCTCTCTTTGACAAACCTCTACACCCCAAGGTAGAAGATGAACGACTAGGTTAGTAAACGAAAAGTAAGTTAATAGAAAACAAAGAGAATTCAGTCAACAGGGTAATAAACAATAAATTATGTTTGTTCAAACATAGACGTGACAAGACAAAAGTATTGAAATGTTCTACTAGAATTCGAGAAAGAGAAATGTGTATTCTGGGTACTCATCTTACAGAGAGGGGAAAGATGAATCGTACATAACATTTAATAGCCTATCGCTCGCGTTTTAAGGATCGGTCGTAGTAATTGCGGGGCCCGATTTGAACCATTGTGGTGCGGCCTCCTGAACTTAAGATTAAAGTTTTTTTAATACGTTTGTTTTAAAAAAACGAATAATTATGGTTATTTTGTTTTTTAATAAAATGTAAAGCATATATTCCAGGTATCGAATTTGAAATAATCTTCGTTATTTATTATTATTTTTTTTTTTTTTTTTTTCAAAGTTGGAAATGGGAACCCGAGTGAGCAGCCCGATTGTGTCAAAAAGGTTAAATCGGCCTAAGACCCGGACCCAACTCATTTGTTTGTCCGTGGTTTTACCGATACCCATACATTTCGTGTGAAGCGAATCTATTTAGACCACTACCAGTTGAGTAAGGGGGAATAATTCGTTACTGCTGTGAAGAGAAACGTTGTCCGCCGCTAGTATTGCGTATTGATACCGCTGGACCGCAGTATCACCCCTTTTTCTGGAACATTGTGTGTGATTCTTTCTTGGATTTAGCCATTGTGTGTATGTTGACTTCAGCTGCGGGAAATAAAGTTCTATCAGCAGTGATTGCGAATATTCGAATGGATATTTAGTGGTAGGATTCAGGATCGTCAAAATCTTGGCGCTAATGTCCAATGCCAGAGCGTCCTTCTGTCTGGATGTTTGATGTTGTTCTTTATATTTCTGTGTCGTATTTACGCTCAAACGTGTGTTAATATATCTAAACGGCGTGTTTGGTTGTTAAAAAATATGGATTATTTTGTAGGAACGGGATGTTTAGCTGTTATGCTTGTTACACTGGTTACTACCATCGTGATCATCATCACCATCTTTATTATCACCACCATCGTCATCATCATCTTCATCATCATCATCACCATAATCATCAACATCATCATCTTCACCATCACCATCATCACCATCACCACCATCATCACCACCATCATCACCATAATTATGATCACCTTAATCATCATAATCTTCAACATCATCAACATCATCACCATCACCATCATCACCATCATCACCATCATCATCACCATCACCACCATCAATACAACCATCACCATCAACATCACCATCATCATCACCATCATCATCATCACCATCACCATCATCATCATCAACATCATTTCCTTTTCGCTTCTTATAGAACATAAGACCACCATGGTAGCTGGTCACCTTGCAAGAAACAACCAATCAAATACCCCCTGCAGTAGTCGTTTCTTTAGATATTTGTTTTATATGCTAAGGTTGCTAACCTCATGCACACGCTCATGTTAGTGGCTTTGTACGAACTCCTGGAGGAAGCGGCTGAGGAATCAGTAAATCTATTCATTCTATGACCCACCAGAGAACCCCCCCGGGGAAACTTCACGGGGCTTTGATTACAGTGCTAAATTATTATCATCATACATGGCAGATGGGTCAACGAAGAAGAAGAATAAATGGTAGACGACTACGGTCCGTTTTTGTTGCTCATCCTGTAATGTCCAGGTAATGGTCAAGCGTTATGAGCAGTATGACAGTAGTTGCAGCCTTGTGTTAAATTGTCTTTGTCTTTTTAAACACGTGTTATTAACTTAACATGCCCGTGGTTTTGATGTTTCAAATATTTGACGATCAAAATCACTACGTTCTGCTCATCGAAGACAGATGGAACTTTGCACGCTCCTCCTTTTCTTTGTATATTTGAATTTTTCAAGATTTCATTAACATCGTCTTATTTAATTTGTAAATGATAATAAAACAACTGTAATTGAAGTAAATGTAACTCTATTATCTCAAGAGTTCTATAGGAGGGGAGATAATACATTGCAAAAGCAGATTGCGTTTTGTTATTAAAAGGGCGAGCTTGGGATGATAAATGATAGTTTGTTATTTAAATAAATATATTTGCTTTTAAACAACTAATCCACTGAGCAGTAATTTTAAATGTAGCTTTAGTATTGACTAATTTCAACGCAAGCTTTACATTAGATTTTTAAACATAGAGCATGTATCTACAATAATAACAGTGGTTTATAAAAAGGTTTTTTTTTCCCCAAGGAGTTATGTCTCATTCTTCCCATCCTGTGAAGTTAGTGACTGGAATATTCTCCCTTGAATATCATATTAGGCCGTGTAGTTCGCGGAGATCTCTCACGTATCAGAGAAATAATAGAACCATAACACGCTCTGGCATGTCGTACATGGCGACTAACATGAAGTGGTACATGGGGTTGACAACCTTATCATGCAAAACAAATAGCTACAACAACCACCGCGACAAGACATTTGGTGCAGGCTTCCTGGAAGTGGTTTGGTTACAGTGGTGGTTCATTGCTCTGCAACAACGTAAAGAAAAATGAAGATGATCACACCAATAAAATGTTCTTGTGTTTTTGCTAGCATCGCCTGAAGTTTGTCTCCAAGTTCTGATGTACTTTTAACACAATTGATCGTAAACCCCCATAGCTCGCCGTTCGTGGCATTCCTCCTTTTGTTTGATCACTTCAATGATTTTCCTCTGTCGCTGCAGTGCTCGATGAATGTTCATGCTACCACACACACGCGAGAGAGTTTAACCCTTTAAGGCTCAAAAGCTTTTACAATTTAAATATGAAATTATATATTTTGCTTATTGTCTGAATTCTCATTTTAGAGTGTGACTTGTTTTATAAATTTGAAGTGTGTTTATCTACTTTTAAAAAGACCTGTTTGTGACACAATGGGAATAAATACGTGCTTTATCATAAATTTAAGTATAAATAGTCAATTCTTGGCGCGTCATACATGGGTAGCTGGGTCTTAGGGGGTTAAATTGATCTTGTGCAATTTTTTTTAAAGTAGACAAGGTGTTTGCTGAGAGTTGGAAAAATTAGTAAGTTCAGTAGGAATATTATTCTTGTTTTCCTTACTATGTCCTCGAACACTGTTACAATTACTTACCCCATTAAAAAAATTTGTATTTACAAAAAAAAATACAGTTTTATATGTCGTGTGTGTGTGTGTGTATATCGTGATTCCAAACTTCTTACATGTTTAAACTACTGTTTGAAGACATTTACTTCCTAGACTTTTTTTTATGCATTTCTTCTCATTCACCTTGTAACAATTATTCTTTCTGTTGGTCTGAAAGGTTGCTTGCGAACCATATGTTTTTAAAGAATAACTCAATACTTCTATTATAGCTTCAGAGATATGCGAGTGTTCCCTTGTCCAAGTTTTGATTTGTCTGCATTTTTTGTTTACTGAATCTATATCTCAGTTAACGAAGCTTATTATCGCATCATCTCATTTCCATCCGCCTTATTTAACATGGAACCACTACTGCGGGTTGAAAGATAATGAATGAGACTGGAGCGTTACGCTATCGGGTTTTTAACATGAAGCCCGGTAACTTTCAGATTTGGTTGTTGTTGTTTAACTAGGACTGCTGAGTTTTTCACCCTTTTGCAGCCAATACCAAGTTGAAGACTCCTTTGTATTACCTACCCCACAGATCTAGGCTTTTCCTGTGGCTTTTCTGCCATTCTGAAACTTGCTGAGTTGAAGTCATGAGCCCCAGTTTCTCCAGCTTGGATTGCATTTAAAGGATTGTCACATCTGATCCCAAGCTAGGAGTAAGAAGCGTGTGGCATAATGGGCATTCCCCGCCATCCCAGGGGGCTATCCAACTATACAGAGCTAAAATACTGTGCTCTAGTTCTGGGATCTCCCAAAGAATTGTCACGTCCTGCACAGAGCCATTTCTCAGCTCCCCCTGCCTATCACTGGGTCCATAGTAACTTTCAAATAAGGCCATAATATTGAACTTTATTTCCATAGCTAAAATGGCAAATTTATCTTTCGGTTTTCCACACGCAGTTGGTTTCATCATTACACATATCACAATCGTTATAGTACTTGCCGTTGCGATGGGCATTCTTTACACAGCCAGTTAAAACAAAAAATTAGAACTCTTTGCACAAGCTAAGTGTTGTTGTGTTGACATATAGGTGGTGTAAGAGAGGATGATAAATGTTATTATTATGTTCCCGCTGATATAGGCGATCAGCATATGTCGGGCTTACGGGCGGCCGACTGATGTGTGAGAGAGTGAGTGTCAACAAACGCGAATGTCATGTAGTACAGATTGAGTTAATAGCAATCACTCACACCATAGCACACCTAGGAGTCAGGAAACGTTGTAACTTCTAGTAACGTTCTACACTGTCTGTTAACACCACAGCAAACGATGACATCATAAATAATACACTGTCACAGGTTACAAGTCACGGCAAATCAAGGTTCATCAAGTGAGGACTCATCCAAGGTAATTGAGCGTACAGTCCAAAGATATATAATCATCAATAATTGCTCATAACGGATCATCGATCATCAGTAAGTAAATCCTTAGAGATACAGTCACTGCTACAAAAATATCCATTCACAAAGGCCGTAGAGCACAGCAGCCCATAATCATAAACATTATGGCCAAAAAATATCCATTCAAGAAAGGGGATCTGCATATGTCGCAGGTCACAATAATATGAGTATGGCCTAAATCAACATACTCCAAGGCCTGAAATAATACACATATCATATTGAAAATCTTCAATAACGTACATAAATAAGCCGCATATCCATGGCTTTAGGAAATACATTAGGAAGTATCAAACATTCCTTTCACACCAAATATCTTATCCCGGGACACACTGACGAAAAATGGTCAATCATTCATCTTCGGAGCTCTGTTTGTATCGACTGTCACGAAAATTTTCCCCGCCTAAAAACACCGCTCAGTACCAAATCATCCCAGCGCGAATTCGCAGCTGAGATCTGAGTAGCGTTCACCCGCCTTCTACCGTTTTCTGTATCTCGAACATTCGAGAAGATTCCCTACCAAATTTTTTTTAAAACAAACTAGTCAGCTTACAAGCGTGATAACTAAAAATCCGACCTGTACATACAAGTCTTTTACCGCTTAACTCCCCTTAATTAAAATAGGACTTAACAATCTACACCGACCCCCCGGGAAAAAAATGATATAGTCATTTTTTTTTGGAAAAAAAATTACATCAAACAAAAAATTTGAGGTCGGTAGAATACTAATATGTACACATAAGGATACACTATTTTAAGTCATGTTAACAAAAATGAACAAAAGAGGGATAGAAGTAAGTGTAAAGTACAAAAAAAGTAAAGTATAGACAGATAATGAGATAAGCATACGACGATCAACAAATTCAAAGAAATATGAAGTATATGAAGAATAGACTAGCTATGACATCATAAGAGAAAATTAAAAGAACTGATGAAGTACAAGAAGAATGAGCAGTAAAGAAGAAAGCAGTGCAATAGGAACAAAGAAAACAATGATATATCATGGAAAACAATTACATTAAACAATGCGTATCTAAATCAGAGAACAAATAACTAGCTATCATCTAAAAAAATAACATAATGCGCATGATAACCAAGTTAATAAGCTCATGGAGTACCAATGATGCACCCATATCAATATCAAAATAGACAATACCGTATACATAGTTATACCTGACGCACAATCAAGCGCCGGGTAAAGAAAAAATACATCACAACTTCAGAAAAATCATTTTCTCAATGTACTAATATCATTTTACATAGTTACCCCTAGCGCACAACCAAGCGCTGGGCAACGAAAAACATTACAATTACAGAAAAAATATCTTTTCTCTTATCTTCAAAATTTTTTTTTCAAAATTGTACAATACCGAAAAGTACCATAATGATCAGTTAAGTAAAAATAGCATAATCATTACGATTTTCATAAGTTCATCATTTCAAAACACAGTAGTATACGAACAATATAGCAATGCAATGGTGCATAAAGATGAACCAACATATTATCATAAAAAGTTACATCATATCCTAATACAATACTCTCTAATTCACTATTCAATACTAATGTACAATATTATCAACTATCTCAAATAAGTTATATAGTAAACAACTCTAGCGGTCTTGAAAAATCCTGTAAACTTGCGGAGGTAACATCATACAATGAGGAGTGAACATACTGACTGGTTCCACTGGAACAGCAAATCTTGCGAGCAATACCATCGGTAAATGGTTCAAACAAACAATATAGCAGCTTTGACTCTCAATGAAAAAGCATACGCTGTGAAAAAAAATACAAATGAAAATTTCTGTTTGGTAAAGGTAGGACTTAATGATATACAACAATCAATTTTACAGTAAACCTACCAACTGTGGCTGTGTAAACTTTCGGCCCCTGTATAGTGATAATCAAACCTTCCTCCGTTACACAAAAAAGGGTAACAGAGAAAGTAGCTTATACTAAACCAAAATTCTGAATTAAACATGGTCGTAAAAGTGTACGAGAAATATAGCAGTGTGCAAAGATGTGTAAACAAGTCGTGAATATACACATGATACCCACGTCAAAAGGCAAATGCAGAAGATGGTAATGATGACTAAAAGTGTCATGATGGCTGACAATCTGAGATTTTGCGCAAGACAAAGGAAATGCAGTAGACGAAGGCGTACATCTTAAAGGCTGAACTGACGTCATAGCCTGTGTACCGGGCAAAGAAAAAAGCAAGAAGCATACCATAAAGGTGTAAAAGCAGATAGTAGTAAACTTGGACCTACGTCGAAGTTTAACAGAAAAGCAGTAAGTACGACAAAAAGTCGTAAAAGACGAGGATACCGAGCTAAACGGCCCAGTAAGAAAAGTAAAGGAACTCATAAGGTACATATATATATATATATATATATATAATATATATATATATATATATATATATATATATATATATATATATATATATATATATATATATATAAATATATATATATATATATATATATATATATATATATATATACTACCAACTAAGTCCGTACATGTGGCAGAGAAAACGCTAGTCATTGCAGCAAAGAAGTTGCAATCAACGTGACTGGATATAGATTCAGTCGTAGCTATAACGTTAGTGTGTGTGTGTCAGTCAAAACTGAAGGATCTTCTTCCATAATAGTAGTTAAAGAAGAGTCGGGGAGCCGCGCTAGCGTAGTGGTTACAACACCGCTCTAGCGACCGGGTGATTCAGGATCAAACCCGGGCGACGGCATGTGAGGATTTTTCGTCGACCGGGAATTGGACTGGATTAACTCGAGACCTGGCGAGGACATTTGAAGAAGTGTCGTCGACCAGGGACTAGCGGCTCCTGAGCCGACCCAGCTCTAATGGGTACCTCCGAAATCGGCGAGTATCTGCCTGAATGGCGAGGGACACGTGTCTCTGTACAAGAAAAAAGGGATACTCACGTAAAATCAATGTCAGGTTAGACATTACCAATAACCTGAGATTTCGCCTCGAGTATTAGCGGGCGTACGAAAAAAAAAAAAAAAAAAAGAGTCAAAGTTGGAGTAACGACGTACTGAGGTATGTCGAACTATGCTAAAAGAAGCACCAAAATTAGAATGATGAACAATAGTATCATCAATACTGCAAGATTGCACTAAATTAGCAGAATGTATCACGTTAGCCGAATGTACCTGGTGAAAAGATTTTGGCATAGTAGCGGCAGTAAGATTATGTTGCCGTTCCAAAGCAGCAATTTGTACCGGCGTACAAACCTTTATACCATGTATCTGTCCGACAGTAAGGTCAGCGATAGGCGCTCTGAGCATACATGCGTGTATATAGCCAGTGAAAAACGGTGTGGCAATGTGGACTATGGCAGTCGAAAAAGTCTCAACTGTCCCACCGAATGTCACACATTTCACCATTTTACCTGTTGCGCAAGATGGATGAACTAGAGACTGTCTAATCCCAACAGTTGTGCATCCAGAATCAAAAAGTAGTGAAACAGGATTATTATTCACAAATCCTTTATGTAGAATCAGAGACCCTCTTCCGTCATGCGCAGCTAAGGCAGGAAGAGCGGGTAGAGGATGACCGCAACTTAAGGTAGTTATAGCTGTAGGTTGGAACAAAGTTGTGCACTCCGGGCACTGAGATGCTCTCTCGAAATCGAAAGCAGAGCAAGCAGTAGCATTAGAGACACTAGTATTATTGTTACCTTGATCATTAATAACCTGGGGCTCCTGTTGAGCAGAGTTAGCATGGCGATACGATCTATCATGTGGAGATCTACCGTCATATCGCGATCTGTCGCGACTATTATCTCTATTGGGAGCCTTGTTATTTGCTCTATTGAAAATATTGTTCTGATTTGAACCCCAGTTAGCATAGTTGCGATTGTCATTTCCCCTTTGATCAGAATATTTATTTGATGGACTTTGCTGTCTCCGAGAAACATTATTGTAGGGTTGATAGTTTCTATTGTAGTTACCCTTTCCAAAATTTCCATAATTGTTGGAACCAAAATGTTGAGGAGTGTTAAATTGTCTTCAGTTTCTTGAAGAAGGAGAATCACTACCCCCTTGGTATTGTCTAAAATCACGATTATCTCTCCTACCATGATTGCGATCAGCACTTTGAGGTCTACGGCGCAAATTAGGACCATATGGAATTGCTGAAGCCACGGGTAAACCTTCTTTGACTTGAGAATTGCTAACAGTTACATTTGGATGAGCCGTGACATATTGGCGACAGTATTGTTCCATATCTTTCAAGTTTGTAGGCTTTCGCTCATGTAGAAAGGAAAGAAAAGGTTCACTAACTGACGACATGACTTTGTCACGAAGCAATAAGTCCATAAGGGCTTCATATGTGTGTTCAGTCTTAGAAAGTTCAATCCACCGTGAAAATGTTAGACGTATACTTGCTATAAAGTCTGAAAAATCTTTCCCTGTGTCTGGCAATAGAGACTTAAAGCGTACGCGATAACCTTCTTCATCTAGTTGGTATTTTTTAATAAGGCCGCTCTGACAACATCATAGTTATTCTTGTCAGGACCTTCTAACATACTCATAGTATTCAAAGCTTCACCCTTAAGTATGTTCATAAGTTGTTCACAATATTCTGACTTGTCTATCTTATGAGATTCGCATGAAAGTTCAAATCTATTTAGTAGAATGAAATATCGTCGCAGGCAGAGTTGAAAACAGGCAATTTAATATTATAAGATTTAGTATTTGCCTTATTAGAAGTTGTTTGATTGTCCGTCGCACTCTGTGTATTAATCACATTCACTACTTTCATTTTCTCCAGCTCCATAGCTAACAGCTTTTGCTCGTGGAGTCTTATGTTTTCTTCAGCTTGCATCTGAAGCTTTTTTTCTTCAACTTGCATTTTTCTCTCTTCAGCCACTAATTTTTGTTTTTCAATTTCCAACTGAAGTTTTCTCTCTTCTGCCTGCATTTGCATTTGCTGTTGAATATTTCTCTCTTCAGCCTCTATTTTCTATTTTTCCATTTCCATTTTCTGTTTTTCAACTTCCAATTTCTGTTTCTTTTCTTCCGACTTCTGCGCCTTGGCATATTCGGCAAGTGCAAATTCTTTTACTTCCTCAGTAGTCATACTAAGGGATCTCCCTTGCTCAATGAAGTAATCTAAAGTAGACATTATGTCTAATTATATGATATAGATAACTTATGTCAATATACTTATGAAGAACCTCACTTTATCCCAACTCAGTTGGTGACAAGTCCTTGCTCAAGAAGTTGTACAATTACCTTTAACTGTTAATAGTGTAGTTAATTATCTATAAATTATACATTATAATATTGACAGTGGATGACAAAATAGACAGTACAGACAAGAGTGACAAAGACAAGATATAAAGAACAAATGACGACGTTCGCAGGAATCAACTAAAGTAAGAAAGCAGAAATAGAGCAACAAATAATGCAAAGCTTGCAATGACAGCTGCTAATAGTATAACAATACAAGTGACAAAACAGTGTATAAACGAAAAATGTGTATATAAATCAAAGATAGAAAGAGGAGGAAGACACTCACAAACAAATTAATCAAAAACTAAGGTATAGAGAAAAATATAACGACAACCACACTGAGACGTTTCGTCACACCTAAACAATAGTGTCACAAATTACCAAACACAGTGGACTGAAATACGTCAGCAAAAAGTTCGCTGGAAATTTCCACTGCGGGAAATTCGCAAGAAAGTCCCTACAGAACGCTTTCGTAGGCCCTCGGTGAAGTGGGATATATCCTAACGAAAGTCTCCACCGAACCAAACCCGCAGAAAGATAAAACATGTAACATAGAATACGAGAAAGAATAAATGGATTATGTTCTGAGGAAGGCTCAATGTTACACCAAACAGTGGTACAGTTTACACATACAAAACAGCCACTTATCTTTCAAAGGAAAAATCCCAGCTTCCACAACAGCAGCAATGATGTACATAGCTGACACAGTCTAAAGAAATCCAATGGTGATCGATACTGGAACTCCAAGGTAATAGCGGCTTCCAAACGTAACTCCAACATCGGGTACTGACATCAGAAGTTGGCGCTCAAGAGGAAGGACTGGAACACTGCAACTCTTGACTTGAATAAATTGAATAGAAAATTCCTTTCCTAGAGGAAACTTGCTCACCAAAATTTGAACTGGTTACACTGTAGAACAACTTGTGCATCACTTCATAATAGCCCCATATCATTAGCCACCACTGTTGCTGTGTTGATATATAGGTGGTGTAAGAGAGGATGATAAAAGTTATTATTATTTTCCCGCTGATATAGGCGATCAGCATGCGTCGGGCTCACGGGTGAGAGAGTGAGTGTCAACAAACGCGAATGTCATGTAGTACAGATTGAATTAAATAGCAATTACTCACACCATAGCACACCTAGGAGTCAGGAAACGTGGTAACTCCTAGTAACGTTCTACACTGTTTATTAACACCACAGCAAACGATGACATCATAAATAATACACTGTCACGGGTTACAAGTCACGGCAAATCAAGGTTCATCAAGTGAGGACTCATCCAAGGTAATTGAGCGTACAATCAAAAGATATATAATCATCAATAATTGCTCATAACGGATCATCGATCATCAGTAAGTAAATCCTTAGAGATACAGTCACTGGTACAAAAATATCCATTCACAAAGGCCGTAGAGCACAGCAGCCCATAATCATAAACATTATGGCCAAAAAATATCCATTCAAGAAAGGGGATCTGCATATGTCGCAGGTCACAATAATATGAGTATGGCCTAAATCAACATACTCCAAGGCCTGAAATAATACATAATCCATGGCCTGAAAAATCTTCAATAACGTACATAAATAAGCCGCATATCCATGGCTTTAGGAAATACATTAGGAAGTATCAAACATTCCTTTCACACCAAATATCTTATCCCGGGACACACTGACGAAAAATGGTCAATCATCCATCTTCGGAGCTCTGCCCGTATCGACTGTCACGAAAATTTTCCCCTCCTTAAAGAAAAACCGCTCAGTACCAAATCATCCCAGCGCGAATTCGCAGCTGAGATCTGAGTAGCGTTCACCCGCCTTCTACCGTTTGCTGTATTTCGAACATTCGAGCAGATTACCTACCATATTTTTTTTAAAACAAACTAGTCAGCTTACAAGCGTGATAACCAAAAATCCGACCTGTACATACAAGTCTTTTACCGCTTAACTCCCCTTATATAAAATAGGACTTAACTCTAAGGAATATCGTCTGTGTAATGTGTCCACGTGATCAAATTCCTTATCTCTGATTCTGTTTGTCCGTTCAGTTATTGTAGTCGTTTGTTTTTTTCATCTATTTATTGAGTGTCAGCACTTTGCTCTCCTTTATCTTTTGTTGTCTTTCTTGTTTCTTAAAAGAGTACGTCACACTTTTTTTTTTTAACCTACAGTTTCGAATTTTCTCAGTTCATCAAATCACTCACAGCCGAAATGACAGAAGAAAAGAAGTAAATAAAAAAAAACACTCAACCACAGGAAATAATGTGAAACATTTTATAAGGGAGATAAAAAGGTAAAGGGAAGTAATATTTACACTCAATTGGCGGTATACTAGGTTATGGTTATTTGTGTACTTTGTTTTTATTTGTTTGTTTTGTTTTGTTCATAATGGTGAGGCCCGAGAATTTTATGACCGTTGTGTGAAAGGAAGAAAATGGCTTCATGCAAGTGAAAAAGAGTTTGGGAATTTATCCAATTATCATCAAAAGCTGTCACTAGAAATGATTGTGTACTGGAACCCTCTGAATGAATGAAAAGTCAACGTCCATGAGTCAATCAATAACTTGCACTGTGAGAGTGATTAAACACTTCAAATGTTCTTCGGATTGTGGCGATACTATTGTTATGTACATGCATATCAAGGAAGTTTGAAAGTAAAACTAACTTATTTAGTCGTTCCTCTTCTATCGAGAGGTGTAGAGGTTTGGAAGAGAGAGCGCCATACTATTATACCGCTGTCTTCCTCCTGGCCTGATTCCATTCTAGTCCTCTTTCCTTCAGAGACTGTCTAATGTTGTCCTCCCAGCGGACTCTGGGTTGTCCTGGAGGTCTGGATCCCTGACTTAGTTTCCCATGCTTGTCGTGGTAGCCGATCTTCTTCCACTCTGCAGACATGGCCAAACCATCTTAGTTGGGATTGTTCTACAGGGGTTGGGTCTCTAGGCCTTAACGTATCGTCTGGTTGAGGACTATGTCTCTTCTTGTTACTTTAACCACCTTTCTCAGATGCCTTATTTCTGACGTTCCGTTTGTAAGTAAAAACTATTATAAAAAATGAAATTTGGCGTTGGGGCCTTTAGCTGTAAGAAATTTTGGGAGTAAATAGGTAGCCTCATTGCAGCTACTGCCTTCGCGGAGTGAAGTGTTAGAGACTTCAACAGACTAGGTCCAACCTTTTTTCGTTAGATGGGATTTCCAGTTCCCTTCCTTGCTGCCTTTTGCTCTCAAGAGCAGAGTAAGGTGTCCATTTATAGCTGAGTAGACTGAAGAGTGACGATACCAGGTTTTGATCCCGGTAGCTTTGCAGCGACTGCGAAACGGTCTAACTCCTTAGCCAATCGGATGCTATTTTATCAGTAATGAGGTAGTCCTATAGCAGATACTGCAGTAGGGGAGTGAAGTGTTCGAACCTTCATCATACTAGGTCCAGCATCGCGAGATGGGGTGACCATTTCTCTTCCGCGCTGCCTTTTCCTTCCCTAACACAAAGAGCAATCAAGTACCCATTTACAGGTGGGTAGACTGGAGAGTGTCGGTACCGTGATAATGTAACCCGGCACCTTTGCAGCGAGAGACCAGCGCTCTACCTACTCTGTCAATCGGACAATTTTGATAGTATCATCTTGTAATAACTGTTGAACATTTTTGGATATTTCTATCCGGCCATGTTGTTGTTTTTCAACTAATTGGACTCATTTACATCTACATAAGTAATGCATCAAGTACAGAATAATGATAGTTATGACGAGAACTGATGAGACGATGTATATATCTATATATTTACGATATATATTAGTTTTTAACATTAAAAAATTTGGTTAGTTGTTGTCGCTACATTCATTGTTTTCATTATTATTATGGGTCAGATCGACTTCGCAGCTGGACTAAACAACGGGAAAGATAAAGAAATAACAGATGTGGTGAGAGCAAGCAACCGTCACTGTTTCTTCCTATTTTTAAAAATTGCAAAAGAAAAAAGGAAGAAAGATAGAGGAGAAAAGAAAGAGAGAAAGAAGAGAAAGAAAGAACTAATGAAAGAGGGAAAGAAAAACAGAAAGAATGAAAGACAGAAAGAAGGAAAATAAAGAAAACAAAAACAAAGAGGAAAAAGAATAAACTAAAGAAAGAGGAAAAAAGAAATAAGAAAGAAAGAAAGAAAGAACTAATGAAAGAAGGAATGAAAAAAGAAAGAATGAAACAAAGAAAGAAATAAAGAGGAAAAAAAATAAAGAAAGAGAGAAAGAACCAAAGAAAATAATAAACAAAATACATTTCGTAATCTCCTCTCGGCTTTCAAGTTTAATGAAACAAATAAGGAAGGATAATTTTTTTTATAAAAGCGAAATTGTATTCCTCAGTTTTAACATTTAAATATTTTATTGTAATCTTTAATCTGACAGATAAAATGTCACTCTCCCAAAAACAACAAAATTAAATTCTATTACTGAATTCAAACGTAATAAAAATTCTAATAAAGAGTAAGGTATCACCATGTTTCTGTAATCAATTTTACAATTTTCAACCGTAAACTTTACATGCTCGACATAGAGTGTAGCTTGAGAATTTTTCTCTGAGGTTTTTTTTTTTTTAATTCTTGTGACGAGGCACGCTTCTTTAACCTACCGCAACTGTCATTCAAAAATACGTGACCCACAGTCCAGTAAAACATTTTCCGTTTTGCCCCGTATTCTTGATCATTGAAACCACAACTGCAGCTCGTCACAGGCAGCGCCGAATTATTCATTAGGCCCACTAGACACGGGCCTAGGGCCCAAGGCTTACAGGGTCCCCCAGCGAAAAAAGTAACGGAGTCATAACGCACAGAACTCTACAGCAACGGCACGTGCACGATAGTACTCTCGAGCGTGCTCGTGCGTGCCGGGTAAAAGTATCGGTACAATAGTTAGTGTATTAGTTACTTCCACCCCGCTTTTTTCCTTATTTTTAAATTATATTTTCTTTGTAGGGACCTCTACTTTTTACACAATTTAGGGGTTGTAACTAACACTTATTTGTGTGTGTGTGTGTGTGTGTGTTTAACACATATTATTATATATTTTTTAAAACATTTTTCAGAAATCCGTTAGTTTTTTGTTTGTTTGTTTTTTTTTTTCAAGTTTTACCTTTTAGAAGTTTGGAGAGGGGCCCCAAAAATATCTTAACTCTGTGACTCCGGAGAAATGGTCTGTCCGTTGGTCAGTTTTGACGCCCGTGCCGAAACAACGGTGTGATGGTTGTTGTCAGTTTATAAAAAATAAATCCCAAAATTCACCCATTTATTTCATATTATGTCTTAAATGCGTTGGTTGACTTCCGATACTATTTAAACAACCAATATGAATGTGTGTGTGTGTGTGTGTGTGCATGTTTTGATGTTACAATTTGTGTGACGCTTCCGCGTGTTTGCATTTTTCTTTGTTATTGCTATAGAAATATGCCGGCTTTATATATACAAAGTCTATGCCTCCTAAGCGAATAACTGAGTCAATGTTACTTAGTAACATTAATAACTGTTTAATAGTCACAGTTTGTTGTTAAATACGGGATCGGTGCAGAAATGTTAAGACATATTATATTTAGCTGATGTGTGGGCTTGGCCCTAGAAAGGCTTATCAAAAGGTAACATATCTAGACTTACAGTTACATCTAATGACTAGTCATAGGCAGAAGATGGAACTAGAAATATTGTTAAAACCTGAAACATGTCTAAAAAGTTTCTATGTGCTGTTATTCTAAGGTACGGTATTTGTTTGAAAATTACGTAATGCACTATTCTACATATTTTGTGATTTTAATAAGGGACATTTGTAAAATAGGTGTGAACACCACTAAATGTAGCCATATTCAATGTTTTATTACTACGTAAATGGAATGCGATGACGTTTTAAGATTATAAAAATGGTTTTGATAAGTCATAGTGTACTGTCAACTGTTTAATTTTGTTTTCAATTTACATGCAGCATGTATTTTGTATAAATACCAAAAGTAATTGCATTTAATACTAACACTTACTTACTTACTTACTTAGTCGTTCCCCTTCTACCGTGAGGTGTAGAGGTTTGGAAGAGAGAGCGCCAGACTATTCTATCACTGCATAGTGTAACTCTCTATCCATTTCCCTACAGTTTGATTCTTCTTCTTCTTCTTCCTCGGTCGTCCTGAAAAGGACGTTGGTTGCGTTGTGTCCGTTTACAGCGAAGCTGCGATATTTGCGCCTTTCGGCCGACACATCCGACTTCAGCACGGTAATTTTTGGGACCGGGTTTGCCTTCCCTCTTCGATCCCTACTCTCTCAGCCAGACTGCAGTGACGCAGCCTGTTTCCAGGGCCACTACTTGGAGGTGGAGAAGGGTCTTGGTCACCTGTAGTTCGCTGACCCTGACGCAGGCAGTCAAGCTATGAGTCGCTGACTGCATTCATCTCGTTTGCTGCGTCTTCGGTCCCAGTTTGATATATAAAATGTGCATATTCACAGAACAGATTTACATAAAATTTAAAATAGAAGATGGTACAATTCACTATTTAGAATTCTTCACAAAATAATTCCCCCACAGGGTGAAAAATAATTACGGAATCAAAGAGTTAATAGCCTAGGGCCTCCGGAGTTTTAATCCGACCCTGATCACAAGTTTTGTAAAGTGTTGATAATTAAAAGATAAAGGTAGTGCAACGGAGATACTGCCAAAGGGGAAGTGACACGTTTCGGATTTCACCATACAAGGCTAGCTTCGAGCGGCGTGATGACCAGTTTCCTTCCTCATTGCATTTGCCTCCGCTAACTCAAAAGCAGAGTCAGGTACTTAATTTACAGCTTGGAAGACTAGAGCGTGACGCCACCGTGTTTCGGTACCTTTGCTGCGAGAGGCCAGCGTTCTAACCTATCTGCCAATTGGAGGATCGTTGATAAATACTTAGCTAAAATACTCTATAAAAAGGACTACAAGTATCTATCAACTACCATCACCTAGCCCTGAAAAAGGACTGCTAGCATTTGCAGCATTGATTAATACTAAGCCCTGAAAAAGACTACTAGTGTCTAACCGTTAGCGTAAGGAAGCCCTGATAAAGGTCTGTACTGAAAAGGACTTAACTGCGCCAGCACAGCGTACTGTGCCCGAACCAGAACTTTCATATGCTAACAAAATATTGATGAAACTGGAGATTGCCTTTTGTTTGAGTTTCATAGTCTGTAGTGGAAGCCCCCGAGATTGTTTATCGGTAATACCAAATCCAATAAATGCCCAGGAATCTGTGCCCCCTGGGGCGTGCCATCTGTTAGAAAGAGGGATGTCCCAGTTCCATCTTAAGTCCAATACTCCACAGTCCGTTAAAGTCAGAGTGAAAAGAAATGTGAGTATGTGTGTATAGATGCAAGTATAAATACGTATGTTTATATGTGTAAAGAAAAGTGTGCGGGATGGATATGTAGTAAAGAATGAATTAGTCAGTGTTGCCACTCCAAATGTTTAAGGGGAAAACCCACATCCTTAAAACATGGATGTCAAATGCACTGTCTCAGGAGATTTCACAGACGGTATATAATTTAGGCGCCTTGTACGATATCTCTGACGGGGGGGTTGTTGACATGTTCTGTCTTTGTCGCACAGGGGGCGAAAAGAACAATGTTGATGATGATGATGATGATGATGATGATGATGATGATGATGATGATGATGATGATGATGATGATGATGATGATGATGATGATGATGATGATGACAATACAACGCATTGCAATTTAAAAAAAAAATGGCGAGATTGTTTGCAGACATTGCGTTGTTCATTATCAGGCGAGAATTTTTAATTTGTTTCCAATCTTAAAGTTGATTTTTGGGTTAGAGCATTCCTGACACACAATTTTTTTTTTGAACCTTTTTTTTCAACAGGATGGGTTTGGCGAAGCCAATGGAGAAGCACTTCCGTTATTTTGTCTTGTCCGGAAGACAGTGTCCCATCCGGGTCTTCAATTCAGAATCTTACGTTGTGACGTGCTATCATAATTTACATCAATTGGGCACGAAAGAAAGCTATGTTTTGTCAGTTTTGCTTTGTTTTTTGTTGTTTCATTCTGTTTCTGTAGTGTATGCAGCCAAATAGCTTGCAGAGTTGTGCCTGCTATTCATGAGACTGGCATTAACAAGTTCATATTACTTGAGATTTTGTGGCTTTGTTATACGCCTTTCATCTTTCTCCGGTATTTTGACTACTGAGGGGAAAAAATATATATATAAATATATATGTGTGTGTGTTAGTAGCCCACTCAGCCATTACTGACCATGGGAATGCGCCACCGACGCTACAGCCCTCAGCTGTTTTATTTGCCTGGTGTTCATTTCGGCGTCTTGTTTTCTCTTCTGCTTGTTGTGAGAGCTTCTTTTCGCCCAATCTGAGGTGACGCCACTTGGTACTTTTTTTTTTTTTTTTTTCCTCGCTTGAGGTCGCATATTTTTTCCTCGCATGAGGTCGCATTGTCCCCGCCCCCAACCCGGCCCTGGTCAAGACCACATGTCCTAACACAAAAAGACCCAATGACAAAATGTGTCACCTAGTGATCTTCTGTGTTCTCACACAAAGGACCTAATGACACATGAATGTCACTGTACCGGTCCCTGTGTCTAGACACATGATCCTAGCCAAAGGCCGGATATTTTTTTTTTTTTTTCTTAACCAGCGGCACTTGGGCTTTCAGCCCTTCGGCCCAATGACATGTCATTGCGAGGCTGGGGAACCTGAGGACTTTCCTTCCAACCCGGTCAGGAGCTTCGCTCCTTCCCATCCACAGAGGGTTTATCACAGGAGCCGTTCAGGCTATTCAGTCAAATTTCCGGACGTAAACATTTCTTCAAACGCCGACGCCCGGGTTTGAACCATGAACACCTGGTCGCCAGTACAACGCCGAAGCCATTACACCAGCGCGGCTCCCAAGGCCGGATATTAGGCCGTTGGGTTTGCTAGGAGCATTACAGTGCTCAGGCCGACGCCACTTGGTACGATCGGCAGCTTCATCTTCCCAGAATGTTGGATTTATATTTTGACAGGCAGTGCGAAGGCAGTAGAAAACAGTAGTCAAGAGATTGGGCTTTAGGAAATTTGTATAAAGATGTTGTAACAGACTATATGATTTTGTTAAGGGGAAGTGACATAAGCAAGAGAGTGTTTTGAGTAGAGGGGAGATAACTCCGTTATTGCACCTGTGGAGATTGAGGCGGGCATTTTGGTTGTAAAGTAAGATCAGTACGAGATTCATCATCATCAGTTGCCATCTCCACAACGAAGGTTGGCTGTAATGGATCTCCAACGTCTTCTGTCTCTTGTCTTGGTGGTGCACTCTGATAGACTCTTTCCTATCCATCTCTTGATGTTATCTTCCCACTTATAGCGCCGTCTTCCCCTTGCACGTTTGCCTTCAACTCTCCCTTCTGTTATGGTCTTCTGCAAGGTGTTATGCCTTTGTATGTGGCCAAAGTATTTTAGCTGCCGAACTTTGACCTCCCTCATTAGTTATCTTTTCATACCTAGATTTTCTAGGACCTCCTTATTTGTTTTCATCTCTTTCCATGAGATACGCCCCATTCTTCTATATATCCACATTTCAAGAGCCTCAATTCTTTCTTCCAAATGTACGAGATTATGGTTTAACTATTTTGCATAATAATGTCAAAGTTATAGTAAGCAGAGAAGAGTCTTTGACTTTTAGTCATAGTTAGCGAAGGGAGACAATTTGAAATTACGTCCCATGAGTTGTTTTGAGTTTAATCGAAAGTAGCGCGCACGAGGAAAATTGACTAGCATGAACACTTTTTAGCGAGGAAATGTTGTAATGGGAAATCGGCGTTAAAATATTAAATCAGTCAGGTTTTGACCGCTAGTAGCGTTAGGGCAAGCAAAGTTCTTGCAGTGTTAAAATGTTACAATGGTGAGCGCTGTCTACAATAGTTCATTTGGGCGGACAAGCCACTGAGTTGGTTGGGTTTTCTGTGGTCACAAAAAAGTATCTAAACTGTTTGCCTAGCCATTTAGCCGCTCAGTACATCACTCTCTAGAGAAGATTTTGGTTGGTGTCAGCTACAAGTATTATTTCGAAGGACAACAGTGACAAGATATGCAGTGCATGATGGGTGAGAGAGCCGACTTCAGCAGGTATGTGAGGTCGCCTCACAGAAGTACAATATGATAGCTACTAGTAATGAAGTATAGTATGATAGACAGCCACTAGCAGTGAAGTGAAATATGATAGACAGCTACTAGCAATGAAGTACAGTATGATAGACAGCCACTAGCAGTGAATTGAAATATGATAGACAGCTACTAGTAATTACGTGCAGTATGATAGACAGCTAATAAAAGTGAAGTGCGGTAGGATAGACTGCACATATGGAGAAGTAGGGAAGCATAGACAGTGGCGGAAATTTTCACCCCTGGCGGTTTAGGCCAGTCGTATATCCAAGTTACGCTACAACAGTATTCCCAATAAAATAAATCAAGACTGAGTTAGAGACAGCCAATGTTGAGTACAGATGAATAGCGACGTAGACGGAATGCAAGGAGAGAGATGTGTCACATGACAATCAGATGAATATAAATCTGTAAATAAACTTTTGGATTTGAGTTTCACCGCTGTCAGCGTGAGGTTTATTATTAAATAGTTAAAGAAATCATCAACCATCTGTACTGTCTGGTTGTTGTGGTCAACAAGGTTTTCGTCCAAAGCATTTATCGTCACCATCTGCAACTATCCTTCTTTAGGGCAGTGATGATCACGATACGACACATTAATATAGCTGGCGCACGTGACCAGCCCTACTCTAACAGCATCAGCACACGGCCCCAATATCCAGTGCCTTCATGTCTCTCTTGCAGACATCTTTAAACCTCAGCTGGGACGCCAAACGGTTCTTTTGCCATCTGCTAGTTGTCTGTAGAATTTGTGACCATCTTTCATGCGGTGAAAATGGCCAATCCAGCATAGCTGTGCTGTCTGAGCAGTGAATACATTGTTTGAAGGCTAGCGCGGAACAACACCTAAATATTTGTGACTTTTTTCTTCCACGAAATACCAAGGATGTGGCGTAGACACCGTAGATGGAAGGTATGTAGTGAGCCTTCTTTCTTGCTTAGCATAGGTTGTCCATGTCTCGCTCCCATATAGAAACGTGCTGGTGACACAGGCATTATTTACCGCATCTTTGTTCTTCATTGTGAGTTTAGTTTCCTCAAACACGCGTTATGAGGCGAGCAAAGATGGCTTTTGACTATATGTCAATCTTGTTCGTACAAGTCTATTTACATTATTTCAGATCAAATGGCATTACTAATCTTAATATTCATTGTAATATTAATAGCCCCTTCAGTCATAATTGACTATGGAAATGTGCCCCTGAGATGATAGCCTTCAGCTGACCGACACCTATAGGGTGAAGCTGGAGTGTCCTCTCCAGGGCGCGAGTTTGTGCACAGTTATATGGAGATCAAACTATTGTTCATGCAGCATGTCCCCTCTCTCCATACAGCCAGTAGATCCAAAGGAACGGCAGAAGCCGATACAATATCGTACCAGCCACGTCGCAGGAGTTGCCAGAATAATGTGGAATCAACATCTGACTGCCTTAGGGACTTCGATTTCGGAGTTATCCTCAGGGTTTACTCCCGAAGCATTTCGCGTAAACGGATATTCTCTCAAGGCAGCGGTGGTTTGAGTTCAGAATTCTACCTTCTTTTAGATCATCATCAAAACCCTCCACTCCCATAGGAGCATAGGCCACGGCGGTTTGCGAGCGACACTTTAGTTTTTCCTGACCGCGCTATTTATAGCTATCGTGACAGAGGTCACGTGGCCAACTTCCTAACGGGGAAACAAATGTGGCGGTGTTTACTTTTGATAGGGCTTAATTAATGATTTTAGGCTACTTCTCATCTCATCTCATAATCGGAACCTCATCTACACCGTAACACGAAGTGTAGAGGTGACACAAGAGCACAAGGCTCTGGGCAAAACCTGTAATCAAAATGTTTGACAAACAGGTGAATAGTTAGACTACTTTATTATTATAAATACCGGCTTTAATTTTGCGTTAAGCTAGACTAGAAATGTTAGAGTAAATTTTAGAACAAACATTTTATCACAATTATAACAGAAGATATAATAGTCTGAAATAGAGTAAAATGTACGTTTTTTTAATATTTTGTTATGGTTTGTTTCTTATGCAATTACACTAAAACGATCGCAATCAACATGCATAACAAATTACATAAATCAAAAGTAGAAAACCTGCAGAAAATAGATATCATAGTTTTGTTTTGGATTCATTCGTCAAACATTAATTATTGAAACATTAAATTGCAAGTCCACATTTATTACCTTAAAATAACAAATCCAATTGTTCCCAAAACATGAGAGCTAACAATTATCTCTCAATCATACAAGTAAAAATGAGTATGGTCACAAGTAAAACGAAATGTTCAATTTAATAAATAAAACATACACATATTAAATGATTTCCACACTCTGTTAATTCTGTCACTCTCAAGCAACAACTGCCATAATTTGCTCTAGCCCCAAAATTTCGCTCAATTATCATTCACATTTCCTGTTCTTTATAGGAGGAATCTGTACATTTACAGATGGAGGAATTTGTAACAAATGAGTTTCCATTATAAATTTTAATTGTGAAGTTATATTTTTAATACCGCTGGCGCGTCTTTCAATTTTGGAAATAGTGGAATGTACAAATTCTCCTCCTTGCTCTCCATGCATGCCCATTCCAAAGCCATGAGTTCTGATCCAGTCTGCGCAATGTTTTTCTAATATGTGCTGTTTAGGAATTGTCTTACTGGGGAATAGCTTTCTGAACAAAGACATATATGTCACTGGTGATGCTGTTATTGGTGATATTGATTCTTTACTAATTGGATTACTGTATGATATTTTGTTGTGTACTTTCTCAAATGCTTCGTTCAGTGAGTTGAATTGTTCTTGGGCAATAAAAGCTATGTCAGTTATATCTTGTTTGTTTGTAATTTTCAGTGTTTGTGTAATGATTGCTCTTGTAAGATCTTTATAAACTTTTTATGTGAGATATATGTGGCAGTGATTCCCTATGAATGCTCTGCTACGACTGTAGCGGGAGGTTATTTAAATTTATTTATTATGTAAGAGTATGCCAGTAAAGAGTTCTGACCTTACAAGTAATACCCCAGTCTTAGAAATAAGCACTGGTGTATTGTTATCATAACAATAGTCAGACTGTGAAAACCCTGGCCCAGTTGGTAAGAAGTAGTACCAGGATTTAAGGTGTCTCCTCCCTGTGACTATCTTATGATTACTTATATGCTAGGGGATAAGTAAAATGTACATTCACTGAACCCACAAGATGGAAAAAGTGAATAAATCCTCAGGTACAGTTAAAATAGTTTAATAATTACACTAATATTCTATTTCTACTAGTTGGAAAAGAGTATACACATATATATATAAAAATATTCACACAATTACTATTATTTTCTGTTTAGACTTCAAGATCTTAAATAATAAAGTTACTGAAATCACTGTTATTAGTCCTTTGAATTTAAGGATAACTGTCATCAGTTGACTGAGTTTATGTATGGTTACTTATTGTTTTCAACTATTGGCTGTTTCACATGTATAGGTGGTCAGTGTCAAACAGGACACTTATCTTTCCAACTTGATACTGCTGAAACTGTCCTTTGCTGATATCAGACTTGGTAGGCCCAACAGTAGGGATGCCAATGATCAGTTGAAGTTCACTCTTTGGGGTCCTGCACTTTTGTGGGATTGCCTCGGAGGAACTGCACCGGCTTCTGATACTGGACAGTCTGGTTTGAGTTATTTCATGGAACCTGCAACATATCAGCCTTGGCTAGTATCTGGCTAGACTTGTAGCTGACTAGCACAGATGTCAGACCAGTCAGTCATCAGATGTCACCGTTATACAATCATAGTAAGTAAGGACATCATTTCAGTGATATAGCATTAATATTAACATTTCAATTAAGTATAACTGACTAGCACATAAGTCAGACAAGTCAGTCATCAGGTGTCAGAGTTATACAGTCATAGCAAGTAACATCATTTCAATGATACAGAATTAATATTAACATATCAGTAATAAACATCATCTGGTTTAATCCGCTCCTATACATCCCTTCATATTCTATAACTTGATCCTTCCAAATCATATCAAGTACAAATTCAAATCTGATGCTATCTTAGCAACTACCCAAAATTAATACATAAAATAAATAGAGTGAGTGACCACGTGATCAGGTTGCTTTCTACTGAAACTGGCTGTAGAACACTCCAGTTTACCAGCTGTAAATGGGTACAAAGTTGTGCGCTCGAACTAGGGAAGGCAAAGGCAGCGAGGAAGGGGACTAGTCACCTTAGCCTCGAAACTGGGATCTTCCATGATGAAGTTTCTAACACTTCATTTCCCTATGACAATCTCTGGTCATGGGACTGCCCTTATCTTCGTAAGCGATAATGCATTTAATATCGACGAGATACAGCATTAAATATAATAAATATTTTCTATTTGGCTGTGGGGCTAGTTTTGATACGTTTTTGTACAAGCAACCATCTTCCACTAAGCACATGAATAAATCATATTAAAATAATAATACGTTATATCAATGAATATTATACAGGCATATTTTGTGAATTCTAAATGAACCTGTAATACAAAATAAAAGAAATTATTATACAGGATAGCTATCGTAAATTCGCTTACCCTCAGACTCCAGACACTTAGACTGAAATTTTCTGGCGATCCGCTCACACTTCAGATGGATTTAGAGTCGTGGCGTTATCTGCCCTCAGTCTTGTCTCAACCTCTTGCGTTGTGTATCTCTCTCAGTTTACCGATCCGCTTTAAATACGTATAGCGCGGACGTATCGGAGAGTACCGACGTCACAGCTTAAACCTATCCTGAAAAAATCCTTCCCGAACCGTGATTTCAGCCGATCTGTGCGTCGACTGAAATTTTGCCTTTCTCATTCTCAGCATATATAATATCCATATTGTTCCATCTTATCTAGTTTTATTCAGCTGATAAAACTCTATCTTCCTATCCATGTAAATTCCCAAACTGTTATTTGTTGATTTTAATATTTAGAACAGAAGTGAGTTTACATGCTTTTAGCGTAACTGTGGGCAGCCGAAATACGCATATATCTCCGTAAATGAGAACTTCCTACCGTTCCATCTTATATGCAGTTATACACCATCCTTCCCTGTACTGAAATGTAAAATCCTTTTCATACGGATTCCCTTCGTTTTATTTTATCGTTGGCGATTTCCTCTGTCCGATACACATTTCGCTGATACGCCGCCATTTTGAAAGCAGTCGTTCGATCGTAGACGGGTTTATAAATCTAACTGATCCCGTTTGCAATGACTTGAAACCAATTTTGCGACAACGACAAGCCTGTGGTATGATTTTTTGTTTGGCTAGTACCGTGTCCAAGTGTGAGCAAACTGGACCAGACCTAGCACGCAGATCTTGAAACTGAAGTTTGGCCAGCGCATCTTGTGCATGTTCAAGTTTAACTTTAAAACTATCCTCACAAAGTTCAATACCTGCCTGAAAAAAATTCAATTTTAGCTTCTAATTCTTCTGCCTGTTTCCAGTTCCTACCAAATCTCTTCAAGTTCTTAATAGTACTAATGTTTGCATGTATCTTTTGCGGATTCTCAAATATCTTTGCGTCTATTGTATCGGCTACCTGTTCTAGAGGTCTGTGGTGTTTCAAAACAATGCCTAATAAAATATGAAGGTAAGGAGGAGCTACATTTTCAATTTCAATCTCTAACATTGGTTTGTGTAAACAATTATGGTAACGTGCCACTTGCCTTTTATTTCCTTTCCTATATTTCATATATCTATTGTAATCTCTTATCAACATGGCCAAACTACTTGGTTTGCAAGTTGTATGCTCTCTGGATGCCTTTATTTCCTTGTTTTGCTGGAGACACCACAGACATGGGTATGTTCCTTGAGCTCCAGACAAACGAAACATTTTCATCAAAAAGCCATAATCCCCGAATAAGAAAACAACAACTTTTTAACCATCCCACTCTATCTGAGCTTTTATGCCATTCATAAATATTTCTAAATTATCATATGTATCTGACTCTAGCCATTGATAAAAGGATGGTATTAGATTTAGAATTTGGTTTCTCGAAATTTACTACCTGCATTGTAACTTTGATGCTTCCCTTTCCATGATCACCCCGAATCTTCAGCCATACTTCATTTTCTGGAATGGAACCCTTATGCCACGTTAATAAGCCCGCCCTCTTGTAATCTTTAATAAGCCCACGAAGAAAGCCACATAAAAAAGACACTCATATTATAAATACAAGATTAACAAGACTTGAAAGACATATTAAAGTATGTGGAAGTAATTTATCTATAGCTTTACTTGTTTTCTGACGCTTATATGCGTATCTAAATATCATTATAAACGGATAAAAATGCAAAACAGATGGTACTTTACAAAAAGTTATTTTTTTACAACCTTATTTAAGATTTGCGAGTATCAGGAATGCATTTACATTGATTTAAATGTTATAAAATCTGGTGACAAAATGCTTGTTCTTGTAATGCCAAACTCACAAAACTGACTTCCACACATTCTCAAGATATGAAACCAAAAAAAAAGTATGTGGAAATAATCTTTAGCTTCCCTTCCAGAAGTCTATATAATTATAAACTCATAAGAATGGGCCGATTTTCAGATATTACATTAATAAATCGATTACTTCTGTTATGAATTTCCTCAAATGATGAAGCTGTTTTCGAAAGTCTGTAACTCCGTCAAATATAATTTCAAACAAATAAAAATGCTATCAAAAATAGAACACAGAACAAAGTTATAGTACACAAAAGAATTTTAGCGCTGTGTTTATCCAGAACGAGTGTGTAATGATTTATATAATTACTGATTTTACACACATCAGCTGATTTTCACCGCCAAAACTAGCAGTAGGTGTTTACGGTGCACAGGAAAATTTATTACCCGGTGTCAGAATTCTGGTCACCGAAACTAAAAGGGTACAAGCAGCCGTGAGGCCTTCAACAAACACATGCCAAGTCCTCCTGTCACGTGCCATCATCTCAAGCTCTTTTCACGTTCTCCTCATCATTTTCACTTCTATTTCCAGCTTTTTTCTCCATGTGCTTCTTGGTCTACCTCTGCCTTTCATGCCCTGGGGGTTCCAGAATAAGGACTGCCTTGTAATACTATCGCTTCCTCGGTGTGTGCCCTATCCATTGCCAGCGTCTTCTTCTCATCTCTGGTTCCACTGGCACTTGTTTGGTTCTTGTCATCAGTTCCGCGTTGGTAACCGTGTCAAACCATTTTAATCCCTCTTTTCTACGCGTTCACCCATTTATGAAAATCTGTAGCTTTTTGGTTGTTGTCTTTGTTGTTCTCCATGTTTCAAAGCCATATAATAGTACTGACTTCACATTTGAGTTGAAGATTCTTATTTTCGTGTTGGATCCGATTTCTCTTGATCTCCACATATTTCCCAATGCAATGAAAGCTCCTCTTGCTTTTTGTATTCTTATTTTGATATCACTGTCTGTCCCTCGAACTTTGTCTATATTGCTGCCAAGATATGTGTAGGATTCTACATCTTGTAGTGGTGGTTCTTCAAGTTCAACCTTGTTATCTTTCTTCTTCTTTGATCTTTAGCTGCCGACCGTCAAAGCAGTCAGTTGCCATCACGCCTAGTGGCGTCTTGTAGGGCAACAACAAATTGTTTCCACTTTGCTCGGTCGGTGGCCATCCTTCGCACAGTACCCCAACTCTGGTTCATTCTTTGCATCTCAGCCTCCACAGTCCTCCGCCAGGTTGTTTTTGGTCGGCCTCTCTTTCGTTTTCCTTCAGGGGTCCAAAGCATAGCTGTTCTTGTGATGGCATCGGGGTCTCTTCTGAAGACATGGCCAACCCAGCTCCAGCGTCTGCCAGCTATGATGGTGTGCATGTCCTCTTGCTTGCTCCGAGTAAGCAGATCTTGGTTGGTGGTGGTATTCGGCCAAAAGATTCGGTGAATTTTTCTTAGGTATGTTGTGTGAAAAGGGGACAATTTCGACATTTCCTTCTCTGTAACTCTCCAGCATTCCGCACCATAGAGAAGCACAGAAAGCAAACAGCTCTGATATAATCTTAATTTTGTGCTTGTGCTGTATTGAGAGGACTTCCAGATGTTGTTTAGGCTAAAAAAGGCTGTTCTTGCCTTATTCATTCTGATGTTGATGTCTTTGCCTGCCCCGCCGTCTGGTGTTACTATGCATCCTAGGTTTGTGAAGGTGTATGTCTGTACCAGTTGCTGATTCCTTACTGATATGGGCTCAGGGTTGCTCACATTGAGCGTCATGACCTCTGACTTCTTTAAATTGATGTTCAAGCCCACCTGCTGGCTAGGTTTGTGGGTTTTCATCAGGATACATTTTTTGGATCAGACGGGAAGACAGCACTATACTAAAACGAGCGTCCTTTTCAGGGCGAACACAGCCATCGGAATTCACTAAAATGGGTCGTACCAAGCCACAAGCGAAAAAGAGGAAAGTGTACAGAAGCCCTCAAACACTTGTCAGCAGCATTAAACAAGATCCTGTAAAGAACAAACAGAGTCAACCAGATAGCACGATTACTCCAACTACTAGCGTCGTGGCCGGTTCCTCTCAGAAGCCAGAAGCAAGCGGTTCTGACCTAGATGATAAAGACACAGAACGTAAAGAAATATTGAGAGCGTTAAAACAGCTGGAGCAGACGACGGAAAGAATAGAAAAAAGAAAACAGGAACTTAGAACCATGTTGACACCACCACACGTACCCTACTCGTCAGCTGAAACCCTGTCTACCACAGAGAAGCTGCACCGAACACCAATGACACCACCACACGATGCCGAGATGACAGCAGACCCACCTGCAAGCACTATGAAAGAAGTGATAGAGACAGCTCCTCAACACAGACAGGTACAAGAGGAAGATATCACAGAGACCATATTAGATGCACTTCGAAGAATTGAAGACGGAGACGAGTCCCTTAGGCTCGCTCTTCAAGAAGCGATAGTAGAAGTAGCCCCAGGCGTGCTGGATATCGAAACCGCTGAGAAGCAAGCTACCATTCCTGGTCCTGAGGAAACAACAGCTGACAACTCAAGGGCTCAGACGCAAGATATCACACCGAATAATCAAGAACAAGATTCGAACCAAGCCTGTAGAAGGAAACAAAGACCAAACACTAAAAATACAAGCAACTCAGAAACGATACAGGAGAGGATTGTTAAGATCACCCAGACGTCAGGAAGTGAGGCCTCACTTAGGGCCCTACCCGACAACAAAGTGATCAACATCCTCGAGGTGATAACTGGACGGAGAGGTATCGCCAAAGTAGGGAGGCACGAAAAGGGAGTAGTGCTTTCTCTCAACAACAGAGACAAAACAACCTCGCTGATGATCGAACTGGAATCCGGTCCAAAGGAAATCCAGTTGCCCCACCAAATAAAAGTGGTGATGGAAAAGTACAAGACAACAAAGAAGTTGGTCATCAGAGGGGTGGAAACCAGATATTCCGAAGGCGAGGTCCACAGACGCCTTCAAGCTGAAAACGCAAATCTAAAAATCACGCAGGTCGAAAGGCTAAAAACCTGGGCCAAGAAAGATACCAACCTGATGATAGTTACGGTAGAAGGATCGACAAGACCCGAGAGACTGACGCTCGAAACATCAACAAAAAGGACAGAACCATATATACCTCCGGTCATGCAGTGCTCTAACTGCCAACAGTTTTCACACACCAAGAAAACATGCAGGAGAGACGCTGTCTGCCGATATTGCGCGGGAAACCACCAATATGGCGACTGCCCCAGGGCGAAGGAGGACCACAACTACAAATCAATTAATGCAAACCGTACCTGTGCAAACTGCCATGGAAACCACGGGGCAAGGTACCGAGGCTGCCCTGTGTTTCAGGAAACAAAGAGCATCTTGAAGGAGGCCGTGTCCAAAAACATCCCCTTCAAGGAGGCAAAACACAGAGTGGCTGCGGATGGTGCAGAAAAACAGCGCATAATAGATAGACGACAGTTACACAAGCTGACCGCTGAAGTGAAAGAAATGAAACTACAGGTCGTAAACAGAAGCAAGCAGGCTCCCGAAGAACCAACCGACAGTGGTGAAGACGTAATAGATGTACAGAGCGTCAAAGATATGATGGAAGAAATGAAAAGAATCCAGCAGCAGATAAAAACAGATGTCAAGAGGCTGACAGAACTGAAGGAAGAAAACTCCACAATCCTAAAGAGAATCGAAACAGAGCGAAGAGCCATTGAGGAAATGACATCAAACATCAAACACAAGAGCGACCAAAACAAACGAACAATCAAACGAGGAAGTCATCGAAGAAACAATTGAAAAACTTCTACCAGCAATAATAGAAAAAACACTATTACAGATACAGGAAAGCAGGAAGACAAGAGAAACAGAAACGAGGAAAGCAAAAACTAACAAAACGACACAAGACAGATAGTGTAGTGAAATTGACAGAGATACAACGGTAAAATATCTCAAAAGATAACATTTAAGGATAAAAACATAATGCGTAGGCTGCGAATAGTACATGATCGCCTAGACCGCGGGTCATCATCCTCCATAATAATTGACTTGCTAGACAGGAGGGGAACGGCGGATCAAAAAGGAAAAAAATATGACTGGAAAGATTGCGTGAGACTGGAAAGGCTAAGGAGACGCAATTGGGGGGGAAACGGAGAAAAGTCACGTTTCCCAAGTTGACATAAAAAGTAAGCAACTCGACAGAAGGGACCATAGATATGTTACGCCACAGTCATTTATTGGACGCTTTTGCAATACCAAGCCCTTGATTTGAATTCAGCGGCTAAAACGCAGATGTTAGGAATATTACAAAAATTAAAAAGTACTTTTTTCTTAATATTAATGTTAGGAATATAAAAATTAGCTGGCCGGATGGCCTATTCTGAGCAGTGAACTAATATGTTCTTAATTTTACAGACGGATAGATAATATTGAAGATAATGACAAAAGACAGTGTTGTTCACATCATCGACAGACTAACAGATAAACATCCATACTTGACTGAAGCATGACTGAAATGACTTTAGTGTAGGAAATTTGAAATTCAAATAAACCTAGGCAGTGATTGGCCACAGGCAATCATATTATTAGCGCTCAGAGCGGATTTGGGGTCATTTCTCAATAGTTGTTCAGTGATAGACACAGATTTTAAAGTGTGGTGATTTCCATATGAAAGAAAGTGTAAGAAGTTTAGGGACGCCATACTATAGCCAGCAGCTCAGCTGAGTTTTGCTAGCAATTCTGTGTTATTTATTCATAATCTGAGCTGGGAGTTTCTGTTGTCAACCAAGCAGTGTCTATTCAGTTGGTGACTTTACTCGAGTGTATCTGTGCAGTACTTGTGACAGAGACCACCATTATTGCCCGCCAGCACGGAGAGGTGGGACCACCTGATTTCAGCACCAGAGCTACAACGACAAGATGAGTGAGCCTCTGGTCTGCTGGACATTCACCAACGCTGTGTAGTTACTAATACCCCCCATAAAAATTCCCACCATTTTCTGGACACTGTGTAGTCAATATAGACAGGTGTGATGAGGCCACCCCAACAGCACAAACAGTAACTATCCTCCCAAGTAGATGACTACTAGAACATTTTAATAAAACTAACTAGTATAGTACATATATATGTACACTATTGCATTTATGATATAATATTCCGTGCATTTCTTTCATAATCTCTAAATCCTTTTAAGTTCTGGTCAACCTAAAAAATTGATCCAGAACAAAATAAATGTAATATAATTTTATCAAAAAATTTTACACACGTGAGTTAGTTCAGTGTATTTTAACATTTATTAATATTATTAGTCTTGTTAATTATCTGTGGGTATATCTATAACCTATTACACCACACTACATATCATAACCCTAGACACTTTACGTAGCCACATTCATAAAAAAAAAAAAAATTAAGTGTGAGGTCGTAGTGGTAGCAAGAAAGGCCTTCTGACAATTCTCAACTACATTTTATCTCAGGAGCCTTCACAGCTGGCCTCATACAATTACATTTAGTAATATCACCATCATACAATACCATCAACACCACTACATATATTGGGGTCTTGTCCAGGGATAATTAGCCCAACAGTAATATTAGGATCTCCTTGTGGGAGAAATAAAAGTAGGGAAATAAATTGTAAAATTTCCTTTAAAATTAAAAGTGTCCCTGCAGATAAAAGTTGGTGAATCTTCACAGCCAGTAATAATTAATTAGTTAACTGGTTAGTTAGAATTAGTTAGACTATAGTCATAAGAAGTACTTAGTGTATTTACTGGTTAGAGATTTATCTTGTATATTATTATATTGTCTAAAAAGTATGGCGGAGCTGGCAAAATTTAGATCAGCTGCTGTGCTCACCGCGAAGGAGATGGGAATGGATGGTCAAATTTTAATTCAATACGTAACGGCTGAATGTGATAAATATATTGAAAGGGAAGATAGAAAGGTAGCTGAAGAGAAGAGGTTACAAATTGAGGCTGATAGAGAAATTAAGAGGCTGCAGATTGAGGCAGAAGAAAAACGACAGCAAAGGGAGGCAGAAGAAAAAAAGGCCGAAAGGGAGGCAGAAGATAGAAGGTTGCAAAGGGAGCACGAATTACGACTAAGGGAGCTGGAATTACAAGGCCAGGCTCCTGAAAATGGTGCCAGCCCTTTTGCCTCAGATGCTACGCCCAGTCTGGGAGCCTCAAACTCAGCTATGGGGTTTCATTTAGACCATTTTGTTGAAAAAGACGATGACATAGAGGGGTACCTAGGACGTTTTGAGTTATTAGCTACTACATATGGGTTAGAGAGAGAGAGGTGGAGCTTAAAGCTATCACAGGGATTGAGGGGTACTTCTTATGAAGTATTTGCCAAAATGAACAGGGAAGACCAAGACAATTATGACATGTTAAAGCAGGCTTTGTTATTAAGATACGAGAAGAATGGTGAATTTTATCGTAAGAAATTTAGAAATGCCAAACTGTTGTCTGGGGAGACATACCACCAATTCTCTGCTAGACTAGAAACCTATTTGGAGAAATGGACGGCTCTGGGGAAGACCCAAGATCTTAAGGAAATGATCATGATTGAGCAATTGAGAGAGTCCATGGCTCCAGACATGAGAAAATTTCTCATGGAACAAGGTGCAGAGAAGTTGGGGAAAATTTTAAATGTTGCTGAGAGGTATCAGGCAGCCCAGGCAGAGGTAAGTGGTGCTAAGAAGAAGCACATAGACAATTTTAAAGCTCCACAGCAATTTAATAAATTTGATAATAGAGAGCAGGGAAATAAAGGTAGGACAAACTTTGAGCGGCCAAGAAATGACTATCGCGACAGAAACTCACAGTTCAATGACCAAAAGTTCAATGAAAGAAAACCGTTGAACCAAGGAAAAAGATGGTGTAAATGGTGCAAAAAGGATAACCATAACACCGAATTTTGTAGAAGGAAACCTTCAAACATTGCTGCAATGAAGTCGGGGACGCAAAGATTAAAGGTTAATCCTAAGGAGCAACAGGAACCTTATCACCCCCCAGTTTGTGAGGATGTTATTTGTAATGGGGTCACCATAAGTTGCCTTTATGATACAGGTTTGGATTATGATTCAGTTGTGAAGTCTAGCCTAGTGGACCCAAGTCAGTATACCACAGAAACAGTGGAAATACAAGGGGCGACTAAGGACATACCACTCATGACACTTCCCATCGCAAGGATAACGGTGAAAACTCGCTATGTGGAAGGAGAAATCAGAGCAGCAGTGATAGATGAACCAATCTACCCTCTGATATTGGGGTGTAGATACGTCTTCTTGGGGAATCCCGAGAAACCTGTGATCATGGCGACAGTGCAGACCAGATCACAGAAGAAGGAGGAAGAAGGTGAACCTATAAATGCTCATCCAGAGGAGATGAGGAAGGCGCAGGCTGAGGATAGGACACTCAAGCCATGTTTTAAAAAAATTGCCCAAATGCCACACACCTCCGAGCAAGGGGGAATATTTCATGAAGAACAAACTCTTATACAGGAAGGCCGGAACTGGAACAAATGGTCACAACCAGCTGGTTCTTCCCACTTCATATAGAGATAAAGTGATGGAACTCGGGCATGCGATTCCCTTCAGTGGTCACATGGGGATCAGCGCCACAGGACAGCGTATAGCTTGTCATTACTTCTGGCCAGGGATAACGGAGGATATAAAAAGATATGTCAAATCCTGCCCAGAATGTCAAAGGGTAGCTCCAAAGCACTGGACTGCTCCTGCAACTCTAGGGGAAATGCCCATAGTGGGAACACCTTTTGAGAGGGTTGCAGTGGATATTGTAGGACCTCTCACTCGGACCAAGAGGAGGAACAGTTACATCCTTACTCTGGTGGACACTTGTTCTATGTGGGGAGAGGCGGTAGCCCTGCCATCAATTGATTCAAAACATGTAGCAGAAAGAAGTTTTTAAGCTATTTCAAGCCAGGCACTTTCATTGTAGTCCGTACCATCCACAAGGGAACGGCCAGGTAGAGAGGTTCAACGGGACTCTCATTTCTATCCTGAGAAAGCTGGCACACGAAAAACCGGATCTGTGGGATCAATTCCTGCCCGCCGCATTGTTTGCGTACCGGGAGGTACCACATAGTTCAACCGGGATGGCTCCCGCAACTCTGCTATTTGGGAGGCCAATAAAAGGTCCTTTAGAAGCCCTATTAAGGACCTGGACAGATGAGAAGGCGGAAGAGACTGTTACCTCATCGTATCAATACGTGAACGAACTGACCACTCGTTTGAAAGCGGGATGGAAACTGGCAAATGATAATTTGAAACAAGCCAGGAAGAAACATGCAGCATATTTTAATAGGAAGGCAAAGGACAGGGAACTGGCAGTCGGAGAGAAGGTGCTGCTTCTACTACCCGGAAGCCAGAATAAATTACAAATTGGTTGGCAAGGTCCATATACGGTTCTAGAGAAGGTGTCTAGAACAAACTATAAAATTGACAAAAAGGGGAAGGAAAAAGTTTATCATGTAAACCTGTTAAAGAAGTATCTGGACAGACCACTCCAGGAAAGCACCCCCTTATTGACCTTAGCTATTGCAACCCACATGCAAAAAGAACCACTCACCTCACATGAATACCCATTACATCCTTGTGAAACCGCAGCACAGGTAAAAGTCAGTAAGCACCTGACTAAAAACCAGAGGGAGAGAGTTCAACAAGTTCTGGAGGAACATACAGATGTATTAACAGATAAACCAGGTCATACAAATTTGCTACAGTATGACATGAAACTGGTAGACTCAAACCCAATCTGTATGAGAGCCTATTCTATTCCGTTCGCGAAGGAGAAGGCATTGAAGGAAGAAATAGAGTATTTGTTGAAGGAGGGGATTATTTCGCACAGTGAATCATCTTTTAGTTCTAGTGTCGTTTTGTTGAGAAAACCGTCTGGGGAACACAGACTGTGCATAGATTACAGGAAACTGAATGCTGTCACAGAAGGACAAGTGGATCCATTACCAGACACAAAACAGTTATTTGCCAGACTGAACAAGGCAAAATACTTTTCAAAGGTGGATCTTAGTAAAGGCTATTACCAGATCCCAGTGAAGCCTGAAGTGAGACCTTATTTGGCTTTTAGCACTTCGGATGGACATTATGAATTCAATATGCTACCATTCGGACTGAAAAATGCTCCGAGTGTGTTTTCAAGGATGATGCGAAAATTGTTGGACCCCCTGAATAACCCATGTATCACGAATTTCATGGATGATATTCTCGTCGCCACCGAGACATTTGAAGAACACATTGAAGCTCTGGAGATGTTGTTTGATAGACTTCGGGAGGCGAACTTAACTGCTAGGCCAACAAAATGTTGTATTGGATGCAAAGAGTTGGAATTCTTGGGACACACTGTATATCAGGGTAATATGACCCCTGATCCTAAGAATTTGGAAAAACTGCAGAGAGCACCTAGGCCACAAACAAAAAAAGACGTGCGATCATTCGTGTCGTTATGCGGATTTTATCAGAAATACATCAAAAATTTTAACGCTATATGTGCTCCTCTGACTGATCTGACTCGCAAGGGAATCCAGATAAAATTATTTGGACTGCACAATGTGAACTAGCGTTCCAAGAGTTAAAGGAAAAACTCACTAGCAAGCCTATTCTCAAACTGCCTGATTTGACACAGGACTTTGTCGTAAGAACCGATGCAAGTAATGTAGGACTAGGAGGGGCTTTGTTGCAAAGATCATCTTCACCTGATGGGGAACTTAAACCAGTCGCTTATGCAAGCCGCAAATTGAATAAGGCGGAACAAGGATACTCCACAAGCGAAAAAGAATGTTTAGCATTAATCTGGGCAATAAAGAAGTTTCAAATCTATCTGTATGGTAGGACTTTTGTGGTGGAGACGGACCATCAGCCTCTCGTGTTCTTGTCTCAGGCTAAGCATGAAAACGCAAGATTGCTGAGGTGGTCTTTGTTGCTTCAACCTTATCAGTTTAGTATCCAATATATCCCAGGCAAATTGAATGTCGGTGCAGATTTCCTCAGTCGGCACCCCTGTGATCAAAATTAGAGTAGTGGCAGACGTGAGGAGTAATTTTACCTATGTGTATCGCTGGTTTTGGAACTTGCCATAGGCATGTTTTCAAGTGGGGAGATGTGTAGTGAAATTGACAGAGATACAACGGTAAAATATCTCAAAAGATAACATTTAAGGATAAAAACATAATGCGTAGGCTGCGAATAGTACATGATCGCCTAGACCGCGGGTCATCATCCTCCATAATAATTGACTTGCTAGACAGGAGGGGAACGGCGGATCAAAAAGGAAAAAAAATATGACTGGAAAGATTGCGTGAGACTGGAAAGGCTAAGGAGACGCAATTGGGGGGGAAACGGAGAAAAGTCACGTTTCCCAAGTTGACATAAAAAGTAAGCAACTCGACAGAAGGGACCATAGATATGTTACGCCACAGTCATTTATTGGACGCTTTTGCAATACCAAGCCCTTGATTTGAATTCAGCGGCTAAAACGCAGATGTTAGGAATATTACAAAAATTAAAAAGTACTTTTTTCTTAATATTAATGTTAGGAATATAAAAATTAGCTGGCCGGATGGCCTATTCTGAGCAGTGAACTAATATGTTCTTAATTTTACAGACGGATAGATAATATTGAAGATAATGACAAAAGACAGTGTTGTTCACATCATCGACAGACTAACAGATAAACATCCATACTTGACTGAAGCATGACTGAAATGACTTTAGTGTAGGAAATTTGAAATTCAAATAAACCTAGGCAGTGATTGGCCACAGGCAATCATATTATTAGCGCTCAGAGCGGATTTGGGGTCATTTCTCAATAGTTGTTCAGTGATAGACACAGATTTTAAAGTGTGGTGATTTCCATATGAAAGAAAGTGTAAGAAGTTTAGGGACGCCATACTATAGCCAGCAGCTCAGCTGAGTTTTGCTAGCAATTCTGTGTTATTTATTCATAATCTGAGCTGGGAGTAAAACTAACTAGTATAGTACATATATATGTACACTATTGCATTTATAATATAATATTCCATGCATTTCTTTCATAATCTCTAAATCCTTTTAAGTTCTGGTCAACCTAAAAAATTGATCCAGAACAAAATAAATGTAATATAATTTTATCAAAAAATTTTACACACGTGAGTTAGTTCAGTGTATTTTAACATTTATTAATATTATTAGTCTTGTTAATTATCTGTGGGTATATCTATAACCTATTACACCACACTACATATCATAACCCTAGACACTTTACGTAGCCACATTCATAAAAAAAAAAAAAAATTAAGTGTGAGGTCGTAGTGGTAGCAAGAAAGGCCTTCTGACAATTCTCAACTACATTTTATCTCAGGAGCCTTCACAGCTGGCCTCATACAATTACATTTAGTAATATCACCATCATACAATACCATCAACACCACTACAGATAGGAAGGCAGGAAATGAACACCATGAACACACCACGACCGACAAGCAACGAAGAGGAAACCAGACAACCAGCTAGTGGTCCTTTTCAGGACCAGTCCTTTTCAGGACTAACAGACGACTAGCACCGAAGAACCTAACACACAATATACCCCAATTATAACCAACTTTCAGGTTGAACAGGGTATTACAGCAACATAGTAGACGAAAACAACAACAACAACAACCTGCTGGCTAAAATTATTAAGTCTATCCGTTTTTTCCTGGATGTGTTGATGTGAAAGTGCTAGTAGTGCAATGTCATCTGCATATTCCAGATCTTCCAATGTAGAAAATGTAGTCCATCTTATTCCTCTTGGACTGCCCTCTGTTGTCTGGCGCATCACCCAGTCTATGACTGTTAAAAATAGAGTGGTTGATAGGGGGCATCCCTGTCGTACTCCTGTCTTCACCGCAAAGGTTAGGTTGCTCTGCCCAACACTACACGTAGCGTTTTGGTTGTTGTCTTTGTTGTTCTCCACGTTTCAGAGCCATATAATAGTACTGACTTGACATTTGAGTTGAAGATTCTTATTTTCGTGTTGGATCCGATTTCTCTTGATCTCCACATATTTCCCAATGCAATGAAAACTCCTCTTGCTTTTTGTATTCTTATTTTGATATCACTGTATGTCTCTCCAACTTTGTCTATATTGCTGGCAAGATATGTGTACGATTCTACATCTTGTATTGGTGTTTCTTCAAGTTCAACCATGTTATCATTACCTGCATTTATTTTCATTATTTTTGTCTTTTCCCTGTGTATTTTCAGACCCAATTGCTGTGACCTCTCATCGAGTGTTTTCAATTTGTCCTGCATCTGATTACGGTTATGGGACAGCAGAGCTAAGTCATTAGCAAAATCCAGATCATCCAACTGCTTAGTCCACTGGATTACATTTCTGTTGTGTGTTGTCGATGTTCTCATAACCCAGTCTATTGCTAGTACGAAAATAAATGGAGACAAGAGGCACCCCCGTCGCACTCCCGTTCTTATTTCAAACGGTTCTGTAAGTTGTCCTTCATGAAGAACTCTGCATGTCATGTCTTCATATGTTTTCTTTATTAAATTAATGATCTTCAGGGGAATTCCATAATGCCTCCTCAATTTCCTAAGTGATTCTCTGTCTACATTGTCAAATGCCTTTTCGTAGTCGACAAATCCAATGTATAGTGGTGAATTCCATTCCAGACTTTGTTCAACTATTATTCTCAAAGTGGCTATCTGGTCTGTACAGGATCTGTTTTGTCGAAAACCTGCTTGTGCATTTCTCAATTTCTTGTCTATGGACTCTTTTAATCTCTCGAGGATAATTCTGTTTAATACTTTTACAGGCACTGATAGTAACATTATTCCTCTATAATTGACATCTTACCATTATTAAAATATCCAGAAGTGTATGATAAGAAATTACTCATCATGATAATCTCCATTTTTTATAAAACCTTTACGTCTTGATGAAAAAGTTAAAGGTAGTATCGTAGCAGACACAGGGGGAGTGAAGTGTTAGAGACTTCACTATACTATGTCCAGCATCCAGAAGTGTGGGTGACTGGTTCCCTTCCTCGCTGCCTTTTCTTTCCCTAACTCAAGAGCAAAGTCGGGTAGCCATTTACAACCGGGTAGACGAGAGCGTTACGGTACTGTGGATCGAACCCGGCACTTTTGCCGCAAGAGACCAGCGTTCCACCCACTCTGTCAATCAGACGGTCACGTCCTTATTCATCATCATCAGTTGCCATCTCCACAACGAAGGTTGGCTGTAATGGATCTCCAACGTCTTCTGTCTCTTGTCTTGGTGGTGCACTCTGATAGACTCTTTCCTGTCCATCTCTTGATGTTATCTTCCCACTTATAGCGCTGTCTTCCCCTTGCACGTTTGCCTTCAGCTGTCCCCTCTGTTATGGTCTTCTGCAAGGTGTTATGCCTTTTTATGTGGCCAAAGTATTTTAGCTGCCGAACCTTGATTTCCCTTATTAGTTCTCTTTTCATACCTAGATTTTCTAGGACCTCTTTATTTGTTTTCATCTCTTTCCATGAGATACGCCCCATTCTTCTATATATCCACATTTCAAGAGCCTCAATTCTTTCTTCCAAATGCTTATTCATCGTCCATGTTTCAGCGCCATACAGAAATGCAGAATATATACTGTACAGTATAACACTTTATGATTCTCAGTTTTATTTTGTGAGATAACTGTTTGGATGTCAGTATATGTTTCATGTTGTTGAATGTAGCTTTGGCCATTCCTATTCTCTTCTTGATTTCTGTTTCACATCTGCCATCTTCTGTTATTATATAACCAAGATATACGTAGCTTTTGACTTGTTTCAGGATTTTCCCATTTACGCTTATCTTTAATGTGGGTTTATCGTTTGTTTTGCTAATTATCATAGTTTTTGTTTTCTCAATATTAATGTCGAGTCCATATTCATGACTTATACTGTTCACTTGCTTCACTAGTTCTTGTAATTCCTGTTCGCTTTCAGCTAACAACACGGTATCATCTACATATCTAAGGTTGTTTATTGACCTTCCACTGATGTTCAGTCCTGGTATTTCCTGTATCTGTTTGAAAATTTTTTCGGTGTATAAATTAAATAGGCAGGGGGACAGCACACAACCTTGTCTGACACCTCTTTTTATGTCTATGTATGATGAATAATTCCTTCCAGATCTTACTGTGGCAGTTTGCTCCCAATAAAGATTACGTCCTTATTACTGTTTGCAAATCTGAGATGTTTTGACTTTCATGTATTTCAAATTTTGTTTTGTCTTGGTTTTTAATTTTTTTTGTTTTTGTTTATTTTTTCATTTTGTATGTTAATGCATAAAATATCAATCAATCAATACCCTTTAGCTCCCCAGGGAGCATAGTCCTCCTGTCACGTGCCATCCGCTCAAATTCTTTCCACGTTCTTTCCATCATTTTAACTTCTTTATCTAGTTCTCTTCTCCATGTGTTGCTTGATCTACCTCTGCCTCTCTTTCCATGGGGATTCCAGAACAAGGACTGCCTTGTAATGCTATCAACAGGTTTCCTCAATGTGTGTCCTATCCATCGCCATCGTCTTCTTCTCATCTCTTGTTCCACTGACACTTGTCTGGTTCTTGTCATCGGTTCCACATTTGTGACTTTGTCATACCATTTCAGTCATTCTATTCTACGCAAGCACCTATTTATGAAAGAAAGTCTGTAGCTTTTTGGTTGTTGTTCTCCATGTCTCAGAGCCATACAATAGGACTGACTTGACATGTGAGTTGAAGATTCTTGTTTTCGCGTTGGACTTGATTTTTCTTGATCTCCATATGTTTCCAAATGCAATGAAATGCACGAAATATGTTTTCTGCATTTTGTTATATTTGAAAGCAATCTGTTCTTTACTTCCACACATCTGCTTTCATTAATCCGTGTGTGTAGTTTATCTTCTGTAAGCTTCAAAGACTAACGTGTTTATTTCTGCCTGTGTCCTGACTACTGGTCACTGGTCAAGATTTGGTAGTGGCTCTCATTTCTAACTCATCGGCAACTAGCTCACGGGCACTGTTTGTATTTGATAATGTAATATACCACAGTAAACTACATTACAGTAAAGTATTGAATGAGCTAATTACAAATTAAATCTGTGAAATCAGTAAATTTGTAGCATCAAAAGTTCAAACGCAATTACTTATTATGTGAAAATTTCGCGGGCAGTTACTTATGATGCGAAAATAATACCGCTAATCAAGTCAGACGTTACAGATAAATAACTATCATTTTCAGCCTCGTCGAATAATCACTAAACAAGTCCAACGATAATAACATACAGCAACCATTTTCAGCCTCGTGGAACACAATCACTAAATAAGTCAATGATCTTGTAACTACACAACAACCATTGGCAGATTCGTAGAATACAATCACTAAACAACCCGAGTGATATAGCTTGAGAACAATAATTGTCAGCCTCGTGGAACACAACCACTAAACCAGCTGAGCGGTATTACCAGACAACAATAATTGTCAGCCTCGTAGAACACAATCACTAAACAAGCCGAGCGGTATAACCAGACAACAATTATTGTCAGCCTCGTGGAACACAACCACTAAACAATCTGAGCGGTATAACCAGACAACAATTATTGTCAGCCTCGTGGAACACAACCACTAAACAAGCTGAGCTGCATAACCAGGCAACAATTATAGTCAGCTTCGCGAATTACAGTTTTTAAAAATCCAGCCTGACGTTACAAGTTGCTAAAGAAACCACCGCTGTAAGAGCTTGTAAACACGTGGTACAGGCGTCATGAAAGGAGGTCCAACAGTAGTAGTGTTTCCATGCTCCAACAGCAGCAGTGTTTCCATGCTCCAACAGCAGCAGTGTTTCCATGCTCCAACAACAGCAGTGTTTCCATGCTCCAACAGCAGCAGTGTTTCCATGCTCCAACAACAGCAGTCTTTCCATGCTCCAACAGCAGCAGTGTTTCCATGCTCCAACAGCAGCAGTGTTTCCATGCTCCAACAGCAGCAGTGTTTCCATGCTCCAACAGCAGCAGTGTTTCCATGCTCCAACAGCAGCAGTGTTTCCATGCTCCAACAGCAGCAGTGTTTCCATGCTCCAACAGCAGCAGTGTTTCCATGCTCCAACAGCAGCAGTGTTTCCATGCTCCAACAACAGCAGTGTTTCCATGCTCCAACAGCAGCAGTGTTTCCATGCTCCAACAGCAGCAGTGTTTCCATGCTCCAACAGCAGCAGTGTTTCCATGCTCCAACAGCAGCAGTGTTTCCATGCTCCAACAGCAGCAGTGTTTCCATGCTCCAACAGCAGCAGTGTTGCCATGCTCCAAAAATGAGCCAAAAGGAAAATGAGGATGTTTACTTTCATTTATCGGAGCCGTGGTAGCGCAGTGATTAGTGCACTGGCTTCCTACCTCGGTAGCCCATGGTTCAATCCCCAGTTTAGACCACAAACGGCTCCGGGGTCGACCCAGTCTCATGAATTGGGTACCAGAGCAACTCTTGGAAGGTTAAGAACCACATGCTTTCAACAATATTATGCTAAGACTTCCTGTCCTTAAGAACCACATGCTTTCAACAATTTCATGCTAAGACTTCCTGTCCTTAAGAACCACATGCTTTCAACAATTTCATGCTAAGACTTCCTGTCCTTAAGAACCACATGCTTTCAACAATTTCATGCTAAGACTTCCTGTCCTTAAGAACCACATGCTTTTAACAATTTCATGCTAAGACTTCCTGTCCTTAAGAACCACATGCTTTCAACAATTTCATGGTTAAAAGGCGGCCGGCGTGATGCTGACCACATCACCCTTAGTGTACCCGATAGTCACGAAAATATGGGCCTAACACCATATTCCCGAAATGCCTCAGTGGGCGTGTAACGGGATCCTTTACCCTTTTTTTTTACTTTCATTTGCCGGGTCATCTCAGGCTATTTGCTTTTTTATTTTGGATGTTTATTATCGATTTGGTCCTACAGAGAAGCGCTGGAATATTTTACAGAGCTTTATTCTCGAGGCATATGAAACGGATACGAGACAAGATTGCGATAACGTCTAATCTGCCATGTGTTAAAGTGTCAAGTGTTTCTGCTCCTTGAGCTAAGAAAGGCAAAGGAGGCGATGAAGTTAACCAGTCATCCCACCTCAGAACGCTGAGACCTAGTTACAGTGAAATATGTAACATTTCACTTCCGTGCGGCAGTATTTGATATACAAGTATATATTTTACCTCTGTAAGAATTTCTGTTCCTTGACGATGTTCTTCTTCAAACCACTTTCCATCCATTGCCCCCCCCCTTTTTTTTTTCTTTTCTCAATATATTACTATCGTGGTCTTCTGGTTTCCGTCTTCATCTTCAGCTTTCAACTTTCAAAGGTTCAGCATCATCACCATCAGCTGTCATCTCCACAACGAAGGTTGGCTGTAAAGGATCACCAACGTCTTCTGTCTCTTGTCTTAGTGGTGCACTCTGAGAGACTCTTTCCTGTCTCTTGTCTTGATGGTGCACTCTGAGAGACTCTTTCCTGTCTCTTGTCTTGATGGTGCACTTTGATAGACTCTTTCCTGTCTCTCGTCTTGATGGTGCACTCTGATAGACTCTTTCCTGTCTCTTGTCTTGATGGTGCACTCTGATAGACTATTTCCTGTCTCTTGTCTTGATGGTGCACTCTGAGAGACTCTTTCCTGTCTCTTGTCTTGATGGTGCACTCTGATAGACTCTTTCCTGTCTCTCGTCTTGATGGTGCACTCTGATAGACTCTTTCCTGTCTCTTGTCTTGATGGTGCAGTCTGATAGACTCTTTCCTGTCTCTTGTCTTGGTGGTGCACTCTGATAGACTCTTTCCTGTCTCTTGTCTTGATGGTGCACTCTGATAGACTATTTCCTGTCTCTTGTCTTGATGGTGCACTCTGAGAGACTCTTTCCTGTCTCTTGTCTTGATGGTGCACTCTGATAGACTCTTTCCTGTCTCTCGTCTTGATGGTGCAGTCTGATAGACTCTTTCCTGTCTCTTGTCTTGGTGGTACACTCTGATAGACTCTTTCCTGTCTCTTGTCTTGATGGTGCAGTCTGATAGACTCTTTCCTGTCTCTTGTCTTGGTGGTGCACTCTGATAGACTCTTTCCTGTCTCTTGTCTTGATGGTGCACTTTGATACTCTTTCCTGTCTCTTGTCTTGATGGTGCACTCTGATAGACTCTTTCCTGTCTCTTGTCTTGATGATGCACTCTGATAGACTCTTTCCTGTCTCTTGTCTTGATGGTGCACTCTGATAGACTCTTTCATGTCTCTTGTCTTGATGGTGCACTCTGATAGACTCTTTCCTGTCTCTTGTCTTGATGGTGCACTCTGATAGACTCTTTCCTGTCTCTGGTCTTGATGGTGCACTCTGATAGACTCTTTCCTGTCTCTTGTCTTGATGGTGCACTCTGATAGACTCTTTCCTGTCTCAGTCTTGATGGTACACTCTGATAGACTCTTTCATGTCTGTTGTCTTGATGGTGCACTCTGATAGACTCTTTCCTGTCTCTCGTCTTGATGGTGCAATCTGATAGACTCTTTCATGTCTCTTGTCTTGATAGTGCACTCTGATAGACTCTTTCCTGTCTCTTGTCTTGATGGTGCACTCTGATAGACTCTTTCCTGTCTCTTGTCTTGATAGTGCACTCTGATAAACTCTTTCCTGTCTCTTGTCTTGATGGTGCACTCTGATAGACTCTTCCTTATCCATCTCTTGATGTTATCTTCCCACTTATAGCGCTGTTTTCTCCTTACACGTTTGCCTTCAACTCTTCCTTCTATTACTGTCTTCAACACGGTGTTATGTTTGTTTGTGTGGCCAAAATATTTTAGCTGCCTAATTTTGATCTCCTTCCTTAGTTCTCTTCCCGTACCTAGCTTTTCTAAAACCTACTTATTTGTTTTCTTCTGTTTCCATGAAATGCGCCCCATTCTTCTATATATCCACATCTCGAGAGCCTCAGTTCATTCTTTCCAATCGCTAAGTCATTGTCCATGTTTCTCCACTATACAGTAATGAAGAATATATATAACACTTTATGACTCTCAGTTTTAATTTGTGAATTAACTGTTTAGATGTCAGTATATGTTTCATGTTCATCCGTGTGTTACCGGGGCCCGAAAGGGGAGCAAAGAATAGTAACACTGTTCCCTTCCATGCATGTCGTAGAAAGCGACTAAGGAGGGTTGGGCATGGGGCTGGTTACACCATCCTGTAAAAAAAATTTTAACCACAAAAAACTTCAACAAACATGGACAAGTCAATTAAAGAAAATAAAACACAGCCATCCAAGACAGGGGAAGGTCCTCTCGCAGGGAGGCGTATGATGCAACACAGAGAAAGCCGAAAGGAGTCTGTGTTGCTGACTAACTTTCTTTCTTCTAGGAGAACTTCCAAATTTGGCACCTGGAATGTTCGGACATTAAACGAACAAGGGAAAGTGGCACAAGTAGCAGCAGAAATGATGGAATATAAAATCGAGGTTCTGGGAATGTGTGAAACAAAGTGGAAGGGGGTAGACAGGAAGAAACTCATCACTGGTGAATTGGTGCTGTCCTCAGGACATGAAGACGAAAGTTCACACCACAGTGAAGGGGTAGCTCTTATGTTATCTAAAGAAGCACAGAAAGCACTCATTGAATGGGGAGCTGTTGGACCTAGAATAATAACAGCCACTTTTAAAACAGCTAAAAAGAAAATTCATGTAAATGTCATCCAATGTTATGCACCAACTAATCACAAAGAAGAGTCGGTGAAAGAAGCATTTTATACTAGACTACAGGAAATTATGGATAAAGTAAAAAGAAGAGACATCACAATTTTGATGGGTGCAAAGATAGGTACAGTCAATACCGGATTTGAAGAAGTCATGGGAAAACATGGGCTAGGAATAATGAATGAAAATGGGGAACTATTTTCAAACTTCTGTGCTTCAAATCAACTGGCTATAGGAGGAAGCATGTTTCCACATAAGAGAATACACAAGGCAACATGGATATCACCAGACGATAGAACAGAAAATCAGATTGATCATATATGCATAAACAAGAAGTTTAGACCATCATTGCGGATATAAAGGTATATAGAGGAGCAGATGTGGCATCAGATCACCACCTTCTGATAGCCAAAGTAAAAATGAAACTCAAGAGATATGCAACAATGCAAAATTATTGACAACAATTTAATGTAGGACATCTAAGAAATCAAGAAACAAGAGACAAATTTGCGGTCACAGTATCCAACAAATTCCAAGTGCTCCAACAGCTGGAAGATGTAGAGAATACAGAAGACTATTGGCAGTAGGTCAAAACTGTATGGAATGAGACATGTGAAGAAATACTGGGGAAAAGGGAAAGACAACAAAAAGCATGGATAACAACAGAAACCATCAATAAGATAAAAGACATAAAAACAAGAAAGCAGATTTAAACACAAGCAAAACCAGAAGTTCCAAAGCCAAGGCCCAAGAAGTGTACACAGAAGCAAACAAAGAAGTAAAAAGAAGTATCAAAAGAGACAAGAGGAAGTATATTGAGTAGTTCGCAAGAGAGGCAGAAGATGCTGCAGCCAAAGGAAATATGAGAGAACTGTATAGCAGCACAAAGAAGCTAACAGGGAAATACAAGCAAACAAGTTGCCTCATAAAAGACAAGAATGGGAAACTGCTCAGCAATATACAAGAGCAAATGAAGAGGTGGACAGAATATTTTGGTGACCTTCTCAATAGACCAGCTCCACAAAACCCCCTAGACATCCAGCCAGCAGAAGAAGAGCTACAAATTAACTGTCAAAGACCAACGAAGGAAGAAATAAAGAAAGCCATAAAGCTTCTAAGAGATGTGTAGAAAAATATGCGAGAATATACGCTCAATTCAGTAAGATTTAGGCATAAAACGATAATAAATACATTAGCCCGCATGTGTCTGACGGTTGGCATCTTCGACGCCAGCAGCTCTGCTTTTTGCACAGTGCTAAGCCTATAGACCGATTTCACGGTAATAGTCTGACACGCTTTTAGTTTCGTTTTCGAGAAACACTACTAATATTTAACATTTGCCCGATCTGCTGCATACACTTTGTAGTCTAGCCTTATAATTAACGTTTGGCGGAAGCGTGCCGCAAAATAACTATCTGAATTAACGCTTTCTGTCAACTTTAACGCAAAATTTAGTAGTAATCCTTACATTGTTTGGTAGTATTACATGATACAATACTAATTATTAACGCCTATTCTTAACCCGCCCCGTCAACACCCCGCTTCGCTGACACAGTCTGCAATGCATATACACACACTGCGAAAAAGCCAGCCAAGGCAAAACCACGCAGACAATTTTATTTTCCTCCTAGTGGTAGCATTTCTGACGTAACTAAAACAAGTTAGTTATTTGAAAAATACATGCTAGCAAGATGAGGGAGAGGAAAGATGGCGGACTTAAGTAAAATTTTATTTGACGATTGACTATGACATAAATTGGAAATTTTAAACCATTATGAAGTTCCCCATAAAAATTATATGGTAGTATGACGTAGAGTTCGCTGAGTAAGAATGTACTTTAAATAATATGATAGTCCCAGAATTAGATAAGTTATTGAAGAAATACTAATATCTACGGACACTCGACCAGACAGACTGGCGTTCCTGCTTATGTTTTTTTGGTAACGTTAGGGGGACGCGAGCTGGGAAAAGAGGCAGGGAGGTACATTCAAATTCGCTTGGGTAAACAGAGTATAAATGGGAAAGGGGAGCGGTAGGAAAAATGTAATCCTAAACGAAACATCTTTTTGTATTGGGCATGACAAAAGCAGACTGGCCAATCGACCACCAGACGCAGAAATTATTCGAAATTATTTTGGTTTTTCATTCAAACTGCTTTTGAATTCAAGTAGTCGAACGTTTCGATTGGCCAGTGCTAGTAAATATTAGCAAAAGGCTTTGACTATTCATTGCCAGTTGAACTAAAAATTGTATTAGATACGCTGAGAAACAGCTGTGTTAATTTTAAATTTAAATAAAGAATAAATTTACAGTCTGTGCAGTTCAGAGGAAGCTGAGGCCATTTCTTCACACAGTCAGCGTCATTTGTTTATATATTTCTTGATTGTGGTAAGGATATTTTATGAAATTTAATATGTTTGGTCCAACTACAAAGTTAGATACTGCTATGGTGAAAAAGTGAAGGACATGCCGGAAGCAGACATTGTTGAGTCCTCACATTAAACGGTATCTAACTGATGTATGTTGTTATGATTATGTTGTCATATTATTGTATTAAAATAGATTAGTAAGCCTCTGTGTTCAATGAACACTGTTTAACATGCCTGAAGCAAATATATTTGAAAAGAAAAGAAGAGAATATCATATCAAAGGAAATGTGGTTACGCCACATTATTGTATTGATGAAAAGTATGTAAACGTACAGTGGCGTATCTGCTATAAGGACCTGAGGTGTGGTCACAGCAAGGTGGGAGTCCTGTAAAATTCGGGGCGAGTGCACTTGTAAGGCACGCGAGGCTGACCCCATACCCACGTAGGAAATTAAGTGTTAGAATAAGTGACCAGATGTAAAAGGCCAGGGTGTCCTTATGTTGCAGAGGGTCTATGTTCCTGTTGCCGGCTGGTGACAGGAAACCTGCTGAGTACTAATAAACGCCAACCAGTCTCCAACCAGATTTATATGCTGTCGAAGATAACAGTAGGAGCTTTGGCGAGTGGTGAACTTGAAACTTTCTGCAACTACACATTGAAATATCTTACAACAAGGACTCCCAGGTGATGTGTTAGACATCTGGGGCATCTCTGACATTTTCTTGTGTTTCAAAACAATACACAGGACATTTATGGGGGTAGGATGAACTACAGCCCTCATCTACAGTGACTCTCCCTTTATATGAATAAAGTGAATTCTTTTAATATTTCCTACAGGAAAGACATATATATATATATAAATACATAATAACTTTTTAGTTATTGGGCAAATTGTCCCAAAATTTTAATTGTTCTTTTCTGTAAACTATCTTGTCCTTATTTTCAAAGACCTGTCCACAAGCTATGAATGGACAGGCAAAATAAATTGTAAAAAAAAAGATTTGTTCAAAGAAAAACTTAACTGCTAGTTTTATTATCTTCTTTATAGAAACTTCGTCGGCGTCTGTGGCCTAATGGATATGAACGCAGTTTCATAATCCAGATATACCAGGTTCGAAACCTGCTGCGGGTGGTTTGGTAGCAGATCGCTTTGTGTGGATTTTTAACAATGGTATAAGCGCCGTACCGTTCAGAAAGCAATGGCAAACTACTGAATGAAAAAAAATGCCTAGAAAAATCACAAACAGCCAATAAAAGCTGGGGTTGATTGCCACGTCCTGTAAAGGATAAGCAACTAACTTTATAGAAACTTAAAGTGTTTGACTGTTGTGTACCATCATTTCATTTCTCCCCTAGACACTAGGTACACCATACGCTAGAGCCAGAAGAGTGACCGTGTGAGACCTAGGGAGGTAGCTGTAGGTTCTCTGCACATAATTCATCATCATCATTTATAGAGTCAGAGGCCTACATGTGCTTGACCTCACACGGTTAAAGCAGACACCTTTTCATTCTTTTAGTATACCATCATAACCTCCCCAGCAAAATCGACTTTGCTACATAAATTGGGGGCTCGTCAGGGATCTGAATTTCTCTTAGTACTACATATATCGGGATCTGGGGTTTAGCATTAACAACAGTCTTATTTTCTCAGGGAATCTCCACACATATTATTACCCAAGATTTGGGAAGTGAAGAAAGTGTCAGAGCCCATATTTAATTAAATAAATTTATAATTAGTCAAAGATTTAGTTAGAACATTTTATATTTATCAGAATGGCAGATCTGGCCAAGTTTCGCTCTGCGGCTGTACAGACTGGTAAAGAGATGGGCATGGATGGACCAGAGTTGGTTCAATATGTAACTTCAGAGGTGGATAAATTTATTGCCCGGGAAGATAAAAGATTAGAGAAAGAAGCAGAAAGACAGTTGGAGGCTGAAAAAGAAATTAAGAGGCTGCAGATTGAGGCTGACAAGGAGGCTAGGGCATTAGAGGCTGATAGAGAGGCTGAGATAAAGAGGCTCCAATTAGAGGAGAAACGACTGCAAAGGGAAGCAGAAGAAAAAAGATTGACTGCCGAAAGGGAGGCAGAAGAAAAGAGATTGACTGCCGAAAGGGAAGCAGAAAAGGAGGAGAAAAGATTAAAGAGGGAGCATGAGCTACGACTAAGGGAGTTAGATTTTCAAGGCCATGCTCCTGAAAATGGTGCCAGCCCTTTTGGCTCAGATGCCACTGCTAGTCAGGGAGCCTCAACCTCAGCTATGGGTCTTCATGTAGACCATTTTGTTGAGAAAGACGATGACATCGAAGGGTATTTAAGCAGGTTTGAACTTTTAGCAACTACTTATAGGTTAGAAAGAGAAAGATGGGGGGTAAAGTTGTCTCAGGGACTTCGGGGAACAGCTTGTGAAGTGTTTTCCACAATGAGCAGGGATGACCAAGACAACTATGACATGTTGAAGAAAGCTCTTCTGTTAAGATACGAAAAGAACGGAGAGTTTTATAGAAAGAAATTTAGGAATGCCAGGCTACTGTCGGGTGAGACCTATCACCAGTTCTCCGCCCGGTTGGAAACTTATATGGAGAAATGGGCTACTTTGGGGAAAACCCAAGATCTCAAAGAGATGATACTCATTGAACAGATGAGAGAGTCCATGGCTCCAGACATGAGAAAGTTTCTCATGGAACAGGGTGCGGAGAGGCTGGGTGAGATAATAAATGTCGCTGAGAGGTATCAGGCAGCCCAGGCAGAGGTAGCTGGCACAAAAAAGAAACAAATAGATCAGAGTAAGGCCCCCCAAAACAATAATAAATTCGATAACAGAAATAAGCAGAACTTTGATAGGCCTCGAAATGAGTTTAAGAATAGGAAAGAGGTATTGTAAAAATAGTCGGATGGACAACCATAACACTGAAAATTGTGGAAGGAGACCTGTAGTAATGGCCACGCTCCAGGTCAGGTCGACTCCTAAAAAAGAGGAGGAACCACCAAAAACAATGTCTCGTAAACAGTGGAGAAAGGGACAGGCTGAAGATAGGTCACTGAAGCCGTGTTTTGAAAAACACCAAAAACTCCATACCCCTCCTAGGAAAGGAGACTTCTATTTGGATGATGGACTGCTTTGCAGGGCGGATAAAGCAGGATTATCCGGGTGTGGACAGGTAGTAGTGCCATCGAGATATAGGGCACAAGTTATGAGACAAACACATGTTCTAAATGGTGAACACCAGAAGATGGGTACCACATGCCAAAGAACATCTGTTGGATATTTCTGGCCAGAGAAGTTGATGACATAAGAAAATTTGTCGAGGACTGCGAACAGTGCAGCGAGAAAAATTCCACAGGGTGGAAAATTAATAACCAAATGCAAGAGAAGCATTATGGCAAACCGGGACCAGAAAATAAAGAGGGAACACCCACACGTGGGAAAATGAATCAGGACCTAGACACGCCACGGGGCAAAATTAGGCCTGGAAAGAAAAATAATTATAATAAAGTGGACAGAGGGGAATGGGAACCCCCGTTTCACAGACAGTCTTCGTTCAAATGTTTTACAATGGCTACTATGCAGCGAGTACAAAGAACTTTTATACCCCAGAATAAGCCGACGATCCCTCGGTTGGACTTATGTAAACTGGAGGACGAAAAAAGAGAGCGAAGTTCTCTCAATTTGAATTTGAACCTGAGGGGATACAACCCCAGGAAACAAATTGGTAGTGGTAGATTCTTGTGTGGTGACACAAGAAAGAAACGTCCGCAAAACGAAGCTTCCAATGTAAAGGACCTGACAAGTGCCATGAATACTAAGTCAGAAAAATTAAAAGTCCATATGTAACTCTGTTAAGGACCTGGACAGATGAGAAGGCAGAGGAGACTGTTACCTCATCATACCAATATGTGAACGAACTAACCACTCGTTTAAAAACTAGTTGGAAACTGGCAAATGAAAATTTGAGACAAGCCAGGAAAAAGCGTGCTGCTTATTATAATAAGAAAGCGAAGGATATGGAACTTGCTGTAGGGGAGAAGGTACTTCTTCTATTGCCAGGCAGCAACAATAAACTTCAGATCGTATGGCAAGGGCCATATACAGTTTTGGAAAAGGTATCCAGAACAAATTATAAGATAGACAAAAAGGGAAAAGAGAAAGTCTATCATGTGAACCTTTTGAAGAAATATCTGGACAGACAAATCCAGGAGGGAACACATTTAATGGCCTTGTCTATCGCAACCGAGATGAAGAATGAACCTCTCTCCTCGGTTGAATATCCACTGAAAACCAGTGAAACGTTTGCACCGGTGAAAATCAGTAATCACCTGACAAAATGACAGAAGGAGAAGGTTCAAAAGGTCATTGAGAAACATACAGATGTGTTAACGGATAAACCGGGGCAAACAAATTTGTTGTCATATGATATGAAACTACTAGACCCAGCACCCATCTGTATGAGGCCCTATTCTATTCCGTTCGCTAAGGAAAAAGCTTTGAAAGAGGAGATTGATTATTTGTTAAAAGAAGGGATTATTTCTCACAGTGAGTCTCCTTACCGTTCCTGTGTGGTTTTGTTGCGGAAACCATCAGGAGAACATAGACTGTGCATAGATTACAGGAAACTGAATGCTGTCACAGAAGGTCAGGTGGATCTATTACCTGATACTACTCAACTTTTTGCCAGGCTGAACAAGGTAAAATATTTTTCTAAGGTGGATCTTAGCAAAGGCTATTACCAAATTCCAGTAAAGCCTGAGGTTCGACCTTATTTAGCTTTTAGCACCTCGGAAGGTCATTATGAGTTCAATATGTTACCATTTGGTTTGAAAAATGCCCCGAGTGTGTTTTCTAGGATGATGCGAAAATTGCTGGATCCACTGCAAAAATCCATGTATTTCGAATTTTATGGATGATATCCTCATTGCTACGGAAACATTTGAGGAACACGTTACCTCTTTGAATATGCTGTTTGATAGACTCAGAGAGGCTAACTTAACCGCTAGGCCAACAAAATGCTGTATTGGTTGTAAAGAGTTGGAATTCTTGGGACATACAGCACATCAGGGTAGCATGACCCCTGATCCCAAGAATCTGGAAAAATTAAAAAGAGCACCTAGACCACAAACAAAAAAAGATGTGCGATCTTTCGTGTCTCTGTGTGGTTTTTACCAAAAGTATATCAAACATTTTAATTCTATATGTGCTCCTCTGACGGATTTAACTCGCAAAGGTCAACCTGATACTATAATTTGGTCAGCACAGTGTGAATTGGCTTACCAGGAGTTAAAAGAGAAGCTTACAAGCAGGCCAGTGTTGCAATTGCCTGACTTGACTAAAGAATTTATTGTGAGAAGTGACGCAAGCAATGTGGGCCTGGGCGCTACATTATTGCATAGGTCCTCCTCACAAGATGGGGAATTGAACCCAGTCGCGTATGCTAGCCGCAAGTTGAACAAGGCGGAAAAAAATTACTCAACCAGTGAAAAAGAATGTCTCGCTTTAATATGGTCTACAAAGAAATTCCAGATTTATTTATATGGCAGGACATTTGTGGTCCAAACGGACCATTCACCCCTCGTGTTCTTATCACAGGCCAAGCATGAAAATTCCAGATTATTGAGATGGTCTCTCCTGTTGCAACCATACTCATTTCTGATAGAATACATTCCCGGCCCTTTGAACGTTGGCGCAGACTTTTTGAGCAGACATCCTTGTGATGAAGATCAGAAAAACGAGTAAGACTTCATGGAGCAAAGTTATCTCGCATATTATAACCTGCAAATGAATGCATGTTTTAGGATGGGAGGTGTGTAGCAAAATCTGCGAGAATAGACGCTCAATTCAGTCAGATTTAGGCATAACACGATAATAAATACATTAGCCCGCATGTGTCTGACGGTTGGCATCTTCGACGCCAGCAGCGCTAGTTTTTGCACAGTGCTAAGCCTATAGACCGATTTCACGGTAATAGTCTGACACGCTTTTAGTTTCGTTTTCGAGAAACACTACTAATATTTAACATTTGCCCGATCTGCTGCATACACTTTGTAGTCTAGCCTTATAATTAACGTTTGGCGGAAGCGTGCCGCAAAATAACTATCTGAATTAACGCTTTCTGTCAACTTTAACGCAAAAATTTAGTAGTAATCCTTACATTGTTTGGTAGTATTACACGATACAATACTAATTATTAACGCCTATTCTTAACCCGCCCCGTCAACACCCCGCTTCGCTGACACAGTCTGCAATGCATATACACACACTGCGAAAAAGCCAGCCAAGGCAAAACCACGCAGACAATTTTATTTTCCTCCTAATGGTAGCATTTCTGACGTAACTAAAACAAGTTAGTTATTTGAAAAATACATGCTAGCGAGATGAGGGAGAGGAAAGATGGCGGACTTGTGTAAAATTTTATTTGACGATTGACTATGACATAAATTGGAAATTTTAAACCATTATGAAGTTCCCCATAAAAATTATATGGTAGTATGACGTAGAGTTCGCTAAGTAAGAATGTACTTTAAATAATATGATAGTCCCAGAATTAGATACGTTATTGAAGAAATACTAATATCTACGGACACTCGACCAGACAGACTGGCGTTCCTGCTTATGTTTTTTTAGTAATGTTAGGGGGACGCGAGCTGGGAAAAGAGGCAGGGAGGTACATTCAAATTCGCTGGGTAAACAGAGTATAAATGGGAAAGGGGAGCGGTAGGAAAAATGTAATCCTAAACGAAACATCTTTTTGTATTGGGCATGACAAAAGCAGACTGGCCAATCGACCACCAGACGCAGAAATTATTCGAAATTATTTTGGTTTTTCATTCAAACTGCTTTTGAATTCAAGTAGTCGAACGTTTCGATTGGCCAGTGCTAGTAAATATTAGCAAAAGGCTTTGACTATTCATTGCCAGTTGAACTAAAAATTGTATTAGATACGCTGAGAAACAGCTGTGTTAATTTTAAATTTAAATAAAGAATAAATTCACAGTCTGTGCAGTTCAGAGGAAGCTGAGGCCATTTCTTCACACAGTCAGCGTCATTTGTGTATATATATCTTGATTGTGGTAAGGATATTTTATGAAATTTAATATGTTTGGTCCAACTACAAAGTTAGATACTGCTATGGTGAAAAAGTGAAGGACATGCCGGAAGCAGACATTGTTGAGTCCTCACATTAAACGGTATCTAACTGATGTATGTTGTTATGATTATGTTGTCATATTATTGTATTAAAATAGATTAGTAAGCCTCTGTGTTCAATGAACACTGTTTAACATGCCTGAAGCAAATATATTTGAAAAGAAAAGAAGAGAATATCATATCAAAGGAAATGTGGTTACGCCACATTATTGTATTGATGAAAAGTATGTAAACGTACAGTGGCGTATCTGCTATAAGGACCTGAGGTGTGGTCACAGCAAGGTGGGAGTCCTGTAAAATTCGGGGCGAGTGCACTTGTAAGGCACGCGAGGCTGACCCCATACCCACGTAGGAAATTAAGTGTTAGAATAAGTGACCAGATGTAAAAGGCCAGGGTGTCCTTTTGTTGCAGAGGGTCTATGTTCCTGTTGCCGGCTGGTGACAGGAAACCTGCTGAGTACTAATAAACGCCAACCAGTCTCCAACCAGATTTATATGCTGTCGAAGATAACAGTAGGAGCTTTGACGAGTGGTGAACTTGAAACTTTCTGCAACTACACATTGAAATATCTTACAACAAGGACTCCCAGGTGATGTGTTAGACATCTGGGGCATCTCTGACATTTTCTTGTGTTTCAAAACAATACACAGGACATTTATGAGGGTAGGATGAACTACAGCCCTCATCTACAGTGACTCTCCCTTTATATGAATAAAGTGAATTCTTTTAATATTTCCTACAGGAAAGACATATATATATAAATACATAATAACTTTTTAGTTATTGGGCAAATTGTCCCAAAATTTTAATTGTTCTTTTCTGTAAACTATCTTGTCCTTATTTTCAAAGACCTGTCCACAAGCTATGAATGGACAGGCAAAATAAATTGTAAAAAAAAAAGATTTGTTCAAAGAAAAACTTAACTGCTAGTTTTATTATCTTCTTTATAGAAACTTAAAGTGTTTGACTGTTGTGTACCATCATTTCATTTTTCCCCTAGACACAAGGTACACCATACACCATACACTAGAGCCATAAGAGTGACCGTGTGAGACCTAGGGAGGTAGCTGTAGGTTCTCTGCACATAATTCATCATCATCATTTATAGAGTCAGAGGCCTACATGTGCTTGACCTCACACGGTTAAAGCAGACACCTTTTCATTCTTTTAGGATACCATCATAACCTCCCCAGCAAAATTGACTTTGCTACAAGATGGAAAAGCGGCTGGACCCGATGGCATTCCAGCAGAGGCCATAAAAGCAGATATCGACACGGCTACAGAGATGTTATACAAATTACTTGGTAAAGTCTGGGAAAAGGAAGAGATACCAACAGAATGGAAGGAAGGATATCTGGTTAAGTTGCCTAAGAAGGGAAATGTACAAGAGTGCACAAATTATTGAGGAATAATGTTACTATCAGTGCCAGGAAAAGTATTAAACAGGATTATCCTTGAGAGATTAAAAGAGTCCATAGACAAGAAACTGGGAGATGAACAAGCAGGTTTTCGACAAAACAGATCATGTACAGATCAGATAGCCACTTTGAGAATAATAGTTGAACAAAAGTCTGGAATGGAATTCACCACTATACATCGGATTTGTGGACTACGAAAAGGCATTTGACAGTGTAGACTGAGAATCACTTTGGAAATTGATGAGGCCTTTTGGAGTTCCCCTGAAGATCATTAATTTAATAAAGAAAACATATGAAGACATGACATGCAGAGTTCTTCACGAAGGACAGCTTACAGAACCGTTTGGGATAAGAACAGGAGTGCGACAGGGATGCCTCTTGTCTCCATTTGATTTCTTACTAGCAATATACTGGGTTATGAGATCATCGACAACACACAACAGAAATGGAATCCTGTGGACTCTGACTAAGCAGTTGGATGATCTGGATTTTGCTGATGACTTGGCTCTTCTCTCCCATAACCGTAATCAGATGCAGGACAAATTGAAAACACTCGATGAGAGGTCACAGCAATTGGGTCTGAAAATACACAGGGAAAAGACAAAAATAATGAGAATACAAGGTAAATGCAGGTAATGATAACAGGGTTGAACTTGAAGAAACACCAATACAAGATGTAGAATCATACACATATCTTGGCAGTAATATAGACAAAGTTGGAGGGACAGACAGCGATATCAAAATAAGAATACAAAACGCAAGAGGAGCTTTCATTGCATTGGGAAATACATGGAGATCAAGAGAAATCGGATCCAACACGAAAATAAAAATCTTCAACTCAAATGTGAAGTCAGTCCTATTGTATGGCTCTGAGACATGGAGAACAACAAAGACAACAACCAAAAAGTTACAGACTTTCATAAATGGGTGCTTGCGTAGAATAGAGGGATTAAAATGGTATGACAAGGTTACCAACGTGGAGCTGATGACAAGAACTAGACAAGTGCCAGTGGAACAGGAGATGAGAAGAAGACGATGGCGATGGATAGGACACACACTGAGGAAACCTTTTGATAGCATTACAAGGCAGTCTTTGTTCTGGAACCCACATGGTAAGAGAGGCAGAGGTAGACCAAGAAGCACATGGAGAAGAGAGCTGGAAACAGAGGTGAAAATGATGAGGAGAACGTGGAAAGAACTTGAGATGATGGCACGTGACAGGAGGACTTGGCATGTGTTTGTTGAAGGCCTATGCTCCTTTGAGAGTGGAGGGTTATGAAGAATATGTTTCATGTTGTTGAATGTAGCTTTGGCCATTCCTTTTCTCTTCTTGATTTCTGTTTCACATTTGCCATCTTTTGTTATTATATGACCAAGATACAAGTATGAGAAACTTTTGACTTGTTCCAGGATTTCCCCATTAATGCTTATCTTTAATGTGGGCTTATTGTATGGTTTGCTAATTATCATAGTTTGTGTTTTATCGATGTTAATGTCCAATCCATTTTCGTGACTTCTGCTGTTTACGTGCGTCACTAGTTCAAAAGAACATAGTACTTCAACTAACGTGTGTCAAGTCTTCGTTTCCTTTGACATAAGTTCTCTTTTCCACATGTTCTTTGGTCTTCCTCTACCTCTCCTACCCTGTGGATTCCAGAACAAGGAGTGTCTGGTAATGCTATTGACCGGTTGTCTTAGTGTGTGTTCTATCCAGAGTCTTCTTCTCATTTCTTGTTCCGCTGTCGCTTATCTAGTTCTTGTCATTGGTTCCAGTAAAGTATGGTTTCCAACAAGGTATTATATCCTTTTATATGTTCATAAATGTTCATTTTTCTTAGCTTGATCTCGTAAATTATTTTCCGTCACAATCCTAGATTTCTCTCTGCTGCTGAATGATTGAAAAGTAGCTTCCTATTTTAAAACTGTTATTTCTTCTCTGCTGTCCAACTTTTTTTTTTTTTTTTTTTTTAAATAAAATGTTGCCTCCTTTTGACGAGGTGCGTCCCGTTTTACCAAGGCGGTTATATTAGGGTTCCCATTCGTCCCGTTTTTCCCGGGACAGTCCCGTTTTTTTAATAAAATGTCCCGGTGTCCCGAATTTATTCCAAATGTCCCGCTTTTTAAGGGTCCTTCCTTAAAAAAAAATCTTTGGGTAACAGATTTTATTCCGTGTTTTAGTAGTGTTACTTTATCAATTTCCGGTTACAGTGGACCCTCGGTTTGAATCTCGAACAAAAATTCGAAAGTCGACCAAAACAGTTTTCAGTGAGCATCTACCGAATGATTTAACTACAGGAAGGCAGAAAAGTTTCTTACTACTACTGTGAGAAATCCGTTGCAAGAATTAGAAAAAGAAGGACACATAACAGTTGAAAAGTTTCAAAGCTATGCAGTAGATTTCTATGACACCTGCATTGAATATATTCAGGAGTGGTGTACACCATTTCTTACGCCTCTTCAGTCTATGGATTGGATCAATTTGAAGGGAAAGGAGCCTGTGACTTGGAATAACATCCAAGAAAGCTACATATTCACGAAGACAGTGTCACCAAATTTTACTGTGAATGAAGAGGACTTATTTGATGAGTTTGCATGTGTGAAAAAATATTGTGAAAGCAAATTTGATGTGTGGAGTGAACTGAAGGATCAAAGTGTCAGTGAAAAATGGTGTGAGATGTTCGCTCATTTTACAAAGCAGGATATAAATGCTGAGAACCTGAAATGCCTAGTTAGTTTTTGTTTGGCACTGCCAGGATCCAATGCAGCTGTTGAACGTATTTTTTCATTAATAAATGCGCTTTGGACAGACGAAAAAAAACAGACTTAAAATTGAGACAGTGAAAGCTTGCCATTATAAAGGCCAGTTTTAAGGATTTCTCTTATGCTGAGTTCTATGTCCAAATATCAGAAGAAAAAAAAACTTCTTGAACAGGCCCATAAATCTGATAAATATTCTGATGAATCTGAAATATAAACTTGACTATTGTGTATTTTTTAAAGGTGCGATTTTTCTAATTAAGTATGTTTGTAATTTAGAATTCTTTTTTAAAGTGGAAGTTGTGTTAGTTAATGTGTGTATTTTTATACCAGTATCTTATTTTAAGTGCAACATATAATATATAATAGATTTATTTGTGCTTTACCTTAATTTTTAATATGTCCCGTTTTTTTTACAAAATGTCCCGGGTTTTTTAGGTAAAAATTTGGAAATGTCCCGGTATTTGAACAAAACATTATGGGAACCCTAGGTTATATGCTAATTTATAAAGTAATATATTTGAAACTCATGTCAAGATAAAGTAGACTGTCACTTTTAATGCATAAAATGTTATGTCATGGAGGAAACGTGAGTCATGTGAACAGTAAATAAATAAGTAAATAAATAAATACAGGTAATTAACAGGTACTCGTTGGACGTCAAGAATGACACCAGGCAACAGAAAAAAAATGTAAGTCAAAGGCTTACCGGGAATCTAACCTAGGACCGACCAAACGGCGCCATCGCCTTTCTGTGAAGTACATCGTGAAAGGACGCTCAGCCCATTTTGCACCCCCAAAAAGTGCATTATTGGCTGAGGTCATTCTCATGAAACCCACACAACTGTCCCATTCACGTTACAATTTAGGTGAGATCAGGCCTGTTCATCACATGACATCATATCGAACATCAATAATTGATTTATATTTTAACTTACGTTTATTTGTATTTTGTTCCCGAAAAATACCGGAACATATATAACTCATAACTTAGATGTCATCTATTACTCATTATTTTTACATTTGTTTCGCGCATATTTGTTAGATTCTAGTAAGGATGTACAAATAAAAATATATTAAGTGATTTTTTTTAATTACCCTGAATGATTATTTATGTTTCCCTAACGAGCACTCTACAGCAGTGCGGAAGAATCGAACCAGCAGCCCACAATGCTATTTCTTAGCACACATATTTATTTAGCATTAAGCGCTACACTTTATTCCTGTAGGCTGTTCTGTTATAACTGTGGCACAAAGATATGTCCACCTCATCCCTACTCTTCCATCCTCCTGGATACAATTTCAAGCTAGGTAATGCGATTTGAAGCTCTATTGTCCGCGCTGTGGAAACTCATCTTGAGTTCTTGATGGACGTTCACGAGCAATTTTACTTTTTGTTTCTGAAGCCACTGAGGAAAAACTAAGCTCATTGTTTGAATGACATGCTGAGCGAAAATGTCTGTATCTTTATATGTATGTCTGTATCTTTGTATGTATTATCTCTTTATCTATCTATCTATCTATCTATCTATCTATCTATCTATCTATCTATCTATCTATCTATCTATCTATCTATCTATCTATCTATCTATCTATCTATCTATCTATCTATCTATCTATCTATCTATCTATCTATCTATCTCTCTGTCTGTCTGTCTGTCTGTCTATTTATCTATCTGTCTGTCTGTCTGCCTGTCTGTTTGTCTATCTGTATGTATACCTAAATGTATTTATGTCTATCTATCTATCTATTTATTTATCCACATATATATGTCCGTCTCTCTGTCTGTGAGTGATATATATATATATATATATATATATATATATATATATATATATATATATATATATATATATATATATATATATATATTTATCTCATAATGTGTGTTTTTTTATCTATTTATCTTCTGCCTGGTTGTCTGTCTCAGTGTTTTTCATCTTATCCTTCCGTCTGTCCATCCAAGTATCTGTCTGTCAAGATATAAGTCTTTCTTTGTGACTCCCTGAACGTATGTCAATTTACCTACCTATCTATCCGTCCGTCTGTTAATCGTCAATCTTTTTCCAAATATATGTTTATGTGAGTCTGTCCGCGCATTTGTTTGTCTGTCTGTCTTTGTTTCTGTCTCTGTTTGCCTGCCTGTTTTTCTGTCTATCTTTCTGCAAATGTGTCTGCCCATCTGTTCTTAATTTGTTTTTAATTTGCATTTCTGACTAATTACAATAAAAACTGCAATTCTTCCAGTAAGTTCTATCTCAGAACGTAGATCATTACCTATCCCAGAATGGCAAACCGTGTGGTTTGGTTTGGTTTGGTTTGGGTTTACGGGCTATCTTCATTGAACACGAACAACTCAATCAGTGCTCCGATCTCCTTCCTTAGATCACACAAGGAGGATCTCAGCATAGTGTACGAACTCCGTAGCACTGGCGAGAATCCCAGTGTGTGAATATAGGAACAACACATTCTATAAATGTTTTTATGGTGGGTAGGTTTCTAATGTTTAAATTTTGCCAGGGCAGCGGCCCACAACCGCAAACGGTTTAAAGGACCCCCTATTCTCAGCCAGGACACGAGTACCTATATTCTCAACCTTCTCCAAAAATCTGTTGATCAATATCCAACCAAACCGTCATCCCCTGTTTAGCTACAAGATCGATCAACGCGTATTGATCGGTCATAACGCAGCATGGAAGTTAGCCAAGGCTAGAACGCGCGGACAGGGCCTGGATCCCAAGACGGTTAAGCAAGCTGCATGTTAGCTTGATATATTCCAGCTATTGTGGCCCTTTATTTTTCAGGTTACTGTCACTAACGTATCAATGATTTTTGCTAGTTAGAATGTCTCAAGAGGAGCAATATGACTGCACGGTCTTCGTGAATTTATTTGATGGAGAAACTGCATGACGATATTGTTGTAGTCATTGACAACTGTATAACTAACTTCACATTTGTCAGTTCATGAGATAGAGTTACAACGGAGGCCCGACAGGGGAGTAAAGAATAGTAACACTGTTCTCTACCAAGCATGTCGTAGAAAGCGACTAAAAAGGGTTAGGCATGTGACAGGTTAAACTATCCTGTAAAAAATGTTAAACCACAAAACGTTCAACAAACATGAACAAGTCAATTAAGGAGCCATCTAAGACAGGAGAAGGTCTTCTCGCAGGGAGACGTATGATGCAACACGGAGAAAGCCGACAGGAGTCTGTGTTGCTGATTGATCTTTTTTCTAGGAGAACCTCCAGATGTGGCATCTTAAATGAACGAGGGAAAACGGCACAGGTAACAGCAGAAAAGAGGGAATATAAGATCGACGTCCTGGGACTGCGTGAAACAAAGCGGAAGGAGGTAGATAGGAGGGAACTCAGTACAGGTGAGATGGTGTTGTCCTCGGGGCGTGAAGAAGGAAATTCACACCATAGTAAGGGGTAGCTCTTATGTTATCTAAAGCACGGCGCTTTGCGAGCGACACTTTAGTTTTTCTTGACTGCGCTATTTATAGCTTTCGTGACAGAGGTCACGGGGTCATCTTCCTAACGGGAAAAAATGTGGCGGTGTTTACTTTTGATAGTGGTTAATTAATGCTTTTAGGCAACTTTATTATTATACCAGCTTTAATTTTGCGTTAAGCGAGACTAGAAATGTCAGAGTAAATTTTAGAACAAGAACAAACATTTTATCACAATTAGAACAGCAGATGTAATAGTCTGAAATAGTGTAAAATTTACGTTTTTTTAATGTGTTGTTATGGTTTCTTTCTTATGCAATTAAACTAAAACGATCCCAATCAACAAGCAAAACAATTATAGAAATCAAAAGTAGAAAACCTGCAGAAAATGGATATCATAGTTTTGTTTTGGATTCATGCGTCAAACATGAATTATTGAAATGTTAAATTGCAAGTCCACATTTATTACCTTAAAATAACACACCCAATTGTGCCCAAAACATGAGAGCTAACAATTATCTCTCAATCATACATCACGATGGTCATGTAAAATTAGTATGGTCATGAGTAAAACGAAATGTTCAATTTAATAAATAAAACATACACATATTAAATGATTTCCACACTCTGTTAATTCAGTAACACTCTCACGCAACAACTGCCATAATTTGCTCTAGCCCCAAAATTTCGCTCAATTATCATTCAAACTTCCCTTTTTTTATAGGAGGAATCTGTACATTCACAGATGGAGAAATTTGTAACAAATGAGTTTCCATTATAAATTTTAAATTGTGAGGTTGTATTTTTAATACCGCTGGCGCGTCTTTCAATTTTAGAAATAGTGGAATGTACAAATTCTCCTCCTTGCTCTCCATGCATGCCCATTCCAAAGCCATTAGTTCTGATCCAGTCTGCACAATGTTTTTCTAATATGTGCTGTTTAGGAATTGTCTTATTGGGTAATAGCTTACTGAACAAAGACATATATGTCTCTATTAATGCTGTTATTGTTGATATTGATTCTTTACTAATAGGTTTACTGTGTGATATTTTGTTGTGTACTTTCTGCTTCGTTCAGTGAGTTGAATTGTTCTCTGGCAATAAAAGCTATGTAAGTTATATCTTGTTTGTTTGTAATTTTCAGTGTTTGTGTAATGATTACTCTTGTAAGATTTTTATAAACTTTTTGTGTGAGATATCTGTGGCAGTGATTCCATCTGAATGCTATGCTATAATAAGCCTGTGGTATGATTTTGTGTTTGGCTAGTTCCTTGTCCAAGTGTGAGCAAACTGGACCAGACCTACCACACATATCTTGAAACTGAAGTTTGGCCAGCGCATCTTGTGCATTTTCAAGTTTAACATTAAAACTATCTGTCTCCTCCTTATCCTCACAAAGTTCAATACCTGCCTGAAAAAATTCAATTTTAGCTTCTAATTCTTCTATCTGTTTCCAGTTCCTACCAAATCTCTTCAAGTTCTTAATAGTACTAATGTTTGTCTCTTCCGGATTCTAAAATATCTTGGTGACTATTGTTTCGGCTACCTGTTCTAGAAGTCTGTGGTGTTTCAAAACAATGCCTAATAAAATATGAAAGTAAGGAGGAACTACATATTCAATTTCAATCTCTAACATTGGTTTGTGTAAACAATTATCGTAACGTGCCACTTGCCTTTTATCCCCTTTCCCGTATTTCATATATCTATTGTAATCTCTTATCAACATGGCCAAACATCGTGGTTTGCAAGTAGTATGCTCTCTGGATGTCTTTATTTCCTTGTTTTGATTGTCTTCCAAAGAACACTAATGGAACAGTCCTTGTCTCACACACAATAAAAAAAGACATTCATATTATTAATACAAGATTAACAAGACTTGAAAGATAGATCAAAGTATGTGGAAATAATCTATAGCTTTACATGTTTTCTGACGCCTATATACGTAGCTAAATATGATTATAAATGAATGAAAATTCAAAAACAGATAGTACTTTACAAAAAGTTATTTTTTTACAACCTTATTTAAGATTTGCGAGTATCAGGAATGCGTTTACAAATATAAAAGACCTTTAAGTCTAGGCAATTGCTAGTCATCATAATCATCATCATCATCAGCTTTCAAGTCCCTATCAGAGTCAGGTACCCATTTACAGCTGGTTAGACTGATGCGTGACACCTGTTCCCTTCCTCGCTGCCGTTGCCTTCTCTAACTCAAGATCAGAGTCAGGTACCCTTTTACAGCTGGTTACACTGATGCGTGACACCTGTTCCCTTCCTCGCTGCCGTTGCCTTCTCTAACTCAAGATCAGAGTCAGGTACCCATTTACAGCTGGTTAGACTGATGCGTGACACCTGTTCCCTTCCTCGCTGCCGTTCCCTTCTCTAACTCAAGATCAGAGTCAGGTACCCATTTACAGCTGGTTAGACTGATGCGTGACACTACCAAGCTCGAGAGGTGGGGCCTACGTAGCTATAAATGCGTGACACCTGTTCCCTTCCTCGCTGCCGTTGCCTTCTCTAACTCAAGATCAGAGTCAGGTACCCATTTACAGCTGGTTAGACTGATGCGTGACACTACCAAGCTTTGAACCCGAAACCCGGTAACTTATTGCGGTAGTGGAGCGTTAGAGACTTCACTATACTAGGTTGATAAGGGTGGTTTTAGGCTGACTACTGACCACTAAAGATGATAAGCCACAATCTGGCCACTATGAACATTTACAGGTATAAGTCCAAGTCGTTGTTAATTTGTAGCCAAGTAAGTACCACCCCTATAGACACCAGGAATATATATATATAAGCTGTGGTGATGGTGTCTTGTCTGGTTTGAAGTAGGTTGCCGTGTGTGTAGGTGTGACGTAGATTCACAGTTCCACAATACAGGAGTTATGACATGTATAAGTCATAGAAATGTTATAACTGCTGGTGACGTTTCCATCATTTATTTCGGACGCCACAATGACAGATAATGGTACATCCATTTCACAAAAAGTCATGGACATGACAGTTCATAGTATTCAGCATTAATAAAGTTTCTTCATGGATCTGCATACATTCTCTAAGTTGATATAGGTAATCCTAGCTGACGATAGCCTCAGCTTCATATCATAAATATTCATAAATATCAGTACTCCTCTCTGATGCTGGCAGATCAGATGTACAAAAATAAGTCTATTACTGTCCGCACGAGAATGGCATTTCAGGAGTACAGGTCAAGCTGACCTTTATAGCATCCCTAAGTCTAACCCTCGACATAGGTGCAATCGCTGGCATAGCGAAGATCCTAGAACATAGAAATTGTTCTCTGGGCCTAGAGCGACCCGTATATATATATATAGATCTCAGGTATGAAGATACCTGGGGTGTAATTCCTAGTAGAAGAACCTCTCCTTTCTGTAACACACAAGCGAGCAGAGAACGACAAAATGTCAAACATCTAGGTAGATCACAGAGTTCAATAAAGGAGGGTATTACTTTGCTTCAGAATCAACACCACAAAACATACGCCTCTGATCAAAAAATTTAAAGTGTACAATTCATACAGATTAATTACACACAGTCTTAGAAAAATTCTGTGCGTAACATAGGTCCAGCATCGAGAGGTGGGGCCTACCTAGCTATAAATGGGTACTTAACTTTGAGTTAGGGAAGGAAAAGACAGCGAGGAAGGAAACTGGTCTCCCCATCTCTCGATGCTGGACCTAGTGTAGTGAAGTCTCTAACGCTCCACTACCGCAATAAGTTACCGGGTTTCGGGTTCAAAGCTTGGTAGTGTCACGCATCAGTCTAACCAGCTGTAAATGGGTACCTGACTCTGATCGTGAGTTAGAGAAGGCAACGGCAGCGACTTCCCTTGTTTCCTGTGTACCGTTAACTTGTAGAACTGATTCAATACCGTTTTATTGGTTTATAAACTTAAAATACGGGGGGGGGGGGGGGGGTGGGGGGGGGTCTGTCGTAAACATGTCAACTATGAATGCACGAGGAACGTTTTTTTTTTTTTTTAACTTGCCCTCCCAAATCACAATGTGAAATCAACCTTTTTCAGTCAAGAAAAAGTACAGTTCTCAGTTTGGGTAATAAATTTCCAGAAATTGATTTTAGCGGTGAATAACGCACAAGAACCCGAGTTGTGTAATGATTTATATAATTACCGATTTTACACACACATCAGCTGATCTTCCCCACCAAAACTAACCGCAGACGTTAACGGTGCGCAGGAAGATTTATTACCCGGTGTCAGAATTCCGGTCACCGAACTAAAAGAGCGCTCTGGTATAAGGTACAAACAGCCGTGAAAGAAGCACAGAAAGAACTCATTGAATGGAAAGCAGTGGTATCCAGAATCATAACAGCAACTTTCAAAACAGCTACAAATGAAAAAAAAAGGTAAACGTCATTCAATGTTACTAACCAATGACAAAGAAGAGTCTGTGAAAGAACTATTTTACACCAGACTACAAGATATTATGGATAAAATAAAAAGAAGAGACATCACAGTTTTCATAGGTGACATGGATGCAAAGATAAGTATAGTCAACGCCGGGTTTAAAGAAATTATGGGAAAACATGGGCTAGGAATAATGAATAAAAATAGGGAACTATTCACAAACTTCTTCTTCTTCGATCCTTAACCACCGACCGTCAAAGCAGTCAGTGGCCATCACGCCTAGTGGCGTCTTGTAGGGCAACAACAAATTGATTCCACTTTGCAGGGTCGGTGGCCATCCTTCGTACAGTGCCCCAACTCTGGTTCATTCTTTGCATCTCAGCCTCCACAGTCCTCCGCCAAGTTGTTTTTGGTCGGCCTCTCTTTCGCTTTCCTTCAGGGGTCCAAAGCATAGCTGTTCTTGTGATGGCATCGGGGTCTCTTCTGAGGACATGACCAATCCAGCTCCAGCGTCTGCCAGCTATGATGGTATGCATGTCCTCTTGCTTGCTGCGAGTAAGCAGATCTTGGTTGGTGATGGTATTCGGCCAAAAGATTCGGTGAATTTTTCTTAGGCATGTTGTGTGAAAAGAGGACAATTTTGACATTTCCTTCTCTGTGACTCTCTAGCATTCCGCACCATAGAGAAGCACAGAAAGCACGCAACTCTGGTATAATCTTAATTTTGTGCTTGTGCTGTATTGGGAGGACTTCCAGATGTTATTTAGGCTAAAGAAGGCTGTTCTTGCCTTATTCATTCTGATGTTGATGTCTTTGCCTGCCCCACCGTCTGGTGTTACTATGCTTCCTAGGTATGTGAAGGTATCTGTCTGTACCAGTTGCTGATTCCTTACTGATATAGGCTCATGTATTCACAAACTGCTGTGCTTCAAATCAACTGGGTATAGAGAATACACAAGGGAACATGGATATCACCAGATCACAGAACAGAAAATCGGATTAATCATGTATTCATAAAAAGAAGTTTAGATCAGCATTGCATGACGTAAAGGTATATAGAGGAGCAGATGTGGCATCATATCACCAACTTCTGATAGCCAAAGTAAAGATGAAACTCAAGAGATATAGAACAGTACAAAGCCACAGACAACAATTTAATGTAGGACATCTAAGAAATCAAGAAACAAGAGACAAATTTACGGTCACAGTATCCAACAAATACCAAGTGCTCCAACAGCTGGAAAATGTAGCAAATACAGAAGACTACTGGCAGCAAATCAAAACTATATGGTGTGGTGATTTTAGAGGTTATTGATGTTAAAAAGTAAGAGTCAACAGAGTGAGGTCAAGCTATGTAAGTCCCTGAGTCTAACAGTTGATGATGATGATGTATTCTTAGGGTACCTAACCGCTACCACTCTCAGATCTCACTCTGTGTAATATTTTAGGTTCTATTATGTTATATGGCTACGTGTCTAGGGTAATGTATGTGTGGTGATATGATGATAACTTAAACACAACTGTAACTCAATATAATGAACTTAAGTAAGGCAGTGGTTAAACTTATAAAATTACTTTACAATTTTTATTTTCCTGATCCTCAAATTTTTTTTTTTTTTTTTTTTTGGAAACAGGAATGTTCAACTCAAAAGAAATATGTTTATATACAAATTTAAATAAATACAAGTTCTTGTCCAATAAATGTTATTACTAAAATGTTTCTATAATTGTATCCCCTGCTGAAGTAATAATGTCTTAAGAGAGGTCACTAGTGTGAGGAACTGGTCTTCTCATCACGTCACAAGAAAGTTTATTGAAAGTGTGGAGAATAAAATATAATGAGATGTCATGAGCCCTCAAGATTTGGGCTTATCTTATTTTTCAGTTGAAAGTGGATGGCGTGCTGGAAATACTGCACACTCTTTCACAGCAGTGTCTTCTGGAGGCGGCTACTACAGTTTGACTTCAAAGTATAAGCAACCGGCAAGTTGCCTCGTATTTTGCAGCTCCAGGTTATGTCTCACGTGGTAATAGGTGATGCAACCAGCAAATAATGAATCATTCACACAATGAACCAGATGACTAGCAGAACGATGGCACAAAATTCCGACTGCTGTCGTCCAGAAGGTAAAACTTATTCAGAAAAGCTCCCCTTCTGTTCTCATCTTGGCACTGCGGTTATAATTTTCAAATGGCGTTCTAGCCTAGAATGCGTTACATGTTATCAATCCCACTAGCCAATGAAAGAACGCGTCCAAAATTTGACTCTTTTGAAAACCCCAAACATTGAGTGTTAATCACTGCGTTTGCTAGTCTTCTTCTTCTTCCTTCTTTCTTCTTCCTCGTTCGTCCTGAAAAGGACGGTGGTTGCGTTGTGTCTGTTTACGCCTAAGCTGTGATATCTGCACCTTTCGGTCGACACATCCGACTTCTGCACGGCATTTTTTAGGACCGCGTTTGCCTTCCCATTGCGATCCACACTCGCTCAGCCAGACTGCACTGCTGCAGACTGTTTCCAGGACCACCACGTGGAGGTGGAGTGCGGTCTTGACCAGCTCTGACTCGCTGGTCCTGACGCAGGCAGTCAAGCTATGAGTCGCTGACTGCGGTCTCTATTGCTGAACATCTATTGCAATCACAAGCAATCAACCCAGCAGACTCAAACTCAACTTACCTTATCACTATAGTTACAAGCAATCGACACAGCAGACTCAACCATGAACCTACCTAATCACTTAAGTTACAAGCAATCAACATAGCAGACTAAAAATTGAACATGCTGTATTTTAAATATCATCACTGTCATTATTGTAAATGCATATGTGGACCACAGGGCAAGATATCAGGGAGAAAGCAATGTCTACTGTGCCTCTTCAAGCATTTTGTAAAACAAAAGTTTGCTAGTCTGATTTTATTTATTTTTATTTCTGTCACATCTCAGCCATTTATGGACCGATTTCAAAAGTTAAAATTGATTATTAAACTGCCCTTTGGTCTCTATCATCCTATCTAGTTTTCATCTAACTATTCTTCATCGTTTTCATCTATGTAATTTTATTGCAATTATTTACTCTTTCTTCCTAACCAAATAGATTTTCTAAGGCAAGATGAGGGAAATTGTTACGGTAAGATATTAAATAATATTAGCGCTATCATTCAGAACATCCCTTTTATTTACTCTCTTTATTTAGAAAGCAATACATTATCTAAGCTTTTCCCCCTCCGCCCCTCACAGATTTGGTTTTAGTTTCATTTTCAAACGCATAAGTTAGGCTTGTTTTTTTTCTTTTTAACCCACCCTTTCCCCTCTCTCCCTTTTCAAGACGAAGTAACAAGTTGGTTTTCTGCCATACTTTCCGGCTTTTGTCATAAAATATTGGGAAGGGTAACGCGAGCTGCGTGTGTGTTTGGGGGATGGGAGTCACTACGCTTGGTCTTAGAAAAATTCAAATCTTGTGCCAATCGTGGACTGTTTTGTTAAGCGATGGCCTTGATGCAAAATTTCAATTATTGTAGTTATTTATAGTTACAACTTCACTAAATATTAGGGGGGTGTGTATGCGTTTGCGGGTGGTAACCCTTTTAAACGATAATAGTAAAAAAATTTCAAATATTGTGTCCAATTTTTAGCGGTACGATTGACCTTGTCGTTGGCAATTTTCAAATATAGAATGTTTATAGGGTGTAATTTTTCGTTACTAAATTTTTGAATCGGGGAATTTGAGCGGGGTGGGTACTGTTGCGGCCCGTTTTCTACTTCAGTTGTCGTTGTGGAAGGCTATTGTTTCTTATTGATTCAATAGGCCTCTTAGTTCTGGTCATTTGATTCATTAATTCTTGATCGTGCTATTGTTGGAATAATTACGCGAATGTGGGTCAATAACATTCTGTCTGTCACAAGGTTTGAACTCAGTACCATAATTGTTGAATTTGTAACTTCAATGAACGTGATAAGTCTCTTCTCGAGTCCACACAATTTTTAATATACATTTCAAACATTAGACAGTCCATGGAGGTTGATCATAAAAACATTATATATTAGAATTGAATCCTACATCGTAAATGCTATCCATGCATTACAGTCCTGGTCCAATAATATGCAATACTATAGTCAGAACGTCGTAACTATATGTACGCGCGGTTGGGACACCCAACGGCCGACAGTGAGATTAGACGTCTGGCGATATAAACGAATATGGACTATAAATTCATCCTTCCTTGACTTTAGTTAATTTACTAACCTCGATACATTCCTCTCTTCATAATAATATAGGACTGACCCATGTCCGTACTGCAATAACATATGTGCGGCAATATCATGCCTACTACTGGAAGGATTATGGGACACGTCTTCTTAGTTCGACGGTCATGCAAAAAAGGGTCCCGTCTCTTGGTCACGGTGCGTGACTACCAACGCTGAAACGTCACAGCGTTCAATAGGCTAATAATATTTTTTTACATTACATTAAACGTTGTAACCCCTAAAATCGCATGCTGCTAACCTCTAGCAGACAATGCCAATTAAACTACCGTAACAATTCCCTGTCCACCGGGGGAAAAAATCTATTCGATAGATTTTTTTTTTCAAAAACCTATCTGAATGAATAATATCAAAAATTTAACAAAAATGCGGCATATGGCCTACGATGTTCTGTCTAGAACAATGTCGTGGTCATGTCGACTAACTAACAGTCATCTCATATATTAATTATCATCTTATACATAAATGTTATACATAAATTTTATATGAACTAAAAGAGAATGTCTAATGTTGATATCTAATTATTTAATTAATTTAAAATATGTCGCAATGAAATGTCACGTCAGACTAATCTAAAGAGTTAAAATTAAACTAATTAACTATACTGAGTGTGTAATAAGAATTAAGTTGTTGAAAATCTAGTACAAGAAAAATGAAAGAAGATGTTAAAGAGAGAAATAAATAAATAAATGAGAAATAAAGTAGAGAAAGAAAATAATGTATAAATTTAACTTAGTTAACTTAATTAAGTTATGTGTTAAGTTTTTTTTTAACTAATTTAAATAATAATGTAGTATGTAAAACATTTCTATATTTTTAGTTACATACAATAATATTATCTAAGCATCATATTTTTATTTTTTTCTTCACATTCCATATTTAATTTTTCCATTATTTCAACGACTTAATTAAAATTAATTAACGTTGGATATGATGATCCATTCGTAGGCTTGATCCTTGTGAATTCCGATTAGAAAAAATGTTTAAGTGTTCCTATTCATAAGTATTGACGTTCTTGACAATAGTTCATGTCACATCCTGAATTACTTCGATAGCATTTCAATTATTTTCACTTGATTCACGAAATAGTTTCAAATAGTTTTATCATGAATGGAATACAAGCAAAGTCCTGGCGTAAATACGAACATAGTGTCACTTGATTTCATTCATTTCGTATAGAACATGTCTTTAGTGAGCGGATACGTTTATTGTAGGCAATGGTTACTTTCTATGTCGAAAAGCAATGTATTTTGGGTAAGTATCTGCGACGTTATTATTGTTCATTACTCGACATCGGAAGGGTTTCTCGAGGGAGTATCTGCCAAGACGTTCTCTGCTCCTGAAATGTACTCGATGGAGAAATCAAAAGGCTGAAGGAGAATAGCGAATCTGGTGAGCTTTGGACTTTTATGATTCGCCCGTCGTAGTGATGCTACGGCTTTTTGATCTGTCTGGACCACGAATGGGGCTCCCAGCAGAAACTTCTCCAACTTTGTTATCGCCCATACAACTGCCAACAATTCGCGGTCGACAGTGGAGTATTTCACCTCTGGTGGTTTCAGTTTATGTGAGACATACAAGGATGGATGGAGGATGTCGTCATGATATTAGAGCAAACATGCGCCAATTCCGTAATTACTCGCATCTGTGCGGAGAAAAAACTTTTTGGAAGCATCAGGTAGTCTCAAAATTGGTGGATTTGAAAAAATATCAATTATTTTAAGGAATACTTTATTACACTCACTAGTCCATGTCACCTTCACTGGCATGTTCTTTTTTAATAGAGACGATAAAACAGCCGTGATGGATGACAAGTTAGGTACAAATCTGCTGTAATATTGGACTAGACCTAACAAGCTTCTAACCTGTTTCTTCGTTTGAGGAACGGAAACGTTCAAGATTTTAGAAACCGTACTAGGTAGTGTTTGGATATATCCTGCTCCAGTGATGTGTCCCAAAAAAGTTATTTCATGAAACGCTACTTGTAATTTTGTGGGTTTCGCAGTTAAATTATTCATTCTTAATGTGTCCAAAACGTATTTAAGACCCGAAAAAATGTTCCTCAAACGATGAACTAAATAAGCATATGTCGTCTATGTATGTAATGATGTCTGGTCTACCTGAAAAAATGTGTCGCATCATGCGAACAAAGGTAGCTGGAGCGTTAACAAGCCCAAAAGGCATCACATTCCACTGGTATAGACCTTGCGGAGTGGAAAACGCTGTGTAGTATTTAGCTTTTTCGGTTAGTGGTATCTGCCAATAACCTTTAGTTAAGTCTATCTTAGTGAATATAGTTGCGGTAGATAGACGTGGCAGTAAGTCGTCGAGAAGTGGGTGTGGTTCGCTATCAACTATAGTTTGTGCATTTAATTTTCTATAGTCGACGCATAGTCTAATATTATTGTCCTTCTTTCGGACAATAACTAATGGAGAAGAAAATGGGGAATTACTAGTTTCAATAATTCCTAAAGATAACATCTGTTCAAGTTCCTTAGTAGTTTTAGTAAGAAAGTGTAGAGGAACAGAATATGGATGTACCCGAATTGGAGTATCATCGTTAAGAGTGATGTCATGACTAATGACTGATGTGCGACCTGGAACGTCGGTCAACACATCTGGATAAGATTGTAGAAGCTCAGCAATCTGTTGATGCTGTTGCGGTGTAACCGACGAAGAGATGGTTACGTCCCGCCAAGATTCAGTAGATTGTACTACAGGTACAGGTAATGCCAACTGTACCTCATGAAAAAGAAGATTCTTCTTCCTGGATAACAGACAAATTAGAATAGTGACATGTAGGTACGAAAGTGTCATCTAGTTCATGAAAAATAGCTTGTAGATGTTCAGGACGAGTATGAAATTGTTTGAGCATATTTATGTGAAATATTTTGTGATGTCCCTTAATGTCCAGGACATAATCAACATCAGAAATCTTATTGATAACCTGGTATGGATCATTCCACGAGATGAGTAGTTTATTATCGTTATGTGGCAATAACACATAAGCTTGATCTCCTGGAAATAATTGACGTAATCGTCTACTACTGTTTTGGAAAGTTCTAGCTTTCGCTTTAGCAGCCTCAGATGAAGCTGTTGCCGTTTTGCAGGCATCAATAATATTATTCCGGAGATTAATTACATACTCATAGGATGACTGGGTATCCTGAGTCATCTCGGAGTCAATCAATAAGTCTTTTATTAGTCCCATAGGACCTCTTGGTGGAGCGCCAAAGACTAATTGAAACGGAGAGAAGCCAGTTTGTTCATGTGGCACCTCTCGATAAGCGAATAACACGGCTGGGAGTACTCTGTCCCAGTCCTGTGGATGGTTAACTGTAACTTTATGTAACATTTGTTTGAGTGTGCGGTTAAGTCTTTCTACTGCACCATTACTCATTGGGTGATAAATGCTGCTGAGATTTCTATCTATATTCCAAGTCTTCATTACTTCTGTCATAGTCTCAGATATAAATTGAGATCCATGATCTGATAAAAGCTTCCTAGGAAAACCTACTCTAGAAAAGATCAGGTGTAGTGCATCAGCTACATCTGTGGTGGTGGTGGTTTTCAATGGGATGGCTTCTGGCCATCGTGTGCATAAATCGATGCAAGTGAGAACAAATCTATGTCCTCTGGCTGATGGTAAAAGTGGGCCAATAATATCAATGGCCATCTTGTCAAAGGGTCTCACAGATATGTCACAAGCCTGAATAGGCGCCGTGTGAAAGGCTCCTCGTGCTTTCACTTCCTGGCATATCGTACAGGAGCGTACGTACTGTGAAATATCTCGTGATACTCCCGGCCAAAAAAAAGAAGATAATACTCGAGAACGTGTCCGAGTATATCCCATGTGACCTGCGCACTTAGAATCGTGTGCGTGTTGAAGTATGTACCGTCTAAAAGCAAAAGGTACCATGACCTGTTGTCTTATTTGAGTTTTATCCATAAAACATCTTAGTAATATGTCATTTTTAATAATAAACCAATGATTATTATTATTGTTCATAGCAGAATTGTCAACTTTGTTGACCAGTGCAAAAATTTTTTTTAATGATCTATCTTCCTTCTGTTTTGCAGCAAAGGATGCTCGATCAATCGAAGAATGAACCTCAATATTTTCATGTTTGTCTGTTTCCCTTTTTTCAGTATCCATAGTCTCTAATTGTTTAGTCTGTGCTCTTGTTATTACTGCATTTCCAATGCATAGATTATTTTTTTCCCATTCAATAATTTCTTCTGGTGTGCAATCTTTACTTCCATGTATGCATCCCACCATAAGGTCGGCAATTGGGTTCCTTAACATGCATGCTTTAACGTTGCCTGTGAAAAAAGGTGTATTAATATGTATAATAGCAGTTGGATAACATTCTATTGTTCCTCCAAAAGTCATGCACCTGACATGTTCCCCAGTTGCACAATTAGGATGAACAAGTGACTGACGGATTCCGATCGTTGTCGATCCAGAATCTCTTAAAACTGAGACGACGGATCCATTAACTTTTCCTCTGTTGAAGATCAGCGAGCCTGTTCCGTCATTGACTGCGAGACTGACTTCTGGGAGGATGTGTCCGCAGTTCAGAACCGTCTCTTTTGCCTTCTGAAATATAAGATTACATTCTGGGCAACTATTTGCCACGTTATAATTCATTGCATAACATGTAGACGAAGACTGTATTCTGTTATTAGTAGGTGAACTCTGAACCCCAGGGGTTGTAGCATTAGTAACGGCTGCCCCTGTATTATGATTATAATTTGTCGATCTACGAGAATGAGAACGATGACGAGAATAATCAGTTGAATTATCCCGTTGTCCCCTATTGTAACTGTTATCTCGGTGTCTCGAGCTATAATTATTGTTGTTGTTCCAATTGTTACCATTATTATAGTTATATGACCGATTATAACTTGAGTTACGTGGATTATTGTTTTATCTGGACTGAGGTGAATAATTTCTATTGTGTGGTCTTCCTCTATTAAAGTCATTGTTAAAACTATTACGTCCCTTATGACAATTAATGTCATAGTTTCCTTTGAACCTACCTCTGTCTACACTGTGTGTTCTTGGTTTGTTATTATTGTGATATGCCATTTTGAAGGCTACAGGAAGAGATTCTCTTATCAATGAGCCAGAAATGTTCGCATTCGGATGCGCAGTGCAGTAATTTAATGAAATTTTTCTAACTCATCAATAGTATCTGGTTTACGTTCTTGCAGATAGGCAAAGAACGGTGGGCTGACAGAAGATAACACTTTATCCCTTAATAACAAATCAACTAACTTGTCGTAAGATTTGTTGAGACCTGCCAGTTGAACCCATCTATTAAAAGTATTGCGTATGTTAGCAATAAACCCTGTAAAGTCTTTATTATTATCTGGCAACAAATTTTTGAAACGTAATCTACATGCCTCTTCGTTCAAGTGGAACCGACGTAATAACAAAGTCTTAATGGCCACATAGTCTGTGGCTAATGTCGGATCAATATTTTGTACTGCACTTGCAGGTTCGCCATCCAGAAATTCCTTGAGTTTAAGTGCCCATGCAGTTTTGTCAAGGTTATTGACCTTGCATATATCCTCAAAGCGCGCCAGCCATGATGACAAATCGTCAACGTGTAACTTGAACGGCGGTAGCTTAAAGTAATAATTGCCCTTAAGTCGGTTGGTTGAAGATCCAGATTGAGCATTATCATTTTGGCTTGTTGCAGCACCCTGCGAATGAAGTTTTGCTGTTTCCAATTTAAGCCGTTGCAATTCCATTTCTTGCTGCAGTATGATTTCCTGTCGTTTCAATTTATTCTCTTCTTCAATCCATCGGATTTCATCTCTTGCCACCTATCTTTCTTCTTCTTGTCTTAATTCTTCTTTCTCTGCCTTAGCAATCGCTTTCCTTTCCGCCTCTTTTCTTTCAAGTTCTTCCATCTCTGCCTTAGCAATAGCTTTCCTTTCCGCCTCTTTTCTTTCAAGTTCTTCCATCTCCGCCTTAGCAATAGCTTTCCTTTCCGCCTCTTCTGCTTTATATTTTGTAAATTCAGCCAATGCATAAGCCTCGAGAACTTCTCCTTTTTTTCCAAAATCCTTACCATTTTTAATAAAATAGTCTAAGTTAAGCATCTTGACGTTAATTTATTTAAGTATTCAATCACTAATGAATAGTAATCACCAATAGAATCTATGTAGATAATTGTAATTACTCAACGAATGAATAATCAAGATAAGAAAGTGCAATATTCCTGTACTGTTATTTGTACGTTCCACAAATCTATAATATTTTTGTAAAAAATATTATATATATATACCCACTAATATCTATCATAAATAGTTATGATATTTATTTATCTAAGATGATGAAATTATATCATGCACTTAATATTAGTATTCAATAAATATGGGTATTATCCCTAAATAATTAGGTTATTTACTCTTTAATAGTTACTAAGTTCACACTGTAGTACTGAGAAAGTGTACTAATTAACATTTAATATGTCTTAATATGTTATGTCGGCGTCTGTGGCCTAATGGATATGAACGCAGTTTCATAATCCAGATATACCAGGTTCGAAACCTGCTGCATGCGGTTTGGTGGCAGATCGCTTTGTGTGGATTTTTAACAATGGTATAAGCGCCGTACCGTTCAGAAAGCAATGGCAAACTACTGAACGTAAAAATTGCCTAGAAAAATCACAAACAGCCAATAAAAGCTGGGGTTGATTGCCACGTCCTGTAAAGGATAAGCAACTAACTTTAATATGTTATAAATTTATAATAATTAATCATTGTATATTATGCCATAATCATGAGCTATAAAGTGCATTGCCCATTTCTTGGACCACCACTGCAAATTGGTGCAAAGTCCCTAATTCCTTCTTAAAATTCATAAAAATTTAATCATATTCATCTACACTATTATTAATGAATAAATTATAGTATTAATATTAAATTATAAATGGATGAGATGAAGACAAACAACACAATTTGTTAACCAATGATTACAGAACAGTATTACAATACGACAAAGACATTTTCACAATAAAAATGCATTTATAACTGAGTAGAATAAACCGGAAGTGAGAGATCAAAGAGCAAACTGAATAAAGAATTAACCTACGTACACAAAAAATGATGACGTATACATGGACTCCTCAACGGTTATACAAAATCTATAAACCAAATGATAGTAAGGTCAGAATAACGATAGAGATTACAAACATGATTACAGAAATGAATAAAAATTGGAACTAAATACACTAAAATACGCCAATTATAACTAGACTGGACATCTAACATGCAAGGTCAATTAATTGCAATTACGAACGAACGAAAATCATCGGAAGGTCGTCGATGGGTTCTTCGTTAAAAAGCAATTAACTAACGGCCTTAAGGAACATTCAGAATGAATATCGGCATCCTCAGAGCCATGTTATTCATTCCAAACCGCCGCACCAACCAACCCACGAATTAGGAACAACACAAACGGTGAAAACAGAGATAACATCTATATATGAAACATAGAAAAGACATGCCCGTACAGACGAAATGGACTCAGTATTGTGTTATCTGAATGACAATAGTCATAAAACTAGACTTATCTTTAAAATGCTCCGGCGATGTCAAGTTCATCAACGGACTAGATTAATGCCTAGTATTGTTTGCTCCTCGTTGGCTGAAAACAGTATTCCATCGTCTGGTCTTCTTGATCATGCAAATCTTTATCAAATTTGGAATGCGTTGAAGGCTGTCCTTTCGAAGTAGGGCATCTACGCATGATGTAGTGACGTCAGATTGACATTTTGTAGTCATGTGTTCCACGTCGTATTTGTGCACATCATGTGACTTTCTTGTAATCGTAAACAGTTTGTGAAAGTATGTAAACAAGAAAAAAATTTTCTTTCTTTCGTTCCCCAGCAATGGCCAACCAGCTGTTGCGGCCCGTTTTCTACTTCAGTTGTCGTTGTGGAAGGCTATTGTTTCTTATTGATTCAATAGGCCTCTTAGTTCTGGTCATTTGATTCATTAATTCTTGATCGTGCTATTGTTGGAATAATTACGCGAATGTGGGTCAATAACATTCTGTCTGTCACAAGGTTTGAACTCAGTACCATAATTGTTGAATTTGTAACTTCAATGAACGTGATAAGTCTCTTCTCGAGTCCACACAATTTTTAATATACATTTCAAACATTAGACAGTCCATGGAGGTTGATCATAAAAACATTATATATTAGAATTGAATCCTACATCGTAAATGCTATCCATGCATTACAGTCCTGGTCCAATAATATGCAATACTATAGTCAGAACGTCGTAACTATATGTACGCGCGGTTGGGACACCCAACGGCCGACAGTGAGATTAGACGTCTGGCGATATAAACGAATATGGACTATAAATTCATCCTTCCTTGACTTTAGTTAATTTACTAACCTCGATACATTCCTCTCTTCATAATAATATAGGACTGACCCATGTCCGTACTGCAATAACATATGTGCGGCAATATCATGCCTACTACTGGAAGGATTATGGGACACGTCTTCTTAGTTCGACGGTCATGCAAAAAAGGGTCCCGTCTCTTGGTCACGGTGCGTGACTACCAACGCTGAAACGTCACAGCGTTCAATAGGCTAATAATATTTTTTTACATTACATTAAACGTTGTAACCCCTAAAATCGCATGCTGCTAACCTCTAGCAGACAATGCCAATTAAACTACCGTAACAGGTACACAGATTCATTTCACTACATATGGAATGAGACATGTGAAAAAATACTGGAAAAAAGACAACGACAACAAAAAGCATGGATAACAACAGAAATCATCAATAAGATATAAGATAGAAAAAAAAACAAGAAAGCGGAATTAAACAGAAGCAAAATCAGACGTTCCAAAGACAAGGCTCAGGAAGTGTACATAGAAGAAAACAAAGAAGTAAGAAGAAGCACCAAAAGAAACAAGAGGCAATATATTGAGGAGTTGACAAGAGAGGCAGAAGATGCTGCAGCCAAATGAAATATGGGAGAACTGTATAACATCACAAAGAAACTAACAGGGGAATACAAGCAAGCAAATTGCCTCCTTAAAGATAAGAATGTAAAACTGCTTAACAATAAACAAGAGCAAATGAAGAGGCAGGCGAATATTTTGAAGACCTTTTAAATAGACCAGCTCCACAAAATCCCCTAGACATCCAGCTAGCAAAAGAAGAGCTGCAAATTAATTGTAAAAGACCATAAAGGAAGAAGTAAAGTTATAAAACTTCTAAGAGATGAAAATGAGACATCCAGATGGCATTCTAGCAGAAGTCATCAAAGCAGATATTGACACCACTACAGAGATATTATACAAACCACTTGGTAAAGTCTGGGAGAGAGAAGAAATACCAGCAGAATGGAATAAAGTTTGTCTAGTCAAGTTTTCTAAGAAGGGACATTAACAAGAATGCACGAGTTACAGAAAAATAATGTTACTATCAGTGGCAGGAAAAGTATTAAACAGGACAATCCTTGAGAGATTAAAAGAGCCCATAGACAAGCTACTGAGAGATGAACAATCAGGTTTTCGACAAAACAGATCCTGTACAGACCAGACAGCCACATTGAGAATAAAAGTTGAACAATGTCTGAAATGGACTTCATCACTATACATTGGATTTGTGGACTACGAAAAGGCATTTGACAGTGTAGACAAAGAATCATTTTGGAAATTGATGAGGCATTATGGAGTTCCCCTGAAGATCATTATTTTAATAAAGAAAACGTATGAAGACATGACATGCAGAGCTCTTCATGAAGGACAACTTACAGAACCGTTTGGAATTAGAATTGGAGTGCGATAGGGATGCCTCTTGTCTCCATTTAATATCTTACTAGCAATAGAATGGGTTATGAAAACATCGACGACACACAAGAGAAATGGAATCCAGTGGAATCTGACTAAACAGCTAGATGATCTGGATTTTGCTAATGACTTGGCTCTTCTGTCCCATAAGCGTAACAAGATGCCAGACAAAATAAAAATACTCGATGAGAGGTCACGGCAATTGTTCACGAAAATACACAGCGAAAAGACAAAGATATTGAGAATAAATGCAGATAACTGGGTTGAACTTCAATAAACACTACAAGATGTAGAATCTTACACATATCTTGGCAGATTCTTTTTTTGTCTTCTTCTGCGCTTAGTTTGAAGTCATGCTAAATCTGCAGGTATGTCGCCAGGACGAAGTGCACAGTCTTTGCAGGTCAGCGCTGCAGCCCCATAGCTTCTGCTTGAACTCAGCACCACCTGGCGTGGGTCTTCATGGGTTGGCCCGTTCAGGAGATTGTGTTCGGGGGTCTGGATTCCAGTTCCACATGGATATTCGTTTGTATGAGATATCTTGGCAGCAATATAGACAAAATTGAAGGAACAGACAACAATATCAAAATAAGAATGCAAAAAGCAAGAGGAGTTTTCATTGCGTTGGGAAATATATGGAGATCAAGAGAAATCGGATCCAGCACAAAAATAAGAATCTTCAACAAAAATATCAAGTCAGTCTTATTGTATGGCTATGAAACATGGAGAACAACAAAAACAACAACCAAAAAGCTACAGACTTTCATAAATGGGTGCTTGCGTAGAATAGAAGGATTAAAATGGTATGAAAAGGTAACCAAAATGGAACTGATGACAATAACTACATAAGCGGCGGTGGAACAAAAGATGAAAAGAAGACGATGGCGATGGATAGGACACACACAGTGAGGAAACCTGTTGTTAGCAATGCAAGGCAGTCTTTATTCTGGAGACCCCAGGGTAATAGAGGTAGTTTGAGACCAAGGAGCACACGGGGAGGAGGGCTGGAGACAGACATAAAGGGGATGAAGAAGACATACAGACCTTGAACTGATGGCACGAGATGGCATGCGTTTGTTGAAGGCCTATGCTCCATGCGGAACTGAAGGGTTGATGGATGAATGACAGAGAAGGAGCAAAGTGAAATGCATCTTCACTATTTTCAGTATTTCTTTAGTTTAATTTTGATGTTTATCGCTTCTGCAGTTCCTTGAATTGATGCAAAGGATTTCATCAATCAGTTTTTCTGTGCTAATTCACAGGATATCATCAATCAATTCCCTGTGCTAATTCACAGGATATCATCAATCAGTCTATAGCATTTAGCCATGTTTACAAGTCTTTGTGTGAAAAAGCCACTAAGACATTTGTGTGTCAGATTTGGTTGGAGTTGTTTTGACACACGTCTCTCGAACATTTTGTTTCATATGTCCCCTCATGTGATTACAACGTCTCTTTCTAATTTCTCATCGTCTTTTGTTTATGTCCTAGATCTGCCATGTCATTTCTCTGGGGATTTTGTTCCAGCCTCGTAAGCAAAGTTCATGTTTCAGTTCTGTTTATGGTCTACAGCAGTGGTTCTCAAAGTGGGTTAGTCCATATTTCTAGGGGGCCACAGTAAGATGGTAAAGTTCCTTTTTCCAGCTAACAGCGACTATGAGAGGGGCCACAGAGGTAAATGAGGCTCAGAAGGGGGGCATGAGCAAAAAAAGGTTAAGAACCGCTGGTCTTGAGCTCTAGAACGACCTTTCGTATCATAACCTTTCAAGTCCCCTAGGAACATAGGCTTTCAACAAACTTATACCAAGTCTTCCTGTCACGTGCCATCAGTTCCACGACTTTCCGAGTCTTTCAGTCACATGTCATCAGTTCCACGACTTTCCAAGTCTTTCTGTCACTTGTCATCAGTTCCACGACTTTCCAAATCTTTCTGTCAAGTGTCATCAGTTCCACGACTTTCCAAGTCTTTATGCCACTTGTCATCAGTTCCACGACTTTCCAAGTCTTTATGCCACTTGTCATCTGTTCCCCGACTTTCCATGTCTTTATGCCACTTGTCATCAGTTCCACGACTTTCCAAGTCTTTATGCCACTTGTCATCAGTTCCACGACTTTCCAAGTCTTCCCCATCTTGTTCAGTTCTTTCTGTAGTTCTCTTCTCTGTGTGTGTGGTTTGTGTGTGGTCTACCTCTTCTTCTTTTATCATGTGCAGCCCAAACAAGTCCTGCATTCTAATGTTGTCAACAGGTTTCCTCAACAACGTCGTCACCTTTAGAACTGATTTTTTCCATCTCCACGTAGCTTGTTTTGAGAAATACGCTTTCAAAGTTTTAGTGTTAGTAGTTGAAGAGAAGAATATATCACATTCAAATGAAACTTAAGATGATCCACAACGCTGACTGTAAAATATTGTTTGGTTTGGTTTGGTTTTAAGGACTATCTTCATTGCACACGGACTACTCTGTCAGTGCTCCGATCTCCTCCCTTAGATCACACAAGGAGGGTCTCAGCACAGTGCACAAAGTCCGTAGCACCGGTGAGAATCCCGGTGTGTATATATAGGAATCACAAATTCTATAAATATTTTTGTAGTGAAATAGGTTTCCAATTTTTAAATTTTGCCAGGTGTCGTAAATTTATTTTGAGAGAAAAGAGTCGTAGAAATAGTGGTCCAGTTTAGAGTGGAAAATGATGATGGAAAGCTCAGTGATAGAAAATGTAGATATTAAATAGTTGCTTCACAGCGTGCTGGAGGAGAGTAAAGACAGACTTATTTACGACAAATCGCTTCTCTCAATCTTCTCTTCCGCTCTCCTGGTCAAACAATTATTTGCCAGTTTTCCAGACTCGCATCTGCGCGCACATCGATTTGGTGTTTTTCACACACACAGACGATGTAGATACACACTATATTAAACGAATAGGGGAAAAGTTGGGCTTTGGGTATATCCAACACACAGACCTAAATGAGTTTATGTTTATTCACTTTAAACATCAATCACTAACAAATATCAGGTATTACATAAATTATCATAAGTACACAAATGCAAATAACAAATTTGGGAGGGATGAAGAAGATTGGTATCGACTAAGCCCTTCCCGCTTATTAGACAAAGATACCCCCAGTCCAGAGATACATAATATCAGGAACACGGGTACGTTAACCTAACAGTGAAGTTAATTACTCTGAAAAGAGGTGTTACCAAATTAGTTATGGTGGTAGACAAAAAATACTGTTATCCCAACTGGTGTCTTCTCTTTACTAAGCAAAGAAAAAAAAGGGGGGGGGGATGAAACAGAGTTAACAAATTATCCCACTAAAGGAACAATGCCGGGTATACAGAAAACGTATTACCCGGTAGGCAAGTTAACAAATGGTTTGTTGCAAAAAAATTAAATCTCCTGTCATTCATACACACTGTGCGGATCCACACTCATATACACCACACACTTACCGAGTTGCAGCATCAGAAAATCCCTTAGAATGATAAACACAATAATTAACTCTTGACGTATGACAACTGTCTAGTCCTTCTATGTCCCGCCCCAGATAATGCGAGGATTCACTGAGAGCAAATATTCCCGCTTATCGCCGGACTTGAAGTTCTAAGAGTTCTTGTGTTTTATTGTAAAGAAACGAGTCTATGGGATGGCACTGACGCAGTTCGACATAGGGGTGAAAAATGAGGTGATGGTATAATCCTTCACTGCGTGATGATAGTCACTGACCGGGAAAGTTTTTTTTAATCCAGTGAGGAAAAACTCTGCTCGGTCACAGTCAGGTAAATCGGTAATCTCTCACAATAGAGCAGTATATAAACTATCGCTACTGGCACTGTTCATCTTCCAGTTTATCTCACAGATTTAATTTGATGATAATAATCAAATGATCTTGGGTAGGCTTTCTTTCATGTAATTATGTTAGCTAGGCCGTACCGGACCACCACAAGATTTACTTTAAAAAAATGTCTCATCAAACTGTCTGGAAGTTTAAGAACCGAGTATGGAAACTCTGAAAGATTTCGTTGTTGCTGGGATTGCAAAAGGTGATCAATCTAGAGAAAAAGATAGAAAACCAATAACAACATAATCATACTTTAAAACAAATAATCTTCTAAGCGCGCGATAAATTTCCCGTTAAGCCTATAATACACTCGAGTATTTAATTATGTATTTAATAAACACTGCGCGAGTTCTAGTGGTTAAAAACACACATCTATAAATATAGGACTTAATTGAATTTATTAATTATAAATTCCTTCGCGACTTTAAAAGTTAATTTAAGCATCTATTATCTTTTGAAATAATATAATAGATAGATCATTATATTTACAACTGGAACTATTGAGACGGTTTAATTTAATAGGTTTAAATTAACACAAAATCCAATGAAATATAATGAATGAACTAGACCACTGATCACTTTACACAATATATATATTACCGCTTTGCACAGAAATAGAATTCACAGCAAATAAAATGAAAATCCATGGGATAATCTAGCAAGATTTCAAATATCGCTAGTGCTACTATCAAGTTCTGGCCAGCGAATGATGAAGTGTCTAGTCTTCATGGTCTATTTATCTAAAATGGAATGTAAGTTGAGTGGGACATGAGAACTTTGACAGCTTATTTGATCTCACGAACTTTTGGGGATCTGACCGCCAAATCAAGAGAAGAAGCCGCCCCCTGGCCTTCGTATCTCCGTTCGCTGCTGTCCGTTTCGGCTTTCCCCCGTTCGCTCGGTTGCGATTGACACCGAGACGCGAAATTAGCGGCAAGCAACTGCGTCTCGTATCAGGGACCACTACTGTCTTTGATAACGCCGATAGTCTCCCCTGAAATCCCTCAGTCTGTCTCTTTGATCTCGTGCCGCGTACTAAATGAGTCCCGGTGGAATGAGTTCTGGCAAACGAAAAGTTACAACAAATGTTCAGGGGTTCTAATGTTATGAAAAGCTAAAAGTCCCTTTAAATCATCCATCATATCAGGGAGAATTCACTTGTCAAACTAGACGTACGTCACACCAGGGCAGCGGCCAGATAGGCGTACTCTTTACGATTTCCAACTGCCGTGGAATTTTTAACGTGCGCAACTTGCACACGGGACCTCCTATTTTTTCGCCCTTATCCAAGAAGGCTAGGCATTCGATCTCACTACCCAGGAGACCAGGGGGGGAGGGGGGGGAGTATGACACTATAAGGACCACTGGTTCTGAGAAAAAAAATTTCCATAAATTGTATTCCCTCAACTAGGAATCGAACTTGGTACCTCAAGAACTCGAGGCGTACACCATACCTCTTAGCCACTCTGACCCCCAAAGATATTGTGTGGGATGATAGATTAAACTATGTCTTGTCGATGTCTGACCTCATGTTAGTTTTAGCCAAAAGTGGAGATAGAATAAAGCAGAACTAAGTGGACGATGTGTCATATCTAACGCCTGAAATATTTTTCTCCTCTCTTGTTCTACTGACACCACTTGTCAGGTTCTTGTCATCAGTTTTTTTTTTCATTTTCGATTTTGTCATATGACTTCAATTCTTCTATTCTAGGTAACCACCGAGTTGCAAAAGTCCCCTAGCTTTCTGTTTAATGTTTGTGTTGTGAGCTGTAGCTTTCTGTTTAATGTTTGTGTTGTGAGCTGTAGCTTTCTGTTTAATGTTTGTGTTGTGGGCTGTAGCTTTCTGTTTAATGTTTGTGTTGTGAGCTGTAGCTTTCTGTTTAATGTTTGTGTTCTGAGCTGTAGCTTTCTGTTTAATGTTTGTGTTGTGAGCTGTAGCTTTCTGTTTAATGTTTGTGTTGTGAGCTGTAGCTTTCTGTTTAATGTTTGTGTTGTGAGCTGTAGCTTCCTGTTTAATGTTTGTGTTGTGAGCTGTCGCATGCCTGTAGTATTTCTGTTTAATGTTTGTGTTGTGAGCTGTAGCTTTCTGTTTAATGTTTGTGTTGTGAGCTGTCGCATGCCTGTAGTATTTCTGTTTAATGTTTGTGTTGTGAGCTGTAGCTTTCTGTTTAATGTTTGTGTTGTGAGCTGTAGCTTTCTGTTTAGTGTTTGTCTTGTGAGCTGTAGCTTTCTGTTTAATGTTTGTCTTGTGAGCTGTAGCTTTCTGTTTAATGTTTGTCTTGTGAGCTGTAGCTTTCTGTTTAATGTTTGTCTTGTGAGCTGTAGCTTTCTGTTTAATGTTTGTGTTGTGAGCTGTAGCTTTCTCTTTAATGTTTGTCTTGTGAGCTGTAGCTTTCTGTTTAATGTTTGTCTTGTGAGCTGTAGCTTTCTGTTGAATGTTTGTCTTGTGAGCTGTAACTTTCTGTTTAATGTGTGTGTGTTGTGAGCTGTAGCTTTCTGTTTAATGTTTGTCTTGTGAGCTGTAGCTTTCTGTTTAATGTTTGTCTTGTGAGCTGTAGCTTTCTGTTTAATGTTTGTCTTGTGAGCTGTAGCTTTCTGTTTAATGTTTGTCTTGTGAGCTGTAGCTTTCTGTTTAATGTTTGTCTTGTGAGCTGTAGCTTTCTGTTTAATGTTTGTCTTGTGAGCTGTAGCTTTCTGTTTAATGTTTGTCTTGTGAGCTGTAGCTTTCTGTTTAATGTTTGTGTTGTGAGCTGTAGCTTTCTGTTTAATGTTTGTCTTGTGAGCTGTAGCTTTCTGTTTAATGTTTGTGTTGTGAGCTGTAGCTTTCTGTTTAATGTTTGTGTTGTGAGCTGTAGCTTTCTGTTTAATGTTTGTCTTGTGAGCTGTAGCTTTCTGTTTAATGTTTGTGTTGTGAGCTGTAGCATGCATGTAGTATTTCTAATTGCCTATCCTCGTGAATAACGTAAAAGGAAACTAATAAGATGTTTTGAATGGGGGTGGGAATCTCACTATGTGAACCTTACAGCTACATAACCTTATGCTGCTAGCGCATATGAAAGCTTTGATGCAGGGTTCCTGTGAACCAGTTGCAATGGTGGTGATATACTCCATAAGGAGGAAAACAGTGTTTTAATATATGGGTCAAACATCATGAGATTCTTTTCCTATGACCTTTTTGGCCATGTTTTCTATAGGCCAGGCGATTGATAGTTGTCACTCTGAGGAAACTTGTTGACAGCATTACAAGAATGTTCTTGTTCAGGAATTCCCTGGGTCAGAGAGATAGGGGACAACAGAAAAACATTCAGACATGGAGACAGAAATGACAGGGATGAGCAAGACACGGAAAGATCTTAATTTGACGTCACGGGACAGGGGGACTTAGGTTGTTGTTGTTGTTGTTGTTGTTGTTGTTGTTGTTGTTGTTGTTGTAAAGATCTGAGCTCGTTGGAAAGCCGATGAATGATGTATGAATAAGTGAACAGACTAGTGTAATTTTGGTTTCTTTTATTGTAGTTTTCCTCATTCTCAGAGAGCAAAAAGGGGGTGAGGGTGGAAAACGGTTTTTTTTTTTTGACATCTAACGTGTTCATTTGACTTTTGGTGGCCATATTTCTTTAATACATGTCACTATTATCTATTCACCTTTCTACAGGACTCTTTCGAGGCCCCGTAATTGTATTAAGTACAAATGTCTACCCGATCAAATGTCGATGGTACGTGACATGCCTACCATGTTTGAAACGGGTAACGGACGAATGCCCCAAAAGACTCTGCGATGCTGCCGGCGACGGGTCCTCCCAGTTTATATGATAGGGCAGAGCTACAAATGTCTGTTGAAACGACGTCTATGGGCAAGGAGGTAGCAGCAGTGGCTGCGCCACCGGCTCGGGTGACGAAAGAGTCCCCCTCCACAATGACCCTCTGGCAGGGTAGAGAACCATCTTTCTCGTGGCTTTGCACACACGCCAATTAGTGTGTCTGGTGGGACCTTCGCCAGCTGCACCCGCTGAGTTGGGGAAGTTCTCTGGGGTGTAAGAAAGCCCACAACGATACCCCCAAGTTGCCGCAAGGGTAAAAGAGTGAATAACTCGAGTCCCTGGGGATCGGAACAACAACAACATCTAGCCGTAAAGTCTGCTATTACTTCTAATTAAGGTAGTTAATTTTTGCTACGCATTAACGACACGATTACACCATCCTTTTTTCATCTCTTTATGTTGTTAATTCTGATCAATTTTTATGTCATCATTTCTAACTTCTTTCAACTTCCTATTTCATATATTCTCATTCCTTTCATATTCTTATCTGATCAGTTCTCAATCTTATGATTCCTATAAACGTTTTTTATCATCAGCTTTCATTCTTAAGGTGACACTAGTGTTGTTATTTGATGAAGTTAAAGAAAATAGGTAAAAAATGTTAACTGTAGCAAAGAAATTTCATGCGTTGAGATCACAAAGTTCTTCGTCAGGAAAAATAAAGTACAGAAACAAGAATGATAACTTTCTGAATAGTGTATAACCTGAATGCATAACTTTCTGAATAGTATATAACCTGAATGCATAACGTTCTGAATAGTGTATAACCTGAATGCATAACAAATAAATGAGAATGATACGAAATGTAGAGACGTTTTATTTGGGTATTTTATCAAAGGAGTTCTGAACTCTTTAGTATGAACTGTTATAGTAGTTATTCCATCTGAACTTTTTAGTATGAACTATTATAGTAATTATTACTTACTGCAATGTGCTTAACCAGCCTCATTTTGAATATCGATAAACGGTGTTATTCTATGAAGGCATATATATATATATATATATATATATATATATATATATATATATATATATATATATCTATCTATATATATATATATATATATATATATATATATATATATATATATATATATATATATATATATATATATATATATATATATATATATATATATATATATATATATATATATATATATATATTCTCTACATTGGTGTTTAGGTTTTGTTTAGTTTCCCGTAATAATTTTTTTAAATGTTAGGTTTAGGAGTAGATCCATAACTTGCATATGTTCACTTTTTCTGTTTTAAGTTAAAACCTGGAACTGGTCTTACATTCTAGACCCAGTGCGTATTTCCTCTTCTTCTTTGATCCTTGCCACCGACAGTCAAAGCAGTCAGTAGCCATCACGCCTGGTGGCGTCTTGTAGGGCAGCAATAAGCTGCTTTCGCTTTGATCGGTCGGCGGCCATTTTACGATAAGTGCCCCAGCTCTGGTTTATTCTTTGCATCTCAGCTCTAAAACAAAATCTATGGTGATATCACGAGAAGAAAGAAGACATCAGATTAAGCTTGGAGAACAGGTCCTGGAGCAGGTCTACCACTTTAAATACCTCGGAGCTGTTATAGACCGAAAGGGAGGCATCAAAGAAGAGTTGGCCACTCGAAGCAGCAGCTGGGATACTTTTTCAGGCCATGAGGATTCCTCAGCAAGAGACAAGTGGTAAGAAAACGAAGATGGATATATACCGCTCCACCTATGTCCTAGTCTTGACATATGGATGCGAGTCATGGGCAATGACTACAACCCACAAAAGCCAGATCCAAACCTCAGAAATGAGGTATCTGAGGAAGGTGGTTGTAGTAACAAGAAGAGACATGGTCCGCAACCAGACGATACGTCAAGGCCTAAAATCCCACCCCCTGCAGACCCAAGTAGAACAGTCCCAACTAAGATGGTTTGGCCATGTCTGCAGAATGGGAGAAGATCGGCTACCACGACAAGCATGGGAAACAAGGAGCCAGGGATCCAGACCCACAGGACGACCCAGAGTCCGCTGGGAGGACAGCATTAGACAATCTTTGAAGGACCGAGGACTAGAATGGAACCAGACCAGGAGGAAGACAGCCGATAGGATAGTCTGGCGCTCTCTCTTCCAAACCTCTACACCTCACGGTAGAAGAGGAACGACTAAGTAAGTAAGTATCTCGGCCTCCACTTTTATCCGCCAAGTTGTTTTTTGGTCGGCCTCTCTTTCGCTTTCCTTCAGGGGCTTATAGCATAGCTGTTCTGGTGAAGGCATGAGGGTCTCTTCTGAGGAAGTGGCCAACCCAACTCCAGCGTCTGCCAGCTATGATAGTGTGCATGTCTTCTTGGTTGCTCCGAGTTAGCAGTTCTTGGTTGGTGATAGTATTCGGCCAATAGATTCGGAGTATTTTCCTTAGGCAGATTGCGTGCAAAGAGGACAATATCGACATTTCCTTTATCTGTTACTCTTCAGCATTCCGCTCCACTGAGATGCACAGAATGGGTATTTAACAAGCCAAAAAAAAAAGAAAGATAGTTACATATAATTTAACCAAGGAAATTGAGCGTGTAGATTAGATAAAGAGAAAGAAAACAGCCAATCATTATCTACACACACACATACACACACACACGCACACACACACACACAAATTTAACACATGATGACAATCTAGCTGATAAGAAGTATAGAAAAAAACGTTTTCATTAAAACTAAGAAACATTGCCACAATGGTGAGGTCACATGATGATTCAGGGAAGACTCAGAGAGAGATAGAGAGAGAAAGAGAGAAAGAAAGAGAGAGAAAGGGAGAGAGAGAAAGAGAGAGAACGAACGAACTATATTTTCAAATGGTTAGGAATTGGACTCGCCGGCCCGTCTAACATTCTGCCCTTCCTCTCTCTCTCTCTCTCTCTCTCTCTCTCTCTCTCTCTCTCTCTCTCTCTCTCTCTTTCTCTCTCTCTCTCTCTCATCTTGGTTACTGGATCCTTTCGTTCCTGTTACTTTAAGCATTAATTTTAAAGGCAGGCAACATTATAAAGGTGACATAACAGCATACATTTACAGTATCCAATCATTATAAAAAGTTAAGTATGTTTAAACAAACAAAAAAAAAGTAAATACTAAAAAAACCCAAAAACCAACTACAACATAAGCCACCAAAAAAAAACAAAATAAAAACAATCCAAAACATTCATACCGTTTAAAATGTAAAGGTAGTCCCATAGCACTTACTGCCGTGGGGGAGTGAAGTGTTAGAGACTTCATCATGCTAGGTCCAGCTTCGAGAAGTGGGATGAACAGTTCAGTTCCTCGCTGCCTTGTCCTTTCCTAACTCAAAGAGCAGTTACCCATTTACAGCTGGGTAGACTGGAGCGTGTCGTTACCGTGGTTCGAAACCGATACCTTTGCAGCGAGAGGCCCGCGCTCTATCCACTCGGTCAATCGGACGCTCCCATACCGTAAATTAGAGACTAATTGGAAACGTAATCAGTGGTATACAGTATTTGTGAGGTTTAGAATAATAGTCTAGTGTCTGCATCTAAGAAGAGAGAGAGTGAGAGAGAGAGAGAGAGAGAGAGAGAGAGAGTAACTTATAGGACGTAAACTAGTGAACTCTTAAGGGACGTAAACTATAGCACGTTTCACTAGCTTTGCCCTCAAACAAATGTAATTATCTGATTAACAGTCTAACGTATTAATGCCATTTTTTGCATACGATGTTATATTGGGTTAGACCCAACAAATATATACTTTATATCTGTGCATCTTGTCCAGTTCCCATAAACGGATGAAATCCTTTGATCTTTGTCGGCATACTAATTATTGTGTATCGAGAAAAGAAATTTTACCACTTCATGCACAGATTCTGTGAATTGATTAGGCATAGGCGTGTCTACTATTACAATAATGTGGCCATCACGTTTGCAATTGAATACGTGTTGAAGATGATTTCTTAAATGATCTGCATGCGAAATACTCGTGACATTGTTTGTCATTGACATTTAATGCGCTACCAAACTGGACCTTCCTTGATCTAATTATTTCAATAGGTATCACCTCTTTGCGGTACATAAATATCATAATGGAACGTTGCTCATCTAATGTGCTTGTAAATAACGGTAAGGTCATCTTTAAAGAAATTAAACTTCATCCGAATCATAATCAGATGTCTCTGAGAAATTGATAATCAATCTCGGCTGAATGAAGGACAAACCATCATTCTTCCAATATTCCTCTTCCTCTTGTAACACATGGTTCTCACATTTCTTCCAATAATCCCTGGCTATATTGGAGATGGCGGCTTTTATAAGTATTTCAACATCTTTTAATGTGAACGTTCTATTTTCTGTTGCTACCTGTTCCTTAATTTTAGCCCATACTAATTCTATTGGGTTTAAGTGAGAATGGTAAGGAGGCAATCTTAAACATCTGTGACCATGTTCATGGATTGCCTTGTCTATGTGAAATATCTTTGTATGCTGTGTATTTTTTACAATTTCAAGTAATTCAGGCTTCAGGGACATTTCGTTGAATGGAATGTTGTTTATGGTCAGCCAAATCTTTATTACATCTTTAGTACTTGATGAATTAGGAACTTTATATTCTGGTGCCACAACGTTGTGATATGAAGCATTGTCCATTATCAAACACGACGTTCTATCCAAGGAAGGAAGTACATGATTCACAATCCAATCTTGAAATATCTTGCCATTCATCTCTGTATGATAATCCCTATTATCTGTGGATTTTGAAACAAATATGAGTTCAGTATTATTTAGAAGCCCATGATGGCTGCTTCCTGGATGTGCAATTATTAGGCGCTGTCCTTTGCTGCTTGGTACTAGTCTCTTAGTTGTCCCATCAGATGATTGCCATTCTCGTTCATTACTGTGGTGCGCATTGATCCAAGTTTCATCTAAGTACACAAAATCATAACAATCTCTTCTCATTTCTCTGACCTCGCGTAAATATTTGCTTCTCATTGCAAATATATGAGGCTTCTCACAAATAAGGTTTCTACCACCAACATATTTTCTAAAAGTGAATCCCAAACTTCTAATAGTCCTCCATAGCGTAGATTTGGAAATATCAATGTCATTATTCTTTCTTAACCAAATTTTCAATTTCCTTAAAGTCACTGCCTCATTATTGTGAAACATATTGCAAATTTCTCTGCGGATCAATTCTCTGTCAAAATTATCCACCACTCTTGGCCTAATTTTCGTGTGTAAAACACTGGAATTAGACATTTCAGATGTCGCTATCCAGCGGTGCAATGATCGTTTGCTTATCCCCAAGGCGTGAATAGTCCTCTTTTGTGGGTTTGAAATAGAATGATATAGTTTTCCTCGAGTAGCTTCATTGCAGAAATACTTTAAAATCCTATTTGTGATTTGCTGTAATGTCATAAAATGTACTCGCAGACTCATTTTTCCTTCTTAACCACACAATAATTTTTGTAGACACACCTCTGATTGACAATGTGTGCGTTGCACCGGATATACACTGTTTTGTGTTCGAGAAGTGCGATTTCACGCAATTTCACTCAAAAATCATGCCAAATACTTGATAAACCAAAAATGTGCAAATGAGGTCGTATAATTTACTGTAGACATTTCAATATGTGTGCGTGTGATGTGTGTTGGCAAGTAGGATTTTATATTATATCGCAAAGAGACGAAAATTGAAACCAATGGCCGCATTTTAATGAAAAAGTTAATTCATAGGGTCTATACCTTTTCAAATTTACACACAAAATTTCACTTATATGCGTTATATATTCGCTGAGATATAGCATTTTGAAGTTGGGCAAAGCTAGTGAAACGTGCTATAGCTTTGCCCTCAAACAAATGTAATTATCTGATTAACCGTCCAACGTATTAATGCCATTCTTTGCATACGATGTTATCTTGGGTTAGACCCAACAAATATATACTTCATATCTGTGCATCTTGTCCAGTTCCCATAAACGGATGAAATCCTTTGATCTTTGTCGGCATACTAATTATTGTGTATCGAGAAAAGAAATTTTACCACTTCATGCACAGATTCTGTGAATTGATTAGGCATAGGCGTGTCTACTATTACAATAATGTGGCCATCACGTTTGCAATTGAATACGTGTTGAAGATGATTTCTTAAATGATCTGCATGCGAAATACTCGTGACATTGTTTGTCATTGACATTTAATGCGCTACCAAACTGGACCTTCCTTGATCTAATTATTTCAATAGGTATCACCTCTTTGCGGTACATAAATATCATAATGGAACGTTGCTCATCTAATGTGCTTGTAAATAACGGTAAGGTCATCTTTAAAGAAATTAAACTTCATCCGAATCATAATCAGATGTCTCTGAGAAATTGATAATCAATCTCGGCTGAATGAAGGACAAACCATCATTCTTCCAATATTCCTCTTCCTCTTGTAACACATGGTTCTCACATTTCTTCCAATAATCCCTGGCTATATTGGAGATGGCGGCTTTTATAAGTATTTCAACATCTTTTAATGTGAACGTTCTATTTTCTGTTGCTACCTGTTCCTTAATTTTAGCCCATACTAATTCTATTGGGTTTTAGTGAGAATGGTAAGGAGGTAATCTTAAACCTCTGTGACCATGTTCATGGATTGCCTTGTCTATGTGAAATATCTTTGTATGCTGTTTCTTTTTTACAATTCCAAGTAATTCAGGTTTCAGGGACATTTCGTTGAATGGAATGTTGTTTATGGTCAGCGAAATCTTTATTACATCTTTAGTACTTGATGAATTAGGAACTTTATATTCTGGTGCCACAACGTTGTGATATGAAGCATTGTCCATTATCAAACACGACGTTCTATCCAAGGAAGGAAGTACATGATTCACAATCCAATCTTGAAATATCTTGCCATTCATCTCTGTATGATAATCCCTATTATCTGTGGATTTTGAAACAAATATGAGTTCAGTATTATTTAGAAGCCCATGATGGCTGCTTCCTGGATGTGCAATTATTAGGCGCTTGATAAAGTCGTTTATATAGGGGAGGCCGATAAGGCTGAGCTGGTTTAGAGCTGGTTATGTATTTTGTTTAATCGCGAATGCGTGCTTCGTCCGTTTATCATCTTGGAGTAAGGGTCAACGTTATATTGATTCACCATAAGACATTCACGTAGGTATACATCCAGATATAGTTCATTAGAAAATTACATGCATAGTATTCATGTCCGTCCGTGTCAAAACAATATGTCAGATGAACATCGTGGCTATATACGTGCGCTGTTGTAATCAACAGCCAGAAATGAGCACATGAGTTCTTGACAGCTACAATTTGAATCATAATGCGATTCTCCTTCCATCATTTAATTTGATTTAATTAATCTCATACCTAGATTAATATCCGAACTGACCCTGAGTTCTACATCGATTCATCTATATAATATAGGCTATATACTCAGCCTTTTTTTCCTTGGAAGAAATACAAGACACGACCTTCTTGCTTGACGGATAGCGTAACAAGGGCACTGTAACCAAGTCACCCAGCGTGACCTTCCCAACGCGAAATGCGTCATAATCTCAGCATATATTTCGCGTTCACTATACCGTAAAATATCGACATATTCTATAAATGTTAATGACCCCTAAATGTTGCGCACGGGTAAACCCCAGCAGACGCCGTCATTTAAAATAACACCGTAACAGCGCTGTCGTTTGCTGCTTGGTACTAGTCTCTTAGTTGTTCCATCAGATGATTGCCATTCTCGTTCATTACTGTGGTGCGCATTGATCCAAGTTTCATCTAAGTACACAAAATCATAACAATCTCTTCTCATTTCTCTGACCTCGCGTAAATATTTGCTTCTCATTGCAAATATATGAGGCTTCTCACAAATAAGGTTTCTACCACCAACATATTTTCTAAAAGTGAATCCCAAACTTATAATAGTCCTCCATATTGTAGATTTTGAAATATCAATGTCATTATTCTTTCTTAACCAAATTTTCAATTTCCTTAAAGTCACTGCCTCATTATTGTGAAACATATTGCAAATTTCTCTGCGGACTCAATTAATGTATAATTATCCACCACTCTTGGCCTAATTTTAAGTGTGTAAAACACTGAATTAGAATTTCAGATGTACGCAATCCAAACCAATGATCGTATTGCATTAAATTAGAAGGCGTGTGAATAGTCCTCTTTTGTGGGTTTGAAATAGAATGATATAGTTTTCCTCGAGTAGCTTCATTGCAGAAATACTTAAAAATCCTATTTGTGATTTGCTGTAATGTCATAAAATGTACTCGCAGACTCATTTTTCCTTCTAACCACACAATAATATTTTGGTGTAGACACACCTCTGATTGATCAATGTTGCTTTGTATATTTACACTTTTTTGTGTTCGAGACACGATTTTAAACGCAATTTCACTCAAAAAATCATGCCAAATACTTGATAAACCAATAAACATGTGCAAATGAGGTCGTATAATTTCGACTGTATGACATTTCAATATGTGTGCAAGTGATTGTGTATTATCGAAGTAGGATTTTTATCCATTCATCGTTACGAAAATTGAAACCAATGGCCGCATTTTAATGAAAAAGTTAATTCATAGGGTCTATACCTTTTCAAATTCACACACAAAATTTCACTTATATGCGTTATATATTCGCTGAGATATAACATTTTGAAGTTGGGCAAAGCTAGAGAAACGTGCTATAGCTTTGCCCTCAAACAAATGTAATTATCTGATTAACCGTCCAACGTATTAATGCCATTCTTTGCATACGATGTTATCTTGGGTTAGACCCAACAAATATATACTTCATATCTGTGCATCTTGTCCAGTTCCCATAAACGGATGAAATCCTTTGATCTTTGTCGGCATACTAATTATTGTGTATCGAGAAAAGAAATTTTACCACTTCATGCACAGATTCTGTGAATTGATTAGGCATAGGCGTGTCTACTATTACAATAATGTGGCCATCACGTTTGCATATGAATGCCTGTTGAAGATGATTTCTTAAATGATCTGCATGCGAGATACTCGTGACATTGTTTGTCATTGACATTTAATGCGCTACCAAACTGGACCTTCCTTGATCTAATTATTTCAATAGGTATCACCTCTTTGCGGTACATAAATATCATAATGGAACGTTGTTCATCTAATGTGCTTGTAAATAACGGTAAGGTCATCTTTAAAGAAATTAAACTTCATCCGAATCATAATCAGATGTCTCTGAGAAATTGATAATCAATCTCGGCTGAATGAAGGACAAACCATCATTCTTCCAATATTCCTCTTCCTCTTGTAACACATGGTTCTCACATTTCTTCCAATAATCCCTGGCTATATTGGAGATGGCGGCTTTTATAAGTATTTCAACATCTTTTAATGTGAACGTTCTATTTTCTGTTGCTACCTGTTCCTTAATTTTAGCCCATACTAATTCTATTGGGTTTTAGTGAGAATGGTAAGGAGGTAATCTTAAACCTCTGTGACCATGTTCATGGATTGCCTTGTCTATGTGAAATATCTTTGTATGCTGTTTCTTTTTTACAATTCCAAGTAATTCAGGCTTCAGGGACATTTCGTTGAATGGAATGTTGTTTATGGTCAGCCAAATCTTTATTACATCTTTAGTACTTCATGAATTAGGAACTTTATATTCTGGTGCCACAACGTTGTGATATGAAGCATTGTCCATTATCAAACACGACGTTCTATCCAAGGAAGGAAGTACATGATTCACAATCCAATCTTGAAATATCTTGCCATTCATCTCTGTATGATAATCCCTATTATCTGTGGATTTTGAAACAAATATGAGTTCAGTATTATTTAGAAGCCCATGATGGCTGCTTCCTGGATGTGCAATTATTACGCGCTGTCCTTTGCTGCTTGGTACTAGTCTCTTAGTTGTCCCATCAGATGATTGCCATTCTCGTTCATTACTGTGGTGCGCATTGATCCAAGTTTCATCTAAGTACACAAAATCATAACAATCTCTTCTCATTTCTCTGACCTCGCGTAAATATTTGCTTCTCATTGCAAATATATGAGGCTTCTCACAAATAAGGTTTCTACCACCAACATATTTTCTAAAAGTGAATCCCAAACTCCTAATAGTCCTCCATAGCGTAGATTTGGAAATATCAATGTCATTATTCTTTCTTAACCAAATTTTCAATTTCCTTAAAGTCACTGCCTCATTATTGTGAAACATATTGCAAATTTCTCTGCGGATCAATTCTCTGTCAAAATTATCCACCACTCTTGGCCTAATTTTCGTGTGTAAAACTCTGGAATTAGAAATTTCAGATGTCGCTATCCAGCGGTGCAATGATCGTTTGATTATCCCCAAGGCATGAATAGTCCTCTTTTGTGGGTTTGAAATAGAATGATATAGTTTTCCACGAGTAGCTTCATTGCAGAAATACTTAAAAATCCTATTTGTGATTAGCTGTAATGTCATAAAATGTACTCGCAGACTCATTTTCCGACTTAACCACACAATACTTTTTGTAGACACGCCACTGATTGACAATGTGTGAGTAACACCGGATATAAACTGTTTTGTGTTCAAGAAGTGCAATTTCGCGCAATTTCACGCTAAAATCATGCCAATTGTTTGATAAACCAATTATGTGCAAATGATGTCATATAATTTACTGTAGACATTTCAAAATGTGTGTGTGTGATGTGTGTTGGCAAGTAGACTTTTGATATTATACCGCAAAGAAACGAAAATTGAAACCAATGGCTGCATTTTAATGAAAAATTTAATTTATAGGGTCTATACCATTTCAAATTCACACACAAAATTTCACCTGTATGCGTTATATATTCGCTGAGATATAGCATTTTGAAGTTGGGCAAAGCTAGTGAAAGGTGCTATAGTAAACTCTTACAGGACGTGCACTGCTGAACTATTATGGGACGTAAACTAGTAAACTCTTATAGGACGTACACTGCTGAACTCTTATGGGACGTAAACTAGTGAACTCTTATGGGACGTAAACTAGTGAACTCTTTATGGGACGTACACTGTTAAACTCTTATAAGACGTAAACTACTGAACTCTTATGGGACGTAAACTAGTGAACTCTTATATGACGTAAAATACTTACTTAACTCTTACAGGACGTAAAATACTCAACTCTTATAGTACGAAAAATACTTCACTCTTGTAGGACGCAAATACTTGATTCTTACAGGACGTAAACTACTGAAATCTTATAGGACTTAAACTTATAAACTCTTACAGGACGTAAACTACTGAAATCTTCTAGGGCGCAAACTAGAGAACACTTATAGTACGTAAAATACACAATTCTTATAGGACGTAAACTTCTGAACTCTTATAGGACGTAGATTTTTGAACTCTATAGGACACAAACTTGCGAAATCTGATAGTACGTACACTACTGAACTCTTATAGGAAGTAAAATACTTTACTCTTATAGCACGTTAACTACTGAATTCTTATAGGACATAAACTAGTGAACTCTTATAGGACGTAACATACTTTAATCTTATAACACGTTAACTACTGAACTCTTATACGACGTAAACAAGTGAACTCTTATAGGACGTAAACTATATTGAACTTTAATAGGACTTAAAATACTTAATTCTTAAAGTACTAAAAATACTTACCTTTTATAGGACGTAAAATACTTGAGTCTTATGGTACGTCAAATACCAAACTCTTATGGGACGTAAAATACTGAACTCTTATGGTACGTAAAATACTGAACTCTTATGGGACGTAATATACTGAACTCTTATTGGACGTAATATACTGAATTCTTATGGGATGTAAAAACTGAACTCTTATGGGACGTAAAATACTTAACTCTTCTGGACCGTAAAATAACTGAACTCTTATGGGACGTAAAAACTGAACTCTTATGTGACGTAAAATACTGAACTCTTATGGAATGTAAAATGCTGAACTCATACGGAACGTAAAATATTGAACACTTATGGCACATAAAATACTGAACGATCATATAAAGGTTATGTGAAAGCTTGAAATAATATAAATAAATAAGGCGTATTGTGAGCACATGGAGCATGGATTATTATGTCAACAAATACGTGAGGGCAGCTTTGATATGGTGAGGTCAAGGTCGAAATCAAGATAGTAAATAGAGATAATGATTCTGGGCTCCCTGATTTGTTTGCCGGGGCAATTTTGTTGTCCGTCACGACTATGTTAATATGTCAAGCTTATCTTGTATTTTCACTTTCCACCCTATGTTCAAGCGTCCGACTGACAGAGTGGTTAGAGTCATGGGCGGACTGATAATGATCGGAGCCCTCGGACAAACAAGAGGTCATTGGCCCCTGTTTATTGATCCAACATTGATTATTGGTTCTAAACTCCCAATTGTGGGCCCCCGGGGAGTGCTAGAAATATAGTAATTAGGTGGGTAAATAGCAGGTAGAGTCAAGATCTAGTTGTGTTTATTACTTGTGACAAATGAAAGACTAAGGATCCCATGCCTTCACACCCCTCCTCCTGTTTCTTATTTTTGTTTGGTATTTTTTAAATTCTTATAGGACGTAAAATACTTAACTCTTATATGACGTAAAATACTGAACTATTATATGACGTAAAATATTTAACTCTTATATGACGTAAAATACTTAACTCTTATAGGACGTAAAATACTGAACTATTATATGACGTAAAATACGTAACTCTTATATGACGTAAAATACGGAACTATTATATGACGTATAATACTTAACTCTTATATGACGTAAAATACTTAACTCCTATAGGACGTAAAATACCGAACTATTTATTATATGACGTAAAATACTTAACTCTTATAGGACATGAAATACTTAACTCTTATAGGACGTAAACTACTGAACTCTTATAGGACGTAAAATACTGGACTATTATATGACGTAAAATACGTAACTCTTATAGGATGTAAAATACTTAACTTGTAAAGGACATAAAATACTGAACTACTATATGACGTAAAATATTTAATTCTTTTAGGACGTGAAATGCTTAATTCTTATAGGACATAAACTATTGAACTCTTATATAACATAAATACTGAACTCTTACAGGACGTAAACTACTAAACTCTTATAGGGCGTAAAATACTGAACTCTTATAGGACGTGAAATAATGAATTCTTGTACGACGGAAAATAATGAACTCTTATAAGACGTAAAAAATTGAACTCTTATAGAACGTAAACGACTAAACTCTTATAGGACGTAAACGACTAAACTCTTACAGGACGTAAACGACCAAACTCTAATAGGACGTAAAATACTGAACACTTATAGAACGTGAATTGCTTTACTCTTTATGGACGGAAAATAATGAACTGTTATAGGACGTAAAATACTTAACTCACATAGGACGTAAAATAATGAATTCTTCTACAATGGAAAATAGTGAACTCTTATAGGACGGAAAATAATGAACTATTATAGGACGGAAAATAATTAACTCTTATAGTCTGTGACATATACTTCAGTGCTAGTTTTAGGCTTACGAAACTTCAGCTTTTGCCTAGGTCCTGGCATATTTAAGGCCATCTGCACATATCCATGCTTTTCGATGAATAATTTTATTTCAAAGGGGTCTCGCAAGTTCACGCTGGCCTAGGGCAGCGCACACCCAAAGCCGACACAGTAATTCGTAAAATGTTTGTTGTTTTAAACAAACGTGACGTTTAGATACAGGTCTAGAGAAGAAACAACAAGATAAATAAATAAATGTAAAAACTACCAACTGTAAATATATTTGTTTAGGACAGTGGCGTAGCGAGGATTTTTAACGACAGGGGCAAGATAGGAAAAAGCGCCACGGTCACGCCAGATAAAATACATGCTCATTTTGTAGACAAATCAAAAGGAAGTTAAAATGATTCTATCAAGCACTGTCGTAAATTTAGAATTAAGTTAAGAATAACAGTATGAATTATTGAGAAAATGTGAAATTTAAGAACTAATTTAATACAAAAGAATAGAAATTTCCCGCTTTTTAAATAAGCTTTTTACTAACAGTAAAAACAGTACACTACGTATATTTATTTTTCTACTGCAGACTTTCGCACCAATTATGTGATCAAAATGAATGTTCTCAAGAGCTTCTCTTTCAATACTAAGAATCGCTAGATTACGTTTATGTCCCATAGACGCTCGTAAATACGACAGAATTAGCTTTAGTTTCCTAACAGTACGTTCACATCTGGCTACTCAATAGTATTCGGAGAGCGTGAATAGGAGACACATTTACGGAGAGCAACAACGTTAACTTTTTGGCGTTCGCTTTTTTTTTTTTCTCTTGCGTCTGATATTTTGCTGTAATACCCTGTTCAACCAAAACCCATTGAAGGGTTACAGACGGTTATATTGGGGTATATAGTGTGTTAACGTCTTCGCTGGTATCAAGTTCCTAGTCCTGGAAATGGTTCGTTCGTTCGTTTGTCTGCTATGTTGCTGATATAGCGTGTTGTTTCTTCGGTGCTAGCAGGTGGATAGTCCTGAAAAGGACTGGTCCTTAAAAGGACCACTAGCTGATTGTCTGGTTACCTCTTCTTTGTTTGTCTGTTTATGGTGTCGTGGCGTGTTCATGGTGTTCATATCCTGTCTCCCTATCTGGCTTGTGTGGTTTTGTTTGCTTTTGCCCTCCTCGCTTCCGACTCCCGTGTCCTCCTCCCCTCCTGTATTTGTAATAGAGCCTTTCCTATTATTGCTGGGAGAAGTTTTTCTAATGTGTCGTCGATGACCTCTTCGCCTGATTGCTCGTTTGTTTTGGTAGCTCTCGTGTTTGAAGTCATTTCCTCCACGGCTCTTCGTTCCGCTTCGATTCTTTTGAGGATTTCTGAGTTTTCTTCTGTCAGCTTTGTCAGCTTCCTGACATCTGCTTCTATCTGCTGCTGAACTCTTTTCATTTCGTCCAGCATTTCTTTAGCGTTCTGTAGCTCAGTTACGTCTTTACTGTCAATTTGTTTTTCGAGAGTCTGCCTGCTTTTGTTCTAGCCCTGGAGTTTCCGTTTAATTTCTTTTACTTCCGCTTTCAGCTGATGTAACTGTCTTCTGTCAATCGTGCGCTGTTTGTCTGCAATATCCGCAGCCACTCTGTGTTTTGCCTCTTTGAAAGGTATTTTTTTTGGACACGGCCTCCTTCAAGATGCTCTTTGTTCCCTGAAACACAGGGCAGCCTCGGTACCTTGCCCATGGTTTCCGAGGCAGTTTGCACAGGTACGGTTTGTGTTCATAGCTTTGTAGTTGTGGTCCTCCTTCGCCCTGGGGCAGTCGCCATATTGGTGGTTTCCCGCGCAATATCGGCAGACTGCGTCCCTCCTGCATGTTTTCTTGGTGTGTGAAAACTGCTGGCAGTTAGAGCACTGCATCACCGGAGGGATATAGGCTTCTGTCTTTTTTTGTTGTTGCTTGGAGCGTCAGTCTCTCGGGTCTTGTTGATCCTTCTACCTTAACTATCATCAGATTGGTATCTTTCTTGGTCCAGGTTTTTAGCTTTTCGACCTCCTTGATTTTTAGATTTGTGTTTTCAGCCTGAAGGCGTCTGTGGACCTCGGCTTCGGAACATCTGGTATCCACCCCTCTGGTGACCAACTTCTTTGTTGTTTTGTACATTTCCACCACCACTTTTATTTGGTGGGGCAACTGGACTTCTTTTGGGCTAGATTCCAGTTCGGTCATCAGTGAAGTGGTTGTTGTAGTGCTGTTGAGCGAAAGCACGACTCCCTTTTCGTGCCTCCGTACTTTAGCAATACCTCTCCTTCCAGTTACTGACTCGAGGATATTGATCACTTTGTCGTCGGGTAGGGCCCTGAGTGAGGCCTCACCTCCAGACATCTGAGTGATCTTAACGATCCTCTCCTGTATCGCATCTGTGTCGCCTTTAGCCTTTGTTTCCTCTTCCCTTCTCCGGTTCCGGTCAGGACTAGATTCAAGCTTTGGTGGTGATTTTGTTGTCTTCTGATTTTGGAGCAGCTTTCCTGGGGTAGCCACTGCTGTCAACTCGGCATCGTGTGGTGGTGGCTTCGAAAATGCTTTCTGGGTTGTAGGTGATCTGCTGCGCCCAGAGCAAGTCGTTCACCCCTGCCCCCCCCTCTCTCAGCCACTGCTCCGCGGGGCGCTGAAACGTACAGATGATGAATCAGTAAATGTTGGGGTGGTGACATTTGACAGGTTGAAAAAAGGTCCCTGCTTATATCGATCAGGGATGGTCATTGACATAAAAGGTCACGTGACATTTCGAACTTCCAGCATCGAGTGTCAGAGCCATTCAGAATGGCCTCAGAGTGAGTATCAGTTTTGCTACTGGAGTATTTTATGAACGGTGTTTCGTATTTTGTCACACAGAAGATTAGAAACAACACACTTTCATGTTTTAATTTTTAATTTTTTTGTTTTTATTTTTGGTAGGGGATGAACGAACAAACGAACTTTATTTTCGAAGGGTTAAGAATTGGGTGCGCAGGTCCTTCTAACATTCTGCCCTTCTACTCTCATTTATCTTGCATACTATATCCTTTCATTCCCACATGTTACTTTAAGCATTAATTTAAAGGCATTCAACATTATAAAGTTAGCATAACAGCATTCATTTACAGTATGCAATAATAATAAAAAATGAGTAGGCTTTTTTTTTAAAACAAACAAGAAAGTAATTGGAAAAAAATAAAATAAATAAATAAAAATAAATAAATTATGCTCATTTTGTAGACAAATCAAAAGGAAGTTAAAATGATTCTATCAAGCACTGTCATAAATTTAGAATTAAGTTAAGAATAACAGTATGAATTATTGAGAAAATGTGAAATTTAAGAACTAATTTAATACAAAAGAATAGAAATTTCCCGCTTTTTAAATAAGCTTTTTACTAACAGTAAAAACAGTACACTACGTATATTTATTTTTCTACTGCAGACTTTCGCACCAATTATGTGATCAAAATGAATGTTCTCAAGATCTTCTCTTTCAATACTAAGAATCGCTAGATTATGTTTATGTCCCATAGACGCTCGTAAATACGACAGAATTAGCTTTAGTTTCCTAACAGTACGTTCACATCTGGCTACTCAATAGTATTCGGAGAGCGTGAATAGGAGACACATTTACGGAGAGCAACAACGTTAACTTTTTGGCGTTCGCTTTTTTTTTTTCTCTTGCGTCTGATATTTTGCTGTAATACCCTGTTCAACCAAAACCCATTGAAGGGTTACAGACGGTTATATTGGGGTATATAGTGTGTTAACGTCTTCGCTGGTATCAAGTTCCTAGTCCTGGAAATGGTTCGTTCGTTCGTTTGTCTGCTATGTTGCTGATATAGCGTGTTGTTTCTTCGGTGCTAGCAGGTGGATAGTCCTGAAAAGGACTGGTCCTTAAAAGGACCACTAGCTGATTGTCTGGTTACCTCTTCTTTGTTTGTCTGTTTATGGTTTGTCGTGGCGTGTTCATGGTGTTCATATCCTGTCTCCCTATCTGGATTGTGTGGTTTTGTTTGCTTTTGCCCTCCTCGCTTCCGACTCCCGTGTCCTCCTCCCCTCCTGTATTTGTAATAGAGCCTTTCCTATTATTGCTGGGAGAAGTTTTTCTAATGTGTCGTCGATGACCTCTTCGCCTGATTGCTCGTTTGTTTTGGTAGCTCTCGTGTCTGAAGTCATTTCCTCCACGGCTCTTCGTTCCGCTTCGATTCTTTTGAGGATTTCTGAGTTTTCTTCTGTCAGCTTTGTCAGCTTCCTGACATCTGCTTCTATCTGCTGCTGAACTCTTTTCATTTCGTCCAGCATTTCTTTAGCGTTCTGTAGCTCAGTTACGTCTTTACTGTCAATTTGTTTTTCGAGAGTCTGCCTGCTTTTGTTCTAGCCCTGGAGTTTCCGTTTAATTTCTTTTACTTCCGCTTTCAGCTGATGTAACTGTCTTCTGTCAATCGTGCGCTGTTTGTCTGCAATATCCGCAGCCACTCTGTGTTTTGCCTCTTTGAAAGGTAATTTTTGGACACGGCCTCCTTCAAGATGCTCTTTGTTCCCTGAAACACAGGGCAGCCTCGGTACCTTGCCCATGGTTTCCGAGGCAGTTTGCACAGGTACGGTTTGTGTTCATAGCTTTGTAGTTGTGGTCCTCCTTCGCCCTGGGGCAGTCGCCATATTGGTGGTTTCCCGCGCAATATCGGCAGACTGCGTCCCTCCTGCATGTTTTCTTGGTGTGTGAAAACTGCTGGCAGTTAGAGCACTGCATCACCGGAGGGATATAGGCACTCACTCATGCGGTCAAACCGTCTACAATGAATCTGTATTTTTGAATGTGTCATCAATCATCAATACAAAAATTACATAACCACATTCTCGCTTATTTCCATACATTCTTGGTGGAAAATGAAATAATAATAATAATAACACTTTCTTACTCACTTCTGTGGCAGGTAAAGTCTTTGAGCAGTTTTTAAAAAAATAAAAAAAAAAAATTATGTATATTTGCTTATTCTCATATACATCATCCCATTTAAGCAAACGAAAACATTCACATTTCTAAAGTACAGTAGTATGCAGGTACATCCTCACGACTCACATTTCTAAAGTACAGCGGTATGCGGGTGCATTCTCACATACATTACATTATATAATAACATTTTAAAGTAAATATAATAATATAATAATATTACATGGATATAAAACAAATTATTAAAAAAAAAAAAAAACGATCGGAAGAGGAAAAGAAATGTTGACCTATGGATGAGATGTTGACAGGCAAATGCTGTTTCTATGGGGGTAGATAATCAGTGTTGAGGAAGTGTTTGAAAAGTGCTTTGTTAAATGAATATTGTGTAGGTAAGCTTTTTAGGTGGTGTGGAAGGCTGTTCCATAAGTAGGCTCCAGAGTAGGCTAGACTCTTTTTGAACAGGTCGATCCTAGGTTTGGGCAGACGTAACTGATGTAATTGTTGTCCCTCTCTTCTACTGATTTGAAACAATGATCGTAGGTACGGTGCGATTAGCGGTGATCAGACGTACTGCTCTCTTATGCAGGGACATATTAGGCAGCCAGAGTTTAATTTAGACAAGTGAATTTATTCTTTTTATCTTTGCTACCTTCCTTTTTATCAGTATTTTTGTCTTTCCTTCATTTTTATTGTTCACTTCTTATCCCCGTTAATTTTTATTTTTTCGGTTTTTTTTCCTCACTTTTTTTTTCTTTTTCTCTTATTATTTCTTTCTACTTTTCTCTATTCTTTTTCTGTAATTTTTTCCCTCCCCTTCTCGTGGCTTTTATTCCTTTATCTAATACTTAATATTATTAGTGAGTTTTCCTATGATGATAAATGTTATTAACAATTGTATTATTATTATAGTTGTTGTTGTTCTGTGTAGTTTCTGGGAATCTCAAAAGAGACAAAGAAACAATATGACTAAATGTAAACATGTCAAACAATGCGTCTAATACAGTATACGGTTGTGCATAAGTGTCACGGATTGCCTTCCCTTAGCTCTGCCGTAGTGGTCTACCAGTGGCCAACACTCAAGAGTAATTTATATGGTTCTTCAAAAGTGTCTACCTTCGCTCAAGATTACTCTTGGCAGAGTTGTAGATAGAAGGATAATGATGCTTCTATCTCAAGGGCGTGATCACAAAATGTTTTCAGAAGTCAAGAACAATGCTGCATAGGGTAGAGCACTATTAACTTATATCTGATCCATCGTCTCTCGTGAAGAATTAGGCAATGGGTTTAGCCCGTTCAAGCCCGCAGCTGGCGTAATCCAGCGATATTCTTTTATAAGTATGTGCTCTATAGATTTAAATAGTTGTCTAGATGTATGCATGTTAAAGAATCTTGCTCACACGTTTGCTTTCATACCTATAATAACTGATCTAACAATGATTGTTTTGTTTTAAAATAACATGTAACAATTTAATAACCAATTAGTTTTTAACAGGTTAAAATAACGATGGAATGATGGTGAATTTTTGATGTATAAAAAATGTCTTCACTGAGACAGGGTGTCGTGAGAAATTCTAAATCCACATATCTAAATTAGAAAGTAAATGTAAAGCCTAACGAATTAATTTAATCAAAGGAAAGAAGAATGGTAAAAGAACAGTGCGGTCACAATAGCGTACGCCTGTGTTATAGAACGTCATACTAGCTAAACAAGAAATCCCCTTTTTCTACTTCGTCTGCATAATTGTAACGCTTTCACGTTTGCTAGTAAAGCCTACTGCATCAAATGCACGCGTTTCGAAAAATAAAACGGGTAGTGTGTGTCTTAGAAAACCTTGAGATAGACACACTGCGTAATGACCTAGATTAATATTCCATTAATGCTACCCCACGCGAAAGGCATGCAGACTTGCTTTTTTTCAAATAAACAGGGACAAAAAACACTACCAATACGAGGTTAGGTTTTAAAAAAACATGGTTAATGCTTATTAGGAAACATGACACAATACTGTTTTACGTCTGAAATCCTGACATTAGCCTGACAGTACAGAAGACACCCCATCGTATAGAAGTGAGCGGGTGGTAGAAGAAAATACATATTTTGAACGCAGCCACTTAGCTCCATTAAACTTATATATTTGGGTGCCTTAGGACTTGCTGACAAAGAATATGTTAGGTGTTAAGCAAATAGTCTAATAATTAACAAATTATAGCCAAAATATTTTAGTGGTGTTGTCTGACAACACAGGATCATATTTGCTCATAATGGCGTGTTTGGACACTGCTTTAGAGGAAATGAGGCCACCACGTTAAATCCGATTTGATTGGCTAGAATAATATGTAAGGCTAAACATGGTTCGTCGATTGCAGATACTATTTTTGGTTGTTAATGGCAACGATAGGAAGGGTACTTTTTTCAAAAGCTTTTGTAAACATGGTCTCATTGGCTAGACCATTTAATATAGTCAATTAGGAGCGTCAGTTCAGTGCCACTTTTTGAAAATACAATTTGTAAAAGCAAGTGCGTTGAGATCCAGCTCATATTTTTCTAATAAAAGCCTGGGACAGAGGCAGATCGGAATTGTGCCATAACTCATCGCCAGTCAACGTATTTGTTTAATATTTCCGTGAATTGTGGTAAGCTAGACATATTTGATATCTTTTAGATGAAAATTGAATGTGAATTGATAAATTTATGTCTGTATGTGTGTGGTTCAGTAACAAACATGAGGCAAAGCCTAGATATTGCTCTATCATGAGAAAAACTTGTCGGAGAGGAGTATAACTGCATGGGATTGCCAAATGGTACTATGACACCTATCTTATTGAATAGAAGGAATTAATGCTGGAATTGCAGAGGCGTTGTAACCATTAGGGAGAGGAATACTGGTGTATATTGATACATGAGAAGCTAGCAGTTAGTCTACAGCGCTGAACTCGGTGTTTGTTATGTATTGTGCTTCAGTGTGGAAATAGATTATAAATCAGTTCTGAAGTAGGAGGTACAACCTTCTTGTTTCAGGGACCGTGGTACTAAAGTATTAAAGCAGCACCTGGTCTGAGTTTTGCTGAATCCAGAGGCTGATAGCATACTCCTTGGTCAAGATATCGACCAGTGTTGTTTCTAAAGAAAACTGTGAAGCAAGCGAGCATAGGAGACTGTTTCCTGCCGCCCACACAGAAGTTAAGATTACGTTGGCCAAAGCAGCTCAATCTTGTGTATACCCCCCTCTAAAAGTGACTTTACCTAAAATCAAGAGGGACATTTATTTGTTTCAAATAAAAAGAAACTGTGAACCATTCCAATATTATTTTCACCAGAAACAAACACTTGAAGTCATGATGACAAACAACAACCTAGCTTGAATAGCCAGTATTACCTCATAGTACTACATCACTACTTACACACATATTGTAATAATAATATATGTCAATACAAAGATCCTATCTATAAATTGTGTACATACAACTTGTGATTTCATTTGATTGTGATTCCTGGTTCACTTTGTAGTTGAATCAGGATATCTATTATTGAAAGGAATTAATACATATTTTAAAAGTAACACTTGACTTATTAAGATAGTCTTATAGAGTGTTCTATGTATGTGAGTGTCACAGTGTTGTAAAGTATTGTGGATTAAATTAAATTGTGTATCTGTCTGTTGGTTGTTGTGAACATACACTTCATCACTATCATAACCCTAGACATTCAACTTAGTCATCATAATATTCCAGAATAAGTCTGACTGAGGTCTAAATGTGGTAGCAAAGTAAAGTCATCTGTAATACACCACACTTATTAGATACAGATACCTTCACAGCTGATCTCAGTCAGTACACTAAGTCCCCTATAAATATTTATATCATCCCACTTTACCACACAGGGGTTGAGGATTTATAAAACATTTTGTCCTTTTGCTGTTTTTTTAATAAGATCTTAGCTGGTCTAAGTGAGTCCTGCAGCCGTGGTTTCGTCAATTCTTTTGTGATGAGGGCAGTTCTTCACACAACCCGTCAAATGTAAGGGGTTAGTGTTGAATCCCCGCTCTTGACTCACACTAGTGGCGTAGAAACTTTAGTCTTGCAGCTTCGTACCACGAACTTTAGACAAAATAGAAAGAACAAATGCCTCTTCTAAGTACGTTGGGTTGAAACATTACCAGGCGCATTGTCTCGCTGTTCACCCACCAATGTTAACCTCTCTGAATAATTATTCTCTCTGAGTATACACAGTATAACTCGGGGAATGTGATTAGAAATCACCGTTATTCTTTTGGTTTCTTTAATGGAAAAATGTGTCTGGACAGCGCGAGTACAATGATTTGTGCCGGAACTAAAATTAACAAGGTACATATATCTCACAAAACGATACTATACACTTGATGCACATGGGATGCACTCATCACTCATCACTGCTCCATTCGGAATCTGGGGTTGCTGCTACTTTCGCTTTTCTATATGAACTAGCATGAAGCAATCACCAGCGCCTGCTGTAGTGTTTTTTGAATATACTATTTTCGTATGTTGAGGTTGCCAGCCTCATATAAAACCACTTAGCAAGAAAAACATGTCAAATTCACATTTGTAAAATTTAAGTTCACAGCTTACCCCATATGTGATCTACAATCTCCTGGCACAGTTAGAATGCACACAGCAACTTAGGTTAGATGCTTTGAATACTGGGTCTGTTGTTGTTTTAGAATCCCTCTTAGGACTTGATTCTGATTCCTTAAGTGTCCAGTCTTTGTATTTAAAAATACAGGTTTACTTATAAGTGTCAAAAGTGTAAATTTGCCCAAATACTCTGTTCTGGTCCTTTCGTATGGAATCTAAGTCCTATTCTCTTCTGGCTCTCTCTCAGGAGTTGGTACTTTGACATTTAGCAGCGCAGTGTGTCTAAGTCTCAAATTAAACCAATCCAATTTCTTTAGAACTATGTGGGTCGGTGTGTTAAATCCTTACTATCCCCCACGTGTTTTAAAATATCAATTTAAAATTTAAACACGTGACCTCTTTCAGATATGTCCGTAATACTTGCGATTGCCCTATATGCAAACTCACAAACACATCTGTGAACTCATTTTCTGTCTAAATGCTTTTCCCACCATAATCTCCCCCAAATGGGTTATATGTATTATTGCTTCAGAAATGGGCCAGCGGAAGCGATTATCTAATTATCACCTGTATTTTCGTGCATCCACCAGACGGACAAATACGGATCACCGGCAGCTTAGACAAACAATTTGGCTTTCTTTCCGTACTCTGACGGGTCGTATTGTTATGAGGAGTGGTCTGGACCACCTTGGACCAACCGTCCGTCTCTATCAAAGGTGACTAGACGACTTAACTGATAAAAGTATTAACCGCTGACCTTTCAATTAGCTTTGTCATGCTATGATTCATATGATGAAACGTAAATAAGTATGGGAGCGGCTAGGCAAAAAATGTAAGTGTATAAAATATGTCAAATAATAAATCGATGAGGGAGAGAAAGAAGGGCGCAAAAGTACATTTACAAAACGTTTTGTGACAATGGGGGTTAACCACCTCATCATGTTAAAATAATTGACACAGAAACCACAACTGCAGGAACATATGAATGCTTGACACAGGCTTCCTGCAAGGGGACCAGGTACAGTTGTAGCTTCATGCTCCTTAAATGGTGCAAGGAATATGATGTTGTTATTGCTTGCGTTCGCTCAGCCATCTCTCTTACAATTCTGGCCACTTTGAGCGGTAATTACATTGTGTTGTAGTTTACAGCTATGCTATAATATCTGCGTCTTTCGGCCCGACACATCCGATTTCAGCAAGCAATTTTTACCCTGCAAGGGAACCAGGTACAGTTGTTGTTTCATGCTCCTTAAATGGTGCAAGGAATATGATGATGGGGATGATAATGATTATTCTTTCTTTTTTACCATTGCAATTGTTATTATTCTGGTACTACATTTTTCAGGACTTACCACTATCTTCATTGTGAGCTGTCAACAAACTTGATTTTTATTTTCCCTAACGTGTTTATCAGTCCATTCTTGCACTCATTTTCTTTTATACAAATGTGTTGTTATGTTATTATTGTAATTATGCAAACAATCCTTTTGATCCTTGTTACATGTATTTTACGGAGCCGCGGTGGCACGGTGGTTAGTGCACTGGCTTCCTGGCTCGGCTGTCCATGGATCAATCCCCAGTTGAGGTGGGATTTTTATGGACTGCAATCGGGTCCAGGGTCGACCCAGCCTCATGAATTGGGTACCAGAGCAACTCTGGGAAGATTAAGGCTGCCGGCGTTAAGCTGACCACATCCTCCTAGTGTGCCGATTGTAGAGAAAATATGGGCCTAACACCATATTCTCAATATGCCTCAATGGGTATTTAACGGGATCCTTTACCTTTTACCTTTTACATCTGTTTTGTCCTACGGAGCTGCGACTTTTAGAAAATTGTCTAAAATGTTATTACACTATTTATACACTGTTCGCCGACGAACTTTTTACAGTGCTTAAATAGCATTGATTTTCTCTCCATTATCATCCTGCTATGCTCTCTCAGAGCAAAGAGAAACAATGTTTATATTAGACAAACCACCTTTAGAAGAAGTATCAGCGTGCACTTTGCGTGTATCGAGTAGAAGAAAGAGATGTTTATATTAGACAGAAAACATTTAGAAAGAAATATTATCTTGCGTTTATCGGGGAGAACAGATAAATGTTTATATTAGAAAATGCATCTTTAAAGAGAAACATTATATTGCGATAAATATGTATGTAAGAAAAGCACCTTTAGAAAGTAACTTCATCTTGTAATAAATATGTGCAGTATATTAGAAAAAGCACCTTTAGAAGATAATATCACGTTGCGATAAATATTTATATGAGAAAAATAATCACCTTTTGAAAGATACATCATCTTGTGAAAAATATTTATATTAGAAAAAAGCACATTTAGAAAGAACCATCATCTTGGGATAAATGTTTATATTAGAAAAAAACATTTTTAGGAAGAGATGTCATCTTGGGATAAATGTTTTTTTTTAAAGAAAAAGCACCTTTAAAAAGAAACATAATCTTGCGATAAATATTTGTATTAGAAAAAAGCATATTTAAAAAGAAATATCATATTCTGATACATATTTATATTAGAAAAAAGCACCTTTAGAAAGAAACATCATCTTGCGATAAATGTTTATATTAGAAAAAGCACCTTTAGAAAGAAACATCATACTGCGATAAATATTTATATTAGAAAAAGCACCTTTAGAAAGAAACATCATCTTGGGATAAATATTTATATTAGAAAAAGCACCTTTAGAAAGAAACATCATCTTGGGATAAATATTTATATGCGAAAAAAACACCTTTAGAAAGAAACATCATCTTGCGATAAATATGTATATTAGAAAAAAGGCACATTTTGAAAGAAACATCATCTTCGGATAAATATTTAAATGTGAAAAAAGCACCTTTAGAAATAAACATCATCTTGAATTTGATGAAAACAACGAAATGAATCGAGCAGTAAAGCTAGGTATACTAGATTGAATATTAGACATTGAGATAAAAGACTTGACGTCTTATCCTTATAGTTAAATATGCAAGAATCCATATAATAAGAACTACAGATAATCCAATAAACAGTAATTACTCCAAAAGTCTTGACAAATAAGGAAGCAGGAATGATACATCAACACAGATCAAGCTAGATCGTTGAGAAAAACGACATTAAGCACGAATAAACGTAGTAAAGCATAAAACGACCAGGGAAGCGGTTACCTCAGCCTAGTATATCAACATACAACATACTGTGAGAGTAAGTTTGATGGCGTTGGCTTACTGTTGGCATGTTTTTAAGGATAAAAATGCACACTGATAACTCCATCAATACTCGGATCTCTTCCCTTAGATCACACAAGGAGGATCTCAGTACAGTGCACGAAGTCCGTAGCACCGGCAAGTATCCGAAAGTGTGTATACAGGAATCACACATTCTATAAATATTTTTGTAGCCGATAAGTTTTCCAAATTTTGTAAATTTTGCCATGGCAGTGGCCGTATGGCCCACTACTCTTTACGATTTCCAACTGCCGAGGGATTTTTAACGTGCGCAATGTGCACACGGAGTCTTCTATTTTCTTTCCCTTTTCCGAGAAGGCAAGGCATCCGATCGTACTACCAAGGCGACCAGGGAGAGTGTCACGGATTGCCTCCCCTTAGCTCTGCAGTAGTGGTCCAACAGTGGCACAACTTCAAAGTAACTACTTTGGGCCTTCAAAGGTGTCAATCTTCGCACAAGATTACTCTTTGCAGAGTTGTAGGTAGAAGGATAATGATGCATCTACCTGAAGAAAGTGTTCACAAGATATTCAGAAAAGCGAGAACAATGCCGAATGTTTCTTAGCAACGTTAACTCTAGCATCTGCCGTCAATTTTTGTGAAGGATTGGGTTATCTTATAATTCGTTAGCTCGTTAAGCCCCCAGCTGGTTTAATCCAGCGAGATTCCTCTGATTATTATTATTGTTATTATTGTTACTATTGTTATTATTATTATTATTGTTAGTGGCTCTTCACGTGTAGATATAAGTATATATATATTAAAATCAGGACTCACACATGGGCCTTACGCTCTGTAATCATTAACTCGACTATGGATTTATCAAAATCAACATATACAAAATTTAATGATCAATCGCTTTTGGAAGAAATGTAAATAAATATAAACTAGTAATTTTTAGAGATAGTTATCATTAACTGGCTATCAGTTTTAGAAATAAAGTCTGTTGTTGTGGCCTGCTAGAAGTATGTCATCTTTCCAAATTCCTGAATTGCTGGTGCTGCTGGTTCCGTCACTTCGTCTCTGTGTCGAGGGCACATTTCAAAATGTCTAGAAGTTACCGTTCCTGGTCCAGGCAAGGATCTTCAAGTCTCGATCTCAGGCTCAGAAATACAGACTAGTTGGACAGCTGGTATCGTTTGTAAAGTAATACCGCAACTGGCCTACCCGATCCGTACAACCCACTTTTAGAGGGAATAAAAGAACAAACTCCGCTTCTAAATATTTGTTTGTCTGATATTAATCAGGCGCTTATCCTCCGCTGTCCGCAAACCGATTCCCTTTCTCAGATTTTTTTACTCCTCCTGAGCGTATATTATCTAAGGGGATGTGATGAAAAATCACCATTATTTCAGGTAATCTAATCAAAATTTGTGACTGGATAGCGGAAAATGGTTTGTGCCTGAAACAACGTATAAAGTTTACATCCATTTAACAAATGATAATGCACAACTATACACATGTTGATGTAATCATCACTCACTCCCTGCTCCATTCGGAGTCTAGGGTTACTTCTGCGTTTTGTTCTTTGTGAGACCTAACATAAAGGAATCACCAGCGCTTGCTGTGGTGATTCGTGAATGTATCTTTTTCACATGTTGAGGTTGCCAACCTCATACATCTTTAACACCACTAATCAAGTATACACATATGAAGTTCAAAGTATAAAACTATGTACACTCACCTCAATAAAATTGAGAATCTTTAGACTTCCTACTCAGATAAATAGTCTCGGAAAGTTAATACGCTTTGCGTCTGTGATTTTTTCATATTTCAGAATTTCTCTGTGACTTTGTGTGTAGTTTTCTGCAGGAGTACGGGTCCGTATTAATTTTGGCGAGTTTTCTTTTCCAGTGGGTAAAAGATGCTCTAACACATGTTTCCGTTCCAAATAAATTCAGAGTCCAACTCTATTCTTTCCTGTAGCAAGGTCTGAGCTGTCTACTGGTGACGAATTCTGGAATGCAGTCTCATGTGTCAAAATCATTCTACATTATATATCGTAGATTTCCTGCCCCCGCTTTTCCATGCGGTTAGGACAAACGCCCAATCGAGGCAATTGTTATTCGCGCCTCAAAATGCCAACCAACCTTATTTTAAAGTTTTAGTTATGGCAACTTTATGATGAAATATTTTGTATGAGTCATGTAGTGCAAAATTTCAAACTAGTACTTTCTAACGGCTGTAAAAATCCGATTATTATTTGGTAAAGTTACATATATCACACTTCAAAATGTCTTCCCAGATTGGGGATTATCTGACTTGCTTATCCCACGTAATTCAGACGTCGTTATCAGACTATGACTCTGCACGATTCGACCGTCTGTCTGGACATATTCGTGGTTTATCTGTACCTTCAGTATTGCGAGTCTATTGTTCTGACGAATTGAAAGGTATGACTCCAAACTTGTACAAACATGAGAGCTCGTCGCGTTATTTGTGACTTAATTAATCCCTCAGGGATGGACCGTCGAGGGATGGACCGTCGATGAATGTGTTGACAGAAATGTGCAAAGTTAGGGCGGGGGAGTGTAAAAAATTTCGAACCAATTCGGACAATAGAGCGCACAAACCGTTTCGTGACAGGGAGTATGACATCACTAGGGCCCACTGGTTCTGAAAAAATTGTATAAAATATATTCCCTTTACTAGGAACCGAACCCGGTACCTTTAGTTATTGTTTTTGAATGGAACATTTTGTGAAAGTGAGAGTTGCTAATCTGGGTTTTTTCCGTTGTTAGAGAGAGAGACATGTGGAAAAAGTCGAAAAGCTGAGAAAGCGTGTACAAATGTAGATAACTGTACCGTGTGAAAAAAGAAAGCATCGTGTGAAAATTGGCGTAAAAAAAAAAAAAAAAGAAGAAATAGTATAAAAAAGAGAGACGTGAGCGATAGACAGGCTTTTACAGATTTTTAGGATTCATTAGACGAGAGGATTTTACAGATAGTGTTAGATGAACTTCGTCTTTGAGATTATCAAGACAAGTTTTTAACTTGACAAGTTCTCAAGTTAGACAAGTATTTTTAAGTAGGCAAGTTTGTATTTTATTCTATTGGATATATTATTCCTGTGGATATTCACTTTCATTTTTTGATACTCACTATTTTGTGTAAGCGTAAGAAACACGTACTTCACCATTGTGTCAATAACATTGCTGTTCTAATGACGTTAATAAACTATATTTTATTTTTCAACATTGCTGAGTTTTCTTTGGAACGTTACAGTGGATTACTTTGACAAACCATTATACCGAGGTATTCCTTTTCACTAAACCTAAAAGGGTAAGAACGGACTTTGGGAAGAAGAATAAACTAAGGTCAGGAATTTCCACCTCAGGCGAAAGGCCTGTAATCACTTGAACCAGAACGTACAAAGAGTTAGCTCACGTCAAAATATTGCCTGCGCGCAACACAAATTGACTGGCCAACTGACGGACACACACATTCTCACATTGATGGTGTAATCAGCTCAGCCCGGTCACACATACATTCTTCATTACGGTATATTGTAGAAATATGGACAATGAACAAGTAATCGGTAGAAAGAATTGAGGCTCTTGATATGTGAATATTTAGAAACATGGGGCGCATCTCATGGAAAGAGAAGGAAACAAATAAAGGGGTGCTAGAGGACATAGGAATGACAAAATAATGAATGGAGGAGATTAAAATTAGACAGCTAAAATATTATTGCCATATAAAAAGACATAACACCTTGCTGACGACCATAAAGGCAAGCAGAGTTGAAGGCAAGCGTTCAAGAGGAAGACAGAGATATAAGAAGGAAGGTAACATCAAGAATATCTCATTTTATTTTACTCATTTTGGCGAGGTGTGCTCCGTTCAACCTAGACACAAGGTCAGTCGGTTATATTAGGGCGCGTCCAAACATAACGGACCTGTAGGTCTGGCATCTATATCTTCCAGAGTGTACCGTCAAGACAAGAGGTAGAAGACGTTGGAACTCCACTGCATCCGACCTTCGATGTGGAGATGGCACCTGATGACGATGATGGTGATGATGATGATGGTGATGATGATGATGGTGATGATGATGATGGTGATGATGATGATGATAATGATGATGTTGATGATGATGAAGTCTTTCTGGGACAAATAACAAAGAAATTACCTAGGTACGACCACATGGTCTTCTTCGGGAACAAACGCACGAAAACAATAAAAACAAGATAGAGAGAAGTCATCTAAATGCATAAAACTAGTGAAATTAAATAAGGATACGAACAACCAAGGAAGGTAGGCTGTTGTCGCTCCCTACACCGTTGTCAGAAATACAGCGAGGAGACGGTCCTATTGTTTGGCTTGGTTTAGTTTGAAGGATTCTCTTCACTGCTCACAGACAACTCCATCAGTCCTCCGATCTACTCCCTTAGATCACACATGGATGATCTCAGCTCAGTGCACGAACTCCATAGCACCAGCGAGAATCCCAATGTGTATATGTAGGAATCACACATTCTATAAATATTTTTGTGGTAGGTAGGTTTACAATTTTTAAATTTTGCCATGGCAGCGGCTTATGGCATACTCTTTACGATTACTAACTGCTCTGTGATTTTTAACGTGCGCAGCTTGCATACGGGACCTTAAATTCTTTTCGCCCTTATCCGAGAAGGCTAGGCAGTAGATCTCATTATGCATGAGATCATGATGGAGCATGTCATCATTAGGACCACTCATTCTGGAAAAAAATTTCAATAAAATATATTCCCTGTACTAGGAATCGAACCCGGTACCTTTAGAATTAGAGTCTTAGGGAGACCATGAGTAGAGTATGACATCATTAGGACCACTGGTTCTGAAAAGAAAATTTCATAAATTATATTTCCTCTACTTGGAATCGAACCCGGTACATTAGGAAATCGACGCGGACGCCATTCCTCTTAGCCACAGCAAGCCCCTTGTCCTATAGTAAAACACGAAACGAATAACGAAATCTCCCAGCAACGCTTACTGCCTAATCTCTAGATAAAAGAAAGAAAGAAAATTGTTGTTTCGACAAAAGAAAGATATTAAAACGATAAGACAGCTGTAAAAATCATCATTTCTAATTATCAACATCATCATAATTCAACTGCCTTTTAGCAGGTGTCTTAACCATCAAAGACGTCTTCCTCTCAAGGTATTTCAATGTCTTTCATTTCTTTCTCCTTATTTTTTTTCCTGAGTTCTTTTTACTCTTTTTCATTGTCTTAATCAGCCTATAGAGGTGTTTCTCTTTCCTGTCCTGCTCCGTTTATGGAGGCACTTCTTTCTCACTGTCCTGGTATATTTATGGAAATATTTCTCTCTCAAAGTCTTGGTTAATTTAATTGGTTATTTAATTTAATTTTTTTTTCTCTACTTAATTCTCATTTTCTTTCCCTCCTGTCTCTTGTTTATCTGTCCCTGACGAAGGCCTTGTGGCCGCAACGTAGGTTTTTTCTTGTCCTTTCTCCTTGTAAGACGTATTACTATTTGTGTGTGTGTTTTTCCCATTCAACTGTTAATTTATGGAAGTATTTCTCTCTCTAAGTCTTTGTAAATTAATTTTATTTTATTTATTTATTTATTTATTATTATTTTTTATTTTATTTTATTTAATTATTTATTTTTCCTTACTCTTTTCCAGTCCTTGTTTTCATTATTTCTTATTTTTTGTTTTTTATGTACTATCGACTTCCTCTTTCCGGTTTAGTGGCAGCCATCTTGCTTCACATGTGACTGGACACAAGGGAGTTTTTTTCTCTTATTTTTATAGTTTCATGTTCTCTACTTAATTCTCATTTTCTTTCCCTCCTGTCTCTTGTATGTCTGTCCCTGACGAAGGCCTTGTGGCCGCAACGTAGGTTTTTCTTGTCCTTTCTCCTTGTAAGACGTATTACTGTTTGTGTGTATGTGTGTTTTTTTTTCCCCATTCAACTGTAAATTTATGGACGTATTTCTCTCTAAAAGTCCTGGTCACTTTATGGAAGCACATCTCTCTCAAAGTCCTGGTCAAGTTATGGAAGCATTTCTCTCTCAAAGTCTTGGTCAATTTGTGGAAGTATTTCTCTCTCAAAGTCCTGGTAATTTAGGGAAGTATTTCTCTCTCACAAATACCTGGAAGTATTTCTCTGCCAGGTTTATGGAGGACATAATTAATGATGATTTTCCGAGTAAAAAAATTTTGTGAAAATAAAATTCAAATTTTTGGGTTACGTACTGGCCCCCTAGAATCCATTCATAGGCCGCAAGAGGTCCGTGAACCATAGGTTAAAAACCCTGGTTCAGATGTAAATGTCTCACGCCGCTGAAAGTAACGTTAGCCATTCCTATTCGCGTCTTCACTTCTGTTTCACATCTGCCATAATCTGTGTTAAAAATGTCAGAAACATTTTATCCGGTCCAACACTTTTCCGCTGACTGTTTTTTTTTTTTTTTTTTTTTTAATGTTAACTTCTCATCTGTTTAGCTTAGCTGATATCTTGGTTGTCGTAGTGTTAATGTCCAATCTTTATTCATGGGTTCTGTTCTTGGCATGGTTCACTATTTCTTGCCAATTCTTGTTCGCTTTCAACCAATATCATTGTGCATATATAAGGTAGCTTTTTTGACCTTCCACTGATGCTTAGTAAAGACATTTCTTCCATCTGACAATTTTATGGTTTTCGCGTCCGCATGGAAATTCAGCAGCAGACTGGACACAAAGCTTGCGTCTTGAGGAAGAAGGACCGGGTTTGGAATCAGGTTACGTCACCATCCAGTCTACGCAGCTGTATGACTGGGTGCATGTCACTGATTGCCCCCCGTTAGCTCTGCAGTAGTGGTCCACCAGTGGCCAAAACGCAAGAGTATCTAAAATGGGTCGTCAAAGGTATCTCCCTTCGTATAAGATTACTCTTGGCAGAGTTGTAGATGGAAGGGTAATGACGCTTCTATCTCAAGGGGGTATCCACAAGACATTTTCAGAAGTCAAGAACAATGCTGCATAGGACAGAGCAATTGTTAACTTTTATCTGATCCGTCACCTTTTGTGAAGAATTAAGCAATTGTTTGGCCCGTTCAAGCCCCCAGCTGGTGTAAATCCAGCGAAATTCTTTTCTATGAATTAGCTCTATGTATGTAAATATATGTCTAGCTGTATATATATATATATATATATATATATATATATATATATATATATATATATATATATATATATATATATATATATATATATATATATATATATGGGTCTTGCTCATACGTTTGCTTTCATACGTATAATAACTGAACCAGCTATGATTGTTAAACAGACCACCACCAACAATAACACCTGATTTTAATAATGAAACACCCACAACCACCTTGCCAATAACTTGCGATGAATTCACGCTGGACGAGATCAAACAAGCTGTTAAAAGATTTAAAAATTTTAAAGCTGCTGGAGTTGACGAAATTTCAGGGGAAATGATTAAAGCAGTTAATGACAACAACCTCTTGAGAATTTTAGATATTATAAATGAAGTATGGAGAGAAGAACAACCACCACAACAATGGAAAGACAGTATTATTGTAAAGTTACCGAAGAAAGGTGATCTATCAGACTGTAATAACTGGCGTGGTATATCTCTATTATCAGTACCTGGAAAATTATTATGTTGCATGATGTTAGAAAGACTTAAATTGCATGCTGACGAAAAGATCAGAGAAGAACAAGCGGGTTTCAGGCCGAAACGATCATGTATTGATAAAATATTCACGCTAAGAACAATTATAGAAGAATCAGTGGAAATGCAATCGCCACTTATTATCACCTTCGTCGATTTTCAAAAAGCCTTTGATAGTCTACACCGCCCATCATTGTGGAAGATACTTACAATCTATGGTTTTCCAACAAAATATGTGAATATAATCAAAGCGCTATATGACAATGCAAGATGTTGTGTTAGAACAAATAAAGGGAATACAGAATGGTTTACAGTAGAAACAGGGGTTAAACAAGGCTGTATTATGTCACCACTACTTTTTGGAATAGCTATTGATTGGGTTATGAGAAACTATACCCACAATGAACAATTAGGTATAAAATGGACAAATGGAAAATTCCTGGGGGACCTGGATTTCGCAGATGATTTAGCATTCTTAAGTTCAACACCCAGACAATCCCAAGAAGCAGTAAATAATTTGTGTCATCTCTCGGTTAAAATACATCTCCAAATAAATGCCTCTAAAACTAAAGCTATGAACTTTTCTAATGAGACCTTTGATATCATCTTGAACGGGGAAAAACTACAGAAAGTTGAAAGTTTCAATTATTTAGGCAGTAAAATGACTCAGGATGGTGACACAACAAGAGAAATTCATACTAGAATTGCTTTGGCAGCTAGCGCCTTCAATAGATTATCTAACATTTGGAAATTACGATCATTGAATATACATATACATACAGTTTCGTCTGTTTAATTCAAATGTTATCTCAGTGTTAACATACGGCTGTGAGAGTTGGAAAATAACAAAATCATTGGAGAACAAGCTGAATACATTCGAGAACAAATGTCTTAGAAAACTCATGAACATCAGTTGGAAAGAATTCAAGACTAATCGACAAATAAGAGAAGACTCTAAGCAGAAATATGTCTCCGACTATATAAGGAAAAGACGATGGTCATATATCGGTCATGTCCTACGAATGCAAAACAACAGAATACCACTACAGGCGCTCACTTGGGTTCCTGAGGGTAAGAGGAAAAAAGGAAGACCAAAAGAAACACTCAGAAGAACAATAATAAGAGAAGGAAGAACGTTGGGCCTAAATAATGTGCAAGAGCTAAGAGGAGTATCGTCACAACGAACAACCTGGAGAGCACCGGTTTCTGCCTTATGCGCCGTGTTTGGTGCTTAAAGAATTTATTATTATTATTATTATTATGATTGTTATGTTTTAAAATAACATGTAACAAATTTAATAATCAATTAGTTTTAACAGGTTAAAATAGAGATGAAATGATGGTGAATTTTAGATGAACGTTTTATCTTCATAGAGACTGGAAAGAGGAGCATTAATTTTCTTTGCTGTTGCCTTTTAGTAAGCAATCAGCTTAGAATCAAAGACTACTGCAGCCATGTTTCGTCAGTTCTGGAATGAGGGTACTTCTTCACACAACTTGTCCAATTTAGGTGGCTAGTGTTCATTCCCTGCTTTTAGCGTAGAACTTTCGTCTTTCCGCTACATATCACGCACAGTCTGATAGCTTCGTTCCACGAACTTTATACAAAAATAAAAAGAGCAAATGCTCCTGCTAAGTACACTTGGTTGGAAGATTAACAGGCGCATTGTCTTCCTGTCTACCCACCAATGTTAGCCTCTCTGAATAATTATCTTCTTGAGTACACACAGCGGAGTCTGGGGTTGTTGCTGATTTTGCTTTTCTGAGCGAATTAGCATTAAAAAAACACCAGCGCTTGCTGCACTGGTTATTGAACAAACTATTTTCATTTGTTGAGGTTGCCAACCTTATATATAACCACATTTAGGAAGGAAAACATGTCAAATTCACATTTGTAAAATAAATGTTTACACTTAACCCAAAGTAACTTTTGGGAACAAAATCTCCTGGCACAGTTTAGAATGGACACATCACTTTGATGCATTCAAATTACTTGGTCTGGCAAAATTGTGTATTCCTCTTATGACGGGTGATCTGATTCCTTAGGACTCCAGTCTTTGTATTTAAAAAATGTGGGTTTACTTTTTTAAGTTTCAAAGTTGCCCAGATAATTCGATCTGTCCTGGTCTTTTAAGTTTCCGGTCTTTGTATTTAAAAATGCGGGTTTACTTCTAAGTTTTCAAAGTTGCCCAAATACTTCGATGTGCCACTTATAATTTTGGAATCCTTTGTCCGATCCTTCTCTTTCCGGCTCTGGTGAATTGCTAGCTTATCGTGGCGGTGCAGTCTGATTTGTGACTTCGATTTCGCTAGTTTAAATTTCCAATTCTCAGTTCAAATCCCAGATTGTACTGCCAACGAATTTTCCAGTGAAAGTCAAAGTCTATTCCGTCTCTTGAATCAAACCAATCGAAAGCTCTTTAGCACTAACTGGGTTGGAGTGTTTAAATCAAAATACCCCCCGCGTTTTTTAAAATATTACATTTTAAAATTCCATCGCATGACCTCTTTCTTATTTCCTGTCTAGGTGCTTCCTCGCCAATATTGTTTCTCCAGACAGATTATTTGTAATATTGATACAGGGATGGACCAGCGGAAACGATTATCTAATTATCACCTGTGTCTTCGCACACCCCAGACGGCTCTCTCATACAGACAATGGGGCTTTTTTTCATCGCTCGTGAACGACCATATTCTGTCAATAGAGATCGACTCTTTCAAAGGTGGTTAAACGCCTAAGGTGATAAACGTATCCGCTGACCGGTCTATGGTATTGTTACAGTTCACCTGGTGAAAGGTAAATATGTCTGGGTGCGTCGAAAGAGCAAAAATGTAGGTGCATGAAATATGTCAAATAACAAGCGGATGAATGAGAGAGGGAGGGGGGGGGGGCATAAAAGTACATGTACACACGTTTTGTCACAGTACATGACTCTGATCTTAAGTTAAGAATGGTACAGGCAGCGTGGAAGAGAACTGGTCACACCACCTCATAAAATTGAGACCTAGTAATGTATAAGCGAAGTCTCTACTACATCCCCCTCCTCTGCAATTGTATGTTCTGCAGCACTACATTTACTAGCGCGAGCTCATAAATGAGCAACTCGAAGTATAAATATACACAAGCATTGACTTATAAATACACGTTTCATCGAATTTTTCATCTCGTATCTTCATAGCCAAAAAAGATTTGACTCTTAATTCGGTGTTGCAGACAACTAGTCTGGGGCAGATCCACAACACGTTTACTGCGGGCCTCGTATTATTGAAGTTACATCTATAAGGTCATTGAAAAATCTTACTTACTTAGTCGTTCCTCTTCTACCGTAAGGTATAGAGGTTTGGAAGAAAGAGTGCCATACTATCCTATCGGCTGTCTTCTTCCTGGCCTGGTTTCATTCTAGTCCTCGGTCCTTCAAAGATTGTCTAATGTTGTCCTCCCAGCGGACTTCTGGGTCCTCCTGGAGGTCTGGATTCCTGGCTCTTAGCCTCCCATATCTGCCATTGAAAATTCACTACCAATTTTTAAATTTTTTTACAAACAGGTGACAAGGACAAGAATTACATATAGGTTCTACAAAAACATACGATGATGAGAAACATACACCAAATGAGCGATACAAACAGATGGAAAAAGTAAACACCCACAGTGATGAGCGAAAAAAAGAACAATAATAATACAAGAAAATCGTAAAACCTGAAAGAAATACAGAAACAAGAAAGTAAATAACCAACGAAACGAAAAAAAGAATGAACAAAACTTCGGAACAAGTAAAAGGTCACTTAGCTAGATCCGTAGATGCTTGGAATAGAACACTGAGGTACCTTGTCCAAGAAATCGTCTAAGGAAGTTACTTATAAGATAGCGACAATTTAAAAAGATACAAAAGGATACGAAACGAACCAAAACAAAAACATAAGAAGATCGAAAAAACAACGAATAAAGAAGAATGAAAAAGAGAGAAAAGCCACCAGAATTTATGCAAAATGATGTTGGACATTAAGGCCTTTTGGAGATAAACAGCCCATTTTTTAAAAAAAGACGATTCCCCAACGAAAAGCGAGTCCGGTCATCACCGACACATGAAAGGAGGGCAGTGACATGAATATCGGAATTACCTGAATGGTCAGGCCTATTGAAATGAAGGGCCATCGGTAAATGTTTGCCATGATAGATTTCATTTAAGTTCTCACGAAACCTGTCTGCCAAACGTCTGCCAGTTTCACCAATATAGGTAATGCCACACCTCTTGCAGATGATAGCATAAATCAGGTTTCTGGATTCGCACGTGAAAGACTCTCTAATGACAAATTTTCCTTTCGGAAAAGTGAATGTCTGAGTTTGGAGTACAAACGGGCAGCTCTTACATATACGACATTGGCCCGGTTTAGTACCAAAGTATGAAGGGCTAGTGTGTCTCAAGCGACTGTACAAGAATATCCCTAAAATTCCTATCCCTACGATATGCCACCAAAGGTGTGTCACGAAACAACTCTCTGGTATCAGGATCAGTGTGGAGAATAGGCAGATGTCGAAACAGAATTCTCTTCAACGCCAGACAGTGAGGATGGAAAGTTAGAACCAGGTTTAGTCTGTCAGAATGGACAGAAGGTTTAGTAGTGAGTGTCATCTGACGAGTGACGCGTGTGATGCGATTAAGAGCATCAGATAAAACATGTTCTGGATAAAGACGTCGGCGAAAGAACTCGAGCATCTCGTGAGCTAGCTGATGGAAATCATCGTCATCGTGACATAACCGACGCAAGCGAAGAAGTTGAGAAAAGAGAATGGAATTTTTTACAACTAAGAGGATGCGATGAAGTATAAAGAAGGAAACCATGAGCGTCAGTAGCCTTATAATAGACAGACGTTTTAAGACCAGTAGGGCTAATAGTCACAGTGATGTCAAGGAAGTTCACTGTAGTCTTAGAAATTTCAGAAGTGAATTTGATGGCAGGATTGAAATTACCAACATAGTCAATAAATCGACGTAGGTCTACCTCAGACATGCCAATACCATCATCAATATAGCGGCGGTAAAACGCAGGTGTCGGTCCATCGTAACTTTGAAAGACCAAATATTCAAATTGGCCCATAAACAGGCAAGCGTAACTAGAGCCCATCTTAGTACCCATAGCGACGCCACTGATTTGGTTGAAGAATTGGCCATTAAACTCAAAAGAGTTGAGAATAAGAACCAACTCAGCAAGGCGAAGAAGCGGACCTGTACTTATAGTAAGATCAGTACGCTGGTCGAGAAAAAATTGGAGTGCCTTGAGACCATCAGAATGTGGAATAGAAGTATAAAGGGAACAAACATCTAGGAGGAAAAGACAGTAAGTACGGCCAGGCGTGAATCTGATCGAATCAAAGGTAGTGATAGCATGAGTAGTGTCTTTCAAATAAGAAGGTAGATTTGGCGACTAAAGGCTGGAAAATACTATCAAGGAATTCAGAAACACGTTCAGTGGGACAAGAACAGGCTGAACCAATAGGCCTATCAGGGTTAGCAATTTTATGCACCTTAGAAAGCATGTAAAAGGAAGGCTTACCAAGACTACTATCAAAAATATGGAGAGATAAAGCACCAGAAGGAAGACGATCATCATGGACAAGGCCACGGATAGTCTTATAAACAGTAAGATTATTCCTGACTGTTGCATCACCAGAACAAGGCGAGTAAAAGGTGGTGTTACCTAGCTGTGTAACTCCTTCATGAGTGTATAAGTCCTTACGCCAAACAACCACTGCGCCACCTTTGTCAAGCTATGGGTCGCTGACTGCCCCTTAATCACTGTTGCTGCGTCTTCAGTACCATTCTCAGAATCAAAATAAAGCAACAAGAAATCTAAAATACCCAATAATCTGGAGTTACAGAAGAGAGAGAAAAAATTTGCTGTCGGAAATGAAATCAAACGCTCAACAGATGGAACCTCAGGTTGACGTGTATTGTTATTGTGACATATTATGTTATGCAGTAAAACGACAGTTAGGAGTCTTTATTCTGATGTTTGTTTCATAAAAATTAGTTGAAAATGATTTCATAAATAACACTTTAAAATTAAAAAGTGTCTTTTCACTAACCCTGTAGGTCTCCTACGAGAGATCCAGTAACGATATCGTAATGAAACCAGGAGGAAATAAGGTCTTGCAAAAATCTCCACTATAAATTTTTACCTGACAATACGGATTCCTTGCCGCGTGGTCATTATTTACTCCAATAGGGTACAACCTGTTTCTGAAACGGTTTCATTTTCTCTTCCAACTTTTCTTAATTGTAAAGACCTGACATAAAAGTAAAGTTGACTATCTGGACCCCACATAAATACAAAGTTGACTGGCAGACCCAACATAACAGGAAAATTGATTGGCAGACCCAACATAACAGGAAAATTGACTGGTGTCGTGGTTGAGTTAAAGTGTTAGAGTCTTTGTCGAGTTAGACAATTGTAGTGAAATCGATAATGATAGTGAACTGGCAAAATTATAGATTACACATAGATAATGTGTGAATAGAGTGAACTTGAGACCAACCTGGAAGAGGATTCATTAAAGTTATCTGTCTCTCCAAGCCTCAACACACTTAAATAGTCTAAGCAACACCCGCTCTCCCTCTTTTCTCTTGTCAAAAATAGAGACTATAGTAAAGAGCTTGTAATATTAAGTATGGATGAAAGGGTCGTGAACAGCGCGTTAATAAATGAGTAAAATTTATTAAAGAAGCAAAATATATATGAAAATAATGTATATCAGCACAACAATATAAGACAATCTCAATAATCACATTGAGTATACAAATATGCAATTACACACCAACGAACACACAAACCACCAACATAAAACCTGTAGAACACCGAGAAATGAATAAACAGAGTTCCAATCCGTCCGCTTTCGTGGGACCAAATGCAATAGCTCCAGTAAGTGTCTTTACGTGTAGATATGCTTCATAGGTGAAGGAATAACATAAATAAATCCACTGTCGGCGCTATCGTTGGTTACACCCTAATGGCGAGATAGGCTGTAGATGACTCTGTCTATCTTCGGCTGACCGCTCATATGTGCGGGGTTTTAAATGACCAGAAACACACACACAAGACGAGGTTACTTTAGGACAAATGGTCCCTTGCGCTATTATCCGGCACATGAAATTAGGCTTGCTTACTTGGTGGTAAATCCGGTTGGGCTGGCTTGAACACTTATTTGTGACTGAGTGCTCCGTTTAGGGACAACGTTTGGCGATTTAAATTATGCTGAAGACGCTGGGCTGATAGATATGTTGGAAGCCACAATGCTCTGACTGGTGATCCAGAGGCGAGTAGGATACCACTACTGCCAAATTCCATTTCAGATTTTGCTTTCGCTCGTTACACACTGCGTGAGCGTATTTCCCATTTAGAGGGATTGGCGTTGACAAAGGTTTTTTGCTTCAGGTATGGGGTGACAACTCGTGGTGCTAGGTGTTTTCAGAAATCGAGAGATCGAAGAGAATGGGTCGTTCTTCGCCTGACTGAATCTTGCGCTAGCAATGCCGTATATCCTGAAACTGAGACCCAAAAAGAGACGACCTTTACATCAAGCAAACAATAAAATTACAATAATGTTATACTAAACATTAATGCTCTACTATGGGATTTGAATTATTTTAATCATTGCTATGATAGTTTCGGGCTGTCTTTATCCATATAAGTTGCCCTCTTGTTCCTTCCACTCTATCAATTATCAGCATTCGCCTGCATAGGCTAATATATTTTGTACACACATGTACCTGTCAGTAAATGTTCTGACAGCAAAATCTACTCCGTCTTCTTTCAACTCAACATAAGGGATATCTAGCCCTGTAGTTCCATCTGACTGGATATGCTATTCATCTTACAACATTAAGTGAATTTACATAAAAATACAGCATTTGATATTACATAATAAATGGTATGCGCCCCCTTGGGGTCGATACACAAAAAGGGAAAAAATAATAATCTTCCAAAATGTAATACATGGAAAATACAATATTATAGCTATAATAATAGGTTGTGACTGAAACCTAAGATATAATGTTATCTATGGCTGGTGCCTGCTTTCTGTGAAAGTTATAAACGGGTGTCTAACTACACAAGTAGGCATATAAAATTCCACACAACCACTAGAAGTTTCTATCAGAAAGTAATAAGTGACTATCTCCTATAATTCAGTGTTAAGGTGTCTGCACATCGCTATTCAGTTTTAAGTGAATAACCTACACCGCTGACAGTTCTTTACAGTAATGACCGTTATTTTAGCCGACTCTTAACCCAATGGTAAGCACTAAACGGACTACTCTGTTATCGTAAGTTTACCTTTAACCCATTGTAAACAATAACAATAATACTGACACCTGCTGCTTAGCTCTCCTGTTAACTACGGCGGTAGACGGCGCTCCCTATCCCTGAACTAATTACCGGGAGAAATCATTTAAATGAATTCAAGTCACACTCCTATCAGGTATATATAAAGCTAACATGAATGTATATATTATAATAGATGTCTACTTACCCCGAGAATGACGAGAAAATAGGCAACACAATTTAGTTCTGTGTTAATGTCTTCCTTAGTCTCATTTGGTCATCACGGGCAGGAAAATTTTACGAGTGTGCTTGACTGATTAAATCTATCTAATTTTATAGTCTACCCCAGACGCTATCCATTGCGTGTTCCCACGGATGAAATGCGTATAACGCAATCATGGGTAAGACAAATATTATTCTAGAGTGACACATCAGAAGACAGCAGCGAAAAGTTTCATAGAAAGACGTAATCTTCCAGCACTCACTGCGGCGTTTAAGGGCCACAACAAAATGTCTCAGAAAGAACGTGAGTGTTATCTCCCCTTTTGATTCCGCTGTTGACTTCAGCGGTCTAGCGGTTCGCTTCAAAGCCTATTTCTCGCTGGAGATCAAACCCGTTACGCGCAAGAGACATTCCTCTGGTCAGACAAACGCCAGGTGCAGCTCAGGTAATATTATCGTTAGCTGAGCTAACCGCTACTGACCAGTGGAGAATTTATAATGAAGGCCAGAACGAAAACAAAGCCGCGGGGTGGGGTCTGAGAGAGGAATAATGGGCCACGTAGGTTGAATCCGAAAGAAAAGAAAATACAAAAAGTGGAGGAAACCAGAACATTAAAATAGTAGTAAAAAATGGGACGTGATGGTAAAATAAATTTTCAGTCACCGTGAACACTGGTAGACCCAACATAACAGAAAAATTGACTGACAGACCCAGCATGACAGAAAAATTGACTGGCAGACCCAACATAACAGGAAAAGTTGACTAGCAGACCCAACATAAAAGTAAAGTTGAATGGCTGGGCCCAACATAAAATCAAAGTTGACTGTTGGACCAAACAAAAAGGAAAAAAAAAACAAAACAGAATAGCCGCAAGATAGGTACCTAACCAGCATATATAAGTAAAGCAAATACTGTGGAAATGTAGATGAAAGTAAACGTTATAAAAAAAAAAAAAACGAAATGAAGACCAAAAAAACCAAAAACAAAATCAACGAACTGAAAAATGGACAGTAGGACAGCTGTAAAGGCGTGCAGAACAAAACTAGCTTCCAGGCTTTATTTTGTCAACAAGTTGTGTATCTCGCATATCAGCCTTTTTGTTTGCATTATAAAATTAATGTTTTTGATACATCAATCAATGACTGAAACAAACCACCAATCTCAGCCGCGAGGTCTGTCGTAAGGTGAGTGACACTGCACTGTTATATTTGGTTTGTGGTCCGGTAAATTCCCATTTTCAACAGATACTTGCTATTTTGGGCTTCCGTGGTCCTCGGCCCACCGGCTTGAAAAAAAAAACAATAACAATACACACCAGGTACTTCCTTTCAACCAAGGAATTAAAAAAATATATATATTTTTTGCCTCGTTTTGGCGAAGCGCTTCCCTTTCAACCCTAGTCGGTTATATTAGGGCGCATGTCCAAATATAAAAGACCTTTAGGGCCATTGTGACAAAGATCTATGCCTAGGGGGAAATCTAGACTATCTAAATATTACTTTTCATCACCTTTTGACATGAAAAGTTCAGATTAAGCAAACAACATCTGGAAGCAAGGCTGAAAATGGCAAAGAAAAAAAAAAATGTATGCACAACCTGGGAAGTAGGTGAGACTATGCTACAAAAGAAGATTTTCCCCGGACACTGAGACATGTCCTAGAATATGGTATTACAGCATGAGCAACAGCAGCCAGATCAAACCAGTAACGGACCATACAACTAAATCATACGAAATATTACTGGGTGATGAAGACAGCACCTATTGAAGACATTGAAATAATTTCCGTCAACTGAGAACAAAAGTCTCGAACTCGTCCCTCTCCCGCGGCAGCATTTTCTATGGGACTAAATTTACCTCACTGTCAATAATAATAGACCTCAGGAATAACATGAAAAATAAATGTCCTTAAAACAAAACCCTTCAAACTATGTCGGCAATTCTAAAGATTTGTGATAAAGTGGATCTCATCGCACAGTGATATTTTGCAAAGGAAAGCGGAAAACCTCAAACCAATGTAAGTTTAACATATAAAGAGGTCAAGAGATTTCTCAAGGACAGATATAGAAACAAGCTGAAGACGTACCATCTATCCACGGTGAAATGAGCCAGTCACAAGTTCCCTAGAAGACTTCTTTTTTTTTTATCCTTAGCCCACGACTGTCAAAGCAGTCAGTGGCCATCACGTCTGGGGGCGTATTCACCAGAAAAGAACAAGTAATAATCTTCAGTATTGGGAGAATGAGGAAACGGGGGTGAATTAAAAGTAAAGTTATATAATAGATAAGACAACGACAAACAACATCCAGTGGACATACGATGAGTAAGGAACGTTTGCAGATATAATTACAAGATAGCAATATATTGCCGAAGAAGCAGGCAGAAAGATGTAGAAAAAGTGTGTTAACTACCGACTGATATCACGGTATGAGAGTACGCCAACTAGCCACACGAGACTCGGATACCATCTGCTCAACCCGCTGAAGTTGGAACCTAGCGATTTTTTTTTTTTTTTGGTTCGGTTTTTGCCTTCTTCTGGCGAGTCGCGTTCCTTTCAACCTATTTGGTTATATCAGAGAGCATTTACCATCCCAAAAAAAAGTCAACTCTGTTGACTGCTAACCCGATCAGCGTTGATAGAAACTAAGTCCTGAAAAGGACTAACATTATCCTATCTGCTAGCATAAAGCCCTAAAAAGGACTCGCCAGCTACGCCAACGCCCGAGCTTGCATGATTGTTCACAACCTAGCGATTAATTTACTTGCGGTACTGATAAATTGGCTGCCCAACATCTGTTGGAAGAGTGCTCGATATAGATGACACAGCGAATGCTGGTATGGCCGTCACACGGCAAGTCCAGGATAAGATCTGCCCTCAGCTACCTGACGCTAATCGCGAATTCTTTCAAGTAGGCATTATATTTTAAGTTGACGTCTGAGGTTGTTGAGAGAAGAAAAAAAGCTTGAAGTTGGATTGGTTTGGTTTGAAAGACTATTTTCATTGCACACGAACAACTCCATCCGTGCTTCGATTTCCTTCCTTAGATCACACAAGGAGGATCTCAGCACAGTGCACGAAATTCGTAGCACCAGCGAGAATCTCAATGTGTGTATATAGGAATCACACATTCTATAAATATTTTTGTGGTGGCAGTGACCTTCCAGATAGGCCTACTCTTTACGATTTCCAGCTGCCGTGTGATTTTTAACGTGCGCAGCTTTCACACGAGACCTCCTATTTTTCTCTCTTATCCGAAAAGGCTAGTATGACATCATTAGGACTATTGGTTCTGACAAAAATTTCCATAAATTATATTTCCTCAATTGGGAGTTGAACCCAGTACCTCTAGAATTCGAGGCGGACGCCATACCTTTTAGCCACTCCGATCCTTTAAATTAATTGTGACCATGTGCCCTCTGATTTTGTGTCCAAGCTGAAAACAATTTGCCTCGCCAAAACAGCAGAATTCGTATTTTCATGACAACGTAATTAAACTGCCATTTAAGAAATCAGCTGTTTAGAAATGTTAAAGTTAACAATGTTAATTCGATTATTCTGACAAATTGACATCACATGCGCTCGAGTTATGGCTCCCAGAAGACTAATTCCCTGGACATCTGAAATAACTAATTGAAACTATACGGAGACTGGGGAAACGGGATAATTTATGCTAAAAAATACAGTACCACAGATAAGGAAACGACATAGAAAACTTCCGTTGGACGTACGATAAGAAAGGAGCGTTGGCGCACATAATTACAAGATAAACATACGTGGCCAAAGAAAGGCGGGAAAATAAAGAGAAAATTGGTTAATTAGTAACTGATATCGCGGTCTGGGAGGAAGCTAGTAACAGATGTTATCGAAGATATCCAATATCAAGGTACATGGAGAAATTAGATTGCTTTTGCCACTCAGCAGCGTACTTGATAACTGTCACTATGTTGGCAGCCACGCTGTTTAAATTACATTTTATGCGTATTGTTGCTAAGAAAGAACCTCGGGTCGTAGTTTATTATTATTCTGGTGAAAATAAATGTTCTGGCACAGCCCATATATTTCGGCTAATATGTGAGTGAATTAGTCTGCAACTGACGCCTAAGTTTAAAATTACGTCTGGGAATTCGACGCTAACTACCAACATGCCGCGAGCTCTAACTCCTGTAATCTGCCAGGAGACGAGACCTCAGTCAGGTTGATGCAAATTTCTGTGACATTGTATTGAAGAGGATAGTTCTGAAAGCGGATTCTCTGTCTTGCCTTATATTTGTACACTGTCGCGTGGGCAAGTACCAATTACGAAATCTGATGTTGTCTTAGAGCGAACTCAGTATTCATTATTGGCCAGTAATAAAATCTTTAGCAGATTTGAGAATAATGGTATTTGTCGTAGATTAGTGATAGGGGAATTAAGACTTGGGTTGGTCCCTTCTGAATAGAATTAGAACAGGTGATAGCTCAGTGGGAGATAATAGTAGAAATAGATTTTCACGAGTGAGATGGTGGAAACTAGGTAATTCTGTCCCTGAGACTCGAGGAGATCCTCTCGCTCAGCCTATCTCTACAACAGAAAGTATTTGTCAGACAGATTGCTCAGTTATATAGATGTACTATATATCAACCACTCACCGACACACACACATAAGTGACGACAGTTTGACGTACAAATCGTGAAAAACTATAACAATGGAATATGAATATTTTTGGACGAGCTGACCGACACACTTGAATAAGTTTTATGTAAATTTTATTTATCATAAAGAATTTCACAACACAGTAAATAAATTGAGACTATCAAATCAATACACAAATAAACGTAGGTTAAGGAATCAATAACAGAGTTGACCCATTGGTGTAATCCTTTCCCCCTCTGTTGAACCAAGATCCCGTTATAAGAGAAGTTATTCGCCCCAAGTCACAGATTTATACACTATGGTCTAGGATTTCTCTCTACCGTAAATAACAAAGGTTTTTCCTGTAATCTACTTTGAAATAGATAGCATATGTAATCTTTAAGAACAAAAACAATCAATGGATATATGGATTATAGAATCAAAGAATTAATCGTCCCTGCATTTTCTCGGTCTGACACACTTGCGATCACAAGACATGCGTTCTTACCTAATTGGCACTCTCACCACATCTGGAACAATTGTTTAAGGAACATACAGCCCATCCAATGGTGTGTTTTAGCGAAACAAGCCCCAGCTTCTCCAAGGCTAATAAATTCAAATCTTGAAAAACGCTCGCTTCACTATGGTACGTAGGATGCTGATAAATGTCACTTCACTTTTTGTCCAGGTAGTAAAATGATTAAGATGTCTAATGTTCACAAGGGTACAGTAGCTTGAAATAATCGATCGTTACCTCGAGTTGCAGGTAAATAACTCTCTTTAGGATTTATCTTCTTCTCAACACAGTGGTTGTTATACAAGTAATGTCACAGGTTTGATTATGTTAAATGTTTGATTTAGTCGCCACCACGAGCCGACTGTAAAACTTTGATTATTGAAAAAGAACCCTGGAACTCAATGCCAGGTACAATATAAATTTCAGAAGAAATAGTTCTTTTCGTCTAGTTATTCTCTGCTAAACATAAACAGAAACCGCTGGTAGGTTTTCGGCTTGACCCAGATACTGTATAGGGAAGAGAAAAACATAAATACTCAGCCCTAATAGTATACACAATTCAACGCGTAAATAGAATATGTTCACTTCGGTCATTTAACTCAAATTATAAACCGCAAACTTAGAGTTTGTCTTATCGTTTAAAACTCTCGTGAAATAAATTCTAGTCATTAAAAGAAATCAATCATCATGAATTAGAAATAAATACTTATCTCGTCAACACTCATGATGAATCAGTGCATTTACTTAATTAGTTAGAATGTTCTCTGACTGGTTACTAGCAATTTAATTAAATTTACTTATAGCTGAATGAGTTTTAGCTAGAAATTATCATTTATTCTGTTATCCACTGTAACACAGTAACTTAGAGAATTTATAATGACGATTAAACTAGTAAATCCCTCTGCACACAATCTAGTGAAGATCTAATTCGAACTAATAATTATATCACTCGACAATACTAGTCAATATATTTACCTCGCACAGACTACTTAAGACTATTCTCCAACGCAAACTGAGATTTTACTTAATAAAGTAATCTAGAAACGCAGCTAGATATGTCAAGAGAAACTGCGGAGTCTGAATGAATGAAGTCAGATTTCTGTGGTATATATATCTAAAACTGACAAAGAATCAAAGGGAAAGTTGTAACTAGCAGACTCTTGCCAGATGTTGGCACCTTTGGAAAATCTACATAAATTATATCTCATTCTGCGAATCAAACAACTTTTATCGCACCAATGCCGAAGCCAGGTCTATATTAAGATCTAGATGAAATAGAATCTACATATATTATCGCCTCACTCTCGCCATCTGCAAAAGTGGTCGTAAATGAATTATAGCGAGAGTCTTTGATATGGCGGTTTGCGTCTTGTAAATTAACTTACAACGAACGAATCCAGGCAAAGGTAATAGACAATTGTCTCCCCTTTCCATCACTGACTGATCTCATTACGGCGATTTTTTTATGATCGCTGCCGAGATAATTACAGGGGAGCGGGATCAAGTCTGCTCGTAAACCTGCATTAAAGAGAATGCAATTAAATGCTAACAGCCATAAACTGCTTGCTAAATTATAAGAAAGACAGAGGTTTGAATATGGGAGGGTTAAATTCCTACAGGCATAGGTGACAGAGAAGGTAGAAGAAAAACAATGAAGATGCAGAAAAAGATATATGAAATCACTTAATCACAATCTACCCCAGACGTCCCCGCTTAAGATATGGAACCATTCCATGTCCACTTTAGGGAAAGAGATTTCCTATATCAGTGGCGTCTGGGTGACTGTTATCTTCACTCTCATCTTCCCCCTCCCTCTCTGTTCAAATCCTATTCATCAAATCTGCTCTACGTTTTCTCTTTCTTTGGAATGCATTCCGTTTGCGCTTTACAGAGTATCGCCGAGTTTGACGTTGTTGAAAGATTTCGTGTGTGTGCAGTGGAAATTCCCTGCCATTAACGTCATCTTCGTCAATTTTGGCGATCGTCAGGAGATGTTCGGAGAACGGCACTGGTCTTTCCAAGTATTTCTTCAACAGGTTTACATGGAAGACCTTCTCCTTTCCTTTAATAACGATTTGGTAGTTAGCCTTTGAGATCTTTTTTAGGACGGAAAACGGCCCTTGCCATCCGATACGTAGTTTGTTGTTCCCGGTAGGGAGTAACAACAAAACTGTGTCTCCTGCTTGCAATTCTCTTCCTTTCGCGGCTTTCCTGTATCGGTCTGCGTGCTTTGCGCGTGCTCGCTTAAAGTTTGTCGTTGCTAGATCCCATCCTAGTTTCAACCTTTCCTTTAAATCCGACACATATCTACTGGCTGGTCTGTCAGCGACTGAAGTAAGGCTTCAAGCGGCCCCTTAATAGGTCTGCCGAATAAAAGAGTCGCTGGGGAAAATCCTGTGGAAGTATGTGGTGATTCCCTGTAGCCAAATAAAGCTGCAGGAATACAAAGATTCCAATCTTCAGGTTTCACTTGTCCCAGTTTACTTAACATCATGTTGAGGTTTCCGTTGACACATTCTACTAACCCACTTCCGGCCGGATTGTAAGACTTTATGTAGATGTGCTGGTTTCTCAAGATTTTAACGATCTCATCCATTAACAGGTTTCGTTATGGAGATCCGTTATCAGTCAACACTTGTTGAGGGTATCCCAACCGAGAAAAATCTGCACGAGGGCTTCTGCAACATGCTTGCATCCGCATGTAAGCGGTATAGCTTCTGCCCATAAAGTGCATGTGTCAACTAAGGTCAAGATAAACCTGTTCCTTCTTTTAGTCCTTTCTAAGGGTTCTAAAAGGTCGATCACTGTAGTAAAAGGTTTTCCTAGTGTGATGATAGTGGTAGAGGAGAAGTAGAATCTCTCTCCAGAAAGTATGAAGATCCAGTGCCCGAGAAGTACACTGGTATCACAACTGAGATACGGCTGTGAATACTCTGAGCTGGACAATAGATTTAGGCTTCAGAAGTATATGGTGCCACTTTCGCTATAGTAACCCTATGTGATAATATAATTAAATTAGAAAACATAACTCAAAATTTAACAGTTAAAAATTTACCAAGTCAAATGAGTGCAATTTCATAATTTATTATGTACATCTATATATTCTTGTAATGAGACATAGGTGTTGGAAGATTGTAAAATGTATGATTATTTATAGTTACAAATTAAAATAAATAATATAAAAAAATCTTGGATGAATCTTCCAATGAAATTAGAACAGTCTGTCACAGTATATTTTATATATATATATATATATATATATATATATATATATATATATCTATATATATATATATATATATATATATATATATATATATATATATATATATATATATATATATATCTTTAGTTAAACTCAAACATGAGCTTGATCAGGAATGATCATAAAACTCGATCAAAAAATCCTGGAACAAAAGGTAATAGGTGGCCATGGTGTTCCAACAATCTCACCACCCACTGTTGTTCATGAGGCGACCATGTCTTCAGTGTTTGTATATAAATGAATGATTCATGGTAGTATCTTACAGAGATAGCATGATAAGATATTGTCCACTGTGCAGAAAATAACAAAATACATGAATAAATCACATGTTATGTTACATGGGTAAGATATAACCTTTGCCTTCCACTTATGGATGTCAAGTCACTTATGTACTTGCTGGTATGTCGTAAGCTTCCAGGCAAGAACTAGCCATGATATATTTGGCTAACCAATTCATGGTCATGCTTCCTGACAATGCCGGTGAAGGTTATCTCTGGATAGCGTCATTCCCATTTTATTATATCTGATATAATCAAATCGTAAATAAAATCTGAAATGCAATGATATTAGTCATACATATATCTTTAATAAACTTACATACCCTCTTAGGATTAATAAGCTCATGGTGAGGCTGTATTGGTTGAAGTTAATCTGCCCTGCATGCAGCGTGAAAAAACTTTTCTTGCAGATACTGTCTTCCAGTTTCTCACTCTGGATTCTGGATTTGGTGTGTGTGATTTTCAACGCGCCGCTCTGTCCTTATATATGGGCATCTCTCCCGTACGAGAAAGCAATAATATCCTTTTGGATATCATTTATAGTCTATCTCCTTTGGTGAATTATTATTATTTAAATGTATTCCAACCAGGCGTTCTCTTGTAGCTTTAAATTTTCTTTTCTGTAAATGCAAACGTTTAAAGTCGGCTATTCCTATATTCGCTATTTCCGACCTTCTTCAATACCGTCCGGCTAAACGTAATTCACATTTTTCCGCCTTCTTCAAACCTCAAAGCAAGACCGCCACGTTGTCCTTGCGCTGTGTGTGTGTGTGTGAGTGTGTGTGTGTGTGCGTGTGCGTGTGTGTGTGCGCCATCGCGTGCGTGCGTGTGTGCGTGCGTGCGTGCGTGTGTGTGTGTGTGTGTTGCGCTACGCATTTTTTCAATAACAAAGCAAGTGGTACCATATCTCGCTGCAATCACAACCCTTTCAAATGGTGTTCCAATTATTGGCTTTTAACCCATGGAAACTGGGGGTGTCCGTTGCTTGGGTGGCACTTGTTGGCACTGGGTACAGGATTTCACATACCTGATAATATCAGTATTCATTCCTGGCCACCAATAATGAGTAGATATACGCTGATTTGTGGCGTTCTGTCCCTTATGTCCGCTAAAGGGAAGAGAGTGCCCCATTTCTAAGATTTGGCTTCTGTACTGTTTCGGTACTAGGAGCTGATTGTAACCTTGTTCAGGCTTGCCCTTTCTGCGATAAAGTACGCCATCTTTAGAAAAAATGTCCCCATGTTGTCTAAGGTCCTTAGCCATGGGCAGTTTCCTAAACCAGGGTGCCAAGATAGGGTCCTTTTGTTGCGCTTCTTTAAGTTCCTTAGGTAACAAATTTGGCGCAGGCTCCCGTTACTTCTTGGTTTGCCCTCTTGTAGTTACTGCTGCCACAATTGGCTCTTCCGGTTTCCCAATAAACACATATCTACCGCCAAGTATGACTGGGTAGATCGGGTCATCCATAACAGCCGCTTTGATAACACCTCTGACAAATTCAGAGTGGATCTCAACCAATGCGATGGGAAGAGCTGTAGGTGCATCACTCTTAGAAACTCCAAAAAGTTGGACGGTTTCTCCTGTCTCTTGACCTGGTTTGACCAGGTGCCTGGCGACAAAGCAATCATAAGAAAGCCCCGTGTCAAATAAACAAAACGTTGAAGAACCGTTCAAAATAACAGTTGAGGGTCTATCCCTCACAGGTTGAGAATTTTACTTACTTAGTCGTTCCCCTTCTACCGTGAGCTGTAGAGGTTTGGAAGAGAGAGCGCCAGACTATTCTATCAGCTGTCTTCTTCCTTGCCTGGTTCCATTCTAGTCCTCGGTCTTTCAAAGATTGTCTAATGTTGTCCTCCCAGCGGACTCTGGGTCGTCATGGAGGTCTGGATCCCTGGCTCTTTGTTTCCCATGCTTGTCGTGGTAGCCGATCTTCTCCCATTCTGCAGACATGGCCAAACCATCTTAGTTGGGACTGTTCTATTTGGGTCTGCTGCGGGTGGGATTTTAGGCCTTGACGTATCATCTGCAGGTTGAGAATCACTGACATTAATTCTACCTTGCGAGACTGTTAGCAAGCATCCGATGCGTTTAGGCTCGGTGTGCTCGCTCTGATCATATGTCCCGTGCTCAGGGGTTTTCCCTTTGTCACCTTGTCCTTTCTGACCGCGCTGCCATGTAGGATGGTTGGGTTGATCATACTGTTTGTTGTTGTTGGAGTACTTGTTTTTGTAGAACTTAGATTTTTCCGGAGGGGGATTCTGAGGTCCAGTTTCTCTGTGGTTATGCTGTTGAGAAGCGTGAGAAGATTGGTCTAGATTATTCTTTCGAAAAGGCTATTCTGTCAGTTTACGTTTTGTGGCCGGCAGTTCGGCCAGCCCATTATGATATCGCTCAGACTTTTCCAAAATTTCTTCAAGCTTTTCTGCCCCCTGCTGAGCTAGAAATCTGCGGGCGTCAGCAGACAAAGTGTTCTTTATCTGTTCAGTTAAAACAAATTCCTCAAGTCCTTCATAGGTAGAGGCGGGCTGTGAAATTATAAGACACTTTGTCAAGTATCCTTTCAGACGAGAAGAGAACTGCTGAAAATTTTCAGAATTCTCCTTCCTGCTGTTCCGGAACAGTTGCAAAAATTTTCGAACGTTCATTTCAAACCGTTCAAGCAAAGCTTTCTTCAACACGTCGTAATTGTCTTGTTTGCTGCTTTCCAGTTTAGAGTACACATCATATGCACTACTTTATAAAGCCTAACAAAGCTTCATACACCAACGCGACCTTTCTAAACCGTACAGAGTTGCCATTTTCTCAAATTTTTCTAGCCACGTGTCAATCTTCTCATTAGGACAAAGTAAAGATTCTAGAGCGAAAGACATAGCGGTGAGTTGAGAAGATTGAGTGTTAGAAGTATCAGTTAGAAAAGAATGAGAAGAAGACTCTCCATTGCTGGAGGTAGAGGCAGCCCCACGACTTTGAACCTCTAGAGCTTTGAGAGCCAACTTGTGCTGTCTCTGTTTCTCTCTTTCCTCATGTTGTCTCTCCTTCTCTCTTTCCTCATGCTGTCTCTCCTCTCTTTCCCTGCGAATTTCCATTTCTTCCTCAATCTTCCTCTGCTCTCTAGCTTCGGCTGCTTTTTCCTTCTGCTCCGCATAATATCTTTCGAGTTCGTCCCTGACAAAAGCTTTCGCTTCCTCTCCGTCCAATCCCTCTTCCCTAGCTTCCTCTCTGAGCATCTGCCTAAGCTTTGCCCGCTCTGCCATTGTAAAGAACTGACTGAGACTAATCGAGAAGAAAGTAAGAAAAAGGATACACTGGTTCCCTACCACTTACGAGAAATTACTAAACAAAATAAATATTCTATTAAACTGGGATACCTCCTCCTATAATATCTAACTATCGCTACTATTAATGCCTCTAAAGGCTCTAAATGCAAGCGACTATGCCAAATAAATGGTAGTTAAAATTAATCATTAACAAAAAAAAGTTGCTACAGCGGTTAAGTTTTACAAAATCAATACATAACATACTCTGACAAAAATTACCTGTAAATCCAATTCTATATACTTTAACAATGCTGTGGAAAAATCAATAGATATTATAGTGTGGTCAGCAAGCCAATAAACAGATCGTTAGTCTACGGGATAATATTTTTAAAGATACTAAAACTCACGAGACATCACACTCTTACTCTATTTCAGAATAAAGAAAATTAATCCGGGAGACAAGCTGATATTTGTTGTCTCGCTTCCTATTCTAAGTTCAAAAATCCCTCGGAAAAGCCCACATTTGTAGTAGATTAGTGAAAGGGGAATTAAGACTTGGGTTGGTCCCTTCTGAATAGAATTAGAACAGGTGATAGCTCAGTGGGAGATAGTAATAGAAATAGATTTTCACGAGTGAGATGGTGGAAACTAGGTAATTCTGTCCCGGAGACTCGTGGAGATCCTCTCGCTCAGCCTATCTCTACAACAGAAAGTATTTGTCAGACAGATTGCTCAGTTATATAGATGTACTATATATCAACCACTCACCGACACACACATAAGTGACGACAGTTTGACGTACAAAACGTGAAAAACTATAACAATGGAATATGAATATTTTTGGACGAGCTGACCGACACACTTGAATAAGTTTTATGTAAATTTTATTTATCATAAAGAATTTCACAACACAGTAAATAAATTGAGACTATCAAATCAATACACAAATAAACGTAGGTTAAGGAATCAATAACAGAGTTGACCCATAGGTGTAATCCTTTCCCCCTCTGTTGAACCAAGATCCCGTTATAAGAGAAGTTATTCGCCCCAAACAGTCACAGATTTATACATTATGGTCTAGGATTTCTCTCTACCGTAAATAACAAAGGTTTTTCCTGTAATCTACTTTGAAATAGATAGCATATGTAATCTTTAAGAAGAAAAACAATCAATGGATATATGGATTATAGAATCAAAGAATTAATCGTCCCTGCATTTTCTCGGTCTGACACTCTTGCGATCACAAGACATGCGTTCTTACCTAATTGGCACTCTCACCACATCTGGAACAATTGTTTAAGGAACATACAGCCCATCCAATGGTGTGTTTTGGCGAAACAAGCCACAGCTTCTCCAAGGCTAATAAATTCAAATCTTGAAAAACGCTCGCTTCACTATGGTACGTAGGATGCTGATAAATGTCACTTCACTTTTTGTCCAGGTAGTAAAATGATTAAGATGTCTAATGTTCACAAGGGTACAGTAGCTTGAAATAATCGATCGTTACCTCGAGTTGCAGGTAAATAACTCTGTTTAGGATTTATCTTCTTCTCAACACAGTGGTTGTTATACAAGTAATGTCACAGGTTTGATTATGTTAAATGTTTGATTTAGTCGCCACCACGAGCCGACTGTAAAACTTTGATTATTGAAAAAGAACCCTGGAACTCAATGCCAGGTACAATATAAATTTCAGAAGAAATAGTTCTTTTCGTCTAGTTATTCTCTGCTATACATAAACAGAAACCGCTGGTAGGTTTTGGGCTTGACCCAGATACTGTATAAGGAAGATAAAAACATAAATACTCAACCCTAATAGTATACACAATCCTACGCGTAAATAGAATATGTTCACTTCGGTCATTTAACTCAAATTATGAACCACAAACTTAGAGTTTGTCTTATCGTTTAAAACTCCCGTGAAATAAATTCTAGTCATTAAAAAAAAATCAATTATCATGAATTAGAAATAAATACATATCTCGTCAACACTCATGATGAATCAGTGCATTTACTTAGTTAGTTAGAATGTTCTCTGACTGGTTACTAGCAATTTAATTAAATTTATGTATAGCTGAATGAGCTTTAGCTAGAAATTATAATTTATTCTGCTATCCACTGTAACACAGTATCTTAGAGAATTTATAATGACGATTAAACTAGCAAATCACTCTGCACATAATCTAGTGAAGATCTAATTCGGACTAATAATTCTATCACTCGACAATACTAGTCAATATATTTACCTCGCACAGACTACTTAAGACTATTCTCCAACGCAAACTGAGATTTTACTTAATAAAGTAATCTAGAAACGCAGCTAGATATGTCAAGAGAAACTGCGGACTCTGAATGAATGAAGTCAGATTTCTGTGGTATATATATCTGAAACTGACAAAGAATCAAAGGGAAAGTTGTAATTAGCAGACTCTTGCCAGATGTTGGCACCTTTGGAAAATCTACATAAATTCTATCTCATTCTGCGAATCAAACAACTTTTATCGCACCAATGCCGAAGCCAGGTCTACATTAAGATCTAGATGAAATAGAATCTACATATATTATCGCCTCACTCTCGCCATCTGCAGAAGTGGTCGTAAATGAATTATAGCGAGAGTCTTTGATATGGCGATTCGCATCTTGTAAATTAACTTACAACGAACGAATCCAGGCAAAGGTAATAGACAATTGTCTCCCCTTTCCATCACTGACTGATCTCATTACGGCGATTTTTTTATGATCGCTGCCGAGATAATTACAGGGGAGCGGGACCAAGTCTGCTCGTAAACCTGCATCAAAGAGAATGCAATTAAATGCTAACAGCCATAAACTGCTTGCTAAATTATAAGAAAGACAGAGGTTTGAATATGGGAGGGTTAAATTCCTACAGGCGTAGGTGACAGAGAAGGTAGCAGGAAAAAAATGAAAATGAAGGAAAAGATATATGAAATCACTTAATCACAATCTACCCCAGACGTCCCCGCTTAAGATATTGAACCATTCCATGTCCACTTTAGGGAAAGAGATTTCCTATATCAGTGGCGTCTGGGTGACTGTTATCTTCACTCTCATCTTCCCCCTCCCTCTCTGTTCAAATCCTATTCATCAAATCTGCTCCACGTTTTCTCTTTCTTTGGAATGCATTCCGTTTGCGCTTTACAGAGTGTCGCCGAGTTTGACGTTGTTGAAAAATTTCGTGCATGTGCAGTGGAAATTCCCTGCCACTATCGTCATCTTTGTCAATTTTAGCGATCGCCAGGAAATGTTCGAGGGACGGCACTGGTCTTTCCAAGTATTTCTTCAACAGGTTTACATGGAAGACCTTCTCCTTTCCTTTAATAAAGATCTGGTAGTTAGCATTTGAGATCTTTTTCAGGTCGGTAAACGGCACTTGTCATCCGATACGTAGTTTGTTGTTCCCGGTAGGGAGTAACAACAAAACTTTGTCTCCTGCTTGCAATTCTCTTCCCTTCGCGGCTTTCCTGTATCGGTCTGCGTGCTTTGCGCGTGCTCGCTTAAAGTTTGTCGTTGCTAGATCCCATCCTAGTTTCAACCTTTCCTTTAAATCCGACACATATCTACTGGCAGAGACAACTGTCTCATCAGCCTTCTGGTCTGTCAGCGACTGAAGTAAGGCTTCAAGCGGCCCCTTAATAGGTCTGCCGAATAAAAGAGTCGCTGGGGAAAATCCTGTGGAAGTATGTGGTGATTCTCTGTAGCCAAATAACGCTGCAGGAATACAAAGATCCCAATCTTCAGGTTTCACTTGTCCCAGTTTACGTAACATCATGTTGAGGATTCCGTTGACACGTTCTACTAACCCACTTCCGCCCGGATTATAAGGCTTTTTGCAGATGTGCTGGTTTCTCAAGATCTTAATGATCTCATCCATTAACAGGTTTTGGTAGGGAGATCCGTTATCCATCAACACGTGTTGAGGGAATCCCAACCGAGTAAAAATCTGCACGAGGGCTTCTGCGACATGCTTGCATCCGCGCATGTAAGCGGTATAGCTTCTGCCCATAAAGTGCATGTGTCAACTAAGGTCATGATAAACCTGTTCCTTTTTTTAGTCCTTTCTAAGGGTCCTAAAATGTCGATCACGGTAGTGAAAGATTTTCCTAGTGTGATGATAGTGGTAGAGAAGAATGTGATGAAGTACATTGATAGAGCGATAAAATCATTAATTATATGTAATAAAGTCATAATAATATGTATAGAATTAGTAAAGTTGTACCGCGTCTTCTTCCCTGCGCCAGAAAACGCATTAATTTAGGTAGGATAGAACGTAGTCTAAAACCTTACTGCAGCGCTAGTAGTATTGGACTTTATAACGCGCCCGTCAAGGGTTAACGATAAAAATATGAAAAAAATACTAGCGTAGTGGTTCCAGGAAAGATAGAAAGAATAAAACACACGAACGCATAAGATTGAGAGAGCGGACACATGCTGCCGGCTTGTCAAGTGTTAGAAGTTTGAATTAGCTACTCAGGCCGACAGTGCGAGACGATGCTGTTAGCTTGTGACGAAAACGATGTCGCGAGCTTTAAAATTTAAAAATAAACCGCCAAGTCCAATACATTTTCTAACAAAAGGCACACTGTAGAATCATATATACACACACGCATAACTACTTCCTGCCGGGAAAAAAGGAAGATCTGCGATGATTTCTTATAACATTCAAGTAGTTGAGACTTAGAAAACAACGAACACCAAAATGGAAAATATATTGAATTCTTTATTAATAGGTTTAAGATCATAAAAGTTAGCTAGTCTTAGAGCTGGGTAATATGCTGTCGAATAAAAAATCCGACAGATAGAAATAAAGTTATGGACAAAAGACTATATTTGTTCGTACAGACAGACCAACACATGCTCGTTTGGACTTGCACTAACGGTAACATTTTTTGACGCGTCCTTGAAAAAGACAAGAAAGGGTACATGTAGAAAGGGGTAGACAAGGGGAGAAAAAATTATGGGATGGCTCAAACTGAATATGTTTTTTGGTAGTGTTAGGCCAAAACCAAGTTTATTTTTGGTGAATGCCAAGTTCGGACGGACAGACCGACAGAAGTACACTAACACTGGTCCGAAATTGGACCTTAGATTTAAAAATTTGAATGGAAAATCTTAGTAGTAGATCCCATTGGTCAAAACATCTCATATTATTGAGTACATTCAAAGGCTTGACGCCATTTGTAGAAGATAGTCCCTAGAGCAGGACGTTGTGTATTTCTGGAAAAAAGTGATTAGCCTTATTAAAGCAAATATATATTAAAGTAATAGGCATCACAGTTCAGCCAGCAGTATATCTGGAGTCTGCTATTCAACGTACCTGTGTTTTTTTCATTGAATTTCTGGTAAGACTGACATTATTCATATATATTTTGTTTAAAAATGTGAGTGAGAGATGCTGCCATCACGACTGTAAGTAATCAGGTCCCAAGCTGATTTGTGCAGGGCCTGAAAGTATAATTAGGCTATAACACATTGCCAGTTTTGTAAATGCACATGTTTTGTGAAATAAAAAGGTTTTCTTAGGTGACCAGAGGGACACAGCTCACCTATCCTATTGTATGGCAGAAAAGAAAGAGTAATAATATTATTGCAGATGCAGTACCGCCTTTGTAGGAGAGACATGTGAAAAACACTGGTACACTGTGGAATGGATGTGCTGGATTGGTCCATTAGATATGACCCAGCTCTTTATTTCTTATGTATTCTCTTTTGTATATATAAAACACAGTTGAAGTAAGATATCAACAAGGAGACATTATTTCATTGTTACAGGGTTTTTATCTGGCACTAGTCCGGTGCCAGATGTCTATGAGAAGCAGTGAGAAGTCGTTTCATGCACAGTAGTGACAGGGACCTGCAGAGTCTACCCTGTTACTTTTGGCCATTATCATAGCGAAATAGTGTGACACCAAGTTTACAGACTGTTCAAGTGTGCCCAGATAAGTAAAATATCTGGCACCCTAACTCTACATCAGCTTTAAGACCAGCACACCCCTGTATAACAAGAATAAACTATTTCCCCAGAGAACTTAACAGTGACATTGTATATTAAAGAGACTGGGAGTGATTATAAAATCCCAAACAGCCATCCAGTGTTAGAAACCAGTAATAGACAAATTTTAGTAACACTATTAGTATAGTTTAATAGTATTTGTTTGGACACTTGTCCCTTTTCGTCTAAAATTTACATTTTGTATATATCTTGAATTCTTTTCATTTTAAAGTCCTGACCAGAAGAATACTAGGTTCAGGACCAAATTAATCGTACAGAAAACTATTAATTGTACAAATTTATCCCAGGTGTTACTTCCTTTAATCATGGACCTTAATACTTGTTTGCATAGATGTGTATTATTGTTAAAGTACTATCACACCACACTTGCATATCCTTAGATAGTAGACGTAGCTATCATTCATACTAGTCAAGAATAAGTCTGCTTGAGGCCATAAGGTGGTAGCAGCAAGGTACCCTGATAACTCAACCCTAATTTTGTTAGAATCAGGGACCTTTACAGCTGGCCTCATTCAGTACAATAAGGAAACATATCAATAACATTTCATAACATCAAAATCCACCACAGAGAAGTAGAATATCTCTCCAGAAAGTTTGAAGTTCCAGTGCCCGAGAAGTACACTGGTATCACAACTGAGCTATGGCTGTGAATACTCTGAGCTGGACAATAGATTTAGGCTTCAGAAGTATATGGTGCCACTTTCGCTATTGTAACCCTATGTAATAATATAATTAAATTAGAAAAAGTAACTCAAAATTTAACAGTTAAAAATTTACCAAGTCAAATGAGTACAATTTCATAATTTATTATGTACATCTATATATTCTTGTAATGAGACATGGGTGTTGGAAGATGGTAAAATGTATGATTATTTATAGTTACAAATTAAAATAAATAATAAAAAAAAATCTTGGATGAATCTTCCAATGAAATTAGAACAGTCTGTCACAGTATATTTTATATGTATATATATATATATATATATATATATATATATATATATATATATATATATATATATATATATATATATATATATATATATATATATATATATATATATATATATCTTGCTATCTAGTCCCTAGCTGTTATCATCATCGACAGTCGTTTTAGAAACTGCTCACAGGATTTGTTGGATTGAATAACACATAAACTCATCTGGTATTTGTTCGACGTTCCTGAGACACACTGATGATCAGGAAGAATTTCCTTCAGCCCGCCCTATAACTACGAGGGACTAAAGTGTTGAAGATTGGTTGACCTCTAGGCTTCAGTTAGCAGGATCAACGGTCCTCAAGTCTTTAGTTAAACTCGAACATGAGCTTGATCAAGAATGATCATAAAACTCGATCATAAAATCCTGGAACAAAAGGTAATAGGTGGCCATGGTGTTCCAACAATCTCACCACCCACTGCTGTTCATGAGGCGACCATGTCTTAACTGTTTGTATATAAATGAATTATTCATGGTAGTATCTTACAGAGATAGCATGATAAGATATTGTCCACTGTGCAGAAAATAACAAAATACATGAATAAATCCCATGTTATGTTTGTGATAAATTTAACCGTGATACAACGTTAAAATATCTCAAAATGATAAAATGTAGGGATCAAAATAATGCGTAAGCTACTAGAAGACATGATCGCCCATGCCACGGTTCACTACCCGCCATGGAAACTAACTTGTTAGACGTGAAGGCAAAATGTTTACCCTTGGAGACGGGAGGGAACGGAGCTCAAAAAGAAAAAATATGACTGAACACGTGCTTGAAACTAACAAGGCTAAAAAGACGCAATTGGTGGGGAAAGGAAAAAAATTCACGTCCCCAAGTTGACACAATGTAAAGAAATGGACAAAAGGGACCTTAGCTATTATACGCAACAGTCATTTCTTGGACGCTTTTACGATACTTGTTCCTTTTATTTGAATTCAGCGGCAAACGCATTACAGAAGATACTCGAACATATTTCAAAAAAACAACTAACCTTGAAAAAGTAACTTTTTCTTAATAATAATGTTAGGAATATAAAACCTAGCTAGTCTGATGGCCCATCTTGAGCAGAGAAATAATATACTTTCATTTATACAGACGGATAGATAATAATGAAGATATTGACAAAAGACTGTGTTGTTCATAACAGACGAGCGACTGCACTGTTTAAAAAAATGTCACTAATTTTCAAAAAATTGCGGCCTTGAGACTCAAGTGCTAAAATCTAGTTGGAATGAAAGAGAGGGGGAAATAGTGGAAAATTGTGGCTAAAAATAACTCTAGAGGCAGATTCATGTAGGAAATGCATGTAGAAACAAGTGTGTTTTTGTAAAAAACGCAAGTAGAGACAGACGGACCAACAGACAATAATACATACTTGACTGAGGTATGACTGAATTGACTTTTGGTTGGAGGTTTGAAATTTGAAAGGGGGGAAGTCGGTGATTGGCCACAGATAATCATAGTAGCGGCGCACAGACGCGCATTTTTGCCATTCAACATAAATTGTCCAGTAGTAGACACAGTAATTCTTCAGTGGTGTATTTCCCAGAAGCTAATTGCAATATTTAGAGGGACGCCATACTAGAGCCAGCAGCTCAGCTGAGTTTTGCTAGAATATAACTGTGTTCTCTATTCATAATTCTGGTAAGACTGAAAGTATTTCTTTGTATATTTTAATATTGTTTAATGTTTCGAGTGATTTGATACTGCCATATCAAAATCTATCCCTTACAACAAGTAAGGATTCGCTCTAGATCCCCAGCCCAAGTTCAGGGTCTAGAGACAAACAAAATACATAAACGCCAGCAAGGATTATGAAGGGCGGATCAAGTGTTGAGATCAGTGGAACATATCACCTATCTTATTCAATAGCAGGAAGCTAATGAACATATTTCAGAATATGTAGTCTTGGGGAACTAGTACTATGTGAAACCAACTTTGTAAGATGTGCTGTATGGTCAGAGAGATCTGACCCCGTCTATGTGGTGTTGTTGTGTAGTGTTGTGTGTAGAAGTGGCTCAGGAGGTAGAGTTCTGACACATGACCCAATACTTTTGTTGCAGAAGTGTGAGTTTCTGTTTGGCACCAAAGTGGTGTCAAATGAGTTGTTGATCTATATACAAGTGTGGACCAGGGCAGTCTAGTATTTTGTCAGAGTAGCCTTATATTGCCCCCAAGCACGGAGAGGTGGGGCCACCAGATTCCAGCACCAGAACTACTCAGTCAAGATACGTGAGCGTCTGGCCTGCTGGACCTTCACCAACTTATTTACTAACTAACACACCAACTATAGTCCCATCAACTAGAACATACCATGTTGGGAAATAAAACTTGTATTCCTCCCATCAGTAAATGGACAATGTTTGGTAGTCATAGACTGGGAGTGATGAAGCCACCCCAACAGCACATCCATTAATCGTTCTCCCAGAGAAAGTACAAATATAAACAGTAGTAATATTAACTAGTCTTGTAAAATACATATGTACACACCTTTCATTTATTATGACATATATTCATGCATTTCTTTCATAATTTCAAAACCTTTCATATGTTCTGACCAAAATAAAACCTTGGTTCAGAACAAATAAACTTAAAGAAAATTTAATATCAAAATTTTAAACAGCTTGAGTTAGTTCAGTGTGTTATAAATTTTATTAATATTATTAGACTGATTAAATATTTGTGTGTGTGTGTGTGTATGTAATCTACCTCAATACATTACATATCAGTACCCTAGATTTTAACGTAGCCACATTCATTAGAAAAAAAGATATGGGTGAGGTCGTAAGTGGTAGCAAGAAGGGCCTTCTGTAAATTCACAGCTACATTTATCTCAGGAGCCTTCACAGCTGACCTCATGCATCACACTAGGTAATATCACAACCATACAGTACCATCAAATCTACTACAATGTTACATGGGTAAGATATAACCTTTGCCTTCCACTTATGGATGTCAAGTCACTTATGTACTTGCTGGTATGTCGTAAGCTTCCAGGCAAGGACTAGCCATGATATATTTGGCTAACCAATTAATGGTCATGCTTCCTGACAATGCCGGTGAAGGTTATCTCTGGTTAGCGTCATTCCTTTTTTATTATATCTGATATAATCAAATCGTAAATAAAATCTGAAATGCAATGATATTAGTCATACATATATCTTTAATAAACTTACATACCCTCTTAGGATTAATAAGCTCACGGTGAGGCTGTATTGGTTGAAGTTAATCTGCCCTGCATGCAGCGTGCAAAAAAAACTTTTCTTGCAGATACTGTCTTCCAGTTTCTCACTCTGGCTTCTGGATTTGATGTGTGTGATTTTCAACGCGCCGCTCTGTCCTTATATATGGGCATCTCTCCCGTACGAGAAAGCACACTTTGAAGTCCCATAAGATTTTCGTTTAATCTCTCGGTTTGAGGCGAGTTTGATGCGATCTGTGCTTTTTCTGTACTTGTTTTCTCTTCTTTTCACTATACATTTATATCCTTCCTTCTTTCCTAGGTATCCTTTCATTTTCCACATATGAGGCTTTCATTCTATTTAAGTTTTATCAAAATCCGTTTAGGCATGTAGTTATAATAAATTTTTAAAGATTATTAGCTAACTTTTAGCAGATGTGATGACGATGAAAAATGTTAATTATTTTTAAAACTATTTATATTTGAATAATATCCTTTTGGATATCATTTATAGTCTATCTCCTTTGGTGAATTATTATTATTTAAATGTATTCCAACCAGGCGTTCTCTTGTAGCTTTAAATTTTCTTTTCTGTAAATGCTAACTTTTAAAGTCGGCCATTCCTATATTCGCTATTTCCTACCTTCTTCAATACCGTCCGGCTAAACGTAATTCACATTTTTCCGCCTTCTTCAAACTTCAAAGCAAGACCGCCGCGTTGTCCTTGCGCTGTGTGTGTGTGAGTGAGTGTGTGTGTGTGTGTGTGTGTGTGTGTGTGTGTGCGTGTCGCGCTACACATTTTTTCACAAACAAAGCAAGTGGTACTGTTGCGTATGGTTTTTTTCAACATTTCTGTTGTTGCGCATCAAAGAGCGCTGAGTTGAGTTTGGTGAAAATATTTGAAGATATGTGAATATTACACTTAGGTGCATTATTCATGCACGCCGTGAGAAAAGATGACGTAGGAGTATTGTGTGTTGAAACAATGACGTGGAGAACAAAAATGGACCCCAAGAAATAAACAAGACATGAACAGCCTTGTATTTGCTGGTTTGCTTGAAAACCCGTGGAAAAAGGGTATATTGATTCGTGCTTTGAATAGGAATACATAACAGGATGATTACTGTTAATAAGGTATAATTTGATGCTTGTACATTTTGTAGACGGGCAGGTCTATACACCGTAAACATCGGAGTCTGAAAGATCCTGCTCTGTCGCTAATGTGTGCTGACTTTGGGGAATTCATGTTAATGAAGTTAAATGAGTTTGAAAAGAAATTACGGGAGAAGGGCACGGATATAATCAATACATAGAGATGTATAGATGGATTGGGACTGAGAAGCAACAATGTATTACCATCAAGGAGTATAAAACTATGTTACGAATAGACAGAATGACATTAACTAATTACGGCTCATCATGTCTCAATGATCATGAGTTTTCAATAAACTTTGTTGTTATGTTACCGGACCAGCATTGGCTTCATACCTGGTTATCTTTGAGCTGTTGGGGCATATCTGAGACATTACTAATTCGTTATCCCTTGAGAAAGAACACTGCATAAATAATACAGGGACGATACAATGCAGTTTTTGGCATACCCACGAATAAAAAATTCGCGTGACACTTTTGTTGTATACTGTAGCAAAATATGCGAGAATAAACGCTCAATTCGGTACGATTTAGGCATAAAACGATAATAAATACATTAGCCCGCATGTGTCTGACGGTTGGCATCTTCGAAGCCAGCAGCGCTGCTTTTTGCACAGTGCTAAGCCTATAGAACGATTTCACGGAAAAAGTCTGACACGCTTTAGTTTCGTTTTCGACAAACACTACTAATATTTAACTTTTGCCCAATCTGCATTATACACTTTGTAGTCTAGCCTTACAATTAACTATTGGAGGAAGCATGCCGCAATATAGCTATCTGAAGTAACACTTTCTGTCAACTTTGTAGCAAAATCAGTAGTAATCCTTACATTTTTGGGTAGTATTACACGATACAATGCTAACTAGTAACGCAAATTATTAACCCGCCCCGTCTACACCCCGCTTCGATGACACAGTCTGCAACGCATATATTCACACTGCGGAAAAGCCAGCCAAGGCATAACCACGCAGACAGTTTTATTTCCTCCTAGTGGTAGCATTTTTGATGTAACTAAAACAAGTAGTTATTTGAAAAAAAATAAATGCTCGCAAGATGAAGGAGAGGAAAGATGGCGGACTTGTGTAAAATTTTATTTGACGATGGACGATGACATAAATTGGAAATTGTAAACCATTTTTTTTTTTCCCGTACGCCCGCTAATACTCGAGGCGAAATCTCAAGTTATTATTAACGTTTTAACCTGACATTGATTTTACGTGAGTATCCCTTTGTTTCTTGTACAGAGACAGGTGTCCCTCGCCATTCAGGCAAATACTCTCCGATTTCGGAGGTACCCATTAGAGCTGGGTCGGCTCAGGAGCCGCTAGTCCCTGGTCGACGACACTCCTTCAAATGTCCTCGCCAGGTCTCGAGTTAATCCAGTCCAAATCCCGGTCAACGAAAAATCCTCAAATGCCGTCGCCCGGGTTTGATCCTGTATCACCCGGTCGCCAGAGCGGTGTTGTAACCACTACGCTAGCGCGGCCCCCTAAACCATTATGAAGTTCCCCATAAGAATTATATGGTAGTATGACGTAAAGTTAGCTGAGTAAGAATGTACTTTAAAATATATGACAGTCCCAGTATTAGAGAAGTTATTGAAGAAATACTAATATCTAAGAACACACGACCAGACACACTGGCGTTCCTGCTCATGTTTTTTGGTAACGTTAGGGGGACGCGAGCTGGAAAAAGAGGCAGGGAGGTACATTCAAATTCGCTTGGGGTGAACAGAGTATGAATGGGAAAGGGGAACGGTAGGAGAAATGTAATCCTAGACGTAATATCTTTTGCATTGGGCATGACTAGAGCAGACGGGCCAATCGACCAGCAGTTATTCAAAATTATTTTGGGTTTTTCATTCAAACTGCATTTGAATTCAAGTAGTAGAACGTTACGATTGGCTAGGCTGGTAGATATTAGCAAAAGGCTTTGATTAGTCATTGCCAGTTGAACTAAAATTTGTATACAGATACGCTGAAAAACAGCTGTGTTAATTTTAAACTTAAATAAAGAATAAATTCACAGTCTGTGCAGTTCGGAGGAAGCTGAGGCCATTTCTTCACAAAATCAGCGTCATTTGTTTATATATTTCTTGATTGTGGTAAGGATATTTTATGATATTTACTATGTTTGGTCCAACTACAAAGTTAGATACTGCTATTGGGGAAAACTTGAAGGACATGTCGGAAGCAGACATTGTTGAGTCCACACATTAAACGGTATCTGACTGATGTATGTTGTTATAATTATGTTGACATATTATTGTATTAAAATAGTTTAGCAAGCCTCTGTGTTCAATGAACACTCTTTACATGCCTGAAGCAAATATAATTGAAAAGAAAAGAAGATAATATCATATCAAAGGAAATGTGGTTACTCCACATTATTGTATGGAGGAAAAGTATGTGAACGTACAGTGGCGTATCTACTATAAGGACTTGAGGTGTGGTCACAACAAGGTGGGAGTCCTGTACGATTTGGGGCGAGTGCATTTGTAAGGCACGCGAGGCTGACCCCATACCCACGTAGGAAATTAAGTGTTAGAAAAATTGATCAGAGATAAAAGGCCAGGGTGTCCTTTTGGCTCAGAGGGTCTATGTTCCTGTTGCCGGCTGGTGACAGGAAACCTGCGAGTGCTTATAAACGCCAACCAGTCTCCTTTCAGACTTATTGCTGTCGAATATCCAGTAGGAGCTTTGGCGAGTGTTGAACTTGAAATTTCTGCAACTACCCATTGAATTATCTTACAACAAGGACTCCCAGGTGAAGAGTAAAACATCTGGGTAATCTCTGACATTTTCTTGTGTTTCAAAAATATTACACAGGAATATTATGGGGGTAGGATGAACTACAGCCCTCATATACAGTGACTCTCCCTGTAGATAACTAAAGTGAACTCTGTAATATTTCATCCAGGAAGGACATTTATAAATTAGATAACTAAAGTGAACTAATTTAATATTTCATACAGGAAGGACATTTATAACTACATAATAACTTTTAGTTATTGGGCAGATTATCCCAACATTTTTAATTGTTCTATTCTGTAAACTATCTTGTCCTTATTGTCAAAGACCTGTCCACAAGCTATGAATGGACAGGCAAAATAAATTGTAAATATTTGTTCAAAGAAAAACTTAACTGCTAGTTATTAACTTCTTTAATAGAAACTTAAAGTGTTTGATTGTTGTGTACCATCATTCATTTCTCCCCTAGACACTAGGTACACCATACACTAGAGCCAGAAGAGTGACCGTGTGAGACCTAGGGAGGTAGCTGTAGGTTCTTTGCACATAGTTCATCATCATCATCTATAGAGTCAGAGGCCTACATTTGCTTGACCTCACACAGGTATAGCAGACACCTTTTCATTCTTTTAGGATACCATCATAACCTCCCCAGCAAAATCAACTTTGCTACATATACAAATGATCTAACATTCATATAGACACATATGGGAATAATGATGGTATACATATATCAAATGCAGACAAACTCTTTTAATACACTGGAATAAACGAACGGGCGGACATACCTTAACATGGTGGCCATTATAATGTACCTTACCGTTCTATAAAATTCAGATATTTTGGAGCTCAATTGATTGCCACGTATATTGGAACAATGACACTTGTTGCATGCTCAATCAATCGATCGTTAGGTCAAAATCGTAACCTTGACTTGGAAGGTCAACGTTCGTATTATGTACATACTCAAGTCTCCAGAGAAGTATCATAGTTGTACCGGGGAATGATGCTACAGTTTTTTATTTCCATTTTCAAGTCCTGCTGTGTACCTGCGGAGGTTACATTGAGTGACGTCATTCGGTAACAAATATTTTCAACCAGAGCGAATTGCTGGTCCTTTTGAGAATTGCTCATCTTCAATTCAGCTTTATGAATTTCATAACCTGTGTTGGATAGAATACTTTACGAGGAGTATTGGGATTCCCGCAGATAAGTAGACATTGTTATTATGGTGTCAGTACCCTAATTATTATTAGTGAGCACCTTTCTTTGTCATTTTAACTCGTAAGATGCTTGTTCTTCATCATAGGTGTCCTGGGGTGTTTTCCTAGGTTGATTTTAGGTCGATGAATCACAAAGGCTTATAGCAAGTTTCTTTGGGGCTGCTGGAATGTTGTAGATTTATGTGTTGACTCCGTGGTTCTTTACGATATTATCTCTTCTTTAATTGTTTAGGTGCGGCGATTGTCATTGCTAACGTGTATATTTCTATGTAATTGATTCTCTTCATTGATCATTCTATGTTTTCAGTAGTAATATTATCTTGTATAATTTCTTAGATGATTGATTTATAGCTGCATATTTTATTAAATAAAAGATGATCAATCTCCAATAATGAGTATCGATAAGGTGACGAATATAGGATATTAATTGAAATACCACAGTTCATTTGATGAGGTAAATATTAGAATTCAGATTTTGAAATGTCGTCGGCAGAGTACTTTATCAACCAGGGTAAAATTCTTGGTTTATCAGGAGACAAATTACAAGAGTTTGCTCAAACAGAATATAAAGAGGCGCAGGAAAGAGAGAAACGTCAATTAGAATTAAAAGATAGAGAATTAGCCAATCAGGAACGGATGAAACGGTTGGACATGGAAGATAATAAAAAAGGAGGCAAGACGAAGAGAGAATTAAACTCTTGGAGATGGAAGAGAATGAGAAAAGGAGACAATATGAAGAGAGAATGATGCTATTGGAAATTGAAAGAGAGAAGTTGCAAAATGGAAATGTTACTAGTCAATCACATACTCAGAATGATGGTCAGAAAGGTGACATTAAAATTCATTTGCCAATGTTTAAACCAGGGGTCGACGATATTACGTTCTTCTTGTCAAGATTTTAATTGGTATGCACAGAATATAAAATTGATAAAAGTAGGTGGTGTAGCAAACTGATGAATTTTTTATCAGGAGAGGCGTTAAGTGCAGTCGCTTCGTTAGAAGGTGATAGTCAAAACTATGATGAAGCTAGAGCTAAGTTATTAAAAAAATATCAGCTTACAGCTGAAGGTTATAGAAGGCGTTTTAAAGAGTTGTTGCCGGAAACAGGAAAAGAGTTCTCACAATTCATTTAGGATATTCGTTTAACTTTTAATCGTTGGATCGAACTTGAAAAGGTACAACGGAATTTTGAAGATCTTGCAGATTTAATATTACGGGATAAGGTATTATCCTCAGTAAGTGATAAGTTTTTAGCATTTTTACAGGAGCAGAATCCTAAATCGTTTTTGGAAGGTGAGACCCTCGGGCGCCAGTTTTCAGTTGCTCATCCGAACTTGAATGTCAGAAACACTAAACTACATGAATCGTTATAGCCAGCGGGTGTTGCTACTGTAAATAACAGACAGGGAAAATTTAGATCGAATGGTGGTGACAGAGATAGGTTTCGTCATAGAAGTGCCAGTTCAGATCGAAATAATATTTATCAAAGAAATTTTTCTCATTTTGAAGTTGGAAATAGAAATAAATCACCAGAGTTCCGAAGATGGAGAAATATACGACCTGATAATGTTCATCACGATTATTTTGGACACAGAGAGAGAGGAAATTGGCAACTAAATAATCAACACGGTAATATTAATAATAGATGTAGTTATTCTCAGAATTACAGAAGAAATTTTTATGGCAATAATCAAGATAATGGCAGTGCATTTCGTTCAAATAGTTCGCATCGGTCTGCTCATCATGGAAATTCGGTACAGAGAGCAGAAAATGATATTACAAATAATAATAACAACGCTGTTAGTCAAGCAAATGCTTGCTGTTCATTTGACTTTGGTAATGCGAAAGAATGTTTTGAGTGCAAGAATCTATTTCAGCCTGACGTGGTATCCAGAATGGGATGTGGACACCCATTGCCGGCGTTACCTGTTATGTCAGCTCATGAAGGAACCGGGTCTTTAGAGTTTCACAAGGGCTTACTTAATGGCATGCCAGTAACTTTATTAAAGGATTCAGGTTGCACGACGGTAGGCGTACGACAATGTTTGGTTGATCCTTCTTGTTGTACAGGCACATGGGTTAAGTGCATTACGTTTGGTGGTAGAATTGAGAAATTTCAAACTGCTGTGGTTCATATCGCAACGCCATTTTTTACGGGACAAATAAAAGTGTGTTTGTTGCCGAATCCAGTTTGTGATTTGGTTCTCGGTCGCATACACGGTTTTAAAGAGTGTACTCTTGAGCAAATAAATGATTGGGAACGAGAACACGTACACAGGGCTAATGTTGTGGTTACTCGAGCACAGGAGCAGTCTCAACATAATGTTGTACCACTAGTTAATGATGATGTGTTATACAGTAACATCAACAAGGAAGTTTTTTCTACTTTACAAAACAGTGATGTTTTATTAAAGACATTTTTTAATTTAGTACAACGTGATGATACAAATGGTCATACTTCTCACAAACAATGGTATACTATCGTAAATGACATATTAGTGCGAAGATTCAGAGATAGTAAATCTTGTCATATTACTACTCAGATCATGGTACCTAAGGTAATGAGATCCTATATCTTGAGTCATGCTCACGATTCCCGTTGTGCAGGTCACATGGGATACTCTCGTACTAGATCTAGAATTCTGGCATCTTTTTTCTGGCCGAGAATGTCGAAAGACATTGCGATGTTTTGCCGCTCTTGTGTTACTTGTCAGGAGGTGAAGTCTAGAGGGGCACGTCATTTGGCTCCCATTCAAGCAGCCGATATTCCGGTGCGTCCATTTGAGAAGATGGCCGTGGATATTATTGGCCCACTTCCTATAATGTCATCGAGAGGACATAGGTATGTATTAACTTGTATAGATTTGTGCACGCGTTGGCCAGAGGCTATACCACTCATGAACATTACTACGCAGGATGTAGCTGATGCTTTGTTTCATATCTTTACTAGAATCGGATTTCCGAGAAAACTGTTGTCGGACAGAGGTTCTCAGTTTGCATCACGTGCAATGAGTGAGGTTATGGCAATGTTTCATATAGACAGATCATTGATTTCCGTATATCACGCCGCCTCAAACGGGATGGTGGAGCGTCTAAATCGATCAATAAAACAGATGTTAGGAAAGATTACAATCGATTTTCCTAAAGAGTGGGACCGAACGAACGAAAGAACGAACGAACTTTATTTTCAAAGGGTTAAGAATTGGGCACGCAGGCCCGTCTGACATTCTGCCCTTCCTCGCTCTCTCTCATCATGTATACTAATATCCTTTCATCCTCACATTTACTTTAAGCATTATTAAGGCATTTATCATTATAAAAGTAATATTACATTTGCAATAATCATCATAATTAAAGTGTTTTTAAAATAAAATAAAATAATTTTAAAAAAATAAAAAAATAAAAAAAAATAAAAAATTAATAGTAATAATGAATTTGAAAAATAAATAAATAAATAAAAAAATAAATAAATTTAAAAAAAAAAAAAACGAATTCTTCGTACTGTAAATTAGTGATTTGAGACATATTCAGAGGTATGTTATGAGAACTTGTAAAATGTTCATACGGTGTTCAACTGAATGACTCAGGGACTTTTTTTTATTTTTTTTTTTTTTTTTAGGTTCATGAAGATGAGGTGGGTAGACAGTTACTTTCCATTTTCCTTTCCATTTCCTTTGCGTCCCAAACTCAAGACCAGAATCAGACTAGGTAGATTGTTAGATAGACATATACGAAAGCAATTAATTTGCCAAGGGTTGAAAATCGGACACAGTCCCCTCTTGCATTCTTCCATCCTCTTGCTCATCTTTTATTACTGTTACTCAAACATTCTCCAGCGTACTGAAAGTATTAATTTAAGGGCAGTGCAACATTACAAGGAAGTATAACAGCATACATTAACAGTACCTGATCATAAAATTAAGAATATAAGTTATTAAGAATATAATATTAAGAATAAGTATATTGTAATGAAAACTAGATCATCAGAGCCTCCATACAGTATATTAGATAAAAGTACAACACAATCAGTTAGGGTGGCATATAATCAGCACTCATAAAGTATTTGAATAGTATACGATTGTATGAGTAAGGACTGTGCGTGTTTTTCAGGTCATTGGGAAGATTGTTCCAAAGATGAGCAGCTGAGTAAGCCAAACTAGTTTTAAATAGGTCAAGCCTGGGCTTGGGTACCTGTAATTTATTTAAGCGCTGACTACGTCTGTCATTGTATTTTAAAAGCGGCCAAAGATACTTTGGAGCATTCTGTGACAGGATTTTGTGAATAAATTTCCCTTTGTTAAAGAGGAAGCGCTTCCTGAGGGGTAATATTTGAAGATAATTATATAAATCTATACAATGTGATTGGTGTTTATCAGCAACAAGGCGCATTGCGCGTTTTTGAAGCGAGTGGAGCCTTCTTGTGTTGGAGACAGAACAACCATCCCAGATTGTGGAACAATAGTCTAGATGCGTTTGTATATGAGATATGTAGAACATTTTCCTTGCCTCTTCATCCAGGAAATGTTTAATTTTGGCTAATTGGTAAACTTTTTGTGCTGTTTGCTTTGTGAGTGCATGTACATGTGAGTTCCAACTTAGGTGTTGGTCAACAGTGATACCTAGAGTTCTGTGTTCATTTACGTTTTCAATTAGTGATGTTCCAATGAAGAGCTGAAGTGTTGTTTTCTGCAAGTTTTGTAGTTTTTGTCTGGTTGATATTAACATACATTTTGTTTTACTAATATTTATTTGCATGCGATTCTCGTTGCTCCACGTAATAAGATTATGTGTATCGTTTTGTAAAGATTGTTCTAGTGTGGTGCAACATTTATCACTAGTATAGACAGTACAGTCATCGGCAAAAAAGGTCACATGATGAGTGTTTGAAATATAGAGGAAGATCATTAATGTATACGGTAAATAGAAGAGGGCCGAGAATAGAGCCCTGAGGAACACCTGTATGGACAACGGTTGGGTTCGACAAGGAATTATTGTAAGAGACTATTTGTTGTCTGTCTGACAGGAACGATTTAATTAACTTTACCAGCTTAATATTTACTTTCATTGTTTCTAATTTTCTGATTAAAATAAAGTGATCTATCATATCAAATGCTTTTTTGAAGTCTACAAATATTGCTCCACATATATTATCGTTATTGATGTTTAGGTGCCAATTGTCTATCATCTTTGTTAAGGCTGTGTGGCATGAATGCTTTGGTCTAAACCCCGACTGACTGTCGATTAGCAGGTCGTTATCTACTAGGTGTTGTAGTGTTGTTTTGTGGATGTGTTTTTCCAGTGGTTTGGACAGCGACGATATAAGAGAAATGGGCCTATAGTTACTAAGATTACTACTATCAGATGAACCTGGTTTGAGAAGTGGGTATACTTTAGCGCTTTTAAAAGCGGATGGAAAGTAACTCCTTGCGATACATTGATTATATATGTATGTCAGTGAATCACTAATAGCAGGTGCGGCAAATCGCAGTATTCGATTACTGATTCCATCAAGTCCCGATGAGTTATTATCTTTAAGGCCAGTAATATAGTTGTAAACTTCGTTAACTGTTATAAAAGGGATGTCGGGTGGAATTGTGTTAGTACATTTGTTCTCGCAGAACGTTGATAATTTGCTTAAGTCACAAGGGGGAGACGGAATGGTGGATTTTATATTGTTGATGTCTGCCTGAAAATGATTGCTGAAGTCAGTACAAGTAAGTGGCGTATTGGGAGTATGTGGGTCTGGAAAATTTCGTTTGTTCACTAAAGTGTTGATTGCCTTCCATATCTCTTTACTGTTTGTTTTACTCTGAACTAAATTTCTAAAGTAGTTTTTCTTTTCTCTGCGAATTAAGTATTGTACTTTATTTCTTATTGTCCGATATGTAGTGATATCCTTATTTTTATGCGCTCTATCTCTTTGCCTCATAGCGTCAAGAACTTCTTGTGTGATCCATGGAGATTTAATTTGCCTTTTCACGCGAATTTCTTTAGTAGGCGCATGCTTATTAAAAATACTATAAAATATCATTGTCCAATATGCGATGGCGTCATCAGGATCAGGAATTTGAAAAACGTTGGCGAGAGGCGCAGTTCGCAAATCATTCAAAAATAATTCACGGTTGAAATTTTTAAGACTTCTATATTGAAAACTAATGTGTATATTTTTTGGAGATTTGTACCCATTTTTTGCCCAAGTGCAACATATGGAATAATGGTCACTCATAGCAATAGTAGGGATGGAGCATTCTATAATATTTTCTGGACAGGTTACATAGATATGATCGATCAGTGTGGATGACGTTGTTGTTACTCTGGTAGGTTTGTTGACTATTTGTTTCATGTTATACGATGCTATGATGTTGGTCCATATATTGTTTGGCTTGTGCATGTCGATATTAAAATCTCCAAGAAGAATAATTTCGTTAACTGTAGTAATAACTTTATCCATCATGTTGGTAAAATCTTCAAACCATGTTGTTCCTACACTGGGATTACGATAAAGATATCCGATTAAAATAGATCTTTGCTTTTGGGGCTTTATCTCTAACCATATGCATTCTATATCTATAGTCTCAAGATCGTTTCTGCGGCGATAACTGAGAGAAGTAGAAATATAAACTGCTAGACCCGTCTCTAATTGTCTACTAGAATCTCGCCGAATAGTTTTAAAACCTCTGAGCGCAATGTCATCGTCGGTTATTTTCTCATTCAGACGACTTTCAGAAAAACCAAAAACCTGGAAATTTTGGTTAAGAATTTGTGTGAGTTCTGGAATTTTACCTAAAAGATGGTTTACGTTCAGGTGGCCAAGCCGTAAGCCAATTGTATTTAGTAATTGTTCATAATTACCTGACATTTTTATGTGAAAGAAGTTTTACGCTCAAATAGAAAATAAATAACTAAATAAACATCACGAGGTTGCTATATATGTGAGATTAAAAGTAATAGTACATAAATGCACACCTTAATACAACAAATTACAAACAATTCAGATAACTGTACTAGTTAAAAATTGTAAGAAACTGTCACACAACAAGCACACCCATCCACACTGTGAAGGTTAACAACAAAGTTAAGCTGCACCAAGAGAATAGACGGGCAGACAAACAAATAGATACTGAGAATAAATAAATAAAGTGTTGCTGTCATTTTCGACGGAGTCATCTGTCAAGTTATTTGCCTATGTTTTATCATAAGTATAATTGTGTCTTTACCTGCGATGTCAGGTTGATTAGGGGTTGTCTTCCCTTGTTTATTCATTCATTGTGTTTTGACCTTTAGGGTTAAAGGTGGACAGTTCGGGCGTAGGCCTATGGGAAGGTTTTTTAAGCGGGAGAGAGTTATACTTCCGGCAAGCCGGGAAGGTCCTGTTTTTCTGAAGGGACCAAGAGTCCATTGTTTTTCGGGGAGAATCTTCGAAGTAACTGCTATGGCAGTTTTCCCCAGTGAATCTCTGTGCGTCGGGATGACGACAGAATTCCTTGTTATGTTCTGAGGATTCATTTTCCAGGTAATACCGACCTTTATGCATTATTACGCTTTTCGGTGGCAGAACATGTAAAAGGATTACTTAGTGTGAACTGCAGCTCACCGATCCTATATATTACAGAACTTATATATTTGTGCTCGAGGTAGCCATCCAAGACTGTTAGTCTTTATATTGTCCAGAAATCCAGTGACGAAGATATATTGTGGGAACCGCAGATTGGCGGGATTTATGTCTGCAATAAGCATTACTGCAGGGTTGATGATAACCTATTTAACAGAAGTACACAGCCGACGTCAGAACGAGGCCTGTGCTTTCGGCTATTATACTACAGCCTGATAATGTGCAATTGGCGGGGAATGCCAAGTTGCACCTATGTGTCAAAGTGACTAAGGCATCTGACGCGTTTAGTCAGAGATGCCAAGGGCGACGCTACGAACTGTCATTATTGAAGAACTTTGCTATTGACCATGCACGTCTACTCTGATGTTTACCTTTTTGAATGCCAAATGTATACCTATCGATTTCCGGTCAGCATGACCTTGTTACACTGACTGTTCCTGTTGATACTATGTGTGTTCTCGTCAATAAATGTCTTGAAACATGCCTGCAGTGTCCAAGCATCCTTGACTACTGCATGTGAGAGTATGGGTTGCAGGGTCTTCATATATACGAGCCTAAACACATTCGCGCCTTCATTCGCACCCACACTCAGTTCATCATACGCTCGCACTACACACCTAACAACATGTATACTGTCTTGGGCCAGTGATCACCTCAACAAGAGAAAAAGACAGTTACATTTCTGGTGGACCAGTTACGTGGGCTCTTAAGATACATTTCTTGTCGCCAATGTGGCCTAGAAACTTACATTTCTGATGGACCAGATCTGTGGGTTTAAAAAGAACAGAGCGAGCATTTGACATTATTGTTGACATTAATGGATCCAGAAATTTACATTCCTGGTTGGCTGTTACATATATGATGTCTCCAGTTTTGTCCAGAAATTTACAAGAAGGACAAGTACACATTACACTTCTGATCTGTGGGTCTAAGCTACACACGGGACAGCCATAACACACAGCGCTAATTCTACACTTGCAAGTTTTGGCTACAACAGGACAGAAATAGGTCATCAACGGTTGACCTAGATAAACAGTGCGGGCATTTATATTATAATGCTACATAAACCACGACAAGACAAGTACTGAGGTTAACATCTAGGCATTTGCTACGTGGACCATAGCTGCATAGAAGTCGGGTTCCTATTGTGAACAGTACTGCTGGTTGTTACACGTTTCAGTCAACAACAGACTTTTCTATGTCCGAGCATTCAAGCTACATTGTTCGAGGTCAAGTGTTTGTAAACAGTACGTGGAAATTGTAAACATTCAATGTGCAAGTCCTAATTCGAGAAGGTCATAGTAACTTTGGTTCGTGAATACCACTTTATACAGTGGATTTGACGTTCAGTGCGCGTTTGACATTTGGTTTCTGTGTTCGCAAGGAGCAAGAAATTTATTTTAGTTTCAGCTGTGACTGAACTTGTTCTGCAACACATTGAAATTGATTGCTATATGTTTATGTTACTTCTACTGTTTTTTGTGTATTTTTTCAGCGGGTTTTCGGTTGGTGGGTCTTACAGTAAATATGCCACTTAATCGAGGCTTACTGTAAGCGTTCTGTAGGTGCAAATTTTCTTAATTTGAAAATTTGCTAGTGACAATTGGTCGCTATTGATGTTAGCTGTGATGTAACTGTACTTAACGTTGTTTTTGTAATATTTTTGTCTGGTTTTCAGTTTTGATTTTCGATTTGTTTTGTTTGTATTCTGTAGGTCTCTCCTTTCTTTTGTGTATTTCTCTACACATTTTTGGTTAAAACAGTGTTGCCATTTGTATTGTTTTGTATCTTTGTCTTTATATTTTTTTTGTTTGTACTACATTACTGTCATGCACAGTCTACATACATATACTTGGTCATGTATTGTTATTATTGATAAGGTAGACTCTTCATATAGAGTTTGTTAATAAAATATTATTATATAAGATATTTATACAAGTTCTTTGATAAAAGACTTGTTATCTACAAAGATTGAGACAAGGTGAAATACATATTCAAGTTCTTTATAAAAAAGACTAGTGCCCATAGTGAGTGGGATATAAGGGATTTTTTTTTCCACATGTACTCAAGTGATTTTTGGTTACATTATAAACAAGAGGACCATACAAAGTCTTTGTCTAAGACTAAGAGAGTGAAATAAAGTGAAGTGAGTATACAAGTCTAGCATTTCAGACTTGTCCCCCATTAAAGTGAGATAATTTAAGTTATTTACTTCTGCAAGTTACTGATCTCATTAGACAAGATGTCTACATTAGAGTACTTTATTACACAAGGGAAGGCCCTTGATAAAACTGGTCAACAGTTAGAACAATGGGCTGTTGCTCAGTATGACAAAGCATTAGCTGCTGAAGAGAGAAAAGCTGCTGCAGAAGAAAAAAAAGCTCTGGCTGAAGAGAAAAGATTAGAAAGAGAAGCAGCTGCTGAACAAAAAAGACTAGACAGAGAAGCTGATGTTGCTGCTGAACAAAAGAAATTGCAGATGCAGGTGGAGGAAAGGAGATTTGAAGCTGAACAAAAAAGATTAGACAAAGAAGCTGCTGCAGAGGAGAGGAAAGCTCAAGCTGCTGCAGAGGAGAGGAAAGCTGAGGCTGAAATTAGAAAAATGGAACATGAGGAAAGAAAACAGAAGATGGAACTTGATGAAAGACTCGCAACTTTGGAGTTAGAGAAATTGAAATTGGCGAGTACGGGTGCTCAGCAAACAACTTCGAGTACGACAAAGGAGTTTGTTAGTAGGATTAAATTACCTCATTTCAATCCTTTAAAGGATGACGTAGCAGATTATCTAGATAGATTCCAATTTTTGTGCGATACGCATAACATAAAAAAGGAAAAATATGTTGAACAACTGATGCCATTTTTTACAGGTGACACAGTGACTACTATTATGACAATAGTCGAACATGAGAGGACTAATTATGATGTTGTCAGGGCAGCATTGCTAAAAAAATACCAACTAAAAGAAGAAGACTATCGTCTTCGTTTTAGGACAATGTTGCCAGAAAATGGAGTAGATTTCTCTGATTTTGTTACAAAGATACGTCGTACATTTACTCGATGGGTTGAGTTGTCTCAGACTGAGAAAACATATGAAGGTCTAATGGACTTATTATTGTGAGATAAGGTTTTGTCATCTGTTAATGATTCTTTTCTTGCATTCCTTCATGAGCGTAAGCCCAAAAACTTAAAAGATATGGAGGAATACTGTTGTCAGTATGCCACAGCACATCCCCATGCTACAGTTAGTAATTCTAAAGTGAAAGAAGGGTTGCCAGCTGCTTCGGCAACACCATATGGCCCTAATTTCAAAAAAAAATTTCAGGGTGCTCAACAAAACTGGAATAGGGGAAGTAATCAAAATTACACTCAGAAGCGGAGTAATCCAACACATGATGGTTCTTCGTCTATGTATTGGAGACAAGATGGTAGTTCTCGTAATTTTAGTGGTAATAATTTGAGACACTTTCGCAAAGGCTATCCAAATAATAACTATTCGAACTTTCGAGGTAATCATTCTCGACGTCAAGATTATGACGATGGTGAATTTAGAAACCGGGATTCAAACCGGAATGATGATTATAATAGGCAATATGATAACAATTACAGGGGAAATGATAGTCGAAATAATTACAGGGGAAACGATAATCGAGGCAGACCTAGATTTAACAAGAAAAGACCTTTCCAACAGGCAAACTCTGCACAACAAGAGTTTGATGGAGCCTGTAATACAGTAAATGATAGTGGTAACTCTAGGGCTATCACTGGTTGTGCTTTCGATTTTGGGAGAGCAACTGAATGCCCCCAATGCTTAACATTGTTTGACTCATCGACTGTATCTACGCTAAGTTGTGGTCACCCTCTTCCTGCTCTACCTGCTACAGTTGCGCATGATGGGAGAGGATCTCTCATCTTACATAAAGGTCTAATAAATGATAGGCTAGTCTCAGTACTTTTCGATTCGGGATGTACTACCGTCGGGGTTAGGGAGTCTCTGATAGATCCTTGCTGTGCCACTGGAAAAACAATCAAATGTGTTACATTTGGTGGTACTATGGAAAGCTATCCTACTGCTATTATTAGGATTGACACTCCTTTCCTCTTCACAGGAGATGTCCAAGCATGTCTTCTTCCTAATCCTATTGCGGATCTTATAATCGGTCGTATTCATGGGGTTAAGGAATGCACCCCGCAACAAATTTCTAGTTGGGAAGAAAAAAAACATTCAAACGGTCAATGCAGTGGTGACAAGAGCTCAAGCTCTTAATCCCCCAACTTCATCTGATAATAGTAATGAAGTTGATAGCCAAGACGAGCACTTGGTGATTTCCCATGACTCGTTTGTTAAACGTCAAGAAGAGGATCCTTCTTTGAAGAAATTCTTCCTTCTTGCAAAGAAAGGGGATCCCAATCAAAATACGAATCACAAATCGTATATCACTATGAAGAATGGTATATTGGTACGAATGGTACAACACTCGGACAAGTCTATGCACTCGCAAATTCTTGTGCCCAAGTGTATGAGAGCCTTAATTCTTCGGCATGCACACGATTCTCAGTGTGCTGGACACATGGGTTTTTCCAGAACTAAAACTAGAGTCCTTGCGTCCTTCTTTTGGCCATTCGTGAATAAAGACATCCGAATTTATTGCCGATCTTGCAAAATTTGTCAAGAGGTCAAGTCTAGAGGTCCGAGACATGCTGCTCCTATTCAGGCTGCAGATATTCCGATTCGGCCGTTTCAGAAAATGGCTATAGACATCATTGGTCCGTTCAAGATTAAGTCAGCCAGAGGACACCAATTTATCCTCACTTGCGTGGACATGTGCACGCGTTGGCCAGAGGCTATTCCTCTGAAGAGCATATCAACTGTCGATATCGCTGATGCTCTTTGGCTCGTATTTTCTCGTCTGGGATTCCCCGGAGAAATACTGTCGGATCACGGCACTCAGTTAATTTCGGACGTTATGTCTCAGGTAATGGCTACGCTAGACATTAAAAGGTCTCTCAGTAGTATTTATCATCCAATGTCCAATGGATTGGTAGAACGTCTTAACAGGACACTAAAGAACTTACTTGGCAAGATAACGGAGGGTCATCCTGAAGATTGGGACAGGGTTTTACCTGCAGTCCTCTTTGCCTATAGAGAGGTTCCCAACGAGCATACAGGGTTTTCTCCTTTCGAACTTGTCTTTGGCGCGCAACCGCGTGGTCCGATGTCCTTGTTACACGATTTGATAACTTCCGATAATATTGACGATGATACACAATCGTCATATGAATATGTCATAGCTCTTAGAGAAAAGATTATCGAATCGTGCAGGTTAGCAACTTCATCTTCCGAATTTGCGAAAGAAAAAGCTAGGCGATTTGCTAATAAGAAAAGACGCCTACGTCAACTTTGTCCTGGAGACAAAGCATATGTCTTACTGCCCTCAAGAGAGAATAGACTTCTCATTTCATGGAAAGGTCCATACACTATAGTCTCAAAAATTTCCGATGTCGACTATATTGTCGATGTGGATGGAAGGCATAAAACCTTCCATATAAATATGCTAACAGAGTTTATTGAACGTCCAGACTATTTGCAGCCTATTTTCCAGGCGACGGACGACTCTCCAGTCCAACATGGTCACATCTCATCCCTGTCCGTTATACAGGATGAGGAAACTATTTTTTCTGACGTGAACTTACCTCTTCCTGCGATTCCACTTACTTCAACGGAATCGTGGAGAGACGTTACAGTCTCTTCCAACTTGTCTTTTGAGGAACAGCGTCAAGTATCCTCTACGTTACAATCATATCAGGATGTCCTTACCGACATTCCTGGACACACAGATGTCATAGAACATGACATCATACTTACTGATCGTAATCCGATCAGAGTAAGACCATACCCAATACCTATTCATTTTCAAGCACAAGTCGAGAAAGAATTGGATGAAATGATTCAACTACAAATAATTGAACCATCCACTTCAGCTTATTCTTCGTCGATAGTTATTGTTCGAAAGAAAGACAATAACATACGTCTTTGCGTTGACTATCGCAAATTAAATCAAGTTACGAAGTTCGATGCTGAACCTATGCCGTTATTAGATGATCTACTTATTAGACTTTCTAAAGCTAAATTCTTTACTAAACTAGACTTGTCGAAAGGTTATTGGCAAGTCCCACTGACGGAACACGCCAAACCTCTCACTGCTTTTTCGACACCTAGGGGTCTGTTTCAATGGAATTTTATGCCTTTCGGGCTTATGAACGCCCCAGCGACTTTCGTGCGCATGATGCGACGAATTCTATCAGATCGTGCAGATGTCATTGCATATTTAGACGACATCTGTCTTTTCAGCGATACTTGGGAAGAACACTATTTGGGTCTAAAGGAATTGCTATCTACTCTACGTGAGCATAGTTTGACTGCTAAACCCTCTAAAGCTTTTGTTGGGTTTAGTGAAATTTCCTTCCTAGGTCATCGAGTTGGTCATGGTCTGTTGAAGACAGAGGACCAAAACATTTCAAAGATATTAAATATCTCGGTTCCGAAGACGAAAAAGCAAGTGCGTAGTCTCTTGGGATTGATACAATTCTATGGAAGATTCATTGAGAATCTGTCCTCCATTATGGCACCACTTTCAACGTTATTGAAAAAAGGTTCTCCTAATATGGTGCGTTGGTCCCAAGAATGCCAATCTTCATTGGATCAGGTTAAGAATTTGTTCTCATCTCATCCTATCTTAAGACTACCAACGATTGATAAGACTTTTGTCCTTCGTAGTGATGCCTCTTCCACTGGGATTGGAGCGGCACTAATGCAGGAATATTCAGGAACTCTGCATCCTGTAATGTATATTTCTAGGAAGCTAAATGCGGCAGAAAGGAATTACTCGGTTTTGGACCGTGAATTGTTGGCTATGGTTTGGTCCATTCTTAAGCTACAAAGGTTCCTTCTGGGCGCGCATTTCTTTATGGAAACCGACCAAAAAGCTCTTACGGCTATGCAAAGTAAGGATTTGAAGAGCTCGAGATCTACTCGTTATGCTATTGCTCTTCAGCCTTTCCATTTCACGGTTCGAGCTATCCGTGGTTCGGATAATGTGATGGCGGACATATTGTCTAGATGCCCACATGATTCCAGTTAAATCTTGTGTCCTAGTTTTTCCTGATACACTTTCAGACTTAGGTCTGTCCTTAATATCATAATATGTTGTAATACAAATGTATTTGGATGATGTTTAGATAATTTAACAAATTTCATTTTTGTCCATCCATCAGTGATATGTTGCTAAAATAGCATTGACATTTGTATATTGCTATGATTATATTATTTAGTAATGTTTGATATATGATTGGTATTGCCAGCAACTTAGGTTTTTTGAATGGTATCCCTTAGTTTGTTTGGCTTAAAGGAAATATTTTCTCCTATGTTGAGAGATGATTTGTATTCTCTTCAGACGCCTTATTTATGCGTCTATTGTACCTGATATTAGGTTCAGTTTTTGCATGAGCACAGAAGTGATACTGGTGCTATCTTGCTCATGGACATATTAAAAAAAAAAAAAATTTCATTTTTTTTTTACAGGGGGGTGGTAGTAATGTTGCTGTCATTTTCGACGGAGTCATCTGTCAAGTTATTTGCCTATGTTTTATCATAAGTATAATTGTGTCTTTACCTGCGATGTCAGGTTGATTAGGGGTTGTCTTCCCTTGTTTATTCATTCATTGTGTTTTGACCTTTAGGGTTAAAGGTGGACAGTTCGGGCGTAGGCCTATGGGAAGGTTTTTTAAGCGGGAGAGAGTTATACTTCCGGCAAGCCGGGAAGGTCCTGTTTTTCTGAAGGGACCAAGAGTCCATTGTTTTTCGGGGAGAATCTTCGAAGTAACTGCTATGGTAGTTTTCCCCAGTGAATCTCTGTGCGTCGGGATGACGACAGAATTCCTTGTTATGTTCTGAGGATTCATTTTCCAGGTAATACCGACCTTTATGCATTATTACGCTTTTCGGTGGCAGAACATGTAAAAGGATTACTTAGTGTGAACTGCAGCTCACCGATCCTATATATTACAGAACTTATATATTTGTGCTCGAGGTAGCCATCCAAGACTGTTAGTCTTTATATTGTCCAGAAATCCAGTGACGAAGATATATTGTGGGAACCGCAGATTGGCGGGATTTATGTCTGCAATAAGCATTACTGCAGGGTTGATGATAACCTATTTAACAGAAGTACACAGCCGACGTCAGAACGAGGCCTGTGCTTTCGGCTATTATACTACAGCCTGATAATGTGCAATTGGCGGGGAATGCCAAGTTGCACCTATGTGTCAAAGTGACTAAGGCATCTGACGCGTTTAGTCAGAGATGCCAAGGGCGACGCTACGAACTGTCATTATTGAAGAACTTTGCTATTGACCATGCACGTCTACTCTGATGTTTACCTTTTTGAATGCCAAATGTATACCTATCGATTTCCGGTCAGCATGACCTTGTTACACTGACTGTTCCTGTTGATACTATGTGTGTTCTCGTCAATAAATGTCTTGAAACATGCCTGCAGTGTCCAAGCATCCTTGACTACTGCATGTGAGAGTATGGGTTGCAGGGTCTTCATATATACGAGCCTAAACACATTTGCGCCTTCATTCGCACCCACACTCAGTTCATCATACGCTCGCACTACACACCTAACAACATGTATACTGTCTTGGGCCAGTGATCACCTCAACAAGAGAAAAAGACAGTTACATAAAGCATTATCCGACAGTTGCTGGTCCTACAGAGACGTCGACTTGTGAAGTGAACAGTCACTGATAATGTTGAGGAGAGGGTTGTGGACAATAAAAGCGAGATGGATTTGGCCGTAAAAGATGATTCATTTGGTAGTAGGTGTTCGCGGGATGTTGATGTACTGTTGTTGGATGAATGGGATATTCTGGCCAGTAGGACCTCCAAGTGTAAGGTGCGTAGTTCAAGAGGCTTTGCTGATGTAGAAAGTTATGAAAGGTTGGGTGTGCGGGTTGATATGGGAAAACCTGTGATGACAACGATGATGGGTGATCTCTCATTGGTGTCTGGTGCGACAGCGGACGTGGTGAGATTTCAGTAGGTGGACCCTGAGTTGGTTGAATTGAATCTTTTACAGATCTTTGAGAATGGAGTGTCTCAGGTTGTTGTTGAGGTGGGTCGTCGGTCGTAGAATGTTGCTGAAGGCCGATATTATTGGCTGTTTCTTGCACATCTGTAGTTCTAATAAGGGGTCTGTCTTGATACTCCTGATTGTGTGACGTTGTCTGGCTGGTGCTTGAAGTTGTGGGTATTGGCGGAAACTCAAGGTCGTAAATTGCATTAGAGGAGTAGCTGGTTACATTCGTGTGTCGTTTTGAAGGATACTTGGATGCTGATGTGCTGGCTGTGCCTCTGAGGGTGTTTTCTGGAAATTTGATGTTTCTCGCCAACATACTGGTTCCTTGATCGGATAAGGAAATGTCGCCGCTATAAAGATGCTTCCTAGGAGCTCCGGATGTGGCAAGGAACGAGGAGTGTTCTATAAATGTGTGGGGTGTCTGACGCAATGCTTTTTCAATTTTGTGTTGTTCATCTCAACAGATTTCCTATAATGTGAACGAACTGGAGGTATAATAGCTGAAAAATATACCTTTGCATTTGGGAACAGGAACTGGAAGTTACTTGTGATTTGATTTAGCTCTGTTTGTGCAATTTCGTTATGCTTTAGCGCGTCCGACAGACCAATGTGCACAGTGACCCTGGCTACATCAAGATCAGTTTCATATCTTTTAAGGAGAGTCAGTAGGTCCTGCGCAGATGCCCAGTTTTTGTAGCGAACAGTGACCCTGTCTATATCTGCTGTTACTAATTGACATTTTTGAAGGTCCTTCACATTTTGGTCACCAAAGATGAAGTGTTTCCTTCTATTTGAAAGATGTGCGTGTGTGCCGGTGGCAGTGCGTGCTGTTTCTTGTGTTTGAACTATGCTGGGATTGTGTGTAGGTTTCTTGCTGTGATGTGAACTGGCTGTCGACAGTGGGGGCTGCCGAGTAGAAATCTGGACAGGGATTCTGCTCATGTCTGCAGGGAATTCCAGAATGCACAGGTCATGGTCTTCTTTATGGCTCGGTTCAGCTTGTGTCGTATGCTGCACTTCACTACCGTCGGAATTTCCCTCTGAGCTTGTGTTTGTGTTACACTGTCTGTGTTTATTCTTCTGCTGTGTGCTTTATTTCTGTTGTTCAGACTCGTTTCTCTCACAGCTATTTTTGAGGCACATGTGGTCAGCATGGAGCTGCTCGTAAGCTTTTTTGAGGCTGCTCAGCTCTGCTTTTAGTATCTCCATCTCAGACAATATTATTAAAAATTGATCTTGTGACGAGTGCATAGGTAATGTAAGAGGGGATGTTGTTGGACTACTGTCAAAGGTGCTTGATAGGTGTTCTGTCTCTGTGATGTCACTTGTATCAGCTAACGCTGGTGACTTTGGTTTTGTCTGTGACATCTTTTTGCACTCTTTATTGTGAGTTATGTTTGTTGTGATATCTGCGGAAACAGTGGAATGTGTGATTGCTAACTTCTTAGATTTAGAAGTTTTTGCAGGAATACTTTGAACTGGCACATTTGATATGATGGCCTCTCGACTGACTCCAGCAGTATTTGCTGATTTCCATAAATTGTTCAGGTCCGTACTAACCCAATCTTTAATAGCGCACTCTGCGCCCTGTATCATTACTTTATTTGTAGTGTTATAGAAATGTAGGACAACCTCTCCTGTGGAAATAACATCTTCTACATATGAACCATTAGCGTCAGTCCTTGCTTCAACAGTTGCACTAGATTCATAGTATGCCTTAGACAGGCTACGTAAAGCTTCATATTCGATTAAGGTAGAAAACGTCAGAATCGCACACTGGTTATTGTTCTTATAAGATAATGTTACGCATGGCGTGTATAGCGTGCTGGTCTTCAAACTTCGAGTTTTCTTTTTAACCGCTTTAGTAACGTTCAAAACGTAGTCCTTCTGTTTGGCACCTTTTGTGTTCGGACGGGTTGTACCGACCGAATTTACGTGTAGCATTGTGAGTGGGAACGGTAAATGACCAGGCGTATTTAATTGGCGTGGAAAGTGGTCAATTATAGTCGTTCACTCCGCTGTAGTTGACAGCTTGACTCGGTCGACACACATATTTACCGCTGACCAATTTCTAAAGCCACGGTTCTCTGACATTCCGTAGGGTGTAATAAAACATCCATTTCTGTCGGCTACCCCAATTATCAGTGCTGACCATGTGAAACGTTTAGTAATTCCAACACAAAAGCGACTTGCTATACCTATAATAGAAGATATGCTTGTCTTCATTTTTCCTAAAAATCACATTTCCTATTCATATGAACACAATAATATGTATTTCACGATAAAGCAATTAACATTATGTAGACAGTGATAGAAAAATCCTTCAGAAATATTGCTAGATATGCAGTTTAAAAATCCAAATGTAGGACTCCACAAAAACACGTCCGCACGCTAGAGAGAGAGAGAGAGTACCGAATGAGCATACAGGTTTCAGTCCATTTCAACTTGTATTTGGTGCTCAGCCCAGAGGTCCATTGTCCTTGATCAAAGACTTGTTGATTGATTCTTCCTTGTCGCAAGAAACTTAATCGTCTTACGAGTATGTGGTAAATCTTAAGAAAAAAATCATGGATGCATGCCAGCTGGCAACAGATGCATCGGAGAGAGCTAAAGAAAAAGCTCGTATGTTACAGAATCACTTAAGGCGTCTTCGTCTTCTTGTACCAGGCGACGAAGCGTTCGTGCTTTTACCGAGCAAACAAAATCGACTACTGATAACTTGGTGTGGTCCATTCAAGATTCTGTCACGTATTATCATGTTGAAAGAGTTTCACTCAAGACCTGAACATCTTCAGGCAGTCTTTCACGCGGTTGATAATGTAGGTTCACATCCAACGAGCTGGGCGTCTTTATAAGTTATTCAGGAAGAAGAAACTTCTTTCCCAGCTGTATCAATGACGTTTCCTAGTCTACCGGTTCAATCTAATGAAACTTGGGAGGACGTGACAATCTGTCCGAATCTTACACTTGAGAACAAAACACATGTATCCGAATTATTACATTCGTTTCATGATGTACTTACAGACATACCAGGCAAAACAAATGTCACCACAATGACATAATTTTAAATGATGAAAAGGCTATTAGAGTGCGTCCATACCCGATACCATTACACTTTCAAGACAAAGTAAACAAAGAAATAGATGACATGCTTCAATTAGGTATAATCAGTTCTTCTCAAAGTAATTTTGCTTTTCCCAATGTTGTAATAAGAAAAAAGACAATAACATTCGGCTCTGCATTGATTTTAGACAATTAAATCAGGTCACAATTTTTGACGCCGAACCGTTACCATTATTGGATGATCTTTTCCAAAATTGGCATTTGCAGTATATTTCAGTAAGTTCGATCTGTCAAAAGGTTATTGGCAGGTCCCGTTGGTGGAAAGATGTAAACATTTTACGGCTTTTGCTACTCCCAGAGGGTTGTTCCAGTTCAATTTTATGAGTTTTGGACTGATGAACGCACCTGCTACGTTCACTAGAATGATGAGAATTCACTTCTCGCATAGACACGATATGATCTCGTACATAGATGATATTTGTTTATTTAGCAACACCTGGGAAGAACACTTTCACGGTTTACACTCTCTGTTGTCCACGCTCAGATCTGCTGGGTTATCTGCTAGCTCATCTAAGGTGTATATTGGATTCTCTGAGATTACTTTTCTAGGTCATAGGATTGGTCATGGGAATCTTCAAACTTTGGAGCAGAATGTTTCCAAGATTCTAAATCTTTCCATTCCTAGGACAAAAAAACAAGTCCGTAGTGTGTTACGATTAGTGCAATATTATGGTAAATTTATTCCTAACTTATCTTCAATTACATCAGATCTGTCCACTCTACTTAGGAAAGGGGCTCCTAATGTAATTAGGTGGACTCCAGAATGCAATGCTGCTTTTCTTAAAATTAAAGATTTGTTTTCATCCCCACCGATTTTAAAACTACCCAGGCTTAATAATCTTTATACTCTTCGAACAGACGCTTCGTCCAAGGGCTTTGGTGCTGTGTTGCTTCAAGAATTTGATGGACATCTGCATCCGATCACGTACATTTCGAGAAAGTTAAACAAGGCGGAAATGAATTATTCGGTGTTGGAAAAGGACCTTCTCGCTGTGGTCTGGGGAGTAACCAAATTAGAGAAGTATCTGTTAGGTGTACCTTTCGTAATACAGTCAGATCAGAAGGTTTTGGCGTATTTAAAGACGAAGAACCATAAATGCGCCCGAGCAGCCCGTTATTCGATTCTGATGCAGCCGTATAATTATACTATTCAACCAATTCGAGGGTCCGACAATGTGGTGGCAGACGTACAGTCGAGGTGCCCTCAGGAAGACAGGACACAAGTTTTTAATGACAATTAGTCCATGGTCACCTCCGAAAACGGCGAGTATCTGCCTGAATGGCGAGGGACACATGTCTCTGTACAAGAAAATAGGATACTCACGTAAAAATCAATGTCAGGTTAGACATTAAAAATAACCTGAGATTTCGCCTCGAGTATTAGCGGGCGTACGAAAAAAAAAAGTCCATGGTCAACAGTAGTGGTGATGTAATTGGGACATTGAATTTGTATTAGTTTTATCCGGAACATAATTTAGTGTGTAGGGTGTAAGGTGCACATACAGTGTACTATATATGACTGTACGGCAATGATATTCAATAGCGATGAATTTTTTTTGCGTGTATATTATAGAGGTTCATAGGGACATTGAAATAGGTAATTTGGGACCAATTTATGCATGTATTTGCTATTTTTTGGGGTTGGATCAGGAATAAACATGTATGGGATTTGCAGTGTACTCTGTATTGGTGACCTACACATTATTGCAATCATTTTCCTATGGGTAGGTAATCCTATTAGATGTAACCATATTATGTAAGTTTTGGTTCTAGTATTATTGATACTAGAGGTAATAGAGGGTGGTGTTGATTTCCCGCAATTTGTTTTAATTTAGTAATATTATTACTTCCTACTTGGGTTTTATTCATAAGGCAGTACATTATATGACTTGTTTGTCACCGGTTTATCTCATCGACGACTGACTGATTAAGTTATGAGATATTAGCTGACTTAGACTTACTGAGACTTAGGATAGTATTATGTTGGTATTTTTTGTAATTACCTTAAGTGGTACATTTTTGAAGAAAAAAGAAACTACGTGTCTTTTTTCTTAACGGTGGTAGGGGGTAATTGTTGCGTATGGTTTTTTACAACATTTCCGTTGTTGCGCATCAAAGAGCGCTGAGTTGAGTTTGGTGAAAATATTTGAAGATATGTGAATCTTACACTTAGGTGCATTATTCATGCACGCCGTGAGAAAAGATGACGTAGGAGTTTTGTGTGTTGAAACAATGACGTGGAGAACAAAAATGGACCCCAAGAAATAAACAAGACGTGAACAGCCTTGTGTTTGCTGGTTTGCTTGAAAACCCGTGGGAAAAGGGTATATTGATTCGTGCCATGAATATGAATACATAACAGGATGATTACTGTTAATAAGGTATAATTTGATGCTTATACATTTTGTAGACGGGATGGTCTATACACCGTAAACATCGGAGTCTGAAAGATCCTGCTCTGTCGCTAATGTGTGCTGACTTTGGGGAATTCATGTTAATGAAGTTATATGAGTTTGAAAAGAAATTACGGGAGAAGGGCACGGATATAATCAATACATAGAGATGTATAGATGGATTGGGACTGAGAAGCAACAATGTATTACCGTCAAGGAGTATAAAACTATGTTACGAATAGACAGAATGACATTAACTAATGACGGCTCATCATGTCTCATTGATCATGAGTTTTCAATAAACTTTGTTGTTATGTTACCGGACCAGCATTGACTTCATACCTGGTTATCTTTGAGCTGTTGGGGCATATCTGAGACATTACTAATTCGTTATCGCTTGAGAGAGAACACTGCCCAAATAATACAGGGACGATACAGTGCAGTTTTTTGCATACCTACGAATAAAAGATTCGCGTGACACTTTTGTTGTATACAAATGATCTAACATTCATATAGACACATATGGGAATAATGATGGTATACATATATCAAATGCAGACAAACTCTTTCAATACACTGGAATAAACGAACAGGCGGACATACCTTTACCAAATCTCGCTGCAATCACAATACGTTCAAATGGTGTTCCAATTATTGGCATTTCACCCATGGAAACTGGGGGTGTCCGTTGCTTGGGTGGCACACGTTGGCACTGGGCACAGGATTTCACATACCTGATAATATCAGTATTCATTCCTGGCCACCAATAATGAATAGATATACGCTGGTTTGTGGCGTTCTGTCCCATATGCCCGCTAAAGGGAAGAGAGTGCCCCATTTCTAAGATTTGGCTTCTGTACTGGTTCGATACTAGGAGCTGATTGTAACCTTGTTCAGGCTTGCCCTTTCTGCGATAAAGCACGCCATCTTTAGAAAAAATGTCCCCATGTTGTCTGGGGTCCTTAGCCATGGGCAGTTTCCTAAAGCAGGGTGCCAAGATAGGGTCCTTTTGTTGCGCTTCTTTAAGTTCCTTAGGTAACAAATATGGCGCAGGCTCCCGTTCCTTCTTGGTTTGCCCTCTTGTAGTTACTGCTGCCACAATTGGCTCTTCTGCTTTCCCAAAAAACACATATCTACCGCCAAGTATGACTGGGTAGATCGGGTCATCCATAACAGCCGCGTTGATCACACCTCTGACAAAATCAGAGTGGATCTCAACCAATGCGATGGGAAGCGCTGTAGGTGCATCACTCTTAGAAACTCCACAAAGTTGGACGGATTCTCCTGTCTCTTGACCGGGTTTGACCAGGTGCATGGCGACAATGCAATCATAAGAAAGCCCCGTGTCAAATAAACAAAAAGTTGTAGAACCGTTCAAAATAACAGTACCTCGCGTTGAGGGTCTATCCCTCACAGGTTGAGAATCATTGACATTAATTCTACCTTGCGAGACTGTTAGCAAGCATCCGATGCGTTTAGGCTCGGTGTGCTCGCTCTGATCATATGTCCCGTGCTCAGGAGTTTTCCCTTTGTCACCTTGTCCTTTCTGACCGCGCTGCCATGTAGGACGGTTCGGTTGATCAGACTGTTTGTTGTTGTTGCAGTAATTGTTTTTGTAGAACTTAGATTTTTCCGGAGGGGGATTCTGAGGTCCAGTTTCTCTGTGGTTATGCTGTTGAGAAGCGTGAGAAGATTGGTCTAGATTATTCTTTCGAAAAGGCTCTTCTGTCGGTTTACGTATTGTGGCTGGCAGTTCGGCCAGCGCATTATGATATCGCTAAGACTTTTTCAAAATTTCTTCAAGCTTTTCTGCCCCCTGCTGAGCTAGAAATCTGCGGGCGTCAGCAGACAAAGTGTTCTTTAGCTGTTCAGTTAAAACAAATTCATCAAGTCCTTCATAGGTAGAGGCGAGCTGTGAAAGCTCAAGACACTTTGTCAAGTATCCCTTCAGACGAGAAGAGAACTGCTGAAAATTTTCAGAATTCTCCTTCCTGCTGTTCCGGAACAGTTGCAAAAATTTTCGTACTTTCATTTCAAACCGTTCAATCAAAGCTTTCTTCAACACGTCGTAATTGTCTTGTTGGTTGATTTCCAGTTTAGACTACACATCATACGCACTACTTTTTAAAGCTTGGGAAAGCTTCATACACCAACGCGACCTTTCTAAACTGTACAGAGTTACCATTTTCTCAAATTTTTCTAGCCACGTGTCAATCTTCTCATTAGGACAAGGGAAAGATTCTAGAGCGAAAGACATAGCGGTGAGTTGAGGAGATTGAGTGTTAGAAGGATCAGTTAGAGAAGAATGAGAAGAAGACTCTCCATTGCTGGAGGTAGAGGCAGCCCCACGACTTTGAACCTCTAGAGCTTTGAGAGCCAACTCGTGCTGTCTTTGTTTCTCTCTTTCCTCATGCTGTCTCTCCTTCTCTCTTTCCTCATGCTGTCTCTCCTTCTCTCTTTCTCTTCGAATTTCCTTTTCTTCCTCAATCTTCCTCTGCTATCTAGCTTCGGCTGCTTTTTCCTTCTGCTCCGCACAATATCTGTCGAGTTCGTCCCTGACAAAAGCTTTCGCTTCCTCTCCATTCAATCCCTCTTTCCTAGCTTCCTCTCTGAGCATCTGCCTAAGCTTTGCCCGCTCTGCCATTGTAAAGAACTGACTGAGACTAATCGAGAAGGAAGTAAGAAAAAGGATACACTGGTTCCCTACTACTTACGAGAAATTACTAAACAAAATAAATATTCTATTAAACTGGGATACCTCCTCCTATAATATCTAACTATCGCTATTATTAATAGCTCTAAAGGCTCTAAATGCAAGCGACTAAGCCAAATAAATGGTAGTAAAAATTAATCATTAACAAAAATAAGTTGCTACAGGGGAAACAAAACAAATATTGCAAAAATTTAAGGAGAAAATAAAATTCCCTTAATTTTAAATTCACTACACGTTCACCCCTGAAGTCAGATCGGGTAAGGGAGGCAATTAACTGGATGACAGAAAAAATAGTCCGAACGCACTCCTTAACGTAGTTCAAAACACCTTCTGCTTCAAAACCCTGTGATTGTTACGCAATCACAAACTCTACCAGCGGTTAAGTTTTACAAAATCAATACATAACATACTCTGACAAAAATCAACCTGTAAATCCAATTTTATATACTCTAACAATGCTGTGGAAAAATCAATAGATATTATAGTGTGGTCAGCAAGCCAATAAACAGATCGTTAGTCTAGGGGATAATATTTTTATAGATACTAAAACTCACAAGACATCACACTCTTACTCTATTTCAGAATAAAGAAAATTAATCCTGCAAACGAGCTGATATTTGTCGTCTCGTCTTCCTATTCTAAACTCAAAAATCCATCGGAAAAGCCCACATTTGTAGTAGATTAGTGATAGGGGAATTAAGACTTGGGTTGGTTCCTTCTGAATAGAATTAGAACAGGTGATAGCTCAGTGGGAGAAAGTAATAGAAATAGATTTTCACGAGTGAGATGGTGGAAACTAGGTAATTCTGTCCCTGAGACTCGTGGAGATCCTCTCGCTCAGCCTATCTCTACAACAGAAAGTATTTGTCAGACAGATTGCTCAGTTATATAGATGTACTATTTATCAACTGTGACAGTGAGTTCGTCACTTTAGGAATTATCACTTCTAACTAAAACAGACTATTGCTTGGTTGATAGGAATTTGTTAAAATAAAAAATTAAACCGTAAATTTATAGTAGAAACAGATCATGATAGTAATAGCGCAGATTAATTATTGTCCAATCGTGAGCTGAATAAACATAGATCACGCAACGCTAACCCAGATTGAGTTAAAACCCAGCGGGCTTCCCCGGCCAAGAGAGCTGCAGATCAGTCTTGATAGTGTCCGGACGTGTTGTCCTTAAGCTGCTAAACTTTCGAGGATTTTTCGATTAAATTAAATGATGTGTTCATTTAACGGTTGCATAATCCTAGTATATAATATGTGAGATATTCCAAACAAGGAGAACTGTAAGTAGAGTGTTCGGATTTCCTATTATATTTTCATATCAAGGAAAGATAGCCTTTGCTCATGTAGAAAGAAACTAATGGCTGCAGGTTGCACCTTGAGTAAAATGCAGAGATGTGAATTTGCCCTGTAGAAGCACCAAGGTTTAGGTAGAATATGAAGCTCTGAAATAAAAATGAGAAAATGAATTAATCTATCTGAACTAAAACTGCTTGTATGTATTTGCATCAACGCAAACTGGTATTTGAAGGAACAAGTAGCCAGGAGCTGAATAAACCTGATGCATATGATGTCGATTTTCCATGCTATATTAATAAGAGCAACTTGCACTTGTAATTGAATGAATAATGCATGTTTTAATCTTCACACCATCATGTACATAAGTTATGATCAATAAAGATCACGTTGACACCAAAGGGAGGTGGTCAAATTATTACTATGCCATAAACATGAATGGAAGAAAGGAATGTCTGTTGAGAAACCTATAATGTCTTACCAACTGCTCCAAACAAATACACCTTAGAGGACCATCCCAGAACCTGGTACAACCTTAAGTCTGTTGAAGAACAATTTCCATCTCTAGCGTATAGAGACTCTTCGTATAAAACAGCAACCCCCAACATACCCCGGCCACACAACCACTCACCGACACACACACATAAGTGACGACAGTTTGACGTACAAAACGTGAAATACTATAACAATTGAATATGAATATTTTTGGACGAGCTGACCGACACACTTGAATAAGTTTTATGTAAATTTTATTTATCATAAAGAATTTCACAACACAGTAAATAAATTGAGACTATCAAATCAATACACAAATAAGCGTAGGTTAAGGAATCAATAACAGAGTTGACCCATAGGTGTAATCTTTTCCCCCTCTGTTAAACCAAGATCCCGTTATAAGAGAAGTTATTCGCCCCAAAGAGTCACAGATTTATACACTATGGTCTAGGATTTCTCTCTACCGTAAATAACAGAGGTTTTTCCTGCAATCTACTTTGAAATAGATAGCATATGTAATCTTTAAGAAGAAAAACAATCAATGGATATATGGATTATAGAATCAAATAATTAATCGTCCCTGCATTTTCTCGGTCTGACACACTTGCGATCACAAGACATGCGTTCTTACCTAATTGGCACTCTCACCACATCTGGAACAATTGTTTAAGGAACATACAGCACATCCAATAGTGTGTTTTGGCGAAACAAGCCCCAGCTTCTCCAAGGCTAATAAATTCAAGACTTGGGAAACGCTCGCTTCACTATGGTACGTAGGATGCTTCAAATTTTATCCAGGTAGTAAAATAATTAAGATGTCTAATGTTCACAAGGGTACAGTAGCTTGAAATAATCGATCGTTACCTCGAGTTGCAGGTAAATAACTCTGTTTAGGATTTATCTTCTTCTCAACACAGTGGTTGTTATACAAGTAATGTCACAGGTTTGATTATGTTAAATGTTTGATTTAGTCGCAACCACGGGCCGACTGTAAAACTTTGATTATTGAAAAAGAACCCTGGAACACAATGCCAGGTACAATATAAATTTCAGAAAAAAATAGTTCTTTTCGTCTAGGTATTCTCTGCTATACATAAACAGAAACCGCTGGTAGGTTTTGGGCTTGACCCAGATACTGTATAAGGAAGAGAAAAACATAAATACTCAACCCTAATAGTATACACAATCCTACGCGTAAATAGAATATGTTCACTTCGGTCATTTAACTCAAATTATAAACCGCAAACTTAGAGCTTGTCTTATCGTTTAAAACTCCCGTGAAATAAATTCTAGTCATTAAAAAAAATCAATCATCATGAATTAGAAATAAATACATATCTCGTCAACACTCATAATGAATCAGTGCATTTACTTAGTTAGTTAGAATGTTCTCTGACTGGTTACTAGCAATTTAATTAAATTTATTTATAGCTGAATGAGTTTTAGCTAGAAATTATAATTTATTCTGCTATCCACTGTAACACAGTAACTTAGAGAATTTATAATGACGATTAAACTAGTAAATCACTCTGCACACAATCTAGTGAAGATCTAATTCGAACTAATAATTATATCACTCGACAATACTAGTCAATATACTTACCTCGCACAGACTACTTAAGACTATTCTCCAACGCAAACTGAGATTTTACTTAATAAAGTAATCTAAAAACGCAGCTAGATATGTCAAGAGAAACTGCGGAGTCTGAATGAATGAAGTCAGATTTCTGTGGTATATATATCTGAAACTGACAAAGAATCAAAGGGAAAGTTGTAACTAGCAGACTCTTGCCAGATGTTGGCACCTTTGGAAAATCTACATAAATTATATCTCATTCTGCGAATCAAACAACTTTTATCGCAACAATGCCGAAGCCAGGTCTATATTAAGATCTAGATGAAATAGAATCTACATATATTATCGCCTCACTCTCGCCATCTGCAGAAGTGGTCGTAAATGAATTATAGCGAGAGTCTTTGATATGGCGGTTCGCATCTTGTAAATTAACTTACAACGAACGAATCCAGGCAAAGGTAATAGACAATTGTCTTCCCTTTCCATCACTGACTGATCTCATTACGGCGATTTTTTTATGATCGCTGCCGAGATCACCGCTACAGGTGAGCGGGACAAGGTCTGCTCGTAAACCTGCACCAAAGAGAATGCAATTAAATGCTAACAGCCATAAACTGCTTGCTAAATTATATATCTGTCACAAAAAGTAGGGGATATTGAATTTAAAAGTTATCCAAAGACAATATATTTCAAATTAGTTCATTTAATCCTTCGTACAAGTAAACTTGAGCATCATAACAAGACATTTGCGGTATAAGAAGTGTTATGGCTTTACTCACATGATTTTAGTCGCACTGGCAACCAAGGCGGTGTAGGTACTTCATTTTTACAAAAATATTCCAATATTTCTAAAAACGTGTAGGGATCCGTTTTTTGCTAAACGTGCATTGCAACGACGTCTCATACTGCACATAAGCCTTCTGATGTTGTCTTGAGGAATTCTCTGCCACTCCTGCTGAAGGGCCTGGGCTAACTACTGAAGAGTCTGTGGAGCGGCTGGACGTTGTTGGACGCGTCTATTCAGGAGGTCCCACAAATGCTCAATAGGAGACAGGTCGGGGGACATCGGCGACCACGGTAACGTTCGGATATGCTGCATCTGAAGGTGATCTTGGACGACGCGAGCACGGTGAGGACGTGCATTGTCATCCTAGAAGATGAAATCTGGTCCGTGCCATTGAGCAAATGGCACAATGATAGGCTCGATGATGTTGTCACGGTAGTAGAGCCCTGTGATATTGACCTGGCATATGTGAAGGTCGGTCCTGTCATTCATACAGATGCCTGCCCACACCATTACACTGCCACCTCCATAACGGTTGTGTGCAACAGTTGCAGGAGGCTGGTAACGCTTACCTCGCCGTCGCCAGACACATATTCGACGATCATGAAAATCAAAACGAAACGGGACTCAACAGAAAACATCACTGATGCCCACTGTTGATTGTTCCACCGATGATGACGTTGGCACCAATCCATTCTTTCTCGCCTGTGTTGTGGTGACATGGGCAAAGCTACAAACGGTCTGCGTGAGGCCAGTTGCACTTGGTGCAAACGGTTTCGTACTGTCCGAGTTGAGACCTGGATCCCAGTGGTCTGTTGAAGGTGTTGCTGAAGTTGAGTAGCATTTAGAGTCCGAGTTCTGAGGGAGTGAGTAACAAGAAGTTGATCTAGGCGGCGTGTAGTGACTCTTGGGCGGCCAGTCCGAGGCAGATCAGCCACTGCGCGGAAATTTTGATACCTGTTTCACAGTCTGCTGACAACTGACTGTGAAACATCGAGGTTCCGAGCAACATCCACTTGCCGACTTCCGGTTTGCAATATGCCTATGCCTATCCATCTCTGCTGTTCTGTCAAACGTTCCATGACGAAGAAAAGAAATTTTATCTGTTGCAGAGTCTTTTTATACCTTTCCATGGTGAGTAGTGTTCATCAAACCCGAGATACACGCATTTTTGTGAAATACAATAATGTGTGAACTTTACGGATGCGCCCCACCTCTGTTCTTGGGATTGGCTTACTCATCACGAGTCACCAGGTTAACATGATATTGCACGTGAGAGTGGAGAAGAGCGTGCTCGATATGTCCATACAACCATTAAAATACGAAATCCACTCTTTTGTAAAATAATACATACCATCTTAAAATATCCCCTACTTTTTGTGACAGGTATATAAGAAAGACAGAGGTTTGAATATGGGAGGGTTAAATTCCTACAGGCGTAGGTGACAAAGAAGGTAGAAGAAAAAAATGAAGATAAAGAAATAGATATATGAAATCACTTAATCATAATCTACCACAGTATTGATGACAAATATGAATATTAGTGTTAATATTATTTGCTGGCTGTTACATATTTTTAGTTGTCTCTGCCTCTTCTTCTCTTTAAAAATAAATAGATTCGATAAAATACCCCGTTCAGATGGTTGTTATAAAAATATATTGTGACAGTAAATGTAAATAATATTTTCAACCGCTGGCATTCTCTGACTTGCAATATGTAGCCTAATTATTTTTTTTCTCTATATTATTCACCAGTTTATAAATACTTATTGTGTATTTTTTAGTCTTAACACTTTCCGACCCAGGAATGTTTTTCGTAAAAGGTTGTCCCTGGTAGAATAAATGTATCAGAACTTGGCGTGCCATATGATTCGTGGGGTAGATAGAGTTAAATACTCGTACTTTATGTTATACAGGAAAAGATAGTGACATAGCAGATACTGCAGTAGGGGAGTGAAGTATCAGAGCCTTCACTATACTATGTCCATTATTTATGAGCTGGGGTTTTCAGTTCTATTCATAGCTGCCTTAGCTTTCCCTAACTCACGAGCAGAGTCAGGTACCCATTTACAACTGGGTAGATTGGAGCGTGACGATATCAGGTTTTGATCCTGGAACCCGATAAATCTGTCACGAGAAAAAAAGGACTCTGTCCGCTCAACCAATCGGATGATTGCTTATTGTTTTACTTAAGACCAAAAAGAAATTTAAAAAAAATTAACAAACTGAAAGATAGTGTGTGTGCGCGCACGTGTGCTGAGAATATGAATGTCTGTTTAGTGGTTTTTTTTGTTTTTTTTCATAACTTCAGATGACACAAATAAATTGTTCTACTTATTTAGTCGTTCCTCTTCTACCCTGGGGTGTAGAGGTTTGCCAGACAGAGCACCATACTACCCTAATGCCATTCTTCCTCCTGGCCTAGTTCCAATCGTCCTCGGTCCTTCAAAGATTGTCTAAAATTTGTCATCCAAGCGGACTCTGGGTCGTCCTGGACGTCTGGATCCCTGGCTCTTAGTGTCCCATATTTGTCGTGGTAGTCGATCTTCCCCCATTCTGCAGAAATGGCTAAACCATCGTAGTTGGGGCTGTTCTACTTGGTCTGCAAGGGCTGGGTTTTGAGGCCTCGCAGTCTCATCTGGTTGCTGACCATGTCTCTTCTTGTTACTTCAACCACCTTTCTCGGATACCTCCTTTCTGAGATTTGGAGCTAGCTTTTGTGGGTTGTTGTCATTGCCCATGACTCGCATCCATGGGTCAAGACTGGAACGTAGGTGGAATATACAGCCATAGTTTTCTTCTTGTCAACTTCGCTTTTACTGCGGAATCCTCTGTTTATAGCCTTAAAAAGTTTACCAGCTGCAGCTCTTCGGGTAGCCAATTCTTCTTTTACGCCTTCTTTTCAGTCTTTGACAGCTCCAAGGTATTTAACACGGTACATTTTTCTATATTCCCAATATTCCACTATTTATTTACTTTAGTTTTGTTTTATTAAATTTTCTCATAACTTATTTTTGAACAAACTGATTGCTGATTTCAAAATATGTAATTAGATATTTACGAGCAAGTAACCAGCCAAAACTTGATTGGGTTATAATTATGTTCTGTTCTCTCTGGAACATGCCTTGACGACCTCACTACTTCTCTCGTTGTCATTCTATTCCTGTCCATTCCATTTCAGCTTCATTAGATCTTTGTAATCAAACCTATCATGACTTATAGTCAATGGTTAATGCAACATGAGAAAGTTGAAAGGCCTGCAAGCTCTTTTAATGGATGTTCACATGAACTCAAGTCGAAAACAATTTTTTTTAAATATCTCAAACTGAAATGTAAAACTAGCTAGTAAAATGGAGAAATTTTAATTTAAAAAGGGGGGTGTGGGCCAGATACAGACTTTCATAAATGGATGCTTGCGTACAGTAGCGGATCTACATTCCGGAACTCCTTAAGCTTGAACTTTTTTATTTTTAAAAAAAGTGTTGAGGAATGTGAAAGAAACGTATTATAGTTAAAGCTGGATTTCGGGTCCCTGAAGCTCAAGCTTCATAGTAGATCCGCAAATTGCGCAGCTTAGAAGATTGATTTGGTTTGACAAGATCACCAATGGAGAACTGATAGAAGGAATGGAACAAATACCAGAGGTTAAGGGCGTTGGCTTCGCTTAGGACACACACTGACGAACACAACTGATAGCATCAAACGGCAGCCCTAGTTCTTGAATCCACAGCTTGGAGTGGCTTCTAATTCTAAAGGTATCAGGTTGGCTACCAGTACATGGAATATAATTGATGGACAGGGAATATAATTGATGGATATGGAATATAATTGATGGACATGGAATATAATTGATGGACATGGAATATAATTGATGGACATGGAATATAATTGATGGACATGGAATATAATTGATGAAAATATTTTTTCAGAACTAGTGGTTCCTAATTGTCACGGAGTGGTTCGAAAACTTTGTCAAAATTATTTTCAAATTCCTTACTTTTCTCTTTCTTCACATTTGTCTGTTTCTCTACGAAATATTTGCACCTGCCGTCTGTCCTATAGCTGTTTTTTAAGTCTTCACTAACAGTCCTGTCATTCGAACCAAATGCTTTCTTCTTGTGCAAAGACACTAAAAAGTTATTTCTTTAGGGACTTCAGTCCGATTTATTCGTTTAGTTGAAACACAGTGGTTCCCGCAGTATTATATTTCCATGTTCAGTGTTCAACTGAAGACGCCACGATAAATCTTCTAAACGAGAGACGGGAAATAATTAACTCTGTGTGTGGGAACGAAGAACGTGTTGTAACTCCATGTGAACGAATGCTGAGTTTAGAAATCACTTGCTGATAACCGTTGGAAGAGGACGCACGCTTATAGAAGAGAGCTACACAAACTTGAGTATAAAGCTATTCAAATTCTTAAGCTGCGGATTATAGTCCTGAGCGGTAAGCAAACTCTCAGTATTCGCTTAATTAGCTAACTCTAATGTCAAGGGATTCGTTAAATAATGTAAAGTGTTAAATACTTAATATTGAGGTTTTATTTCTTTACATTTGAGTGATAGCTAATTTGCAATTATGTGCTATGAATGTTATCATTGATGTATTATACTGATGTAAGTACTGACTGATATCCTAAAGTACTACATACTATTAATGATATTGGGCATACGATGAAGGAAGCTGTTGTGAACGAGTGAATGAAACAAGACGTATAATGAGCGAGTGAATGAAATAACATTCCTCCGATGCAGTCAGGCATGGACGCACACTGCCGGGCGTGTATTCTTGTAACAATTGTTGACCTGACTGACCCGACCAGTATGAGACTACATGTATACCTCGCTTTATTGCGCTTCGCAGATATTGCTCTTTTTTCAAATTATTTATGTTTATTTATTAGAACGTGCCTTCTTCTTCCGATAGATTTTGGCTCAGATGATAAAGATTCCATTCTTTTTAGCATTTAAGTATTTTTAATGTTACAGAACATTTTTTTAAGAGCTAGAGCTATTGCTCACTTAATAGACAGTGTAAACATGATTTTAGGCTTTTATATGCACTGTGAAGCCAAAAAATAGGTATGACACGCTTTATTGCGATATTCGCTTTATTGCGGTGGTCTGGAACCGAACCAGCAATATCTCCGAGGTATACCTGTACTGCTAGTAGGCACCATTCTGAGACGAAATGTCCAGAGTTGCCGTAGTTAATATATCTGTATAAAACAGAAGATGGTTTACCTGTATTATTTTCCACAGCTCAAGTGCAGAAACCCAGCCAGTTGCACAGCAAGGAGAAGCTGATCTCTGGAATTCGATTTCTGTAATTTGTTGGGAGAAAACCGCCTAGCTGCTCTATGCTACAAGAGACCTAGTGATCACAAGTCAGCAACCCTGAGCAGTTTACAGCTTATGAGCAGTCAACAGCATATAAGCAGTAAGACCTCGTCACAAGCTCATCAACACCACCATCTCAGCCTCAAAACAAGGTTAACAAAAAGCCTAGTCGTCTCTTGGACAGTAGTCCACCTTGAAGCAAATAAGCCAGTAGGACATGCATGCCTACTGCTACGCCCAGGAGAAGTCCAAGCAGATAAGTTTACCTAAACACCAGGCCAAAGTCAGAATTCACTAATCCAGAAATAGCCGTAAGAATTAACTCTCCGTAAGTGAGGAAAATGTTGGATGATCTGGATTTTGCTGATGACTTGGCTCTTCTGTCCCATAGCCGTAATCAGATGCAGGACAAATTGAAAACACTCGATGAGAGGTCACAGCAATTGGGTCTGAAAATACACAGGGAAAAGACAAAAATAATGCGAATAAATGCAGGTAATGATAACAGGGTTGAACTTGAAGAAACACCAATACAAGATGTAGAATCATACACATATCTTGGTAGTAATATAGACAAAGTTGGAGGGACAGACAGCGATATCAAAATAAGAATACAAAAGGCAAGAGGAGCTTTCATTGCATTGGGAAATATATGGAGGTCAAGAGAAATAGGATCCAACACGAAAATAAGAATCTTCAACTCAAATGTGAAGTCAGTCCTATTGTATGGCTCAGAGACATGGAGAACAACAAAGACAACAACCAAAAAGCTACAGACTTTCATAAATGGGTGCTTGCGTAGAATAGAGGGATTAAAATGGTATGACAAGGTTACCAACGTGGAACTGATGACAAGAACTAGACAAGTGCCAGTGGAACAAGAAATGAGAAGAAGACGATGGCGATGGATAGGACACACACTGAGGAAACCTGTTGATAGCATTACAAGGCAGTCCTTGTTCTGGAACCCCCAGGGCAAGAGAGGCAGAGGAAGACCAAGAAGTACATGGAGAAGAGAGTTAGAAACAGAGGTGAAAATGATGAGGAGAACATGGAAAGAACTTGAGATGATGGCACGTGACAGGAGGACTTGGCATGTGTTTGTTGAAGGCCTATGCTCCTTTGGGAGTGGAGGGTTATGATGATGATGAAGTGAGGAAAATAGACTTTTGTCTGAACCAAAGACACTGACAGTACTCTAAATTCTTAAATAAGTAATATCATAACTTGTTTTTTTTAAATCTCTTACTATTTCTTTTAAAATTACATGATAAATATGGATTTGATTTTCTATTGTAATTAAAGTAATTCTGTACATTCTGTAAATCACAATCATTCTGAGTTTGAATGAGTAGATTGTAAATTCTGTTCAGAAAAACATATACTCCCTCCTTGTATTACTTGTTATATTCTGTTCAGAAAAACCTACTCTCCCTCCTTGTATTACTTGTTACTAATACGTCTTCTTTAAAAAGATTGAGTAAGAAAGATTTATTCGTTGCCAGAAAAATACAAGAGTTGGTAGTCTGAAAGGTGAGAGAATCAGTGACATCAACCTGCGCCCTTCTGTTAACTCTTTCACTCCACACTAGCTCACCTCTGTGAACACTAGTGTCAAAAGGTCTATGTGCTTCAGACACATCTTCCCACCTATATCTTTATAAAATCTGCGACACTAAGGATGTCATAGTCCCCCCTGATCTCCTGGGTAGTGAGATCGGATGTCTAGTCTTCTCGGATAATGGCGAAACGGTAGGAGGTCTAGTAGTGTGCAAGATGCACGCGTTAAAAATCCCACGACAGTTGGAAGTCGTAAAGAGTAGGTCATACGGCTGCTGTTCTGACAAACTTTAAAAATTAGGAAACTTACCCACCACAAAAATATGTACAGAATGTGTGATTCCTGTATTTACACACTGGGATCCTCGCCGATGCTACGGAGTTCGTGCACTGTTCTGAGATCCTTCTTGTGTGATCTAAGGGAGGAGGTCGGAGCATTTATGGAGTTGTCCGTGTGAAATGAACATGATCATTAAAAACCGAACCAAACAAACAAAGCAAACGAATCCACAAGTTAACAGAAATAGTGTGAGACTGAACGTTTACGAAATTTGTGACAGACGTGGACGGGAAACAAGAAGGTATAGATAAACCGTTAACCGATGGCAGGAGACGTGAGCGATGGGTATAAATTTATTAAAGGCATATGGTCATAGGACGCTGAAGTGTACCTACGTTAGTAGTTGTCGCTAGGCAACAGCACTGTTATAAATGAAGTGAAGTTTGTATAATCTTTGACTACAGTTATTAATGACGACTGATATTCTAAATATCGTTGGTAATTTTTCTTACTACTTATTTTTGTCATTCTACACTTACATTGTGAGTGTCCGACTGACAGAGCGGTTAGAACGCTGATCTCTCGCGGCACAGGTGGCGGTTTCGAATCACGGGACCGACACGCTCCAGTGTACCCAGCTGTAAATGGGTACCTGAGTTAGAGAAGGAAAAGGCAGCGAGGAAAGATACTGGTCACCTCACCTCTCGATGCTGGACGTAGTATGGTGAAGTCTTTAACACTTTACTCCACTACAGCAGTATCTGCTATGGCTTTATCTTTTACTTAAGTTGTAAAGCGGAGTAGAGGATGAGGGGAACTTTGGTAAGATGTGGACTACAATGGATGGGTATTTTTAAAAATCGAAAAAAGGTGATTCGTCTTACGAGGACAAAAGACACAGAAAATAGCCAACGTTGCGGCCACATCCTGAAGTGGCAGTCATTTCCTTTCCGGTTGACTCACTCTCTCTTCGGCAGCCGTTTTAGGTCTTAGCTGTCTTTAGGGAAGTACCCATGTTTTATTTTTATATTTAATTAGATTCTTACGTGTCCTATCTAGCCCTCACTTTCTTTCTTTCCTTTCCCTGACGAAGACCGTGTGGTCGCAACGTTGGCTACTTTCTTTGTCTTTTGTCCTCGTAAGACGAATCACTTTTTTTCTATTTTTTTTTCATACCCATCAAAAGCGGAGTAGGGAGACGCAGTTTATGGTTTCATAAAAGGCGTGTGTCTTTGCTAATGTCAGTCTAAGTTTCTTAAAATAATTACGTTAATACTGTTAACATATATTTCATTATCATTTTCCTTTGAGCTCCTCGCGGAGCATGCAGTAACCACTGTAGCTGTCTCCTTGCAGGAAACCAGCAGTAAGCTCTAACCTGCTCAATCAGTGGTGTGTTCTGTGGTCATTTTTATTTACAGGATAAGGCTGCCAGTTTCTGGAGCAGTTTATGTTTTGATGCAGCTGTTGGGTCTTGCTTGCACGTGTTAACAGGCATTCCTGCTCAATCCTTCTCATTTTATCATTTATTTGCTGCTGTTTAGCCCCATTATGGATTCAGCAAAAAAAAGAAGTGGTGTAAAACGTAAACATCGTGCATTGTCGATCGCATATAAAGTGTACAGGTAGTCATTTTCTGTTAAATATATACAGAATATATAACCATAAAAAATCCGGCATTTTAAAAAATCCGGCACTCCTCAGGTCCGGAGGTTGCCGGATTTTTGAATGTCTACTGTAATGCACTATTAATAATACAAGTATATAACATCACCATGCTAAGGGATTTGAAACAAAACATTAAAATTATTGCCTATTAGGTGTAAACCCCCCAATAAGGCTAGAAGACCTTCTTGGCTTAATCTGGCACTGAACGTACATTGTTGAATCTTCTTCTCTTCTTCCGTCCTTAGCCACCGACCGTCAAAGCAGTCAGTGGCCATTACGCCTAATGGCGTCTTAGGGCAACAGCAGATGGGTTTTCTTTGCCATTGTTTCCCATCACGCCTATTGGCGTCTTTAGGGCAATGGCAAATCAATCCATTTGCTGTTGTTTCCGTAATCGAAGTGACTGGCAAACGGGTGATCAGCCCGTTGGTACATTGTTGAATAGTATATAGTTTTGTTTGCACTGGAACTCACGAGAGCCACATCAGCCTCTTCCATTTACTCGTCATATTTTGTTTATTTATTTAAAATATTATACTTACTTCTCGCTTTCTTTTTCTTCTGATTGTGTTCGTGTGACCCTGACGAAGACATTGTGGCCATAACGTTCTTTGTGGTGGTAAGACACATTTACCTATTTTGGTTTATCCACCGTTCAGTATCTCCGTGTAATGTAAATAGCTTGAACTTTTACTCTTGAAAGAGTGGTATAGTTAACTGCCCAGCTGTATTTTCTTACTTACTTACTTAGTCGTTCCCCTTCTACCGTGAGGTGTAGAGGTTTGGAAGAGAGAGCGCCAGACTATCCTATCGGCTGTCTTCCTCCTGGCCTGGTTCCATTCTAGTCCTCGATCCTTCAAAGATTGTCTAATGTTGTCCTCCCAGCGGACTCTGGGTCGTCCTCGGGGTCTTGATCCTTGGCTCTTTGTTTTCCATGCTTGCCGTGGTATCCGATCTTCTCCCATTCTGCAGACATGGCCAAACCATCTTAATTGGGACTGTTCTACTTGGGTCTGGGGGGGGGGGGGGTAGGATTTAAGGCCTTGACGTATCGTTTGGTTGCGTACCATGTCTCTTCTTGTTACTTCAACCACCTTCCTCAGATACCTCATTTCTGAGGTTTGGATCTGGCTTTTATGGGTTGTAGTCATTGCCCATGACTCGCATCCGTATGTCAAGACTGGGACATAGGTGGAGCGGTATACAGCCATCTTCGTATTCTTACCAACCTCTCTCTTGCTGAGGAATCCTCGATTTATGGCCTGAAAAAGTCTCCCAGCCGCTGCTTTTCGAGTGGCCAACTCTTCTTTGATGCCTCCCTTTCGGTCTATAATAGCTCCGAGGTATTTAAAGTGGTCGACCTGCTCCAGGACCTGTTCTCCCAGCTTAATCTGATGTTTTCTTTCTTCTCGTGATATCACCATGGATTTTATTTTAGAGCTGCTTATGACCATCCCTCTCTTCTCCAGCTCTTCCTTCCAGACATGCAGGTTGAATTGGAGATGTGCCTCTGATTTAGCAATTAGGGCAACATCATCAGCAAATGCCAGCTCCGAAATATAAACCTGTCTCATCTTCCAGTACCCCACTGAATACTTTCTTGTTCTCTCCTTACATGCCTTGATGACATCGTGATAGGATATCACCTTTTCTTACACAAGTGGTGGTCCTGAACTCTTCTGACTTATGGTTTGCTGTCCTCACATAATTTCTGCAAGACTTGTAGAAGCTCTGTATAGCATGAATCAGAGGTGCTGGAATATTCTTCCTTGCCAAACAGTCCCAAAGTTTGCTCCAGGGGACCCTGTCAAACGCCTTTTCCAGATCTATGAAACAAAGATGCATCTCACTCTTATACTCAAGGGCCTTTTCACTCAGCTGTCTGAGTGTGAAGATTAGGTCTTGAGTACTTCGGTTTGCTCGGAATCCGCACTGGACCTCATCCAATTGTGGCTCAGCTAGGAGTCGGAGTCTCTTCTCTAGGATTCTAGAGTAGATTTTACCAGGGACACTGAGAAGGGATATACCTCTATGGTTTCCACACTGTCGATTGTCACCCTTTTTGAAAATTGGTGTTATGATGGCAATCTCCCAATCCTTTGGTATGGTCTTGTTGTACCACGCTGCCTGTAAAACCCTTAAGAGTAATAGGCCGCCTGATGCTCCCATGAACTTAACCATTTCTGGTGTTATACCATCATGCCCTGCTGCTTTGCCCATCTTGATTTTCTCCAGTGCTGCCTTCAGTTCTTCCATCTTTATGTCATCTTCACCATCATTGGTTTTCTCTTCTGTGCTAGTGGTTATCATTTCTGATGCTTCACCATGCTCACCATCCAGGAGTTCTGAGAAATATTCTTTCCATCTTCCCATTACTTCCTTTGGGGCAGTAAGCAATTTGCCTTGCTTGTCCTTTATAAATTTGAGAGGGCATTGTTTTTCCTTCTTCATGTTCTTTAGGGTCTTATAGAACAATTTCTGGTTTTCTTGTGCATCTTTTTCTAGCTTTTCTCCAAATTCTTCCCAGGACTTCTGTTTTGCTGCTAGCACTTTGTTCTTTGCTTCTGTTCTGAGTGTCACATATTCTCTATATTTTTCCATTTGTCCTGTTGCGTTTTTAGCTCCTAAGTATTGTTTCCATGCCATTTTCTTCTCTTTTATTTTCTCTTTGACTTCCTCTGTCCACAAAGGTGTCCTCTTTCTCTTGTTCCCAAGTCGGACTTCACCGCATGCTTCTGCAGCAGCTGTCTTTATGATATCCTTGAATTTAATCCAGAGGGTTTCCAAGTCATCAGGTCGTTCTTCTGTGTTGCTCACCGCTGCAGCAATAAGCCCCTGATATCTGGTCTTAATTTCTGGCTCTCTCAGCTTGTAGGTCCTAATGCTCATTTCTCCTGCTCGTTTACTTGGTTTCTTGCGTGATGTTGGGCAGTTCCTAGGCTGAGCAACTCTTTCAGTTGTTCTTTTGATTGTTAGCAGGTAGTGATCACTTCCAATCTCTGGCCCCCTCCAGACTCTATCATCTCGGACATATTTGAATGAGCTTCTCCGAACAATGGCATAGTCGATCACTGACTTCTCATTCTTTGTTGGTTCACATCTAGTGTATGCATGTATGCGCTTATGGGGGAACTTTGTGTTTGTAATGATCAGATTCTGCTCACTGCAGAATCTAAGGAGTCGCTTTCCATTGTCATTGAGAGTATCTTCTCCATATCTTCCGATAACTCCACCCCATCTAGCATGGTCATTTCCAACTCTGGCATTAAAATCTCCGAGCATGATAACTTCATCTAGGCAGTCATCCACTGTCCTTTGAAGCAGCTCGAAGAATTCCTCCTTGACCTCTGCTCTCTCATCCTCATTTGGCCCATACACTATGACCAGGTTGACTATGGTTTCTCCTTCTTTTAGTTTAACAACCATAATGCGCTCCGAGACAAAGTTCCATCCCTTGATACTATCTTTTTGATTTTGGGCCACAATGCAACCCACGCCCCCTTTAGCTCTTTCAGACATGGGTACACCACTGTAGAGCAGCGTGTTGCCATCGAGATCCATGACTCCTTGTCCTTTTTTCTTTGTTTCCGTTATAGCCAGGATTTCTAGTTTTGCTTTCCTCATCTCTTCCACCAGCTCCTCTTCCTTCCCATTTATACTTCTTGTGTTCCATGTTCCATAAGTCGTAGTCCGTAGTCCGTTCCAGTTCGTCGCCTTTAGAATCAGTCCAGTTTTCTCTCTTGTGTTGCTAGTAATCGTGATTTAAAGCAAACAGGTGATTGGCCTGTTGTGCCTTTGCATGGTGGAGGGGCTGCCTCCTTACGGCCTCCATGCAGGCCGCCCTCCTCCTTTTTTATCCGGGCTTGGGACCGGCATTAGCGGAGTTTGTATTTTCAACAGGTCCAAATCATTTTATTTTGTCAACATGAAGTTTATGCGTGTCATTTCTAGCGTCGTTCTGATTTTTTAATGCTTTTTATTATGTGTGTTCGAAGACTCACAATACAGCTCACATGTTGAAACGTAACAACTGCGCAGATCATCAGAGGATCACCTCCCACACTATTCTCAGAAAAGCTCTCCAGCCTTTTAAACTCCTGACACTAGTGGGTCTCAAACGTTTTACGACGACAATTTCTCAGTTAGTAAAGTTGGCGACACCCTGTGTCGTTCCCGGGGAGTTTCTAAAGAGACAAAGAAAGAATGTGTCTACTGCGCCCTCCGGCATGTTTTACAAGGCGCCCTCCGGCATGTTTTACAAGGCAACTAATATGAAGTTGTGCGTTGGATTGGCAACCTCATCTTGTAAAACCAATTGTCACAGAAACCACTTCTACAAGGTCATGTCACTGCTTGGTGCATGTCTCCTGCATGGGCACCCGCTACAGTGGTGGTTCCAGTGGCGTACTAAAGGGGTGCGAGGGGGCGGTCCGCCCCGGGTGACAGCCAGGAAGGGGGTGCCATCGGACACTATTAATATAGTAATTACTGTTAAAATGTTACTTACTAGTGTGTTTCTTTACTGGGGAAGGGGTGTCGCAGGTGAGATACGCCCCGGGTGCCAAGTACTATATGGACGCCTCTGCATGGTTCCATGCTTTGTAAGGAGCACAAAGGAAAATGTAAGAATGAATGAATGAATGAATGAATGACAGAATGAATGAATGAATGAAGTTGACGACTCTAGTTCCTAAATTGAAAAGTAAAAATTAGTTATAAGAATTCAGTCAAAGACATGCCGCTTACAATTTCGATTAAGGAAAACGTACGGTGCGACACCAGTTTTGTGTCATCAACCATAGTTTGAAAATCACTGTCTTACTCGATAATGCAGATTTGTCTCGACCTTCTATATTGAGATGACCCGACACAAACCCGTTTCAGTGATGTCATCATTAAGCAATATGGAAAGTACGACAAAGAAAGGAAAATTTCCTTTTATTGATGCGTATACAGTGAGTTTCTGAAAGAGGTGGATGGAGGAAGGAGGGGGGGGGGGGTGTTGTCTCGACCCTTCATTTATATAGGTGGCCGTGATCCTACTCTACAATTTTAACTCCACAAGAAAATCTAGCCAGAGATCCAGACCTGCAGGACTGTCCAGAGTTTGCTGGGAGAACAATATTAGACAATCTCTGAAGGACCGAGGACTAGAATGGAACCAGGCTAGGAGGAAAACAGCCGTTAGGATAGTCTGGCGCTCTCTCTTCCAAACCTCTACACCTCACGATAGAAGAGGAACAACTAAGAAAGTAAGTAAGGGAAATCTAGCAGTTGGGACTTCTACGTCACAAGTCAAGGCATCTTGCCTTAAAAAGCAGTTCTATTCTTTATTCACTTCCAATGCTGTCAGAAATATCTCTTGCCCGTCTCTATACTCACTACCTGCTACCTGCGGCATTCTCCGAAATAAAAATGTTGAAGTATTTAAAACATTAAAATCACCATCCACAAAAATCAGGGGCACTTCCATCTTATAAATGTTCTGGGAACATAGCCTTTATCCGCTCAGCTCTGCACAAATCAATATTGTTGCTAATGACTTGCCGATGCAGAGTCTGAATATCGTGATAGAGTAATAAGAATTAGAAAAGAAGAGAAGAACTGGAGAAAACGTCACTGTTGTTGCTAAGTTCATTTTATCATCATCTCCTTTGTCGGTTCTTATGGAGCCACCAAATCTCAAAATCTGGAAGCGTTCTTGTGTGTAGCAATTTGTTGTACATGATGATGTTGCCGGCCACATGTACAACCTGATATTAGTCGCCTTTTTTGACATACTTGAAGCTACAGTTGTTTTATGCGTTCTTTGTCTCCTCAGAGATCCTGTGGAACTATACCTGGCTTGAGTTAATTTACCTGTTGAAAATTCTCTATTTTCCAGTTTATCCTCACTGTTAGTGGTTAAAGAACTAATGTAGAGTTGTATACGTTTGTTAGAACAAACGACAAAATGTAGTAACAAACGACTGAGAATAAAATTAAACTACACATAGAAACATGTCATTTACACACACACAAACACACACAAACAACAAACAAATAAGATTGGTTCGATCAGAGATAAAACTTAAGACATGTGCGTTTTTCATTCGCAGACTTTCTGCTAGACCACACAGATACAGCGATTTCACACAAAAGTACAAGATCGAGTTATTATTATAATCTTACGCATTTTGTTTATTTATTATTTTAGTTTAAAGCACTTTGAAATCTACATTGATAGGTTTACGAGCCTACCGTTGTTGCTGTGCTGGCATATAGTGAAAGTTGTTAAAACCTGTGTACCATACATAAGTGGCTACCTTGAACTGTTTACGAAACGAAAAAAAAGAATGAACAAAACTATCGAACACCCAAAAGGTCACTTAGCTAGATCTTTTGGGTGTTCGATAGTTTTGTTCATACTTTTTTTCGTTTCGTTGATTATTTACTTTCTTGTTTCGGTATTTCTTTCAGGTATTACGATTTTCTTGTATTATTATTGTTCATTTTTCGCTCATCACTGTGTTTGTTTATTTTTTCCATGTGCTTGTATCGCTCATTTTCTGTACGTTTCTCATCATCGTATGTTTTTGTAGTATCTATATGTAATTCTTGTCCTTGTCACCTGTTTGTAACTGTGGCTGATGAAGGGTAAAACCCGAAACGTCCCTTGTTTCACGTGAACCGTTAATTTGTAGAACTGATTCAATACTGTTTTATTGGTTTATATACTAATAAGTACTCTGACACTACAGTGTCAGATTATTTGCCAAATCCAGCCCCAGACTATCCTTGGTGCTGACTGCTTAAATAAGGTAGTCGCTGAAGTTGGTGCATTAATTATTGTTCCTGGATAATTCCGGTATCACTGCGTTTAGTTGGTTGGAATAAGTCTTAGTAGTGATGGTCACCGTAATAGACAAAAAAAAATATGGTTCCGGTGTTGTCTAGCCTATGGTTGCTGAGACACTCTGTTAAGTTATGAAAAAATGTTAATGATGATAATTATTGGCTGTACTCTGAGTTGATGGCCGAGTCTGAACAGTGAGTTCTCTTGAGTATAATCCCCGTGAAAAAAACTACTGTATACGTCAGATAAATAGATATATATATTTTGCCACAGCCTGCTGATTCAATTTATATAAACTCCGGCAGTGTTCAGGTTCAGCTTATGTATTATGTCTATGATCTCTAGATTGGTCTCTCTCATAAATGAAGAAACTGGACCGCACAGGTCACAAATCACAGATCCAATAGTACAACAATAACTCTGGATACTTTATAAGACCGCTTGTACGTTGGTTTTTGAGCGAGCCTAGATTTAGGAAGAAATACAAACATTTTTACCACATTCTAAATATCCTAACCTAACACGCGTAAGGTAAGATCTCTTATCCGTTCCGTTATTAAATTAAATTAGAAACCACAAATGTCTAGCTTATCTTATCGTTTTTAACACGTGATATAAACCCTAGTCATTTATAAAATTACACAAATTGAATTAGAAATATCTATATATTCCGTCAGTAGTCGGTTGCCTAATGTATGTACTAGTCAATTAAATCATCTCTTTCTGGGGAATAGCGAGTAATTAAATTTACGTTACAGCTGGGAAAATTAGTTATATATTATTTAATACGCTATTCAATTAACACAGCAAATCCCAGTGAAATATAATGAAGAACTTTAACACGTTAAATCACTTAAATACTAGTAGATATATTTACCGCAAAACAGAAAAATGAAAATATTTCCACGAATCTAAGTAATCCACTTTGCACGAAGGCTCTAAGATGTCGAGCTAAATATTCTCAAAAATTCTCCGAAGCGACTAGATACTGATTTTTAGGAGGTATAGTTTTTATACCCAAATAGCGTTATTTCGCTCACTGGTGCCAGAAATCGCGCCTTCGGCTGTATCAGGGCAAATCTACAGTTCGATTCCCGAATCAGAGATCTCCTGCACACCGATGTCGCGAACAACATAGACGTTTTCTAGCGATCAGACCCTTTGATCTCGTCTCTCTCTGTAAATAATTACATCCCTTGGGATCACGAACAAACGAATATTGTCGGTAACTGTCGTTATCGCCCCTTTGTTGCATTCGCTTAAGTCCCACTGAGAAATGTACCCATTAAAGGTACGTCTTCTGTCTTATCGCCCTTGGTTCGTCCCTTTACAAGGAATGACAGCTACGAATCTAGTTAGCCGCTCTTCCGCGCATGAAACAAGAAAAAAGGTGTGGCTAAACTATGAGTTAGACAGATAGCGAAAAGGCATTTATTTTGTGTAACAACCGTGCATGCTAATGAGGGGCAAGGGGGTAAACAGGTTGAGGGGCAACGGTGGGGGGCAAGCGGACGGATTTCTGTCGTCTATTCTCAAAACCTGTCACAGTTCGTCCCGGCTTGAAGACATGAAACCATTTCAGGTCTCCTTTATGAAAATAGAGCTACTTTGATCCGTAGCTTCCGTGTGATTGTTGTTTTCAATTTCATCCTCCTCTTCCGTGCTCCAATTTCGACTCATAAAGTCTGCTCCCACATTTTCTTTTCCTGGAATGTATTGGATCTTAAAAGAATATACTCTTAATAGCAAAGCCCAACGCATGATCCTCGCGTTGAATTTCTTATTCGCTGCAAGAAAGGCCAGTGTAGCATGGTCTGTCTGCACTGTGAAAGACACTCAATACAGATATTCATGGTGTCTCCTAATGCCGTGAACCAGTGCTAGACATTCTCTCTCCACTGTCGAATAATTTCGTTCTGCCGTATTCAATTTTTGGCTGCCGTATGCCACGGGAAATAACAGGTTCGGATTGTTGCCATCTGCCTGTCGCAGTGTTGACCAGATTCCCATTCCCGATTCGTCGACCCGCAAAATAAAAGGTTCCTTAAGGTCAAGTAGCATTGGAATTGGGTATTTCGACAGCTGTTCCTTAAGAGTGACGTAAGATTTTTAGCACTCAGAATTCCAAATTACTTTGTCAGGTCGCCCCTTCTTTGTGAGGTCCGTAAGGGGTGCCGTTAACCCGTTAAAGTTTTTAATGAATTTCTGGTAATACCCACACAGTGATAGAAATGAACGTGCATCTTTCTTCGTTCGAGTCATTGTTGCTGCAACTATTTTCTTAATGTTCTTAACAACTGGCCACATGCAGCCTTGAAAAATGGTATGCCCCAGGAAGTCAAGCTTTTCGAAGCCGATTAAACATTTGCTAGGTCTAGCTGTGAGACCAGTTTCATGTAGTCTCCTGAGGAGCATAGCAACCGTAGCAATATGTTCTTCGTAGGTATCCATTGCAACTAGTATATCGTCCATAAAGTTGGGGATGTGTGGACTGTGCAATGGTTCTAAAAGCTTTTTCATAATTCTGGTGAAAACTCCTGGTGCGTTTTGCAAACCGAACGGCATCACGTTGAAGGTATAGTATCCTTCGCTGATGCTGAAAGCTAACAGGGGCTTAAATTCCTCCTTGACTGGTATTTGGTAATAGCCTTTACTCAGGTCAATCTTGGAGAACATTATTGCCTTGCTAAGCTTGGTGAACAGCTCAGAAGCACTCTGTAGAGGTTCCGGCTGGAATTCCGTTACAGTGTTAAGTAACCGGTAATCTATGAACAGCCGAACTTCCTTATTGGGCTTCTGTAACAGTACTATGCTCGAACTGTAAGGAGATGTAGACTCACTGATAATTCCTGCTTGACGTAACTTGTCTATTTCTCCGCGTAGCGTATCAGCTTTAGCATACGGGTTAGGGTAAACTCTGGTTCGAACAGGTGTCTCGTTTGTCAGTTTCATGTCGAATTCTACGAGATGTGTTCCACCAGGTACATCTGTTAAAAGTGCTGTGTACTGTTTCAGTAGCGCCCTCGTTTCTGTCTGTTGTGCTTCAGAGAGAGTGTCACCGAATTTTACATCTTTGAAAGACTCCGTTTGTTGCAATGGATACTCCATGCAACTATCGTCACCTTCCTCATCTTCGGTTACTATGGTGACAGCCAGGAGATGTTCGGAGGATGGAACCGGTCTTTCCAAGTATTTCTTTAACAGATTTACGTGGTAGACCTTCTCCTTTCCTTTAATAGAGATCTTGTAGTTAGTTCTTGAGATCTTTTTAAGGACGGTAAACGGCCCTTGCCATCCGATGCGTAGTTTGTAGCTTCCGGTTGGAGGTAACAACAAAACTTTCTCCCCTGGTTGTAATTCTCTCTCTTTCGCTGCTTTATTGTATCGTTTAGCATTCTTTGCTCGTGCACGCTTAAGGTTTGTCGTTGCTAGATCCCATCCTAGTTGTAACCTTTCCTTAAGTTCCGATACATATTTACTGGCTGAGACGACATATTTACTGTCTGAGACGACTGTCAGCCTTCTGGTCTGTAAGTGACCGGAGTAAGGCTTCTAGCGGGCTCTTGATAGGTCTGCCAAATAAAAGTGTAGCTGGCGGGAACCCTGTAGAGGCCTGGGTGACTTCGCAGTAGGCGAATAAGGCTGCAGGAATAAAAAGGTCCCAATCTGCAGGTTTCTCTTGGCCCAGCTTACATAACATCGTGGTGAGGCTGCCGTTTACACGTTCTACTAACCCACTTCCAGCCGGATTATAAAGGTTTGCGTAGATGTGCTGGTTCCTCAAGATCTTAAAGATCGCCTCCATTAACAGGCTACGGAATTGTGATCCGTTATTCGTCAAAACTTGTTGAGGGAATCCCAACCGTGTAAAAATCTGCACTAGGGCTTGTGCGACATACTTGGAATCGGTGCATGTTAGCGGTATAGCTTCTGCCCATAAAGTGCATGTGTCGACTAAGGTCAGGATAAACCAGTTCCTTCTATTAGTCCTTTCTAGGGGTCCTAAAATGTCGACTACAACCCGTTCAAGTGGTGTCCCCACTATTGGCATTTCACCCAGAGGGAACTAGGGGTGTCCAATGCTTGGGTGTCACCCGTTGGCACTTGGCGCAGGATTTCACATATCTGATAATATCAGTGTTCATTTCTGGCCAACAATTGTGAGTCGATATTCGCTGAATTTTGGCATTTTGTCCCATATTTCCGCTAAAGGGAAGAGAGTGCCCCATTTCTAAGATTTGGCCTCTGTACTGCGTCGGTACTAGCAGCTGATTATGCAATTGTTCAGCGTTGCCCGTTCAACGATAGAGTACGCCATCCTTAGAAAAGATGTCTCCGTTGTGTCTGGGGTCCTTGGCCATGGGCAGTTTCCTAAAGCAGGGCTGCAAGGAAGGGTCCTTTTGTTGCGCCTCTTTTAGTTCCTTGGGTAACACATTTTGCGTAGGCTCCCGTTTCTTCTTGGTTTGCCCTCTTGTTGCTACTGCTGCCACAATCGGCTCTTTCGGTCTCCCAATAAACACTAAGTATGACTGGGTAGGTCGGATCATCCATAATAGCCGCTTTGATAACACCTCTGACAAAATCAGAGTGTATTTCCACCAATGCTATGGGAAGCGTCATGGGTGCATCTCCTTTGACAACTCCACTTAGTTTTACGGTGTCTTCTGTCTCTTGACCGAGTTTGACCAAGTGTCTTGCAACATTGCAATCAAAGGACAACCCTGTATCAAACAAACAAGACGCTGAAGTACCGTTCAAAATAACGTTTCCTCGCGTTGAGGGCCTCTCCCCCTCAGATTAAGAATCACTGACATTAATTCTTCCTTGCGAGGCTGTTTGCAAGCATCCGATGCGATTAGGCCCGGTGTGCTTGCCCTGATCAGATGTCCCTGGTGACGGGGTCTTTCTCTTGTCTTGGCCTTTCTGGCTGCGGTGGCATGTAGGCCGGTTGTGCTGATCAGAATTGTTGGTGGTGGGATATCTGGTTTTGTAGAATTTCGATTTTTCCTGGGGAGGATTCTGGGGTACGGTTTCTCTGTGGTTTTGGTGGTGAGAAGAATGGGAAGACTGCTCTGGATTATTTTTACTAGAAGGCTCATCTGTTGGTTTGTGTTTTGAGTTGGGAAGCTCGGCCAAAGCATTTACGTAACGTTCAGACTTACTAAGAATGTCATCCAACTTTACTGCGCCTTGTTCAGCCAGAAATTTACGGGTTTCGTTTGACAAAGTGGTTTTTATTTGTTCGGTAAGTACAAACTCCTCCAATCCTTCATTGGTGAGAGGAAGCTCTGACAGCTCCATGCACTTTGTCAAGTATCCCTTCAGGCGTGAACAGAAGTGGTGAAATGTCTCAGTGCTTTTCTTTCTGCTGTTTCTAAACAGGTGCAGAAATTTTCGAGCATTCATCTCGAACCGCTCCAGTAAAGCCTTCTTTAACATGTCATAGTTGTCTTGATGGCTGCTTCCCAGTTTTACGTAAACATCATAAGCATTACCTTTCAAATCCTGAGAAAGCTTCAAGCACCAACGCGAACTTTCCAAACCATACAGATTTGCTATTCTCTCGAATTTTTCAAGAAAGGCGTCAATTTTTTCATTGGGGCTTGGGAAGGGTCCCAGGGCGAAAGACATAGCTGCGAGTTGAGGAGATTGAGTAATGGATTGATCAGTAAAAGATGAAATAGTTGAAGACGGCTCTCCATTTCTGGAGGTAGAGGCAGCACCTCGACTTTGGACCTCTAGAGCCTTAAGCGCCAACCCGTGCTGTCTCTCCTTCTCTCGTTCATCATGCTGTCTCTCCTTTTCTCTTTCGTTTGCCTTGCGAGCTTCCATCTCTGCCTCAATTATCTTCTGTTCCAATTGGCGATCTTCCGCTTCTTTCCTCTCCGCTCTATCTTCTGCTTCCTTCTCTCTAGCTAGGATTTCCTTCTCTCTAGCTAGTGCTTCCTTCTTCTCAGCGTCATATCTGTCCAGTTCTTTGTTGACAAACGTGGTCACTTCTTCTCCTTGCAATCCTGTTTCCTTTGCTTCCTCTCTTAGCATGGTTCTAAGATTTGCTCGTTCAGCCATGACAACTACCTGACTGCAACTCACTCCAGGAAGAAGAACAAAGATACTTATCACTAACCAATTACGAGAGAAACCCCAAAAATTTTTGTTAATGTTATTTAACTGATATACCTCCTCCCGTTGTCAGTTATCTAATCTATCGCTGTTATTAACTGGCAACTAGGCTCCTAATACAGACGACTTAAACCATAAAATGGTAGATCAGACTTAACAACTGGAAAAGCTTTTATTACTACGGTGGAAATAAAAATTAAAACTTAAGGAGAAAATTTTTTTCCCCTTTTTAAAATCCACCTCAAAACTCGCCCACTCCTGAAGTCAGTTTATAGAGTTAGGGACGCTATTAACTTGACGTGTAGTCAGAATGCTGTCCTTAGCTTAGCTCAAACTCTGCTGCTTCTTAAAAAAACCATAGTGATTGATAAACAATCACGCGTACTAGCGGCCTTGAACAAAATTACGATATTTCATATATCTGACAGAGATTATTATCAGAAACAAGCTGCACGAACTCTACGATGCTGTGGAAAGAAAAACAATCCTATATGTGTGTGGTCAAACACCCTGTAACTAAGAGCGTTGTCTAGGGGATAATTATTTAATATTCCTTAACTCACAAGACAAAACTCACAGCACACTCTATCTAGATAAAACTTCTGATTCAATGTCAGACTTTAGACCTTTATCTAGACTCGGACTAAGATCTCAGTACTAGAGCGAGCCCTCCATTACGTGGTGCTTGTACAGGATTAGAGGTCAGTCCCGCGTCGAGCCGACATTATGTCGTAATTTTTACAAGATAGGTTTGATATATTTATGGTCTTGTCCGAGCGGAGGTGATAGTGGTGACTATGTGAGAGTAAGGTGTAAGAAATAGTTTTTCTCACGAGAATGATATTGTAAGAGGAAGAACAGTCTCTGGAGTGAGTAGTTTCTCTAATCTAGCCTATCTTTACGACTATATTTTAATCATACGCACTTTCTCTCCTTATACAAAATACAAGTTACACTGCACCCACATACACACAATTCTGTGACAAATACGCACAAACGTGAAAACAAACTATGGATAACATATTTGGGAAGAGGTTGACCAACACGATAACTTAATGTTTATTAAGTTTATTATCACTAGAAATTCACAACATCAAGCATATACATCAATAAAGCTTGGTTTACAGACAAATGAATTAACCCAATAGGTACTCCACTCTTGTAAAGGAAAAGCAAAGAAGATCCCAACAGAGGTTAAGTAACCCAAAAGATCGAAATTTAACAATGTATGGAATAGACAGTAAGGGAGAAGAACAAGTTCCTAAATAAACTATCCCGTAAATACTCAGGTTAGTGAGAGAAAAACAGAAGATTTGTATGATGGTGATGACAAAAGGAAAATATGTTTCTCTCTTTCTGTTCATTCATCCAGTCATACTGTGGCCACACTCATATTCGCTTACCGAATAGTTGTCGCAGGTATTCCTTGGAAACAAACACTTATAAGTACTCTGACTCTACAGTGTCAGATTATGTGCCAAATCCAGCCCCAGACTATCATTGGTGCTGACTGCTTAAATAAGGTAGTCGCTGAAGTTGGTGCATTAATTATTGTTCCTGGATAATTCTGGTATCACTGCATTTAGTTGGTTGGAATAGGTCTTAGTAGTGATGGTCACCGTAATAGACAAAAAAAATATGGTTCCGGTGTTGTCTAGCCTATGGTTGCTGAGACACTCTGTTACGTTATGAAAAAAATGTTAATGATAATAATTATCGGCTGTACTCTGAGTTGATGGCCTAGTCTGAACAGTGAGTTCTCTTGAGTATAATCCCCGTGGAAAAAACTACTGTCATAGGTCAGATAAATAGATACATATATATATATATATATATAGATATATATATATATATATATATATATATATATATATATATATATATATATATATATATATATATAGCCACAGCAGGCTGATTCAATTTATATAAACTCCGATAGTGTTCAGGTCCAGCTTATGTATATGTCTATGGTCTCTAGATTGGTCTCTCTCATAAATGAAGAAACTGGACCGCACAGGTCACAAATCACAGATCCAAAAGTACAACAATAACTGTGGATACTTTATAAGACCCCTTGTACGTTGGTTTTTGAGCGAGCCTAGATTTAGGAAGAAATACAAACATTTTTACCACATTCTAAATATCCTAACCTAACACGCGTAAGGTAAGATCTCTTATCCGTTACGTTATTAAATTAAATTAGAAACCACACATGTCTAGCTTATCTTATCGTTTTTAACACCTGATATAAACCCTAGTCCTTTGTAAAATTACACAAAATGAATTAGAAATATCTATATATTCCGTCAGTAGTCGGTTGCCTAATGTATGTACTAGTCAATTAAATCATCTCTTTCTGGGGAATAGCGAGTAATTAAATTTACGTTACAGCTGGGAAAATTAGCTATATGTTATTTAATACGCTATTCAATTAACACAGAAAATCCCAGTGAAATATAATGAAGAACTTTAACACGTTAAATCACTTAAATGCTAGTAGATATATTTACCGCAAAACAGAAAAATGAAAATATCTCCACGAATCTAAGTAATCCACTTTGTACGAATGATCTAAGATGTCGAGCTAAATATGCTCAAAAATTCTCTAAAGCGACTGGATACTGATTTTTGGGAGGTATAGTATTTATACCCGAATAGCTTTATTTCGCTCACTGGTGCCAGAAATCGCGCCTTCGGCTGTATCAGGGCAAATCTACGGTTCGATTCCCGAATCAGAGATCTCCTGCACACCGATGCCGCGAACAACATAGAAGTTTTCTAGCGAGCAGACCCTTTGATCTCGTCTCTCTCTGTAGATAATTACGTCCCCTGGGATCACGAACAAACGAATGTGGTTAGTAAATGTGGTTATCGCCCATTTTTTGCATTCGCTTAAGTCCCACTGAGAAATGTAACCATCAAAGGTACGTCTTCTGTCTTATCGCCCTTGGTTCGTCCCCTTTACATGGAATGACAGCTACGAATCCAGTTAGCCGCTCATCCGCTCATGAAAGAAGAAAAAACAAAGTGGCTAAGCTATGAGTTAGACAGATAGCGAAAAGGCATGGATTTTGCGTAACAACCGTGCATGCTAATGAGGGGCAAGGTGGTAAACAGGTTGAAGGGCAACGGTGGGTGGCAAGCGAACGGATTTCTGTCGTCTATTCTCATAACCTGTCACAGCGTTCAAGGTATCTACTTTTCCGCAAGATTACTCTTGGCAGAGATGTAGATAGAAGGTTAGTAATACTTCTACCTTAAGGGAGCTTTCACAAGCTATTCCCAGAAGTCACGAACAATGTTGCATTGTGCTGAATAATTGTAAGCGCATTATATCTGGTCTGTCGCCTTTTGTGAAGGATTTAATCAATAGTTTAGCCCGTTCAAGCCCCCAGTTGGTGTAATCCAACGAAATCCTTCTTATAAGGTATAGCTCTGTTTAGTGTAAATATATGTCTAAGTATTTATATATAGATTAACTTTTCTGGCACATACGTTTGCTTTCATACATATAACTGAATCAACTATTATTTTTAGTTTGAAAACAACAGGTAACAAATCTAATAGTGAAATAGTCTTTAACAAGTTAAAATAAATGTGGAAAGATTAGTGGAATTTTGTTAGTTATAAACGTTCTCCTCATCGAGACGAAGGTGGAAATTTAACTTTATACTTAAAGTTTAACTGGAATTGTCCATTTTTTGCTGGTGCTTTTTTGTTAGAACTTAGCTTGTATGAGTGAGTCCTGCAGCTGTGGTTCATAATTCTGTGATGACGAAAGCCTTCTCCACACTCTCTTCCACTATCGGCGGTAAGGATGGATGCTTTTCTCTCACACTAGCTGCGTTAGTACCACAAATCGTCTGATGGCTTGTAATCACGAACTTGAGGCAAATAGAAGAAACAAATGCCTGCTGAGTACATTTGTTTGCCGCAAACGTACAGGCCCATTATCATGCACTCCACCCACCAATGTTAACCTCTCAGAAGAATTAAATTCCCGAGCACACAGTGTCACTTAGGGAATATGATGAAAATTCACCTATATCCTTATGGGTGTTAACTAGGAAATTGCGTCTGCAGTGCATGAACAATGATTTCCCTGAATTACAATTAAGAAAGGTACATAATTCTCACAAGATAATATGTTACACCTTAGGCACTTGTGATGTAATCATTACTCATCACTGCTCCAGTCGGAGTCTGGGTTTGCTTTGCTGTCGGGTTTCCCTCACGACTAGTCAGAAACAATCACCAGCTCTTGCTGTAGTGGTTCATGAATATACTAGTTTCATATGTTGAGGTTGCCAGCCTCATATATAACCACTAGCAAGAAAACATGTTAAATCCACGTTTGTAATAGAAATGTTTACACTTATCCCAAATAATGGGTATATACAATCTGCTGCACAGATTAGAATGGACACACAGCACTTTAGGTTAGATGGTGTTCAAATCACTTTGGTCTGGGAAATTAGAATTAATTCCTCTGACGGCGGGTGTCTCTGCGAAATCACTTGCTGGGAAAACTTGAGTTAAAATCCTGTTACGACTTGGTCTGGGAAATTAGAGTTAATTCTTCTGGCGACGAGTGTCTCTGCGAAATCACTACCTGGGAAAACTTGAGTTAAAATCCTCTTATGACTTGTGAATCTGATTCCTAGGTTTCCAGTCTTGTTATATTAAAGTCCTGGTCCCTTAGGTTTTCAGTCTTGTATTCAAATGTGCGGGTTTACTCTTAAGTTTTCAAAGTTGCCCAAATACGTTGAACTGTCACTTAAAAGTATGAAATACTAAGTCCCATTTCTCTCTGGCTTCTTGGGAGTTGTTCGCTGTACAATGCGATCTCTCTGTGTGTTTTCTGTGTCTGGGATTTTACTACATTATATTGTACAGTTTCTACTTTAAATCCAGCTAGGGTTTCCGCTGAATGTTCCAATCAAATGCATTGTAGATTCTGGCGAACCAATCGCTCTGTAGCACTGAGAGGGGTCGGTTTGTTTATCATTACTCATCCCACGCGTATTTTTAAAAATATTAAATTTTCACGTGTGGCATCGTACAACAGTGATGTCATATCGTTACATAAGACTTCCGGCCGCACCTCTGTATATTACAATATTGGGACCGTGTGTTTCTGACGTAAAGTCTTCCGCCCATATGTCTACCCCGACAGATTATTTCATTATCGCCTTTAGCTGCGTGCCTCCGCCAGACAGATGTCTGGTCAGACAGTGTTGTTTTCTTTCATAGTACACACAATATAAGCTTGTGTCAACACGATTAGCAGCTTTTCAATGGGGTCAAATGTTGGACCGACGCGTTTCCACAGGTGGTCAGACGGATTCAAAGAGATAAGCGGGTGACCGGTCTGATAACTGGGTATTGTTACAATAATACCACAGTTCAGCTGGCGGAACGTAAACAATAAGATACGAATTACTCCCGTAGCAAATAATGCCATAGGGGAGTGTCATTGTTAGAGATTTCACCATGCTATGTTCAGCATAAAGAGTAAAATGAATGAAAGGACGAAATGAAATGCCAAATAACAAGCGAATAATGAAGAAATAAGAAGAAAGGTTTAAGGCCGGGGGGGCTGAAGGTGTGAGAGATCACACAAAATGACAGGGACAGACATTTCGTCACAGTTACGAGAGCCCACCCGCTATTAGCGTTTGACGGGCACTGAATTTGCAAGCAAGCATTCAGACGTGGTATGGCAAAATGGAAGGCGAATTAGTGAATCAGAGGCGAAGCTATAGGAACCGCCAAAGAATTATCAAATATTGGCCATCAGGAAATATAATGGCACGTTCGACAGACGTCAGTACGTTTTGCAACATCCGCGGAGCAAAGTGGAAGAATTTCCTAAGCGCTGGCCTGTTCCATTATTGCATTCCAGTTTGGAGGACAGTTTCATTCCAGTCGAGTTTAAAGTCTGAATATGTTGTTAACAATTTTCGCAAAAGGAAATGCTATACTGCAGAAATCTGAATCTACACATTACGTGTTTGACGTCTAATCGGAAAGAAGCTAGCAAAGCCTACGTCTGGATAGCAGAATTCACAATGTAGGACATTACACACTTCCTAAGTTACAAGGAAGCAAATCCGCGCCCGCATTTGTATGCGTCGGTTTCGCAGCATTTTATTCATCTATTTATCAATGGCTCACAAGTTGATTCGCACACACACACACATATATATATATATATATATATATATATATATATATATATATATATATATATATATATATATATATATATATATATATATATATATATATATATATATATATATATATATATATATATTGCTTCACCTCTACACCTCACGGTAGAAGGGGAACGACTAAGTAAGTAAGTAGGTATATTGCTTCACGAGCCAATTTCTGGAGACCTTCTTAATAAAATTCCATAAGCCACCCCCATCATACTGTAGCAGTACAACTATTGTTGCCCCGCCAAGTATAACCGTACGACACTGTGTCCGGGACATATATGACTGCCTTTGACTGTTCGCCAGAAATAGTTGACTTCCTTTGACAGTTTACTGAACATACATGACTATCTTTCATTCTTTACCGGATATAAATTACTACCTTTAACTATGTACCGAACATAAATGACTACCTTTAACTAAGTACTGAACATACATGACTATCTTTCATTCTTTACCGGATATAAATGACTACCTTTAACTAAGTACTGGACATAAATTACTACCTTTAACTATGTACCGAACATAAGTTACTATCTTTAATTATGTACGGGACATAAATGACTACCTTTAACTAAGCATTTGACATAAATGACTACCTTTAACTGAGCATTTGACATAAATGACTACCTTTAACTGTGCTGAACATAAAGGACTACCTTCCGCTGTGTATTAGACATAAATGATTATTAATATTTGTAACTGTGCGCTAAACATAAAGTACTACCTTTCTCTGTGTGCTATACATGAATGATTATGTTTCACTCACTGACATACAGACAAGCGTGCTATTGTTAAAACTAAAACATGACAAAGATACTCTGTGTTTTTATTAACAAAATCACTATGACGTGATGGCAATAAAGTCATTGGCCATTTTCACTCTGGGAACTGTGACACATATCACATTTATAGAACCGCATTTCTCGTGCTCTGACACAGGTCAGTGACCAATCAGAACCTTTAATTATGACCAGCATGAAGAATTTTCTGAAGTTTAAAACCAGGCAGAACAGCTCCGATGTTCGAAAGTTTGGTGAGGAGTATTACATGAGAGAGGCCAAACTCTGGAGACCTTTTCGTCTGTTTGGCGTCTTCGCCCATGTGTCGGCCATGGTTTTTATCCTGTCAGCGTTGGCCAGTTCCAGCTGGATTCATGGAAAAGGTGAGTTAAAAGTAAATGTTGTTTTTTTATTATATCATGTGTTATACAATAATACTAAATATGTTTGTTTTGTTTGTTTGTTTGTTTTTTTGGTCTGGATTTTAAAAATTTGAGATACCTTTGTCACAAGATAAGTGATTGTAAAAGTCTGAGATACTAAAAATAAGTGTTCAAGTCAGATGTAAACAGAGCGAGTGAAAAGTCATTTACGATTTGTAAATTTGATTATCCTCACTTCACTTGCACATATTGGATATTCGTGGAAAAAGGTCGATTCAAGAAGCAATAACTGCCATTTGGGTAATGTTTTTTTTTTTTACATTTTCTTTTTTATTTGCAGAATCCAAATAAAATAAATTCTAAAATGTCCTATAACCTGACGTTACAAAAGATGGCCTAAATTGTTGTCTTCTGTTAAACCATGTGTTGAAGAGACTGGATCTCAAGCTGAGCTGTAATCATGATGTGGCGTAGCATTTTGTGTAATAAAATGGCTATTAATATTCTCTTTATTGTGACGTTTGTTTCATATTAGTTGGATAGCAGTAAGGCAAATACTGCTACAACTTCAGTGCTCAAACAGAGGCCCTTAAACAGGTAGGTGAAACTCTCATTGAGTACAAAGCACATGCAGAAAAGCATGTATATCACTGGTATATTAGTGATCTTTACAGAAGCCCTCTCTGTAATAAAAGCCCTGAAGAGCCATCCTGCTAAACGATTTGAAAGATAACTCACTTGAAAACCTGGCCAAATGCTTCAACAAGTGCAACATTGGGCTGGATACCAGCCCATTGCGACATTTCAGGCCACGAAGAGGCAGATAAACTTGCTAAAGAAGGGGGAGCCCTGCAACAAAACCATATAGAGACAACTTATGAAATGGCTAAAACAAGTATAAAAGCCATATTCAAGTCCAAATGGGACAGAGAACCCTGAGGTCACATAAAATATGATGCCTATCATCAGCTATCTAGGCGAGACCACGTCGTCATTTTCCGCTTACGTACTGGTCACAATAGGGTGAAGTACCGTATATATCCCAAGTTCGGGATTGGTCCAACAGATCTCTGCTCCTGTGGCACCAGCAACATGACAACCGAACAGCTGCTCCTATCGTGCCCAACATGCAGCACTGAACGGAGTAGCATATGGCACCAACCCACTTCTCTCAACGACAAACTGTTTGGAGATGCCAGGAACCTTAAGCCTTTATTAGAGTCATTCATGCAGAAGTCTGAGGGTGATGTCAGGAACCTTTAGCTGACTGCTGCCTTTATTAGAGTCATTAATGTGGAAGTCTGAGGGCGAATGAAGAAGAAGAAGAAGAAGAAGAAGAAGAAGAAGAAGAAGAAGAAGAAGAAGAAGAAGAAGAAGAAGAAGAAGAAGAAGAAGAAGAAGAAGAAGAAGAAGAAGAAGAAGAAGAAGAAGAAGAAGAAGAAGAAGAAGAAGAAGAAGAAGAAGAAGAAAAAGAAGGTTATGAGTGAAGAAATAACAACTTAATAATAGGATTTAACTTTTCAGTCAGCCATGTATATAGATACATAAGGATTCCATCTAATTCGGTAGGTCCTTACAGGTCGTAGAAGTATGGAGACGATCAAGTATCTATCGAATTACGTTAGCTAAAGTCAAGATGAAACTCATAAGAAATATCTAAAACTTACTTACTTAGTCGTTCCTCTTCTACCGTGAGATGTAGAGTTTTGGAGGAGAGAGGTCATACTATCCTATCTACTGTCTTTCTCCTGGCCTGGTTCCATTCTAGCCATCGGTCCTTCAGAGATTGTCTAATGTTGTCCTCCCAGAGAACTCTGGGTCGTCCTGGAGGTCTGGATCCCTGGCTCTTAGTTTCTCATACTTGTCGTGGTAGCCGATCTTCTCCCATTCTGCAGACATGGCCACGCCATCGGAGTTTGGGACTGTTCTACTTGGGTATGCAGGGGTTGGGTTTTTAGGCCTTAACTGCGGACCATGTCTCTTTTGTTACTTCAACCACCTTCCTCAGACACCTCACTTCTGAGGTTTGGATCTGTTTTTTGTGAGTTATACTCATTTTTAAACAGAAACAATAACTAAAGACAACATTTTTTTGCGGAATATCTGAGAAATCGAGAAATAAAAGACTAATTTACTCTTACAATATCCAGTAAGTACAGTGACTTCACAACTACCCGACGAAGCAGCTAAAGAAAATCATTGGCAACTCACATACAATATATTGAATGAAATTTTACGAGAAGCTGAGAAGTAGAGAACGTCAGCACAAAATGAATGGATCATTTTTGATAATGGTGGTCAGTATGATGTAATGATGATGTGGTGTTGGTTAAGTTATAATTATCTTCGTGCACATTATTTACTTATTTTGGTTTTCGTATAGTAACACTGTCATGGCAATAGTGGTGATGATAAATATCACGGAATACGTCGACAAGTAGGACAGGTGATAATGATGGTGACAGAGAAGAACACACCCACACACCCACAGCCAACCAGACATACCAATCGAAAGACACATTGATCGACAGACAAAGATAGCAAGTAGGACTTAGATAGATTTAATTATAAGATAGATAGGATGGATTGAATTGGATAGATTTGATTGATTTGATCAGCCTTTTGATTCCTGATTTGAATTGATACGATGATGATTGATTGGGGCAGATTGGATTTTTGCCCTGATTGAATTGATTGATTGATTGATGAAATTGAATTATAATTGTATTGACAATGGATTGAAAAATCTGATTGAGATGAATGCAGATAGATAAGAATATGAAATAGGGATATAGATACAGATAGAATTCTGATAGAATAGATGTAGATAGATAGAAGTAGATAGAATAGATAGTATAGATAGATTAGAGAATAGATTAGATAGATATGAGATTAGATAGGATAGATAAGATAGATAGAATAGATAGATTTAGAATTTCTTGTTGGTGGGGTGGTGGTGGATGGGAATGGATTGGATGGTGAAATGGGATCATACGAATGGATAAACCCCAAGAAACGGACGGGACGTAGGCGGACGTCTATCTGCCTCATCTGCAGTGAATTTTAAACAAATGGTTTGAGCCCTTCAAGAGACCTGAGGAGAAATCAAATCATTGAAGGGGAAAAGGAACAGAGCGGACAATTGTTTTTCACACAGTAGAATTATAAACAAGAATTACCAAATTTCCTTTTTGCCACTACCTTTAAAATAATTTTACGGTTATTTTCGGGAGACAGAAAGTTTTAGTTTTTTTTTAGAAGACATATATCTATACTTTGGGAAAGTAACTCTTCTAATGTTTTCTTACTTTATCAAAGGTTGTGGGGCTGACCGGTGAACCATTCACCCTTTTTTCCCCTCGCTGTTATTTGACGCCAGTCCCTTTCGACTCTTAACTCAGTCCTTGAGGCAGAGGGGTAGATTCCACCGGTACCCATTTTTTTTTACAAGCTGGGTAAAAAATTTGAAAAAAATGCTAATTCAGTTTCGACCAAGGGTCCCTTATGCAAATCATAGAAACAAAGCCCCCATCGCTTTATATAAATCTCGCTCAATTAAGAAACACTGCTTTTGACGCAGGGTGTTTTTTTATACAATGTGTTTTATAATACATTTCCAACAATTTGTATTTTCAGTTATTTTTTGGTCGCTTGTTTTGTTATTCAACCATTAAAAATGTAAGTTTGAAACTGAATGACTACTGTGCAACTTTGCTATCTAGGCACAAAAGATTTTGGTTATGATAGCTCTTTTCTTCTCTATATCTAGTTTGAACAGATTACATTTATTTGATTTTATGATCGGTTATTGCAAAGACAAACATTCACACTTGATTTCATAATTAGCACTGTACATAGGAAATTCACGTTTCACAATTCATCGGTGTAACTATAAGATTAGATTTCTCCACGCTGTAAGTGTAATTTGATCTCTCATGTGTTTTAGAAGCTGTACCCACACAATAATGTCATTACCTTAATTCTAATAAGCTTCAACAAAAAAGGGTGTCTTCCGCTTTGGATAAGAAGGTGACCCAATAGAAAAGCACGCGTTGAGAGTTGAAAGTTCAATGAATCGGACAGAGTGTAATAGAGAATGAAGTAGAAAGAAATTACTAATAGACATGTAATAAATTAAACAGAGGAAGACAAACCACGGATATATTAAGAGCTTTTGCTAAGTGCGCAGTGGTCCGTACTTGGTGTTGTAAAGATCTATGAAGTTTTCGTTCACTTCTTCTACTTTCTTATAAATAGCAACTTCTTTTCCCATGTCAGCGCTTAGCATGTTCGTACGCAAAGTGTAGATACAGTCGCTTCGACACTATCAAATCGTAGGGTCTTCAAATATGGTCACCTAAAGTCTTCGCTTATCGAGTTGACACCATTTATCAGCTCATTAATAAGGATACTTTTAATAGACTCATTAGGAGATATAGAAATAAAACTCTAGCCCACCACAAAAGATGATTTGGTAGTGTAGAATTGTATCGTGATATTCATGTATGTTTTTCACATATAGCTGGAAGCCTCATCGAGAATGGTGCGTAAAGTGGCAGGTTCAGGTCGAATGTGCTGGATGATGCCTCCACACTTGTGTTGTGTTGCTTAGAAGGAAAGGCAGATCTTTTGAGCTCACATTATGGTAGTTCTTTGTCCGGTCCAGCCGATGTTGCTATGAATACGACAGAAGAGCGCCAAATATACCTCAACTAAACAAATCAGCACGTAATAGTACACAGTGTCGATCCTATTTAATGACTGCTCATCGCACACTTTATTGTCTGCACTCATATTCACACCTACGGTTCATCTGTCTTCCACATGTGCTTTCCTTTGGTTCTCCAAGAATTAACCTCCTCACTACTTACTGCATACTAGTTACTCCCTGGCGCGTGTCTAGTTTGTCTCCCGTAGAGTAATAGAGGAACATTGTTCTGAAGTAATGCTATAGAAAATAAGCGCTTTGATTCCTACGCTAATGGTGTGTCCGTATTACTCCATGTCAATCGCGCCTCAGTATTCTACTATTTTCTCTTGGTCCATCTGTCAGCTGAATGGTCTGAATTTGTCATCAAGTTGTGCCGAATACAATATAGTGATTTCCTTTGGTCAATACTCACAAATCTTACTACAGTATCTGCTTTTTGCGCGCTTGGAGAATTCTAATTTCTCCTGCTGTAATTGCTTAATTGTTTTCTTTTATAACTTATTTAGACTTCTGTAGTTCGAGCTTGCTATCTAGGGTTTAGGTTTTACTGCTTTCGCTGTCTGGTAAGTGTCTTGCCGCAGTGTTTTAAGAAAATCTTGTTTTAGTTCATAATCGGTTATACTATTTCACTCCGAGACAGTTCTTTTCTTTGTTATTTCATTCCAATCACGTCTGGTCTATGCTTCTATAACGCACATGGTTATTGTTATGACCTCGGGGCACTTCCGCTGGTTTACTGGTACACATTATTTTGATTTTATGGTGGTTATGCTTACCATATGGTTTTACTCACTTTCTTTTGGTTATTGCTTTTACATATCTTTGCTTACTTCTTGGTTAGTCCTTCTACTATGTGCTATTAGCCTTAACTTTCTCTTGGTTTAAGCTTCTACATGTTGACTTGTCTTTACTTTTACTCTGAGCATAGCTTTCAACATTCTTTGCTTTACATTCATTCTGGTTTGCTTTATACTCGACATTTTAAAATCAAATTCGTTTTCTTACTTCTTCTGGGTTAGGGCTGTGCTTACCTTCTTCTCGATAGTATACGTGTCACGCTCGTTGGCTTGAAGGCCTTCTCTACAATGTCTGTTTGCCCACGCCTGGATGTATCTACTTCTCCTTGGTTAGCTTTCAAGACTATTCTTTGACGCTTTAGTCTACTGTAAACTTGGTTACACGTACCATGTATATCTTGTTGATTTATTATTGGGTTAGATCCTTCTTTTATAAATCTTTGTTTAGATGTTCTATGAGTTCGCCTTGAGAAGCAGGCTATTTATGAAATTTGAATTCCATCTTCTTCTTGGTCTGTGGACGTAGCTTTCGAGACATTTTTTGATTTATTTTTTTTTTTGTTTGTGGTTTTATTTTTTCCAGACTTCTTACGATTACAGCAGTAATACGATGTTATTTTTACTTTCTCTTTATTGCAGTATTCTACATTTTACGTGTGACTTCTCTGCGTATTATTAAACTCCAGTATGTGAGATGTTTAAGCTCATTCGCAGTCTTTTCTCTTTTATTTCTCTGGTTACAATCTTGTGAATCTGTTTTAGTTCGCTTTATCTTGGATATTGCTTCACTTAACTTTGTTTACTTTCTCGCGGATAATTAATTACCGCTTTGTTAATGATGCGGTTAGATATTTATATTTATGTATTTGCTCTTTGTTTATTTTTGTATACATTAAGTATAATATGTCCTCATATCAGCTTCTGCAATTTTTTAGATTTCACACGCGTATCTAACTGGCTACTAAGGGTTTCCGCGCATTCCCTCGCGCTTTCTACGTTGTTGCTAACATTTTGGATGGTGCAAACTTTGGTTGGTGAATAACATGTATACTATAACTTCATTACATATTAAATTTAGACAAAGAATGTGTAAATGATAAAGCACCTATCATCGACGAATGATAATATCAATCCAATAGAAGATAGAAGAGAAGAATGGTGCATATCGAGACAGTGCTGTTCCTCACAATCAGCGTACCGCACTTTGGTTGGTTATAGAACGCACGGTTTTTAATGGACCCTCCAAACTAAACACGAACTGAAGAAACCCTGCGTCTTTTTGCCAATAGCTCGCCGTCTATGCAGGTGATGTTAATGACTTAAACGCTACACGCGTATTTCTTGAAAAATAAACACTCTGGTACTTGTGTTATGTAATATAGAGGAAAATCCTTGATCCATACGCACAACAAGAACACTGTCCATAATGACCTAGACCTTTCACTAGATAACCTGTAACATGTAACATGGCGTCATTATATAAAACCACCACTCTTGCTGTACCGCGTACCTTAGAGAACGCAGATAGAAAGTAACTCAATGACGGAAGCTCACTTAAGATATAGATAGAGAGAGAGTAGAATGCACGGCATTCTAGGAGAAAAAGCGGACATGCAAGTTAGTACTAGCCCACGTCGTCTCACGCGAGACTAAGAATAAGTTGGACAAGTCTCTTCATAATCAAGAATCGCGAAATGAATGAAGACACCTGATTGTTTTTATCAAATTTATACTATCAGTAATATGAGAAAAAATAACCTACTTAACGATTACTCGGAGGTGTGAATAGGTTCTTGTAAGATATCAGTGATTGTTAAGTCGACGTACGTTTGATTTGGGCAATAGACCTGTGAGACCTCTAAGGGCCGTGTTAGTCTATCTGATGTTAGATGTGTCTAAGGCCTGGAGACTTTCTGTCTGTACAGTACAGAAGGAAGACAATAGCTGGTCTAGAAAGTAAAAGTCAAAAACAATCATACATAATAAAGAGAGCCGTACGGTGCGTGTTCTGGCATTGACCTCTCTAACGAATGACACATTACTATTTGTAATACGAAGCACCACACACTTCGTTTAGACATCCGCATCGAAGTCGCCATCGTAGAATGAGCGTTCGATATAGTAGACAAATAGAAGCGTTCAGTTCATGGGCCAAGTTTTGAAAACGACTAAATTTTATGTTTGTTGTGTGTGGCAACGGGTAGGTTGGGAAAAAAGGTTTAGACAAGATTGGTATACTTGTAAGAAGCGCATGGTCTCATTGGTTTGACGTTCGATATAGAGAAGCAAGTGCGTTGAGCTCAAGCTAATATTTTTCTAAATAAAAGCCTGGGATAAGGCAGATCAAAATGGCGCCAGAATTCATCGCCAGTCAACGTTACTTGTGTATATTTCCTTGAATTGTGGTAAGCTAGACATATTTCCTATATATATATATATATATATATATTATATGAAAATTGAATATGAAATGATAAATTGTGTCTGTATGTGTGTGGTTCAGTAGCAAACAGAAGGCAAAGCCTAGATATTGCTCCACCATGTAAAAGCTTGTCAGAGAGGAGTATAACTGCATAGGCATATATGGGATTGCCAAATAGTAACATGACACCTATCCTATTGTATAGAAGGAATTAACGCTGGAATTGCCGAGGCGTTGTAACCATTAGGGAGAGGAATACTGGTGTATATTGTAACATGAGAAGCTAGCAGTTGGCCTACAGCGCTGAACTCTGTGTTTGTAATGTCCTGTGGAAATATATTATATATTAGTTCTGAAGAAGGAGGTACAACCTTCTTATTTCAGGGACCGTGGTACTGAAGTATTAGAGCAGCACCTGGTCTGAGTTTTGCTGGATCCAGAGGGCTGGCAGCAGACTCCTTGTCTAAGATATCGACCAGTGGTGTATTTCAAGATAACTGAGAAGCAAGCGAGCAGAGAAGACAGTTTTCCTGCAGCCGACATATAAGTTAAGAATTCGTCAGCCAGAGCAGCTCACCCTTGTATAACCCACCCTAAAAGTGACTGTAATACTAAATCAAGAGGGACAGTTATTGTTTACAAATAAAAAGAAACTGTGATCCCTTCAATATTATTTCCCCTGTAACAAACACATGAAGTCGTGATGACAAACAACAACCTAGCTTCAAAAGCCAGTATTACCTCATAATACTACATCACAACCCTACACACATATTGTAATAATATTATATGTCAGGACAAAGATCCTTTGTATAAAATTTGTGCATAAACATTGTGTTTACATTTGATTGTGATTCCTGATTCACTCTGTAGTTGGATCAGGATATCTATTATTGAAAGAAACTAATACATAATTTAAAATTTAACACTTGACTTACTTAAGCTAGTCTTCTAGAGTGTTATATGTATGTGCTTGTCATAGTGTTGTAAAGTGTCGTGGATCTAAATTAAAGTGTTTATCTGTCTGTTGGTTGTTGTGAACTTACACTTCATCACTCTCATAACCCTAGACATTCAACGTAGTCATCACAATATTCCAGAATAAGTTTGATTGAGGTCTAAATGTGGTAGCAAAGTAAGGTCATCTGTAACACACCACACTTATTAGATACCGATACCTTCACAGCTGATCTCAGTCAGTACACTAAGTCCCCTATAACTATTTATATAATCCCAACTTACCACAAACTTACAGATTGTTTTTTTCTTCCCTGATTAGCTTCCATAGTTGTGTTTATTTCTCTGATTAACGTACAAATATTTTGATTTCTCTAGTTAGCTTCTATATTTTCTTTACTTCTCTGGTTTGCTTCTATATTTTTTGTGTTACTCCTCTGCTTAACGTTCTCCTTTGTTGTTTACTTCATAGTTAACTCACATATTTGTGGCCCCTTTCTGCTATCTTCTATCAGCCCCACATATATTACGAAAGAATGCACATCAAGGCTTATATTACAGATAAAAAGAAACATATTGACCAAATCACAGCAAAAATAAATCTTTAAAAAATTGATATTCTTCTGTCCTGCATGGCATATTCGTGAAATGTCCGTTCTAGGACGATCGATATTCCCACCATTTCGTGCCTGTTTTTCGTCAAACCTTCAGAGAAGATTAAATGAAATATGCATCTTTGGACGAGAATAGTACCAGTCGATTCCCTTGTTGCGGAGAAAGCTCAGAAATGCCGTCCTTTCAAATATTAGAAAGTACAAAATAACAAGTTATTTTATTCTCCTGTCAAAAAAAAAAAAAAAAAAAAACTATAAAAAAAACCGCCAAAGTGCGCAAACTCATTTAGTTGTCCTGGAGGTTTATTATTTATAGAAAGTGTTGGTAGCAGAGTTCAGTGACTTTTGTGAGCGCCGACTTTCCGAGGACCGGCCAATCAATTACCAGGACACATTTTTTGTTTGTTTGTTTTTTCTTTGCCGTCTGCTTCTTTTGTCTCTTGTTTGTACATTTACATTCTTTTTTGGCTTCTTAGTTTACATAATGAAAAGGATGCAACAAAAGCTAGAAACAGAAATAAACGAAGTACAGGCGGGTTTTCTACCAGGTAGAGGCACTAGAGATCATATATTCAACATGAGGATCATCATAGAAAAGTGTAGAGAATTCAACGTTGACCTACATACTTGTTTCATTGATTACACCAAAGCTTTCGATTGTGTACAACATCAGCAGTTATGGGCTATTATGAAAAATATGGGATTTCCAAACCACCTTATACAACTCATCGCACTGCTGTACCAAGAACTCCAGGCAGCCGTAAGAATAGAGGGGGAACATCAGAATGGTTTGAAGTACAGAAAGGAGTAAGACAAGGCTGTACCCTTTTCCCTTACCTGTTTAACATTTATGCCGAGAATATCATGAGAAACGTAAGAGATGACCAAGAACACACAGAGTTTGACTCCTTTAACATCGGTGGGTACCAGATCCCGGAAATCAGATACGCTGACGACACAGTCCTCCTATCGACAAACCCAGAAGGACTTGAACAATTAATTATGTCTACCAAAAAACACAGCGAGGCCCAGAATCTATACTTAAACACCAAGAAGACCAAAGTATTGACAACAGACAAAGTAAAGACCAAACCAGAAATTGAAATTGATAACGAAGAACTGGAAAGTGTTAATGAATTCGAATACTTAGGATCAATCATCAACAGCTCTGGCGACTGTGCAGTAGAAATTAAAAGAAGACTTGCAATTGCTTCACATAAACTAATACAGATGAAAAACCTATGGCAAGGCACAAGCAAAGAAACAAAGTTACAACTGATCAGAGCATGTATATTCCCAGTAGCAACATACGGCTGCGAGACTTCGACACTCAATAAAACAGTTGCAAAAAAGATTACATCATTAGAAATGAAATGCTACAGAAGGATGTTGAGAATACCCTGGACAGAAAAAAAGACCAACAGAGAAGTACTGCACTCACTAAACGTACAGGAACATTGGCTCCTAAATACCATCGCAATAAGGAAGCTGAGATTTTTCGGTCATATAAAAAGACATAATAGTCTGGAAAAAACAGTGATGTAAGGCATGGTCCCTGGAAAAAGGGGAAGGGGTCGACCTAGACGACGGTGGACCCAGGACATCACAGAGAGTCTGAACTTGTCTTTGGCTGATGCAGGTCGACTTGCCCAGAATCGTGATGCGTTCAGAGCAGCTGTAATGGAGACAACGTTCTGGAAAGAATACGTCACATGATGATGATGAGTTTACAGTTTCTTGTTTCTTCTTAGTACCCTTCTTCACTTTTATTGTTTTTTTTTATGCCAGCGTTTTACGGCGTCATCCTTTTGTTGTAAAAAGTAATCAGATTCTTTAATCTCAGTTATCTCCTTGTATTTGTTTCCAGTTCTTTCGTATTAACATTTTGTTGTATCCGTCCATCATTGGGTTCTTGTATCGAGTTTGGTTTTATATTGACTTTCTTCGTCATTCTGTTAACTTCCGTGCGTTAAAAACTATGTTCTTCGGTGTAATTGATTTGAGGGTACACTGAAACAGACTATTTGTACATGCGCCCTAATATAACCAACAGACCTGTGTCTAGAGTAAACCAGGCGCGCTGCGACAAAACGAGGCAAAATTTGATTTTCTTTGAAAGAGATTGATTTGAGAATGCTGGCTGCACGTGGTTATTTGCAGTTGTCTGTTTTAAGAGTTAGTTACCACAGTTGAAAACATATTCAAGAGGAGTCAAGTAAGTCAGGTGAGAAGTGGACAAACTACCAGCAAGTCATCATGAGCCTTGACATGAGATGCAGGGCTTCAGGCAACGAGAAAGCAGAGCTGGATGTAATCAGCTGATAACTGATCATTCCAAGGACGATGATGCTATTGTGTTCATTGATAGGTCTGTAGTCGGTGGTGAGAAATCAAGATGGGACTTCTCGGCTAGAGTAAAGGGCGGGGTCGTTGCTGAACAGAGCAGAGCTTACATGGCAGCAGCCTCCAGCATGAGAGGTAGAGGAAACTACAGCAGTCCTGAGATGGCTGTCAGAAACTCTATTAACCAGGGCAGTCATTGTTGTGGACTCTCAGTCTATGTTTTGGATCGTTCAGTTTGGATTACTACTGCATGAAGGACAACATCCATCAAAGTCTAGAATCTATGATGTGATTCTACTGCCTTAGTCATACAGAGGTACGTGGCAATGAGAGCAGACTAGTTTTGAGGGCACTAATTTTTGGAACACCGGATATGGATTTGTGAGTAGTGCTAAAAACAATTATCAATCACCTGTTAGAGAGCGACACTGCAATCGATGAATTAACTAGGCTTCGATTGATGGAATTTGGCATCGTGTAAGACTAGCAGTATTGGACGTGTCAGCAGCTCCATCCCGCATGTATACATTATCATTACAATATCTTGGTGTCTTCCGTAAACTTAATTGCTCATTTGTAGAAATAGGTCACGAATTTTTAAAATTTAAACAACAACGACAATTCACAGTGACCGTCATAACTATAGATTTGACAGATCATGAGGAAATCTCCTGCCGATCAAAAAATTTATTTAGGTGAAGTATAAAATGGCAGGTATTTTAAGCAGCAACTCTTTGTCAAAGGAAGGAAGAAAGAACATTATTCAATGTTACATAGTGCCAATCATAACATACATAAGTGAGTCATGGACAATTAGTTGACAAGAAGGAAAAGCCCTGAAGGCCGCAGATGGTGGTTTGATAAAATATTTTTTAGAATACCGTGGGCAGCTGAAAAAAGTGAAAAGAAAATCCTGAAATAAGTCGGTAGACAACGGAAACTTATTACTATAACATTAGAAGGAAACCTTCCACTTTCTTTGGGCATGTTATGGGAAGACAAAAGCTGGGATATATCGTGACAACAGATAAAAGCTGGGATATATCGTGACAACAGACAAAATCTGGGATATGTGACAACCGACAAAAGCTGAGATATATCGTGACAACAGACAAAAGCCGGGATATGTGACAACCGACAAAAGCTGGGATATATCGTGACAACAGACAAAAGCTGGGATATATCGTGACAACAAACAAAAGCTGGGATATATCGTGACAACAGACAAAAGCTGGGATATATCGTGACAACAGACAAAAGCTGGGATATGTCGGGACAACAGAAAAAAGCTGGGATATATCGTGACAACAGACAAAAGCTGGAATATATAGTGACAACAGACAAAAGCTGGAATATATCGTGACAACAGACCACAGCTGGAATATTTCGTAACAACAGACAAAAGCTGGAATATATCGTGACAACAGACAAAAGCTGGGATATATGGTGACAACAGACTAAAGCTGGGATATATCGTGACAACAGACACAAGCTAGGATATATCGTAACAACAGACGAAAGCTGGGATATATGGTGACAACAGACAAAAGCTGGGATATATCGTGACAACAGACAAAAGCTGGGATATATCGTGACAACAGACAAAAACTGGAATATATCGTGACAACAGACAAAAGATGGAATATATCGTGACAACAGACAAAAGCTGGAATATGTCGTGACAACAGACAAAAGCTGAGATATATCGTGACAACAGGCAAAAGCTGGGATTTATCGTGAAATCAGACAAAAGCTGGGATATATCGTGACAACAGACAAAAGCTGGGATATATCGTGACAACAGACAAAAGCTGGGATATATCGTGACAACAGTCAAAAGCTGGAATATATCGTGACAACAGACACAAGCTGGGATATATCGTGACAACAGACAAAAGCTGGGATATATCGTGACAACAGAAAAAGCTGGGATATATCGTGACAACAGACAAAATCTGGAATATATAGTGACAACAGACAAAAGCTGGAATATATAGTGACAACAGACCACAGCTGGAATATATCGTGACAACAGACACAAGCTAGAATATATCGTGACAACAGACAAAAGCTGGGATATATCGTGACAACAGACAAAAGCTGGGATATATCGTGACAACAGACAAAAGCTGGGATATATCGTGACAACAGACAAAAGCTGGGATATATCGTGACAACAGACAAAAGCTGGGATATATCGTGACAACAGACAAAAGCTGGGATATATGGTAACAACAGACAAAAGCTGGGATATATGGTAACAACAGACAAAAGCTGGGATATATGGTAACAACAGACAAAAGCTGGGATATATCGTGACAACAGACACAAGCTGGGATATATCGTGACAACAGACACAAGCTGGGATATATCGTGACAACAGACAAAAGCTGGGATATATGGTGACAACAGACAAAAGCTGGGATATATGGTGACAACAGACAAAAGCTGGGATATATCGTGACAACAGACAAAAGCTGGGATATATCGTGACAACAGACAAAAGCTGGGATATATCGTGACAACAGACAAAAGCTGGGATATATCGTGACAACAGACAAAAGCTGGAATATATCGTGACAACAGACAAAAGATGGAATATATCGTGACAACAGACAAAAGCTGAGATATGTCGTGACAACAGACAAAAGCTGAGATATATCGTGACAACATACAAAAGCTGGGATTTATCGTGAAATCAGACAAAAGCTGGGATATATCGTGACAACAGACAAAAGCTGGGATATATCGTGACAACTAACAAAAGCTGGGATATATAGTGAAAACAGTCAAAAGCTTGAATATATCGTGACAACAGATAAAAGCTTGGATATATCGTGACAACAGACAAAAGCTGGGATATATCGTGACAACAGAAAAAAGCTGGGATATATCGTGACAACAGACAAAAGCTGGGATATATCGTGACAACAGACACAAGCTGGAATATATCGTGACAACAGACAAAAGCTGGGATATATCGTGACAACAGACAAAAGCTGGGATATATCGTGACAACAGACAAAAGCTGGAATATATCGTGACAACAGACAAAAGCTGGAATATATCGTGACAACAGACAAAAGCTGGGATATATCGTGACAACAGACAAAAGCTGGGATATATCGTGACCACAAACAAAAGCTGGGATATATCGTGACAACAGACAAAAGCTGGAATATGTGACAACCGACAAAAGCTGGAATATATCGTGACAACAGACAAAAATTGACGGGAAGAAAGCGAGATAGAGGATGACAATTAGAGGCGATACTGGACAATCTGGAAGGGCATTGGACGATGTAAACAACATATTTTAAAAGCCGTATTGGAGACCGGAAGTTGTAAAGTACATGTTCACCTACGCCACCACGCACGGCAGTCGAAGAAGAAGCAGAAGAATTCAAACCTGTCCCATCACTCCCTTTCCCGATATCGTTGGCATGTTATTCGCCTAGACACAATGTAATTTAGTCAAATGGTTTTACAGCATAAGCCAGTGTCATATGTGTCCGCTTAGCTGAGTCCTTAGGGCGCTTGGTTCTTGCGACAAAGTTATCCGGTTCGAAGTCTAGTAGCATCACGTTGCAGTTTACTTTGCTGTAAATTGGTACTAGACGCTGCTATTGGGTTAGGGCAGGCAAAGGCAGCGAAGAAGAGAACTGGTTACCCCACTTCATAAAGCGTGACGGGAGCCCCGCTGGTGTAGTGGTTACAAACTGCGCTGGCGACCGGGTGACCCAGGATCAAACACGAGCGAGGACATTTGAAAATGTTTCGTCTACCGGGATTTGGAACTGGATTAACTCGAGCCCTGGCGAAGACATTTGAAGGTGTGTCGTAGACCAGGGACTGGCGGCTCTTGAGCCGATCCAGCTCTAATGGGTACCTCCAAAATCGGCGAGTATCTGCTTGAATGGCGAGGGACACCTGTCTCTGTACAAGAAAAAATGGCATACTCACGTAAAAATCAGTCTCAGGTTAGACATACTTACCTGAGATTTCGCCTCGAGGAATAGCGGGTCTACGCAAAAAATAGTGAAAGCTTTAACGCTTCACTCATTTGCGGCAGTATCTGCAATAGAACTGATAGAACTGACATTTTAACAATGTCACAGACTTGAGGGGGGTGGGGGGGGGAAGAAGCGTGAAGATGTTCAGATTCTTCAATAAACGACAACATTCTAGAATGATACAGTCAATACAAATGCTCGTTCCGCATAAAAGAGTGATCAAAGATAGATAGATAGATGGATAGATCGATCGATATCTAGAAGATAGATAGACAGACAGACAGACAGACAGACAGACAGACAGACAGACAGACAGACAGACAGACAGACAGATAGATAGATAGATAGATAGATAGATAGATAGATAGATAGATAGATAGATAGATAGATAGATAGATAGATAGATAGATAGATAGATAGATAGATAGATAGATAGATAGATAGATAGATAGATAGATAGATAGATAGATAGATAGATAGATAGACAGACAGACAAACAGACAGGTCGGTGGGTAGGTAGGTAGGTAGGTAGATAGATAGTGATAGAGAGAGTGAGAGAGAGAGTAAGGGAGAGAGTGGTAGAGAGTGTGGGAGATAGAGTGTGGGAGAGAGAGAGAGCGGGAGAGTGTCGCGAGAGGCGAGTAATTCTTCATCTAAATTCTTAAAACCTATTGCCGATATTTTGTCGATAAATTTCTCAAGGCATGAGAAAGCAGTCGGTTGTCTAAACCCATTGTTCACAATAGACAGCGCTCGGTATAAGCCATGGGAAAGCCACAAAATTTGCAGGGAATGTTTACACAACAACGAGACATTAGCTAGCCAGGTAGTCGCGAATACGACTCAGTGTGTTTACACAAGGCCAGTAATACGCAAGTATTATTTTGCCTAGTAACAGAGCATAATAGACGCCCAGAGACAGATCGGCGAGGCAACTGTACAAGGAGTATTGTGTTCAGTCAGATCTCACGGAACAAGCAAAGAAATATTGGATTAACGGAGACACAAAGTCTGGGCAAAGATCAATATGAAAGAAAAAATTATAAAGAGAATAACAACACTGCACAGACACCCAAAAGACGAACGCAGACGGATTGTCTGGACGAGGCAAAACACGAATGCGATCATAGCAAAATATTATAGAAACTGTACAGAGTAATGGGACGGGTTGTCTGTCTGAAGTAAGACGAACGAAACTTCACATGACATCAGAAGCGAACACGGGAAATCGCCAGCGGCCATTCGGACACTATAAAACCCAACGAAATTGGTCTCTCAGGACTGCTAAGAGATAGCATTCCGCCCGACCCAACTTGGTTCTATATTTCACGACGGAGAATCAGGACCTGAAGTCAGCGATTTCTTTATATGGAAACCAAGGTTAGTGTACTATAGTTTGTACATTATTATTATACACCCATCTATATATATATTTTTTCCATAAACATAACACTGTAAATACCAGGCACTTTTTACCAGAATATTATAGTTTACACTATTCAGTACAGGTTGCAATAAACACCGTGCAGAGAATTATTATATTTATAAGGTTGCACTGTTTCCAGTAACTATAACGAAGTAAATACAAGACACTTTTCTTTTACTTCTTACATTACCCGGTAAACCGTGCAGTAAACATCGCGCAGTCATTCATGATAGTGATAACATTTCACAGACAATAACAAACCACATGCGTAACATAAATTTACGGGGTACTTATAAGGCGTTATCATTTTATCCATCTCAGTGGTAGAGACAGGGAACCTTTGAGATAACTCAGCCTTCGTCTTACTACCCTGGCGGGCGTAAATCACAGGACAAGCTAATGAGAAGGGCCAACCAGATATACTGCGACAACACGTATCTCACAGATGTTTAACGGCAACAAACCTACCAACACTCAACGGGGGTTAGAAAGGAATTTGCCAGGCGGCGAAGGATACTTTCTGTCATCAACCACCCACACAGAAAAGTAAGCAGAAAATACCTAGAATAATGGCTGCATTACTAAGAGCTGTGTACGGGAATTATTGATCAGAAGTAGCAGTAGCCTACGGACGATTGTCATTACAACAAGTGCCTTTGAGAAATCTTGATCAGAATTTGCAGGAGCAGACGGACGATCTTGTAAACCCAGTGCCTACGGAAAGTACTGAGATCCTAAATTACCTGCGGTAATGGACAGACTCGCCAAGTAAAACTGATGCGCCAACATATACAGATATATAACATATTCATATCAAGCACCAAATGAGCAAACTATCTTCACCACAAAGGGACATCTGCATACCAGACGAAGTCTCTACAGAAAAACGTTGCGGTCTACATAACATATGAACACGCCACCCCAGCCGCTCATTTCATTGTCAACACTCGCATTGTGAAGTACAAAAGATCAGGCCATCGACACCCGAAGAAAGTCAGTGAGCCGGACAATGTTATTGAATGCAAACAAAGACAGGTTCACGGCGTACAAACACCCAGAGTTTAATTGGATGTTGTTACTTTTAAGTAATTCAATAAATGTTGTAGTTGTGTTTGCATTACCAACACACGTTAATTACATATATATAGAGAAGGAAAGAAAGTGTGCGAGAGAAACATACAGTTCTTTCTTTCTTCCTCTTCTGTTCACTCAGTGTAATAGAGAGGTGGGAGCTCGCTAGCATTATAATAGAGAGGGGGGATAGAGTGGTAGGAGTGACAGTGTCACGAGATCCAGAATCACTGAGACTATCTGCTGGGAACTTATCCCCAAGTCTTACATTCACCTTCTCCCACTCCTGCTGCCTACCTTCAACTGGTTGCCAGGCAATTCTGAGCCAGTGACAACGCAGGAACCACAACGAGAACTCTCTTTGGTTAACCTTCGAGTTAACCCTGGGACATAAGTGAGGTCTATGTCCGAGATAGTACCTTGGGGTTTGCCCTAGACTAAAACATTAAATAATTCTTTTTTGCAATTTTTGTAAAACCTATTCACTGTCTTCTATACTGTTCCTTATTCTACTTATGTAGAGGGAAAGAATACAGATTAGAATATTAGATAATTAGATATTCATATTAAATTAAATTATAGATTCACATTACATTAAATAAGACATTGACATATGTTAGAATATTATACCATTTTGCTTTATTTACACTTTATTACTGCATCTAGTTAACACTATTGATTTGTTGTCATCACTATAAATTTACCTGGATTTTCGGTACACGTGTAGTACCACGTGGGTCACTAACAATAGGCATTGTTGAAGTCGGACGCATCGAACTAGCGAACCGACATTGTATAGTCCTTTTGTTAACAAGTGAACAATAGCGGCTAACCCACTGAGACGAAACATTTTGTTATTGTTTTCTGGGTAGGCAGACTGTTTATGGTCAGAAATATCTGTCTAGTATTCTTCGCAAGTATTAAAATTTTATGGTCAGGGTTTTGTTTGAATAGTGTCATTTATCTGTACGGGTGTAAAGGTTATAGCGAAGCGTACGGGAATTTTGTTGTGGTTTCTCCCTTTGGCAAAGGGCACGATTTTTTTTCGCTCTAAATTTTTTTTCTCTCACATAATTTTGAGTAGCGATAGGCAGATTGAAATCTAGCTTGATCATGGCAGATTTGATGCACATTCGTGCTGCACTTATCCAGGAAGCAATGAGCTTAAAACTAGAGAAAGGAGAACTTATGGAATATGTGGAAAAAGTGTTAACTGCGCACAAGGAAGAGCAAGAGAGAAAGGAAAAAATAGCAGAGCAAGAGAGAAAAATAGCAGAGCAAGAGAGAAACGAACTGCTAGCACTAGAAGAAGAGCTTGCAATGATGATCAGAGAGGCAGAGTTAGAGAGACAACTTGATGAAATGGCCGCCGACGCCGCTAAAAGAGAATGGGAGGATAAGAGAAACCAGGAATAAAAAGAATGGAAGGTTAAGAGAAATACGGAAGAGAGAGAGCATGCACTTCGGAGGAAGAGGTTGTTTAAAACATATGAACAATCCACAAAAGTTGAACCGGAAATATGTATTTCGGCCCATGAAGTGGCAGACGAGCTAACATATCGCCTAGAAGACACATCATCTTCGCATTGCATTACGTCATGTGCAAAGAAATCCGCAGGAAAAACTGATTACGAGAAGGCAGAAAACTTCATTCATCTGCACACTTTGTGGGTGAACAGGGCCGAAGTGAACAGACCTCTACGGGCCCCTCTGAACCAGAACTGCATGGTTCACCCTGCCCGCTTTCCTTGGGCGTAGTTGATTCAGTGGATTCCAGACACCTCTGCAGAGATAACGGAAAGTTATTAAAAGGCACAGAAGAGCCTACTCTAATTGCAAGCGGTACCTTCGATGGATCTTGCAATGGGGCTTCAAATAAAACAACTTCACCTGGCATCACAGAGAAGAAGAAAACAGGAACATGTCTCCTGACATCAGGAGGACAACTATTACCTCATTCCCCCGGCCCTTCTACGTGGAAAGAAGCGACCGGACTGGAGCGGGCATTCGCTGTTATTCATGGAGATAGACAGATGCCCAAGGCGCCTAAGTCTGCCTTTCCTCCGGACGAGGGAAAGCCAGATCCTACCACTTTTAGAACTTACGGAGAGAAATGTGTGCCTTTAGAAGGGATAACAACACATACTATTATCGGGACAGGGTGGACGAAGGACACGGATGCATCCCACGACTCTCTTCAAAAGGAGGTAAAAGAGGATCATCAGGAGAACAGTGTGGTAGAGCCGGCGGGAATACAGCAGCTTAACACCCACTGGACTCCGATTTCATATGGAGGCGAGACAAAAACTAAGCGGATAGACAGAAGGAAAGACACCAGGTGACACAATAGGAAACAGCTTGGTGTACGCGCTTTATGCAAGGCACAGCGCCGACACGCGAAATTTACAGCACACTGTACCCGATATAAAAGGACAGATGGGTTGCACCGTATCTTGAATTTTGACCACTCCACGGGCAAGATACACAAGATACGTAATAATGACAAACAATGGCCAACTTTGATCCGTCGTCGGATTCAAAGATTGTTTAGTAGAAGAAAGAAGTGGGGAACCATTTTTTATGTCGACAGATCGAAGAGAGACACACAGAGATTTAGTGTCAGTAAGAATAGATCACCTAATAGAAAAAAGAGGTTTAAACCTGGTAACGAATATTACCAGGACGCTAAGGCAAAAGGGTGGAAAAGGAAAGGTGATCTTCCATGGACGGCAACTAGCGCCCGGATTCACATGGAACGTAAATTTGGCAATGGAGGAAAAGTGGAAAGGGTATTCGATTCCGGGCTGGAAGTCGATTCCAAAATCAGTTCACGACTGGTTAGACCAGAACAATTGACTGAAGAAACTGTGGAAATTCAGTGCACAGTTAAAGGCGATCCTCCAATGATGGCGGTTATCGCCCGGACTCCCACTGAAGGCAGATGTGTCAAGGGAGAACTACGATCAGCAGTCTTAAATGATCATAGGAACTGTCGTGAAATTCTACATCCACATATGTAAATTAAAACGTAAATGCAAAGCCTAACAAATAAATTTAATAAAAGGAAAGAAGAATGGTAAATAACAGTGCTGTCACAATGACTGTACGCAAAATCCCCCTGTGTTCTCCTTCGTCTGCAAATTGTAACGCTTTCACGTTGATAGTAAAAGCCTACTGTATTATTACCCGCTTTCTTCAATGAAACGAGTACTGTATTTCTTGGAAAAACCTTGAGATACGCAAGCTGATCAATGACCTAAATTTAATATTTCATTCATTCCATTTTATACACGGCGTAACTAAAAGACAGATGGACTAAAGGATAGAGAGAAGGGAGAGGCAGAAAGCAAGGACACATGCAACACTAAACACGCGTCGCGCGATACACAATTGCTGCCATCACGCGTGTAAGGCCACAAGCACTGGCTTTTTTTCAAATCGTCAGTGATAAAAACCCTACCCATACCAGAGTTAGGTTTTTAAATCCTGAAAAACGCTTATTGGGAATTATGACATTATACCGGTTTACGTTTGAAAACATGACAGTACCCAGACACCCTCAAGTTTGGAAGTGAGAAGGTAGTAACAGCACGACTATCCTAGAAGAAAATGCATATGGGCTCCATTAAATTCGTATATTTGGGTTTCTTAGGGTTTGCTGACAAAGAATATGTAAAACGTTACGCAAATAGTCTAGGAATTACCAAATTATAACCAAAATAAAATAGTGGGGGTGCCTGACAGCATGAAATCATTTCTGCTCATAAAATTTTTTTATAACATGTTTGAAAAAACATTACGTTACGGAAATAGCCTACCATGTTAACTCCTATTTGATTGGAGCGCAACAAATGTAAGACTAAACACGATTGGTCGGGCTATAAATACTATCTTGTGTTGTCAGGGGAAACGTGAAAAGGGGTACTTTTTTGAAAAGATGTGTAGACATGGTTTGATTGGGTAGAGCTGCGAATATACTCAATTCAGAGCGTCTGTTCCTTGCCACATCTTGTAATAAACCTACTAAGAAGCAGTGCGTTGAGCACCAGTGTATATTTTTTATAAAATAAAGCCTGGGACATCGGCAGATCGGAGTTGTGCTATATTCATTGCCAGTCAACGAAACTGTTTATTATTTCCATGAATTGTGGTAAGCTTGAAATATTCAATATCTTTTAATGAAAATTGAATGTAAATTGATAATTTATGTCTGTATATATGTGTAGTTCAGTAGCGAACATGATGTACAGCCTATAGTGCTCCAGCCTGAACAGAAGGTGTCGGAGGAAAGTAAAACTGCATGGAATGGCCAAACAGTACACTAACACCTAACTTATTGACTAGAAAGAAATCATGCTGGAATTGCAGAGGCGTAGTAACCATTAGGGAGGAATATACTGGTATAAAGTATTTCAGATGAAGCTGACAGTTGGCCTAACGCTCTGAACTCAATGTTTGTGATGTATTGTGCTCAGTGTAGAAATAGAGTATAAATTAGTTCTGACGTAGAAGGTACAACCTTCTTGTTTCAGGGACCGTGGTCTTAAAGTTATTGAGCAGCACCTGGTCAGAGCTTTGCTGAAGCCAGAGGTGGACAGCATACTCCTTGGTCCATATAGCAACCAGTGGGGTGGCTCCAGAACTCATTAAAGTAATCGAGCAGAGGAGTCTTTTACTGCAGTCATCACGAAAGATAAGAGAGTGTGGCCATGGAGCTCAACATTATGTACCCCCATCTTAAAATGACATTGTAAAATAAAATTAAGAGGGGAATTTAATTGTTTTAATACCAGGAACTGAGAACATCTCCAATACTAGTTCCAATAGAAACAAACTATTGAAGTCATGATGACAAATACCAACAGAGCTTGAACAAAACAAAACCAGTATTACCTCATATTACTACTACACAACTGACACACATAGGATACTATTAATAATATATGTCACTAAAAGATTCATATTAATAAATTCTGTACATATAACTTGTAATTAAAATTGATTGTGATTCCTGGTTCCCTTTGTATTTGAATCAGGACACATATACATTCATGACAGCACTGAATACATATTGTTATTTGAAAAGTTATCAGTGACTCCTTTAAGATATCCTCGTAGAGTGTTTTATGTATGTGAGTGTCACAGTGTTGTCAAGTGTGGTGGAATAAATTAAATTGTTTATCTGTCTGTTGTTGTTATGACTTACACTTCATCATACACATACCCTAGACATATAACGTAGTCATCACACTATTCCAGAATAATTCTGACTGAGGTATACATATGTGGCAGCAAGTAAGGTTATCTATAATACACTACTCTTATTAGATATAGATACCTTCACAGCTGATCTCAGTCAGTACACTAAGTCCCCTATAAATATTTATAACATCCCACTTCACCACATATATTGGGGGCTCGTCCGGGATTTCTAATCTTTCCCTATTACAAATATTGGGGGTAATTCACTTCAGGGAATAATAAGAATTAAAAGGTATCCTTGGGTGAAAATAAATAAGGTTGAGCTCACAGTGCCTGTGTTGTCCTGAGTTAATTAGTCATAGATAAAATTGTTTAGTTACATATTTTAGACATTTATCTGTTAGACAATGGCCGACCTGGCAAAATTTCGATCTGCTGCTGTACAGACTGCGAAAGAGTTAGGAATGGACGGGCAAATTATGATTTCTTATGTCACTGCTGAATGTGACAAATATATTGAACGGGAAGAAAGAAGATTAGAAAAAGAGGCCGAAAGAAAATTAGAGGCTGAGACTAAGAGGTTGCAGATTGAGGCTGACAAAGAGGCTAAGAAATTGGATGCAGAAAGAGAAGACAAAAGATTGGCTGCAGAAAGAGAAGAGAAGAAATTAGCTGCAGAGAGGGAAGCAGAAAAGGAGGAGAAGAGATTACAAAGGGAACATGAGTTACGACTAAGGGAGTTTGAGTTTCAAGGCCATGCTCCTGAAAATGGTGCCAGTCCCTTTGCCTCTGATGCCACTGCTAGCCAGGGAGCCTCAACCTCAGCTATGAATTTTCATTTAGATCATTTTGTTGAGAAAGACGATGATATAGAGAGCTATCTAAATAGGTATGAACTATTAGCTACCACATATGGGTTAGAGAGAGAAAGGTGGAGCTTAAAGTTATCTCAGGGACTTCGTGGGGCAGCTTATGAAGTTTTTGCAAAAATGAGCAGAAGTGATCAGGAAAATTATGACATGCTAAAGCAGGCTCTTTTGTTAAGATATGAAAAGAATGCAGAATTTTATAGGAAAAAATTTAGGAATGCTAAACTACTGTCAGGTGAAACCTATCACCAGTTCTCTGCACGAATAGAGACATACTTGGAGAAATGGACTTCTCTGGGGAAAACCCAAGATCTTAAGGAAATGGTCCTTATAGAGCAATTAAGAGAGTCCATGGCTCCAGACCTGAGAAAGTTTCTCATGGAACAAGGTGCAGAGAGGCTGGGTGAGTTGCTAAATGTTGCTGAAAGGTATCAAGCAGCTCAGGCAGAAGTAACAGGTAATAAGAAGAGGCAGGTAGATAATTATCAGGCACCACAAAACTTTAATGAATTTGATCATAGAGATCAAAACAAAGGTAAGCACCAGTTTGATAGGCCACGAAATGACTATAAAACCCCACAATTCAATGAAAGGAAATATGATAACAGGAAACCCTTCAGACAGGAAGGAAAATATTGTCAAATATGCAGGATGCATAATCATAATACTAGTGAATGTGGTAGGAAGGTTCCTCCATATCACGCGGCATGCATGATAACAGTGGACAAGGGGAAGAAGAAACTGACAGAGAATCATATAAATCTTCAACATCCCCCCATCTGTGAAGAAGTGACATGTAATGGGGCCAAGGTTAGGTGCCTTTACGATTCAGGTTTAGAATATGACTCAGTTGTGAGTGCAACCCTAGTGCACCCTGAACAGTATACCACAGAGAAAGTGGAGATACAAGGGGCCGTAAAGGGAATATCCACCATGACACTTCCCGTAGCCGAGATCAATGTAGAGACAAGGTACGTGGAAGGAGTGATTAGAGCAGCCGTGTGTGACGATCCTAATTACCCGCTGGTGTTAGGAAGTAAATATGTTTTTCTAGGAAGCCCTGTAAAACCTGTGGTAATGGCCACGCTTCAGGTCAGGTCGACCCCTAGTAGAAAGGAGGAGGAACCCCCATTAACCTTTTCTGATAAACAGATGAGAAAGGCCCAGGCAAAGGACAAATCATTAAAACCTTGCTTTGACAAATTACTAAACAGCCATGCACACCCTAAGAAAGGACAATTTTACTTGAGAGATGGACTGCTCCACAGGAAGGCGGGAGCCGGACCCAAAGGATATGGACAGTTGGTACTCCCAACTCCCTACAGACAAGAAGTGATGGCAAAATCACATGTTGTACCAGACGGTGGACACCAGAGAAATGGGACTACCCGTCAAAGGACATCAGAAAAATTCTATTGGCCCCAAGTAGCTGCTGATATTGCACAATTTGTGGGGGCCTGTGAAAAATGTAGCAAGGTACAGTTCCCAAGTTGGGAAAATCATAATCAGATGCCAGCCAAGCATTCTGAAACATATGGGCCTAACATTAACAAGGAAAATAACAATAATAAGGTTGACATAGAGGATAGGTATCCCCCTTTCCCCCAACAGTGTTCACCAAAAATATTTAGATTCGCAACTCTGAGAAAGGCATCCAGAGAAAATAGAAATTCAGACCAGTCAACCCAGGAACAGTTTGAAGCCGCATTTAGGGAGCTGGCTGACATTGACATTGAAGATGATCCGCCTAAGTTAAAACCGAAACAAATTGTTAACATAAGAACAGTGGGCAGTGGACGAGTGAGCGATTCGGGAAATGCTCACAGCGCTTCACACTATGGCTATTAACTTAGCATTAAAAGGGCTCTGGTGACATTGGTAGTCACCCGACCCCACACCGTCCAAGGGAAATTATTGATCGGACCCTGGATGGAGATAACCCACACATCTTATAGCAATGCTAAGGGCGAATTGATTTCTGATGCAGAAACTCATTTCCCCACATATTATCTTAATTCTCCAGATTGTCGGTAGGCGAAACTATAGTTGGTGAATATAGCCTCCATTTGAGCGGCACATTATAGAACATTATAAATATATTATTAGAAGGGTGTTTCCACATTCAATCCCGCCTGAGATCAGACAAATTGTTGGCTGTGAACATTTCGGAGGAGCAGAGTGTCTCCATTGTTACCTTTTGAATTGAGGATAGTCCGAGTGTTTATTAAGGCTGATCCGGAAATTATTGGATCCCCTCCACAACCCAGATAGCACCATATAGATCAACTCCTCATAACGTACAAATTGAGGAACATCTAATATTCTCGGGACATGTCGTTGAGCAGACTCAGCGAAGAGAAAATGGTGAATATTGATTGCTAAGCAGTAGTAAGACAAGCAGTAACACTTGCAGCTGTACAGTAACATATCTGAAATGGATTCTTGGATTGCAGAGGTCTGAGGCAACCTTCGTCAGTAGTGCTTACTTTGACTTGACCCACCTGCATTAATCCATGAGCAAAATAAAATTAGAGAAACGTTGATGCAGATTTTTTAAGCCGCCATCCGTGCGATGAAAATCAAAGAAATCACCAGGCATAGACATAAATTTCTCTATGTGTATGTAGAATTATAGACTGACGTATAACGTCTGTTTTAAGAGGGGAGGATTTGTCGTGAAATTCTACATCCACATATGTAAATTAAAACGTAAATGCAAAGCCTAACAAATAAATTTAATAAAAGGAAAGAAGAATGGTAAAGAACAGTGCTGTCACAATGACTGTACGCAAAATCCCCCTGTGTTCTCCTTCGTCTGCAAATTGTAACGCTTTCACGTTGATAGTAAAAGCCTACTGTATTATTACCCGCTTTCTTCAATGAAACGTGTACTGTATTTCTTGGAAAAACCTTGAGATACGCAAGCTGATCAATGACCTAAATTTAATATTTCATTCATTCCATTTTATACACGGCGTAACTAAAAGACAGATGGACTAAAGGATAGAGAGAAGGGAGAGGCAGAAAGCAAGGACACATGCAACACTAAACACGCGTCGCGCGATACACAATTGCTGCCATCACGCGTGTAAGGCCACAAGCACTGGCTTTTTTTCAAATCGTCAGTGATAAAAACCCTACCCATACCAGAGTTAGGTTTTAAAATCCTGAAAAAACGCTTATTGGGAATTATGACATTATACCGGTTTACGTTTGAAAACATGACAGTACCCAGACACCCTCAAGTTTGGAAGTGAGAAGGTAGTAACAGCACGACTATCCTAGAAGAAAATGCATATTGGCTCCATTAAATTCGTATATTTGGGTTCCTTAGGGTTTGCTGACAAAGAATATGTAAAACGTTACGCAAATAGTCTAGGAATTACCAAATTATAACCAAAATAAAATAGTGGGGGTGCCTGACAGCATGAAATCATTTCTGCTCATAAAATTTTTTTTATAACGTGTTTGAAAAAACATTACGTTACGGAAATAGCCTACCATGTTAACTCCTATTTGATTGGAGCGCAACAAATGTAAGACTAAACACGATTGGTCGGGCTATAAATACTATCTTGTGTTGTCAGGGGAAACGTGAAAAGGGGTACTTTTTTGAAAAGATGTGTAGACATGGTTTGATTGGGTAGAGCTGCGAATATACTCAATTCAGAGCGTCTGTTCCTTGCCACATCTTGTAATAAACCTACTAAGAAGCAGTGCGTTGAGCACCAGTGTATATTTTTTTATAAAATAAAGCCTGGGACATCGGCAGATCGGAGTTGTGCTATATTCATTGCCAGTCAACGAAACTGTTTATTATTTCCATGAATTGTGGTAAGCTTGAAATATTCAATATCTTTTAATGAAAATTGAATGTAAATTGATAATTTATGTCTGTATATATGTGTAGTTCAGTAGCGAACATGATGTACAGCCTATAGTGCTCCAGCCTGAACAGAAGGTGTCGGAGGAAAGTAAAACTGCATGGAATGGCCAAACAGTACACTAACACCTAACTTATTGACTAGAAAGAAATCATGCTGGAATTGCAGAGGCGTAGTAACCATTAGGGAGGAATATACTGGTATAAAGTATTTCAGATGAAGCTGACAGTTGGCCTAACGCTCTGAACTCAATGTTTGTGATGTATTGTGCTCAGTGTAGAAATAGAGTATAAATTAGTTCTGACGTAGAAGGTACAACCTTCTTGTTTCAGGGACCGTGGTCTTAAAGTTATTGAGCAGCACCTGGTCAGAGCTTTGCTGAAGCCAGAGGTGGACAGCATACTCCTTGGTCCATATAGCAACCAGTGGGGTGGCTCCAGAACTCATTAAAGTAATCGAGCAGAGGAGTCTTTTACTGCAGTCATCACGAAAGATAAGAGAGTGTGGCCATGGAGCTCAACATTATGTACCCCCATCTTAAAATGACATTGTAAAATAAAATTAAGAGGGGAATTTAATTGTTTTAATACCAGGAACTGAGAACATCTCCAATACTAGTTCCAATAGAAACAAACTATTGAAGTCATGATGACAAATACCAACAGAGCTTGAACAAAACAAAACCAGTATTACCTCATATTACTACTACACAACTGACACACATAGGATACTATTAATAATATATGTCACTAAAAGATTCATATTAATAAATTCTGTACATATAACTTGTAATTAAAATTGATTGTGATTCCTGGTTCCCTTTGTATTTGAATCAGGACACATATACATTCATGACAGCACTGAATACATATTGTTATTTGAAAAGTTATCAGTGACTCCTTTAAGATATCCTCGTAGAGTGTTTTATGTATGTGAGTGTCACAGTGTTGTCAAGTGTGGTGGAATAAATTAAATTGTTTATCTGTCTGTTGTTGTTATGACTTACACTTCATCATACACATACCCTAGACATATAACGTAGTCATCACACTATTCCAGAATAATTCTGACTGAGGTATACATATGTGGCAGCAAGTAAGGTTATCTATAATACACTACTCTTATTAGATATAGATACCTTCACAGCTGATCTCAGTCAGTACACTAAGTCCCCTATAAATATTTATAACATGCCACTTCACCACAGGAACCACCGTCCTTTTCAGGACGAACGAAGAAGAAGAAGAAGAAAATGATCATAGGTATGAATTCATTATAGGCTACAAATATGTGGTTTTGGGAGACAATCGTCAGTCAAGAGTCACAGCTGCATGGCAGACACGTGAACAAGCGAAGGAGAAGAGACAAGGAGACGAGTTTGATTTCCATCCGCACGAGCTGAGACAAGCTCAAAAGAACGATAAATCGGTAGAACAGTGTTTTAAGAAGAGACTGAAGGGAGACAATCCATCGCAACCAGGAGACTTCTTTAAGCAGCAAGGACAACTCTTTAGGAAAGCAGGAAAGCGCTGACATGAGTATACTCAACGAGTAATACAAGCGCGATATAGATCTCATATCTTAGGAATGGGACATGCTATTGAATCTAGTTGTCATGTCGGACAATGCACCACGACACAAAGAATCACTCGCCATTATGAGTAGCTGGGAATCGCAACGGACAGTAATCAATTTATCAGATCATGCTCGGAATGCCAGAGAGGGGCATTAAATCATGGAAAAACGGAGGAAGCTACTATTAATTAAAACAGATCACGTATGAGGAAGAGGAGGCGTCAACATGACAGCCAATATGAGAAGAAGACTCCCAGATGTGAGCTAGAGATAGGCGCACAAGTTTTACTGTTTATGCCTAGCAAACAGAACAGGTTACAGATTGGATGGCATGGGGCATACACAGGGGTCGAGAAGGCATCTCGAACTAATTATAAGATTCCAGTGGAGAATCAGCTGGAAATGTATAATATTATTCTGCTAAAGAGATATTTAGACAGACACGTAACTGAAGCGGCCAACCTCCCACCACGAGCAGCGGCAAAGCACTTGAATAAGGGAAAACCGAACTCAGAACTGCAGCCCAATACGGTTAGACAGTCATCTGCAGGCGTGCAGAATTACACAGCCAGCTCTACGAACTTAGTCGAGCAGGGGCGAGAATTCTTGGCCACGGCCACGATATTGAAACAGGCAATGGATCAGCCATTTATAGCTGATATAGGAGAAGCAACTGAGGAAGATTGCGAGGAGAAGAATGATTAGGACGAGGAGAAGGAGGATTGGACCAAGGAAGATGAAGAGGATAGTAATAGCGAGAAGATAACTACAGCCGACAATAGGGAATGCAAAATGCATCCTGACTCGCAGGAGTCTTCGCAAGCTAAGACTTGGTGCGGGGGACATATGTCGCGAGAGGCGAGTAATTCTGCATTTAAATTCTTAAAACCTATTGCCGGTATTTTGTCGATAAATTTCTCAAGGCATGAGAAAGCAGTTGGTTGTCTAAACCCATTGTTCACAATAGACAGCGCTCCGTGTAAGCCCTAGGAAAGCCACAAAATTTGCAGGGAATGTTTACACAACAACAAGACATTAGCTAGCCAGGTAGTCGCGAATACGACTCAGTGTGTTTACACAAGGCCAGTAATACGCAAGTATTATTTTGCCTAGTAACAGAGCATAATAGACGCCCAGAGACAGATCGGCGAGGCAACTGTACAAGGAGTATTGTGTTTAGTCAGATCTCACGGAACAAGCAAAGAAATATTGGATTAACGGAGACACAAAGTCTGGGCAAAGATCAATATGCAAGAATAAATTATAAAGAGAATAACAACACTGCACCGACACCCAAAAGACGAACGCAGACGGATTGTCTGGATAATAGCAGAGAAGTAAGACGAACGAAACTTCTCATGACATCAGAAGCGAACACGGGAAATCGCCAGCGGCCATTCGGACACTATAAAACCCAACGAAATTGGTCTCTCGGGACTGCTAAGAGATAGCATTCCGCCCGACCCAACTTAGTTCTATATTTCACGACGGAGAATCAGGACCTGAAGTCAGTGATTTCTTTATATGGAAACCAAGGTTAGTGTACTGTAGTTTGAACATTATTATTATACACCCATCTTAACTTCAGTTATATATATATATATATACATATTTTCCATAAACATAACACTGTAAATACCAGGCACTTTTTACCAGAATATTATAGTTTACACTATTCAGTACAGGTTGCAATAAACACCGTGCAGAGAATTATTATATTTATAAGGTTGCACAGTTTCCAGTAACTATAACGAAGTAAATACAAGACACTTTTCTTTTACTTCTTACATTACCCGGTAAACCGTGCAGTAAACATCGCGCAGTCATTCATGATAGTGATAAGATTTCACAGACAATAACAAACCACATGCGTAACATAAATTTACGGGGTACTTATAAGGCGTTATCATTTTATCCATCGCAGTGGTAGAGACAGGGGACCTTTGAGATAACTCAGCCTTCGTCTTACTACCCTGGCGGGCGTAAATCACGGGACAAGCTAATGAGTAGGGCCAACCAGATATACTGCGACAACACGTATCTCACAGATGTTTAACGGCAACAAACCTACCAACACTCAACGGGGGTTAGAAAGGAATTTGTCAGGCGGCGAAGGATGCTTTCTGTCATCAACCACCCACACAGAAAAGTAAGCAGAAAATACCTAGAATAATGGCTGCATTACTAAGAGCTGTGTACGTTAATTATTGATCAGAAGTAGCAGTAGCCTACGGACGATTATCATTACAACAAGTGCCTTTGAGAAAACTTGAACAGAATTTGCAGGAGCAGACGGACGATCTTGTAAACCCAGTGCCTACGGAAAGTATTGAGATCCTAAATTACCTGCGGTAATGGACAGACTCGCCAAGTAAAACTGATGCGCCAACATATACAGATATATAACATATTCATATCAAGCACCAAATGAGCAAACTATCTTCACCACAAAGGGACATCTGCATACCAGACGAAGTCTCTACAGAAAAACGTTGCGGTCTACATAACATATGAACACGCCACCCCAGCCGCTCATTTCATTGTCAACACTCGCATTGTGAAGAACAAAAGATCAGACCATCGACACCCGAAGAAAGTCAGTGAGCCGGACAATGTTATTGAATGCAGACAAAGACAGGTTCACGGCGTACAAACACCCAGAGTTTTATTGACAGTCAGTCAGAGATCAAGAAACAAGATATCCTTTTTTAGTATTTAGGATTAGCTTAAATTCATCATCATCATCACATAGTATAGACTTAAGATTCATTTGTGTATTTTGCATTAACTATTATCTTCTTTTCCAGGTATAGTTAATGTTAGTGCTTATTGCATTTGTATTATTGTAATTGGATGTTGTTACCTTTAAGTAATTCAATAATAGAGAGGTGGGAGCTCGCTAGCATTATAATAGAGAGGGGGGATAGAGTGATAGGAGTGACAGTGTCACAAGATCCAGAATCACTGAGACTATCTGCTGGGAACTTATTCCCAAGTCTTACATTCACCTTCTCCCACTCCTGCTGCCTACCTTCAACTGGTTGCCAGGCAATTCTGAGCCAGTGACAACGCCGGCACCACAACGAGAACTCTCTTTGGTTAATCTTCGGTTAACCCTGTGACAGAGAGACATTGGTTGATTGGTTGGTTGATTGATTGGTTGATTGATTTGTTGATTGATTGCTTGATTGATTGCTTGATTAATTGCTTGATTGATTGCTTGCTTGATAGATAGATAGATAGATAGATAGATAGATAGATAGATAGATAGATAGATAGATAGATAGATAGATAGATAGATAGATAGATAGATAGATAGATAGATAGATAGATAGATAGGTAGGTAGGTAGGTAGGTAGGTAGGTAGGTAGGTAGGTAGGTAGGTAGGTAGGTAGGTAGGTAGGTAGGTAGGTAGGTAGGTAGGTAGGTAGGTAGGTAGGTAGATAGATAGATAGATAGATAGATAGATAGATAGATAGATAGATAGATAGATAGATAGATAGATAGATAGATAGATAGATAGATAGATAGATAGATAGATAGATAGATAGATAGATAGATAGATAGATAGATAGATAGATAGATGGGCAAGCTGACGGACAGGCGGGTAGGCTGACGGACAGGCATGCAGATAGACAGATAACCAGATAGATATATAGATAGACAGAGAATGATTGAATGGCGCCTTCTATCTGAGGTCTTTAACATTCGTGTACATATACTGCAGGAAAAATGGCTGCTGGAAATTTTGCACGAGAGACGTGGATTTCCGCGTTCTAGACAACACTTGTATATAACATTGACTCATTTCTTTAGAGTATCGATCAGTCCCAAACACGTCTGTTAGACTTCTTTTATGCTTTTGAATAAGTGTATGTGACCAGTGGTATGTTAGCTTCTCTTTTCTGATGATCACATGGGCAGTCCGCATAATAATTTTATGTCAGCATATGCAGTTCTCTTCTTAATTTTGTCTAAGAGAATTCTTTGATTGTTTTCTACACATAATAGATTAATATCCTCAGACATATCGAGCAAGGCGACTAATATGAGAGTGTGCATGAGGTTGGTAATTGTATTCTGTAAATCTAATGACCACAGAACACCGCTAGAGGAGCATGTAAATTCTTGGTGCAGGTTTCCTTCCATAAGACGATCTGCTGTGTTGGTTGCATGCTCCGTGAGAAGCGCACATAAAAAAGACAATGTAATATGTGTATAATTAGGATAGGACACACACTGAAGAAACCTGTTGATAGCATTATAAGACAGTCCTTGTTCTGGAATCCCCAGGGAAAGAGAGGCAGGGGTAGACCAAAAAACACATGGAGAAGAGAACTGGATACAGAGGTGAAAATGATGAGGAAAGCATGGAAAGAACTTGAGCGGATGGCACGTGACAGGAGTGTGTGTGTTGTGTTAGTGTGTGTGTGTCACCTGAGTGGATGTGTGGTCTTAGTTTTAATAAATTTATATTCAGAAATCCCAGGTAATTACACGGAATATGCCACAGAGAAATAAATTGCTGTAGGAATTTGTGTGTGTGTGTGTGTGTGTGTGTGTGTGTGTGTGTGTGTGTGTGTGTGTGTGTGTGTGTGTGTGTGTGTGTGTGTGTGTGTGTGTGTGTGTGTGTGTGTGTGTGTGTGTGTGTGTGTGTGTGTGTGTGTGGTCTACTGTCTAACTGACACAGAGTGATGGTCTCTCGTGGCAAAAATGCCGAGTTCGATTCACAGTATCGACACGCTCCAGTCTACCGAGCAGTAAATGGGTACTTGACTATTAGTTAGGGAAGGAAAAAGGCAGAGAGGAAGGGAACTAGTCCAGTGAAGTCTCTAACACTTCATTCCCCCATAGCAGTATCTGCTGTGCGACTACCTTTAACTTGTTTATTTTCTTCACCATTCTTGATCATTACATTTTTTTCGGAGTGTGTGTGGGGGAGGGTGTTGTTTATGTGTCTCTGTTCATTATCGTCTTGTCTTAAACTTCCTTATTTAGCCATTCCTCTTCCACCCTGGGTTGTAGAGGTTTGCCAGACAGAGCGCCATACTATACTATCAGCTGTCTTCCTCCTCGCCTGGTTCCAATCTAGTCCTCGGTCCTTCAGATATTTTCTTATGTTGTCCTCCCAGCAAAATCTGGATCGTCCTGGAGGTCTGGATCCCTGGCTTTTAGTTTCCGATATTTATGTCGTGGTAGCCGATCTTCTCTCATTCTGCAGACATGGTCAGACTATCGTAATTAGGACTGTTCTACTCGGGTCTGCAGGGGTTGTGTTTTGAGACCACGGCGTTTCGTCTTGTCTCTAATAGTATGTCAACTGTATTTTTCTGTAGTTCCCGCCATGTCCTTGAGAGTTCACGGGGGTCTTTTAAGAGACATAGAAAAAAAAGGATTACTGCACCCTCAAGCATGTCGTACAAGGCGACTAATTTGAAGTTATACATGGGGCTAGCAACTTAATCATGTAAAACAATTGTCACATACACCACCGCTGTGTTAAGGCCCATGATTTCTACAACGGTAGCTGCACGCTCCAGAAGGAGCAAAAAAAGGAGACGGTACCACTTCCTTCCTTGATACAATCGTAGACAACATACAATAAACAGAGACCTCAACCCTGGTGTGGATCAACTATCCTGGTCGTGGAGTGGTACGCGGCAATGAGAGTGCTGACAGACTAGCTTCGAGAGCACCCATAGTGGGGACACTGGACATAGATAAGAGAGAGATAATAACAACAATTAACGATTGACTGCTAGAGATCAAGGATAAAATGGATTAGTCAACAAGGCTAAGACTGATGGAATTAGGCATCCAATGTTAAACTATCAAGGATAGACATATAAGAGGATAGCTCATGCGTGTATACAACCAGCGCGGTACGCGAACTAGCAGCCACCATCCCCTTCAACTTTTGCCGAGGAAGACTGAGCACCTGTGGGTTAGGCCGGAGTGTAATTATATCGATTCTTAACCACAGTAACGAATACCTTCCTAGTGGCATATTCTATATGTGCCTCTCTTTTTTGTTCTTAGATATCGTAACCATTTTTTTCTTCATTTTAAACGAATTGTCGGTGATGTCCGATATGCAGCTATTCGTGGTTGTCATGGCACGCTCTTTTTGGCAGGCATGCAAGGTCTTAGCAGCTTGGGTAGTGCCCATTTTTTACTTATTTTCTTATGTGTCCTACTTATCTCTAGCGTTTTTTTCTTTTCCCTAACGAAGGCCATGTGGCTGCAACGTTGGCTATTTTCTTTGTCTCTTGTCCTAATAAGACTAATCACTTTTTCCGATTTTTTTGATTTTTCATATCCCTCCACCGTATGCAGTTATAATATAGATCGAATCGAATATGTGAAGGAGAGGTGACCAGAATTGCTAACAGTGATTGTGTAATGTTTATTTTTAGCTCTTTAAAAACCAAGAGGCCAGCTGGGCTTTTTTATGCAGGAAGCCTGCGCCAAATCATGTCATGCGCAGTTGCAGTTGTGGCTTGTTTGGGGATTTGTTTAACGCGACAAGTTGGCCAGCGTGTGAACAACCTCAAATGTGTCGCCTTTTATAAAATGTCTAACGGAACAGTAGTCCTATTTTTTTCTTTGTCTTCTCAAAATACCACGTGACCTACACAGGGCATTATCACATTCTTCTTCTTCTTTGGTTCTTGGCCGCTGACTGACGAAGCAATCAGTGACCATCACGTCTGGTCGCGTCTTGTGGGGCAACAACAAACTGTCACAACATTTCTCTGTCGGCAGCCATATTTCGTTTGGTACCCCAGCTCTTGTTCCTCCTTTGCATCTCTGCCTTCACTATTCTCCACCAGGTTGCTTTTGGCCGGCCTCTCTTTTGCTTTCCTTCTGAAGTCTATAGCATGGCAGTTCTAGTGGTGGTGTTAGAGTCTCTTCTAAGGATATGGCCAAGCAATTTCCACCGTCAACCCGCGATGATGGTTCTCATATCTTCTTGGTGGCTCAGAATCTATTTGGTTGTCATTTATATATTTTTTACTTACTTTTTATAGTTTAGGATTTACGTGTAGGTTTGCACTAGTGGAGGATGAGTAAAACAAAGAATCGTGTAAAGTAAGACCAATTATTCTCTTCTAACATGTAGCGCGTCATTTTAAGATGTACGGTTATGCGATTTATTAAATTTTTTATTATTATACACAAACACGCACACACACACACACACACACACACACACACACACACACACACATATATATATATATATATATATATATATATATATATATATATATATATATATATATATATATATATATATATATATATATATATATACGAGGGAGAGTAAAAAAATAACCTTAATATGGCAATAAAAAGTCAAAATCTCGTGGTAGACGGTTGTACTACAGGTATATGCCCTCCCGCTTGAGGTACCAGTGCGCGCAGGCCCATCGTCCTGATGGGAAGTATGACGTCAGCAAACCATAGCCAAGATGACCGCCCCCTTCTAAGCATGCACGAAAGAAGAGCAGAGTGCAGTTATCCGTTTTTTTTTTTGGGTAGTGAGGGTGAGAAACCAGCAGACATTCATCGGAGGATGAAGAGGCAGTATGAGGACGCTTGTGTGTCGCTTCAGCAGGTTTATGTGTGGCACAGGAAGTTTAAAAGTGGGGTGTCAACTGTGACTGATGCAGCTCGCTCCGGCCGGCCTCACACTGCGACTACTTATGACGCTATCGCTGCAGTGGAACGAGTGATACCGGAAAACCGGCGGGTAACAATCGACGATGTGGCTGGAGAATTGAAGATCAGACATGGCTCGGCGCACCACATCATTCGCGACGTGCTGCAGTACCACAAAGTCTCCGCTAGGTGGGTACCAAAACAACTCGCCCCAGAACTGACAGAACGTCGTGTGGGTGTTTGTGAAACACTGTTACGACGTTATGAAGCTGAAGGAGATGGCTTTCTTCACCGTATAGTCACTGGTGACGAATGCTGGGTCCACTACTTCCAGCCAGAGACTAAGCGAGCCAGCATGGAGTGGCGACATTCATCATCGCCAAAAGCAAAGAAGTTCTGTACAACGCGGTCGGCCCGCAAATTGATGCTCATGCTCTTCTGGGACTGTAAAGCCCCAATCCTGGAACATTACATGCCCAGGGGACTCACTATCAACAGCGAATCATACTGTGATCTGCTTCAGAACCACTTGAAATCTGCAATCATGTCAAAATGTCGCGGCTTGCTCAGTTCTGGTGTTACAGCGTGATAACGCGCGGCCGCACACAGCTCGTGCAACAGTAACGAAAATCATGAATCTGCGTTTGGAGTGTCTTCCACATCCTGCATATTCACCAGACCTCGCACCAAGTGATTTTCTTATGTTTGGACCCCTCAAAGAGACACTCGGTGGCAAGAAGTTCAGTACCGACGATGAGGTGAAAGAGGCGGTGCATACGTGGCTACACAGTCAGTCAGAAGAGTTTTTTTTTCTCGGAATCCAGGCAATAGAGAAGCGCTGGCACACGCACATTGAACATGATGGGGACTATGTTGAAAAGTGATTAAGTGCTTTCATTCCTATTTGTGCAGATTCTGTAAATAAAAGAATATTAAGGTTAAATTTTGACTCCTCCTCGTATCTATATATATACGACAGTGACCATAATAATAATAATACTTATAGAGACATTATCAAAGACAAATGTGGTAGTGGTTTTTACTATCAAAATAGTAAAATGATGGTGGCTTTACTGCCCTTACTGATAAACATTTGTTTGTCTTATTCTGCAGGTTTCGAAGGCGGACTGTGGGAAAACTGCTTTCAGAATCACTCAGATACACGGGCAGTAGCTATGTGTCCGGACAGAAGGCCACGTACGAGCAAGTTATAGCTTCTGTCCTGTTCTGTTCTTTTTATTCGTCTGCGAGCACCCTCAGACGTCATCTTGAATATGTTTACAGATAACAGCCGTCAGTGTGAAGTTGCTAACATCTCCAGATACAAGGCTGGCCGTAGACCGATTTAACCTATTTGACTCAATAGGGCTCGCCGCTGACAGGGCGCCACACGCTAGGATTTCCATCTCCAGTTTTGAAAAATTATAAGGAACGAAGATTATTTCAAATTAGATATAAGAAATATACGATATTAAATTGTATTAACAAAAAAGCAATATCAACGTGTATACATTATATTTTGACATAAAATATTTTACAACAAAACTATGATCTTAAAATAGCACCAATGTCGCAGCGCTAATGTATGATAAGTGGGCGATGGGTATGGCCTATAGGATATTATCAAGAAGTTCTCTAGAAATCGGCTCGTTAAGAAAAGAAAGAGACCTATTTATTCGAGATAGGCACGAGAAGAAGAGAAGGCGAATACTCTCCATTAGATAGTGATATCAAATAAATCATGAATAATTAATTCAGGATCCCTGCGACATTTACTTATTTCCCTAATATCTCGACTAAGAAAGAACCCCCAACTTCCCAAACGAAGAATGTTGTTTATATGTAAATATTTAACACAGACACCACTAAATGACTAAGTAACGATAAACATGCTATGTGTTTATTTGTTAAATACGCACATATATACGGTTACTTGGAAGTAAAACGGATGATTATGAAAGACAAACCGCACATAAAATGTAGTTAATTAAATATGATAGTGAAACTATGCAATTCATGAGATGATGATGAGATACTCTAAGTGTTACCACACTGATGACAGTAATCTACGAACTCCGAAATCCAACAAAAGAGATGGATGTAGATCAAACAACTATTAGACACGATAAGAGGCAGATAACCAGACAAGCAAGGAACGGCACTAAATAAGCACATAGTGAAATGGAGTCGAACATTAAATGACAGAAAGGAAAGGGGAAAGAAGGAGCAAGCGAACGAACGTATGAACGAACGAAATTTTTATTTCATCAGGGTAAAGAATTATGCGTTGTTGCCTTTTTACATTTTTGGCATGCAATAATACAACTTTCAAAGTGTTTTCAACTTAAAACAATCTTAATTTCAATAATACGTAATGAATATTATCTTTCCACTCAATAAATGGGCACAAACACTTACATTCACACATGCATACATTCACATAGAGAGAGAGAGAGAGAGAGAGAGCGAGAGAGAGAGAGAGAGAGAGAGAGAGAGAGAGAGAGCAAAACCAATGAAGCTATTACATACTTAAAGGTAAAGTTTAAAAAAAAAACATTTACAAGTAAATACCCATGGAAACACAATATGAAATGAAACATAGCGTTATTAGGAGGTTCGTGTTCAAGATTGCATTACATGTGAATGCAGATATCTTTTGAGTATGGTGTAGTTTTTAGTTTTGACAGACTTGGGTAACGTATTCCATGATGATGTACCTGCATAGTTAAAGTAACAGCGCATGAGGTCAGTTCGAGGTTTTCCAAGAGAAAAATAAGAGAAAGACCCAAAACCCGGTTAAATGCATGTTTATATATATATATATTTGCATCCCGGATATGTCGAGGACTGGTATTGATCATCTTGTATAATTGTAATCTTTTACACCCTTGCCCCTTTTAGGTACCGGGGGTTTTTGGGGAAAAAAAGAAAGTATAGGACGACAGCCTCCTAAGGCTTCCGTAAGATGCGACTAATATGGGACTTTTCACGCAGCTGGCAATTTTTTCATATAAAACAAATTGTTGCTACAGAAACATCACTGCAAGAGCTCATTAATGCTTTGGTGGTTGCTTCTTGTAAGGTGATGAGCTGCAGCTGTGGTTCCATGCTTTATAATGAGCAAAAAGTTATTATGATGAAGATGATAATGATGATGAAGACAATGGTGGTGATAAGGGTGATGATGACAATGATGATGAAAATGATGATGACGATTTTGACGATGATGATGACGGCGATCATGATGATGATGATCAAGATGATGAAGTATACCCTTGTTTCACGCCTGAACACATTTACGCAAGAGTCAATAAACGCCTTAACTCTAATTATCTCATTTTCTTGTCTGAAGTGGTTTCCCCGCCGTTAATGAATTTGATGTTCCACCCACCCGTTGATTTCTGTTATGAAATACCTTCGTTCTTTTTTTCTGGTCTTCACTCTTCTCCTGCATTTGTACTTTGCCATTCATTTTACGTGCTAATTCTTCCAGTATTCGTTGTTTTCACTGTCATCGTTCAAGGTTTTCTGATCACATCTTGTCATACATCTCGCCCATCCCTCTCTCCTGGTTATTTTCTTCTTCGTTATCCGCGACGCGTAGCGAGGTATCGAGCTTGCCACACTGACTTTTCGCTTATCGTCAGCTACAGACGGATTAAGTGTCTACACTGAGCGACTTTCCTATTGTTAACCCAGACTTTTTGTCTAGGAAGATACACGAAACCATATTGTCGCATGATAAGGTGCTAGTTTGCAAACATGACGTGCCCAAATACACGGTCGATGACAATCTTGGTAAAGATTAAGAAACGGACAGTGATGCAATAGTGAGTGCAGGAAGATGTGGTGACACATGATCACCCACGCCATTAAGGTACAGTTTTGAAGAAGAGGATGACCACTGTTCTAGTATGGTTTTAACCGCACATTTGTATTTTCAAGACAAGAATCAGAAACAGAATGATATTTCATTTTATCTTTGCCGCTTTTGTTTCTTGGGTATTCTCTCCGTGAGAAATAGTTATTCCAACCTTTCTTTTCAACAGTTAATTCATTGCATGATACATTCCGAGTGATTACACCAGTATTCTTACCTGCTCTTTGATATATTTATGTTTTAAATGACCCACAGATTTCTAGCATCAGACATTAATCTATATATTTTTGTGCTTTTAAGTGACCCACAGATTTCGAGCATCAGACAGTAGTCTACATATTTTTGTGTTTTTAACATTATAAACAGATGCTATACATAAGTCAATAATCTATAACTTGGAATATGTTTTTAATTGTTATTTTTTTACATATACACAAATTAACATTTTATTAAATGTCGGGGTCGGAGTGTTTAAGGGGTATTGTTGCACCGTTTTTTCTGTGGTGTGTTCTTTATGCCTTTATAAGATAATTCAGAAAGGGTTTTATAATGTTACTTGGGTGCTTCTTTACTTGATCATAGTTTTGTCTGTAATTTAGCCATTTTTCGTACTGATTTATGTTCTCGCGAATGGGGGCTATTCTGGCCAAATTCAATTGTATGGAAGCGACAACGAGTTGGTGTTCAGTCCACAGATAATACACTTTTTATTATCACAATACAAGTTTATTGAATAAATTGACATCAAATTAAATTACATCCCATTTAGCGCTGTCCATTAGTCTCCTCAATAATAATTCCTTGTCGTCAAAATGTCTAACGATTTACACGCGATGCCATTGATTTGGTCACCCGGTAACGAACCGTTATAGTTTTAACTAAGATAATGATTCTGGCAAGAATCATACAATTAATACTTATCTATTTTTCGAATTCATAGAATCTTCATCATAATATACGAATACCCTATCCTTGTATTCATTTAATAAGATAGATGACCCTAAGCATATCTTCACAATCACTTCAGCGCTATTCATCTATACTGAGAGGAGTAAAACACGTCTGACTTGGTTCAAGTCCGGAATCTGAAGGGTACAATTACAACTAGGTTATGCGTTAGCTTAACAACGCAATACGTCATTTCCAATCCTATGCAACTAGGCAAAGTTTGCGTTCAATTAAATACCGTGAAGCGCGAAAAAACATTATACCAATAGCATCTCAAGCATGCAATGCGCAACCTTAAACGTGCTCATAACTGCAGCAGACGACATCGTTAAAACATGTCGTAACAATTCCCTGCCCGACGGGGGCAAAAAAAATCTATTCTATAGATTTTTTTTTTTAATGGCTTGGTTAATCATATCAAAAATTTAACAAAGATTAAAAAAAAAGTGTAATAGGTGTATGTGTACACTAACTACTATCTAATTAGCTTAATGTATCAACTAACAAAATATTAATACATATCCTATTATGTAATAATTATGTAAACATTAGTCGCTAACTACATATAAGAATTATTATATTTATAAATATATTTACTTAAATTATTCAATTGTGTGAGAGTGTTTTGTTTTCTCTTTTCTTTTATTTTTTTCTTCTTTTTCTCCCACTATATTTTTATTTTATTAATTAAATAAGTATTGAAATCAATAGTGTTCGTTATGAAGATCCAAACGTTGTTATTTCCATGTGTGAATCTACGGTTTGTTCCATGTGACGAAGAATTTCATACCATAAGCAATAATCTTGATATAATCGTTCATAATGAAGACTGAGTTAATAGTTCCCATCTGTATTTCATGAAAGGATGAATATATAATTTGACAGAGTTCATTCAGTCAATCTGAGTCACATTTGAAAATGATAAGTCCAAAGATGACGAAAAAATTCATTTTTGAGTGTATCATAACGAGTGAGAAACGAATGGACACAAACCAAAGTCCAAACGTTGATAATTGAAACCTTGAAATAAGTCTCGTGGAACATCGTAACGTTTATGCGCAGAATGTAAACATACGGTAGTTCATTGCAAGTTTCTTCGACGTGTTATTCGTATGCCTCGAGTTCATAACACATCAGCCGTGTAACATGACGTTGTAATACAGAATCATTAAAATGTACGTATAGTTCAATTTCAATACTTGAATGTTCATAACACGAACATGGTTAAATGTCTTTGATTGAGTATACGTTCGTCATCATTTAACGCTTGAATATTTTTAGTGTATACGTTTAATAACTCCGCGTAGTCATACAATAGTGACGTGCTTGACTTGAAATCCAGTACGCTCGTGATGTATATTCGATAGGACAGTTGATGAAACTCGAAACATCGTCCTAAGTGTGAAGTGGAACTGTCACGTTCTTAGAACAGGAATGCCATCAAACGATTACTTGTCCTTGAATGCGAACGTCACTGGAGTAGAAATTGCCCGCATCTGACGGAGAGATACACTTGCGTAAAATTTAGTAGCACATGTTGACCTCAAATTTAGGAGATTAAATAAAAATATACCTACAAATTTAGTGGACGCGATGTTAGCTTATGTAGTCCGTGTCATTTTCACAGACATGTCTTTTCTCAAGACAAATAGACGATATACGAACGTATGCTGCATTGGCTGAGCATAGTTAGAACAATCAACCACGTTACTGTCTAACTGAGGCATGGTAAAAACAAATAAAGACAGAAACTATGTGTACAACACGAAAAGTCACTTGCCAATCTATATAGATGAGAATAGATGACTATGAGAGAAAATAACTGCATATGCTGAGTCATCAAAGAATGTGATAACTAATCCCAATATCTATAGGCTAATATCTGCGTGAAGCAGAATCAGGTACCAATTGTAACTTAAGAGAATGGTGGTGAAAATACACACCATGCTCACTCTCGATAACCATTCGAGCATCTCTATTGGTCCTAAATGTTACCAAAGCCTCGCCATACCTGCTATTGGTATGTGGCAACAGACGCACAAACTTAACGTCTGCCGTGTAATTAAAGAAATTACCAACTGCTTGCCAAGTAGTACGTTGTGGTAGATTACGCACTAACACGGTGCGAGAATATGCACCCTTACCAATATAAGAAGGACAGTTGTCACGAAACTGTGAATATGAGAGATGTGTAGGTTTATTCATATAAGAACCATTCACTCTGCTCATTCCCCTGGATATGGTATCCGTATGAGATGATGTCTCATAATGATTGAACGTACTGTGAGACCTATTAGTTTTCAAGGCAGTAGGTTTACAATATGTCGGATATGACTGCCTGTGAGGCAAAGTTAGAACCTTGTTGACAGATTTATTTGTCTTAATTTTATTATTCAGGTTCAAGTTTACCCTAACATTATTTCTCTTTTTAGTAAAGTCCTCTTTACTTTTGACCACCTCAACAGTTTTCTTAAGATCAGTTGCCGGCTAATCATGTCGCCAAGACTTGTTCCCTGAATGGGCAGTATTGTTCTGTCGAGGGAAGGTGTACTTGCCTCGAAATGATTTGATAATTTTCGTTGGGTGTGTTATACCCTAGTATCACCCTTAGTACTTAAGTCATGTCGTAAAGTACGTTTATCATATCTGTTGTTCAACCCTATCTTTTTACCAGACAGTACATCCAATAGACAATCAACCCTCCTTCTTAATTTATTACCTTCAGAAGTCAGGAATGCAATCTCCTGCTTCTTATTTAATTTATCCAAGTTAGTTGTTATATTCCTCTCACTAACAAGGAAAGAATCAACTGTATTTAGTAGAAAGTTCATCAATCTGCTGTTGTGTTGTCTTTTCTAGTTCGCAATGTTTATGTTTCAATAAACTCACCTCATCTTCTAATTCTTTCTTATTCATGGCTCTTATTTTTCTTGCCATTTTCATAAATCTCTTTTTATGGGCATCCGCCATATGTGGCTGTAGTAGGGCAACTTGAGCATTTAGACCCAGAATTTGGGCAGCCTGTGCCTGAATTCGTGTTGACAAAGATTCTTTGGCTTTGAAAAAATTTTCTTTAATACCGGCAATCTTATTATCAAACTCATTGCTGTTGCTGGTAAGTTTCCTAAATTTCTCATTATCTTCCCGCAGCAGTTTTAATTCAAGCGTGGAAGAGTTCACCTTACCTGTCTGGTCATCCAACATCCGTTTCACTGAGGTCACCTCATCCTCTAACTCTTTCTTATGACTAAGATATTTCGTATTATCTACTATCAACACCCCCACCTTATTCTTTAATACAGCATTTTCAAAATCCATTGCTGACAACTTCTTCTCATACTCTACATTCAACTGTTGCAGCTCACTAGTAAGAGCCTTCTCTTTACAGTGATGTTCCTTATTATTTTGACCAACATGACCCTTGTCAAGTAAAACATGATTTATGTTCTTTAATATATGATCATGTCTTACATTAATATAGCTTTGCACAAACACACGGAGATCCCCAAATAGGAAATTCACCAAATCATTGACCATAATCAGATGAGGGACAGAATTAAAATTGCAATCAGCAAACTCCCTTAAATCTGATGCCGCCTGACATATAAAACGGTCTATCACAAATTCCTCAAGAGCAGGGCCTTGTAATCTATCTTGTATACCATTCTGGAGTAGTTCCTCTAACACAGGCAACATGCTCTCCCCAGACATGGTTATATTTATAGTGACTCACTCACCTAGCCAACTATATATCTTAATCACCAATATAAATCAATCAATTAATTATATGTACCTAATGGCTAACGCAGCACTATGACTAGAACAGTCTATTAAATACCCCCCCCCCCCAATCTGCTTACCATATTCAAGGTAAGATCTAACTTTTCTATTTTTTTATCAATATATTATGTTATCATGCCATATGTAGCATGTGTAAACAGTAGTGACCTAGACTACTAATGCTAATTGATGAAGTCATAGTCATCAAGTATTATTTTAGTAAAAATTAATCAAATGTTTTATATTCTTATTATCTTATACTTATTTTATCTTATTACAGTAGAACTCCATTGATCCGAACCCCAATTATCCGAACATCCAATTATCCGAACACTTTTTCCAGAAAAAAAAAAAAAAATCAGATGCCACAGTCACGTTAGACTAAAATTCTGAATCTTTTGATGCGGCAAACTTCAAATGTGTGCGAACAATTTGTAGAGAATGGGATGGCTAATGGTCGGTCGCTTACGTACAGGAAGTCAGTTAGATCATAAAGTCAGTTAATATCTGGTTTACCAATCCAAAGTACGTGTGCGTTCTAGGTAGAACACTGGCTAAACAGACAGTTCAACTTAAAATAATTGTGTCTGCTACTACAGCAGAATAATTTTGGTGTACAAGTATTTCTCTGTGCGATATGGCACCTTCCAGTAGGCCTAAAGCATATAAAAGGAACCGCAATGTTTTGTCAATTGAAACGAAAACAGAAATTATCAAGAGACTAGGACAAGGTGAAACTGTGTCTTCACTTGCGAGGATTTTCAATGTTGGGAAAGCTACCGTCTCTGACATCAAAAGTAACAAGGATAAAATTATGAGTTTTGCATCGAAATTTGATAGTGAAAATGGGTCGAAGAAACGTAAAACCATGAGAAATGCGAAAGATGTGAACTTGGAAGAGGCTTTGTATATATGGTTTGTGCAAAGAAGAAGCAAAGGGGAACCTATCTCTGGTTCTCTGTTGTGTGAAAAGGCACTTCAGTTCAACAATCAACTTGACGGTCTTCCTGACTTTAAGGCTAGCCAGGGATGGTTAAGAAACTTTAAATCTCGTCATGGCATACGAGAATTGGAGATTCAAGGGGAATCTTTATCTAGCGATGCAACTGCCGCTAAAAATTTTAAAGAAACTTTCTTGGCTTTTTTGGAAGAAGAAGGTTATTCACTCGATGATGTGTATAATGCCGATGAGACTGGCTTATACTGGAAATCATTGCCTCAAAAATCACTTGCATCTCAGCGCGAAGAGCTGCCCCTGGGTTTAAAAAGTGCAAAGAGAGAGTAACAATTTTGGTAGCCGCGAATGCCAGTGGAAGTCATCGTTTACCGGTGCTAATGATCGGCAAAGCCAAAAAACCACGTTGTTTAAAGAATGTGTCATGTCTCCCATTGTGTTACAAAGCACAGAAGAGTGCTTGGATGAATAGTGAAATATTTCTTGATTGGTATACAAATCAGTTCATCCCAAATGTGAAGAGGTTGAGAGAACAAGAAAAGAAAACTGGAAAAGTAATTCTTCTACTGGACAATGCACCATCTCATCCAGAGACGGATACATTGAATGCAGTTGATGCAAATTTTAAAGTAATTTTTTTGCCTCCCAATGTAACAGCACTGATTCAACCAATGGATCAGGGTGTTATAGCAAAGCTTAAAAAGATGTACAAGAAGGAAGTCCTGCGTCGTTTATTGTTGGCTGAAGATGAAGAAAGTGTGGTGGCGTTTTCCAAAAAGCTTAATCTCAAAGACTGCTGCTATATGTTAGCTGATGCTTGGACCACACTGTCACAAGATAATCTCAACAAGGCTTGGAGTAGATTGCTTGGGAAAAAAGGAGGAAATGAAACTACTGCAGTGGACACAAATGATGATTGTATAAATGAAGTTGTGGAACTGTTTCAAGCAATGCCCGGATTTTCGGACTGTGACAAAGATGATGCACACATGTGGCTAGAAGATGATAATGATTCTGGTTTTCAGTTTTTGAATGACGAAGAAATTTTGTCTTTTGTGCAAGAAGAAAACCAAATACATGTAGTGACCGATGATGAAGACTCCGCAGAAGTACACGATGTACTTGTAGATTATGAAGAAAAACCAAAACGTCGACCAAGTCCTGAAGAGGCCTTTATAGCACTAGAAACAGCGATGGCTTGGTACGAGCAAGAAGATGACAGCTGTCCTACACAGCTTCTGCTGTTGAAGAGAATGCGGGACTTAGCAGCCAAAAGGAGACTATCCAGTTTGGTGCAAAAGAGGATTCCTCATTATTTTAAATAGTGGGCTACATCTGTGCAAGTACAGGTATACGTAAGTTGCGCCTGGTTTTGAATCGTTTGTAATGTTATTTTGAAAACATTTCTCTTTCTTAACAAAAATAATTAATACAAGTAGTACATGCACTGCAGTGTAATAAAAGATTTTGGTGATACAGTGATCTAATACAGTGTGGGTATTATTATTACAGTACAAGTAAATATGTTTTATAGTGTATTTTCCTTGTGATGGTTAATTATTTTTAGAAATATGTGTACATGTACTCGATACATTATGTAATCCAATTATCCGAACATTTGATTATCCGAACGATGCTCGGTCCCATGGGGTTCGGATAAATGGAGTTCTACTGTATCATATTAATATCAATTATGAATTAATAAATACAAGAGGAACAATGAACTAAAGTTTTACAAAACGAAATGACTCCACAATTGACAATTTACAACCATAAAATGATTCTATGAACGAAATAGGAATCGGAAGTAGTATAAGGTTAAACTGAAATTAGGTCGAATCCCATACATTAAAAACGATGACGTCACAGGACTCTGTAACTGACAAAACATGTTATAATTATGAAATAAACGATAGTCAGATTAGAATGAACGGGATAGTTTACAAACAAGTGACGAAAAATGAATAAAAATGAAACTTAGTACAGAAAATTATCACAAATATAACGTAACCTCACAGCTAAACGAATATTGTCGAATAAATTCAAATACGAACAGAGTATGCCATTGATAAATTTTTACAATGGATCTTTCGTAAGTTGGAAATATTTAACTAGCCTTAATAGGAACGATCAGAATTGTTGCGGTCAGCCGACAGCGACATAACAGCAATCCTGATTCCCGAACCAACCTGCCCGCTAAGTTGAACAAAACAACATATATGCATATATAAAAAACATTTAACATTTAAAAGATGACATCAAAAACATGCCTGTGAATGGGCAACATAGACTACGGTTACTTTACAAGACGAAAAATGGTTAGCTTTATACGATTGCTTATGTTCTCCGGCCACAGCTGGCATGCGTCAACGGACATAAATTGCTGTTCAGGATTGTAGTCCACTATTTTATAATACTAGGTTCATCTTGATCCGTTGAGATGTTTGAAACATTGAAGCATTTGAAAATTTGACTTTGACCAAAGCGGATAACGTCCATAATTTTCCGTGAGAATTCTTGCTTGGCAACAATGACGTCAGTTTGACCTTTATGACACATGCGCAATGGTTCATATCGTGCTCAAATCACGTGAGCGTACGACAAAAGTAAATAGTTCTTGACACATAGAATGTTAATTACAGAACAAAATCTAATGTTAATTCTTGAAGAAAAAATTTTCTCGTCCCCACGCTGTAAGCCGCCACTTATGTTGCACCGTTTTTTCTGTGGTTTGTTCTTTATTGCCTTTATGAGATAATTCAGAAAGGGTTTTATAATGTTACTTGGGTGCTTCTTTACTTGATCCTAGTTTCGTCTGTAATTTAGCCATTTTTCGTACTGATTTATGTTCTCGCGAATGGGGGCTTTTCTGGCCAATTCAATTGTATGGAAGCGACAACGAGTTGGTGTTCAGTCCACAGATAATACACTTTTTATTATCACAATACAACTTCATTGAATAAATTGACATCAAATTAAATTACATCCCATTTAGCGCTGTCCATTAGTCTCCTCAATAATAATTCCTTGTCGTCAAATGTCTAACGATTTACAGGCGATGCTATTGATTTGGTCACCCGGTAACGAACCGTTATAGTTTTAACTAAGATAATGATTCTGGCAAGAATCATACAATTAATACTTATCTATTTTTCGAATTCATAGAATCTTCATCGTAATATACGAATACCCTATTCTTGTATTCATTTAATAAGATAGATGACCCTAAGCATATCTTCACAATCACTTCAGCGCTATTCATCTATACTGAGAGGAGTAAAACACGTCTGACTTGGTTCAAGTCCGGAATATGAAGGGTGCAATTACAACTAGGTTATGCGTTAGCATAACAACGCAATACGTCATTTCCAATCCTATGCAACTAGGCAAAGTTTGCGTTCAATTAAATACCGTGAAGCGCGAAAAAACATTATATCAATAGCATCTCAAGCATGCAATGCGCAACCTTAAACGTGCTCATAACTGCAGCAGACGACATCGTTAAAACATGTCGTAACAGGTATGACGTCTTGCTCTAATTCTGAAGGTAACAGGTTCGCTCCCACTAGAGGGAATATAATTAATCGATTTTTTTTCGATAAAGCACAAGTGGTTTCTAATCATGTCATACTCCCCGCTGATATCCTGGGTATTGAGATCGGATGTCTAGTCTTCTCGGATAAGGGCGAAAGAATAGAAGGTCTCGAGCGCAAGTTGCGCACGATAAAAATACATCAGCAGTTGAAAATCGTAAAGAGTAGGCCATACGGATGCTGCCCTGGAAAATTAAAAAAATTAGGAAACCTATCCACCACAAAAAAATATTTATACAATGTGGGATTCTTGTATACACACATTGGGATTCTTGCTGGTGCTGCAGAGTTCGTGCAATGTGCTGAGATTCTTCTTGTGTGATCTAAGGGAGGAGATCGGAGCACTGATAGAGTTGTCCGTGTGCAATGAAGATGGTCATGAGAACCAAACCAAACATTTTATTTTATTTTACATGTATTGTTTTCTTTTTCTGCTGTTTTTGACGAAATCGTTCGTTCTCTTTTCTTTTAAATCCTGTGATACCCCTTTAAATAGATGCATCATTCCTCTTATTTATACCTCTGCCAAGGATAATCTTGAGCGAAGGTCGATATCTTTGAAGACTTTAATTTTTAAATTCTAAGTTGGCCATTGTTGGACCACTACTGCAGAGCAAAGGCAGAAAATACCATCACACTGATGAGAAAATGTAACATTTAGGACAAGACTACAGAATATGTAATGAGAGACTGGATATGTAAAATGGATTACACAAAATTACACTGAGGATAAAATTGTCCTAACGCTTGGTCATGAGATAAAGTTGCCAGTGGCCTTTCTCCCCTCTATCACCTCTATCGCCTCTATCGCCTCTGCAAGAAAACAAATGACACGAAAAGGACAAGGGACAAACAAGATCAGTATCAGTGTTGAAATATATCACATAAATGGTTCTATTTATTTTCCTTGGTGTTCCAAAATGTGATTTAAAAAAACTACAGAAAAGATGTTGACCACATCACATCTAATGTGCTAATGGTCAAGAAAATATGGGCCTAACACCATATTCCCAATATGCTTCAATGGGCGTGTAACAGAATCCTTTACCTGTTTTTTGTTTTTTTTTTTATACAAAAAAAAAAAAAAAGAAATAGATCAGCTTCACCTAGATTTTAATTTTATTTTTGCCGTTACGAGACGTGCGGAAACGTAGATTTTGTTAGAAAGTGAATGTTTGATAGAAAGTGAATGTTTGATAGAAAGTTGATGAATGCGGTATCTATAAATGAACAAAAGAATAGTTCAGAAGAGTGTTAGAATTGCACCAGTTAAATAGATAACAGAGTGAGTTGGTGCACTTGTAAAAGTCTTCTTCTGTCTACATTTTCTGGATCGGAGTGGCTAAGAGGTATGGCGTCCGCCTCGAATTCGAAAGGTACCGGGTTCGATTCCCAGCATTGGGAATTTAGTTAATCAAAGTTTTTTTAATTAAAAACCAATGGTCTAATGATGTCATTACCCCCCCCCCCCCCGGTCTCCTGGGTAGTGAGAGCGGATGTCTAGCCTTCTCGAATAAGGGCGAAAAAATAGGAGGTCCCGTGTGCAAGTTGCGCACGTTAAAAATTCCATGGCAATTGTAAATCGTAAAGTATAGGCCATGAGACCGCTGCCATGGCAAAATTTAAAAATTAGAAGCCTACCCACCACAAAAATAATTATAGAATGTGTGATTCCTACGTACACACATTGGGATTCTCACCGGTGCTACGGAGTTTGTGCACTGTGCTGAGATCCTTCTTGTGTGATCTAAGGGAGGAGATCGAAGCAGTGATGGAGTTGTTCGTGTGCAATGAAGATAGTCCTTAAAATCAAAACCAATCTTCTTCTTCTTTTTCATCTTCATCTTCTGCATTTAGTTTTGTTATTTGCATTTAGTCATGCTAAATTTGCAGGCCTGTTACTAGGACGAAATCCACTCTTTTCCAGGTCCATGCGGTAGACCCGTGGGTTCTGTCTCAGCTCTATACCGTCTAATGAGATCTGACGTCGTAAGCCATTGTGGACTGGACAGTTTTGGAGAACGTGTAAAAGTGTATATTTCAATTATATGTTTATGCCTTCATGAAAGATGTTAATAACAGCACACGCAACATTAATTTTATTGTTGTTTATTATTGTTTTCAGATTGGCAAAATACAATAATTGGGCTCATGATTTTTGCCACCATCTTTGGCTTCCTAGCCTCAGTTCTGTCCATTTGCGGTGTCTGCACTAATCCACTGCCCAGAAAAATTTACTACTTCCATTCTGCGGGTGAAATCTTCCTCATCTGTGGTAAGTCGTAATAATGGTCACTCCTGCCAGAGTTACACTAAGCATTACCATAAATTTAACTTGCAAATTAACAATCCGTCGCGACCGACGAGATCTTCGGAAAATAAAAAGACCAGGAAGGGAGATAAGAGTGTATCGATCGTGTCTCGGTGTCTTTTTTTTTTTTTATCGTCGCACCAAACACCAACCGGTGCTATGGGAATTTTACAACATGACGGTCACTGACTTCATATAAGCCCTGAGACCCGCGTGTTATGAAAACAATTGTTCAACAAAGAAAATATGATCTGATTTGACATGATCTGTCAATCTTGTTCATGTGATTAACTATCGAGCAAATCCTTTCATGCTAGTCTACCTACATGTTATTTACTGCAGAGTAGACCACTTTATGTTAGTACAATATATATGATTTGCTATCATAGTCAAACATGGTCCTTAACTAAAGTACATGAAAGGAAAATCACAACTTTACGAGATGAGATGTTTAAGAAAAGCAATTAATATTTCCAAGAGAGACAGAATAACAAATGATGACATCAGAACAACTGTAGGCACTACACCCTGCATCGAGTAAGTAGAGAGACAACAAATTAAACGTTTTGGCCGTCAAGTTATCATTGTGTGCATACAACGGTAGAAGATCTGGGTTCAGAGCACAGGGAAGACCAAGAGACAGATGGACAGACAACATCACAGACATCCTACAACATCACAGACATCCTACGACATCACAAACATCCTACAACATCACAGCCATCCTACAACATCACAGACATCCTACAACATCACAAACATCCTACAACATCACAGACATCCTAAAACATCACAGACATCCTACAACATCACAGACATCCTACAACATCACAGACATCCTACAACATCACAGACATCCTACAACATCACAGACATCCTAAAACATCACAGACATCCTACAACATCACAGACATCCTACAACATCACAAACATCCTACAACATCACAAACATCGTACAACATCACAAACATCCTACAACATCACAGACATCCTACAACATCACAGACATCCTACAACATCACAAACATCCTACAACATCACAGACATCCTACAACATCACAGACATCCTACAACATCACAGACATCCTACAACATCACAAACATCCTACAACATCACAGACATCCTACAACATCACAGACATCCTACAACATCACAGACATCATACTACATCACAGACATCCTACAACATCACAAACATCCTACAACATCACAGACATCCTACAACATCACAGACATCCTACAACATCACAAACATCCTACAACATCACAGACATCCTACAACATCACAAACATCCTACAACATCACAGACATCCTACAACATCACAGACATCCTACAACATCACAGACATCATACAACAACACGGGCTGACCGCTGCCAGTGCAACATAATTGGCTCAAGCATGCAATCTATTGCTCCCCACAAAAGGTCGTGACAACAGTGGGACGAGAAAGTTAAAACCAGTTCATGTGATTTACTATAGAATAGACTCTTTCATGTTAGTTCATGTGATTTACTACAGAATAGACTCTTCCATGTTAGTTCGTGTGATTTACTAAAGAGTAGACTCTTCCATGTTAGTTTATGCGATTTCCTACAGAGTAGACTCTTTCATGTTAGTTCATGTGATTTCCTACAGAGTAGACTCTTTCATGTTCGTTCGTGATTTACTACAGAGTAGACTCTTCCATGTTAGTTCATGTGATTTACTACAGAGTAGACTCTTTCAAGTTAGTTCATGTGACTTCCTACAGAGTAGACTCTTTCATGTTAGTTCGTGATTTACTACAGAGTAGACTCTTTCATGTTAGTTCGTGATTTACTACAGAGTAGACTCTTCTATGTTAGTTCGTGATTTACTACAGAGTAGACTCTTTCATGTTAGTTCGTGATTTACTACAGAGTAGACTCTTTCATGTTAGTTCGTGATTTACTACAGAGTAGACTCTTCTATGTTAGTTCGTGATTTACTACAGAATATACTCTTTCATGTTAGTTCGTGATTTACTACAGAATATACTCTTTCATGTTAGTTTATGATTTACTACAGGGTAGACACTTTCAGGTTAGTTCATGTGATTTCCTACAGAGTAGACTCTTTCATGTTAGTTCGTGATTTTCTACAGAGTAGACTCTTTCATGTTAGTTCGTGATTTACTACAGAGCAGACTCCTTCATGTTAGTTCGTGATTTACTACAGAGTAGACTCTTCTATGTTAGTTCGTGATTTACTACAGAGTAGACTCTTTCATGTTAGTTCGTGATTTACTACAGAGTAGACTCTTTCATGTTAGTTCGTGATTTACTACAGAGTAGACTCTTCTATGTTAGTTCGTGATTTACTACAGAATATACTCTTTCATGTTAGTTCGTGATTTACTACAGAATATACTCTTTCATGTTAGTTTATGATTTACTACAGGGTAGACTCTTTCAAGTTAGTTCATGTGATTTCCTACAGAGTAGACTCTTTCATGTTAGTTCGTGATTTACTACAGAGTAGACTCTTTCATGTTAGTTCGTGATTTACTACAGAGTAGACTCCTTCATGTTAGTTCGTGATTTACTACAGAGTAGACTCTTTCATGTTAGTTCGTGATTTACTACAGAGTAGACTCTTCTATGTTAGTTCGTGATTTACTACAGAGTAGACTCTTTCATGTTAGTTCGTGATTTACTACAGAGTAGACTCTTTCATGTTAGTTCGTGATTTACTACAGAGTAGACTCTTCTATGTTAGTTCGTGATTTACTACAGAATATACTCTTTCATGTTAGTTCGTGATTTACTACAGAATATACTCTTTCATGTTAGTTTATGATTTACTACAGGGTAGACTCTTCCATGTTATTTCGTGATTTACCACTGAGTAGACACTTTCATGTTAGTTCGTGTAATTTACTATAGAGTAGATTCTTTCATGTTAGTTCATGTGATTTAATACAGAGCAAAAAGTGGATAAATACATAAACCCACAAAAAAGAATCTTCAACCCATAAAAATCAAGTCAGTCTTATTGTATGGCTTTGTAACATGGAGAACAACAAAACAACAATTTAGAACCTATCGACTTTCAAAAATGGGGGCTTGCCTAAAATAGAATAATGGACATTGAATGATTAGATCACCAAAGTGGAACTGATGACAAGAACCAAACAATTACCAGTAGAACAAAGAGATGAGAAAAAGGCGCTCGCGTTGGTTTGGACACACACTGGGGAAACCTGTTGATAGCATTACAAGACAGTCCCTTTTCTAGAATCCTTAAGGTAAGAGACATAGAGGCATTTCAACGAACACATGGAGAAGAGAACTGGAGACAGAAATGGACGACCTCATCACGATCTTTGTTTCACTCCGACAGGATCAGAGACATATTTTTGTACTGATTTTTATTTGTGTACTACTAAAAGTACCAATTTCTTCTCATTATCGGCTAAGGAGCAAGTAGTTTGTATGTTCAAACATTTGTGACACTCCTTGCAGATAATGTTTATTCCAGCCTGCGAGAAGCAACTAGATAAGATGAGCGCCGGCGTGTTTATATTAAACCGCTGATAAGCGATTCGTTTTTGCGTACACATACGACAGATAACGAGATTACTGTCTGTGTGACACATGTGGGCAGACAAGTGTGACATAAGCGCTTCCGGGTCATCCATGATACACCAACATTACTTTTTAATAAAGTAATAAGTATTACAGCTTACCCATGTTGTCATGTATGTCTACCGATCTGCCTGTGAGAGATTACGCAAGGCATCAGATGTCCATATATGGTAATACGTGACCTTTGCATGCACGCATCTTATTTTACGTGGGACTATTTTGAAAATATCACACCCGCCCGGCATGATTTGAAATGATTGGATTTTTCGGATTTGTTTCATAACAACTTTGAGGGGGAATATAACCTGGCGTTTGTTCAAACCCACTTCACTGTACAAAAACTGCTGTGAGACACGCTCGCCAGAAGAACCCAGACTTGTGAAGTTAAAATTCAAGAATTCCTTTTATCGGACTGGGCCTTTTATTAGAGTATTCCTAAAGGACTTACAAAAACAGCCCAGGAAATCTCTAGCATTGTAACAAGGAAAACCAGGACTAAGGAAAACTGAAACACACGGAGTCAGAGAGGGAATCTATTGTCAAATTAAAGACACCCCAGACCCGTGTAAGAGACCGACTTGTCTCTTTTATTCATCTGAGCAAAAAGTCTGTGAGTCAGGATTGGCGTAAGTTGTGATTTGCATTTCATATTTTATTACTAACATGTGAACTAACATATATATGTATATATTACCATGTGAAGTTTAATGTGTGAAAATTGCTACAGGATGTCAAAGTCATTTGAGACTGGCAACCTCAGCGTAGAGAATGATGATTCATGAACCACCACTGCATGGGCTGATGATTGCTTTATTGATAGTTTCGTAAAGAGAACTAAAAGCATAAAGTAGTTCCAGGTTCCCTATGGAGCAGGTAGGGAAAGATGAAAGAAATGATGTACATTCTAATTATAATAATTACATTTCCAAAGCAATGTAAATGTCCCTAAAAACATATTCACTTCAAAATTAATGTAAGTTTTCAAGCTTAAACCAGTGTAAATGTCTATGTGAAAATATTCATTTTAAAGTTAACGGAAGTTTCAAACTTTTCAATCAGTGGAGATGTACCATTGGATTGACATAAGTCTTGCGCCTGACCATGAAGGACATGTCACAGAGAGCTGAAATTTTGTATAGTGTTTATTCCTTTTCAATATAGCCGCTGTCTGAATTGACACACATCTGCCATCTCTGCTTGACCTTGAAAAGACTTTGGGAGCAGAACACCCTATTTTTCAAACTAAACCAGTCATATCATGCCATTATAACCTCTTCATCGCTGTCAAAATGATTTCCTTTTAGCTGTTTTTTAAGGTTTGGGAATAGAAAAAAGTCTGATGGAGCCAAATCTGGAGAATATGGTGGGTGTGGAAGAATTTCAATATTCAAATCGTTGGCTGCTAGCTGCACAAGCCGTGTTTTGTGAGAGGGCGCGTTGTCTTGAAGCAAAGGAAGATTTTGAGTGCGCGTTATCCCTCGTTTCCTGGTCACAACCTTTCTTAGTTTTGTGAGAAGATCTGCATAGTACTGTCCATTAACTGTGTTGCCACGAGGCAGATAATCTTTCAAAAGGACACCCTTGCCGTCCCAAAAACAGTCAGCATCACTTTTCCTGCAGATTTCTGCGCCCTCGGCTTGACAGGTGTTGGGGAGCCTGGGGTTTTCCATTGCATGCTGGCAATTTTGGATTCGGGGTCATAATGGTGTACACAAATCTCATCTACTGTCACCATGGTATCCAACAACTTTTTTGACTGACTTTTTTTGAGCAACTGTTGACAGCAATTTACCCTCGTTTGCTTCTGTTCTCGTGTCAACAGTCGCGGAACCCAACGTGGACACACTTTTCTCATGTTCAGTCTGTTGTGTAAAATTCTATAAACTGTTCTTTCATTTAGTTTTACTCTACTAGCTATCTCCACAATTGTCATTTTTCGATCCTGGTCAATGATTTTCTTCACTCTTGTTGCATTTTCGTCGTTGCACTCTGAGGCTGGTCTACCAGATCTTGGCAGATCAGCAACATTTGAGCGGCCGCACTTAAACTGTTGACACCAGTTTTTTTAACCGAAGTATATGAAGGACAAGAATCACGAAACACTGGTTCCATCTCCCTGTGTATTTCTGTAGGTGTTTTTCCCTGAAACATCAGAAATTTTATCACAGCTCTGGCCTCCTTCTTTTCCATTGTTTTGTCAAATCTTTGGAGCAGCAGATCGTGTCAATAGGGTACATTGCGCCGTGCACCGTAGCGGGAAAACCCATTGAAGAAACAAACGCGTACTTTACACATTGAATGCAAATATGATGAACTTTAAATGTGCCAAGTTTTATCTTCCTCCTGTGACTCCTTCATGGTCAGGCCCAAGACCTATGTCAATCCCCTTGTATATGTAAACAGACTTTATCTGTATAATTATCCTTTTCATTTAAATATAAAGTAACTATGAAAGCTATTCTATTTAAATGTAAAGAAAGTTTTATCCTGAGGGATTAAATTTAATTCTCATCGAGGGTAAATTCTGAGTAATTGGGATGGTGGTATAGGAAGATAGGAACCCATAACTGTGGGGTGGAAAACGCCATATTCAGAAGAGCGTTTTGTTCTATTCTTTTACCATAGTTATTGGTGGTACTAGCAGAAAGTACTATCTCTGGAACAAGAAGGGAACCGTGGCCTAAGCTTTAAAACAAAGGACCCACGTGGTAGACTCTCCTTGACATTTCTGGGAAACGAGCTACCCCCGACAACCTTGATCAGAGACGAGCGCGAGCAGAGTGAAAAGAACCAACACATAAGAAGGAGCAGAACCGTCATTGGCAGCTAAGTTCAAATTTATGCTGCCACTTGAACTTCTTGTAACATCTCACATTCCATAAAGACCATGATGATAACTTTTCTTGATCCATAACTATTCAAATTATTTTCTAACTGTTAAAACCTAAAGTGATTATTAAATTTTGTTATTTGTAATGTTACAAATTTAACTTCGATTTAATCATTTAAAAGTTACTGCATGTTTGTCTCAGTCAAATTACTACACACACTCTAAACAGAGCTATACTAAAATAATAGAATTCACTTAGTAAATCAGGGGTGGGGGCTTAAACGAGCTGAACTTAAGAAGTGCTTAAATCCTTCACAAAAGCGTCAGAGAATTACAGAGTTAACATACTCAGCCAAAGCAGTATTGTTCTCGCTTATTCTGAATATCTTGTGAAGACTCCCTTTGTAATAGGTGTCATCACCCTTCTATATACATCTCTGCGAAGAGTAATCTTGTGCGAAGGTAGATACTTTTGAAGCCCATATTAGATACTCTTGAGTTTTGGCCACTTTTGGACCACTGCTGCAAAGTAGGGGAGGTAATACCGTCACAAACTGAAGACAGAAATGAAAATGATGAGGAAGGCAGGTAAAGATCTTCAGCTGATGGCACGTGACAGGAAGGACTTGGCACATGTTGGCTGGAACCCATGGACATCTAAAGGGTATTGATTGACTGATTGATTGACTGATTGATTGATTGACTGATTGATTGACTGATTGACTGATTGATTGATTGATTGATTGATTGATTGATTGATTGATTGATTGATTGATTGATTGACTGGTTGATTGATTGATTGATTGATTGAAAATGTGGATAAGCTCATTACAGTGATTTGTCACAAACGCACGGATCTTTTGTACACCATTAATTTATGAATTATGCGTACAAGAACTCCATACTTCAAAGGTAAAAGAACTCGTATATAAATATGTAATTAAAAGAAGAGAAGCTACTATTATCATGGTCAAAGAGAAAACTAATGGACAGATGGTCGTAGCTTATGTTCAGTTATCAAAGAGATCAACAATCCAAACAAGAAATAGTATGCGTGGCAACTTATAATTAAAACTGTCACTTCATGTATGCACATCAAAACAGGAAAGGCTTTAGAGCCAGATGTGATCATAAATGAAATGACGTAGTTTCTGGGGGTCTCTGAAGAATGCAACTACTGCACCTCGGGCATTTCGCACAAGGCGACTAATATCAGGGTGTTCATGAGGAAAAGGGGGGGGGGGAGGTGTAGCAACCTCATCATGTTAAACAAATTGCCATAGAAACTACCACTGCAAGAATACTTGAATGATTGGTGTAGGCTTCCTGCAAGGGGCCCAGCTACAATGGTGCTCAAACTCCGGAAGGATCGCACGGGAAAATGATAATGATGGCGATGAAATGATTGCCATCTACCACGTGCGTCAATGGAATGGGAGAAACAGATGATTGGTCCGCTTTTAGATGTAGATGTTAGTTGTGAATATTGAACAATCACCCTCAAACCAAAGCCAGTGATAGATTTTTAGTCTAAAGTCCGAGGTGAATACTATATACTAACGACAGAAGGCAAGAGGGAACTGCCGTCGTAATGTCCCTTGTACAATTATGAATAGAAACAACTTTCATGGACAACAGAACGATGTTATGGGGGGCTCCAGTGGACCCACTTCGTCCGGTAGGGAACATCTTGTATTACTAGTCAGACCTGACCGCCTTTATTCTAGTGTAAGCAAAATTGAAATTAAAGATGCCTTGAGCGTGATCATAGTAGCTCGGTGTGTCCAGACACTTAAGGTCGCAGGGTGAGCAATTAAAAAAACATATAAAGAGAGTAGCAGAAAAAAATGACTATAGGCATTAGGATCAGGGGCGGCTATAGGTTGTGCGATGCCCTAGGCCAACGTGAAATTGCAAGGCCCCTTTTTAATAAATCCTCGTTGAATGGACAAGCATATAGTTGTTCTCGAGAACCCTAAAGCGGGAGGCCCTACGCACTGATTAGAATTATGTGAAATGCGATATATCGGAATAGTCCAAATACATTCTAGCAACCACAAAATAATTTATTTCAGGGGAATAAACATAACAAAGAAGTCGGCATAATTTTCAGAAAGCGCGAAAACGGTAGTGGGATTTTGGGCATCATCAGATTGAGTTATATTAGTTAAACTGAATGCCAGATCACTGGATAGTTTATACAAATAAACCCAGCAACAGCGGAAAGTACGAAAACAATACTGACACATTCTATAATGAACTTGACACGGCTATGGCTCAGCGCTAATCTCAGGAGACAACTGTGGTACTTGCAGACTTCAGTGGAAAAGTCGATAATGAAAAAAAGTGAAAGATAAGACTGGTGGATACGGCCTGGACGAAAGGAATGAAAGAAACGTCAAACTGATTGAGGGGGTAGGAACACATGAAATGATAGTATGAAACACCAGGGTGGTAGGAACACATGATATGATAGTTTGAAACACCTGGGTGGTAGGAACACATGATATGATATGATAGTTGGAAACACCTGGGTGGTAGGAACACATGATATGATATGATAGTTGGAAACACCTGGGTGGTAGGAACACATGATTTGAAAGTAGTGTCATAAAATTAACGAGTGATACAACGTAAAAATATCTCCAAAGGATAAAATGTAAGGATAAAAACCAATGCGTAAGCTGCTGGAATACATAATCGCCCGCGCCGCGGGTCATCAGGTGTTAGACTTGAAGGCAAAACGGAACGAGGATCAAAAGACAAAAATCTGACTGAACGCGTACTTGAACTAGCGAGGTTAATGGACGCAAATTGGTGGGGCAAGGAGGAAAAGTCACGTTCCCCCCCCCCCCCCAAGTTGACATAAAGTAAGGAATTCGACAGAAGGGACCTTGGATATGATACGCCACAGTCATTTATTGGACGCTTTTGCGATACCAAGCCTTTGATTTGAATTCAGCGGCTAAACGCAGATGCTTGAAATATTACAAAATTTAAAAAGTAACTTTTTCTTAATATTAATGTTAGGAATATAAAAATTAGCTGGCCGGATGGCCCATTCTGAGCAGTGAAATAATATGTTTTTAATTTTACAGACGGATAGATAATAATGAAAATAATGACAAAAGACAGTGTTGTTCACAACAGCGAAAGACTGCATTGAATCAAAAGTGTCACTATTTGCACAAAAAATCGCGACCTCGAGACGCAGGTGTTCAAATCTACTTAGCATGGAAGAGAAGGGATATTGGTGGAAGCTGTGTCTAAAAATAACTTTTAACGACAAAATTTTGGAGGGGAGAGAAAGGTTGGTTCAAAAATCAAGTACGTTTTTGTAAAAACGCAAGTAGAGACGGACAGACTAACAGATAAAAATCCATACTTGACTGAAGCATGACTGAAATGACTTTAGTGTAGGAAATTTGAATTTAAAAAAAAAACCAAGGCATTGATTGGCCACAGACAATCATATCCGCGCTCAGACGAGCTTTTTTGCCATTCCTCAATAGTTGTCCAGTGATAGACACAGTAAATTTCAAGTGTGGTGATTTCCAAATGAAATAAATTGAAATAAGTTCAGGGACGCCATACTATAGCCAGCAGCTCAGCTGAGTTTTGCTAGCATTTCTGTGTTCTTTATTCATAATCTGAGCTGTGAGTTCGATCTTGACACTAAGGTGGTGTCAAATGCTGATTAATAATTGAAGTGAGGACCCGTGCAGGGTACATTTCGACAGAACATCTGTGTATTGCTCAAGCACGGAGAGGTGGGGCCATCATATTCCAGCACCAGAACAAAATCTGGCAAAGTTAAGTAGGCTAGCTTGCCTGCTGAACTTACACCAACTTCATAAAACTAGCACCCAAGAGAATTTACTACTGAAGCATCCCATTTCCTTCCATCATTAATGGACAATGCTGTGTAGGCATAAACAGGGAGGGATGAAGCCACCCCAACAGCACATCCATTCATAGTTTTCCCAGGAAAATTAACATTACGAACAGTAATACTATAATTAATCTTGAAGATTGCATATGTAAACATCTTTCATTTAACATGCCATTTATTCATGCCATTCATTCATAAATTTCAAAATCTTTGCATAAGTTCTGGCCAAAATAAAACCTTGGTTCAGAACAAATAAATTTAAAAAAAGATTTTCTATTCTAAATTTAACCAGCTGAATTTAGTTCATTGTGTTATAAATTTTATTGATAGTATTAGACTTAATTAATATCTGTGGGTGTGGGTATATGTCCATACAACACATTGCATTCAGTACCCTAGATTTTAACGTAGCCACATTCATTAGTAAAAAAAGATATGTGTGAGGTCATAAAGTGGTAGCACGAAAGGGCCTTCTGTATATTCACAGTTACAATTATCTCAGGAGCCTTCACAGCTGACCTCACGCATCACACTAGGTGATAACACCACCATACAATACCATCAAAATCCACTACATATATTGGGGGCTCGTCCAGGGATATTTAGCATAAACAGTAATATAAGGATCTCCTGGTGGGAGAAATAAAATTAGGGGAACAAAATTGTAAAATTCCCTTAAAATTAAAAGTGTCCCTTTAAATTAAAAGGGCAATTAGAAGTTGGTGAATCTTCACAGCCAGTAATAATTAATTAGTTAACTGGTTAGTTAGAATTAGTTAGACTATAGTCATAAGAAGTACTTAGTGTATTTACTGGTTAGAGATTTATTTTGTATATTATTATATTGTTTAGAAAGTATGGCGGAGCTAGCAAAATTTAGATCAGCTGCTGTGCTGACCGCAAAGGAGATGGGAATGGATGGTCAGATTTTAATTCAATACGTAACGGCTGAATGTGATAAATATATTGAACGGGAAGAAAGGAGATTAGAAAAAGAGGCTGAAAGAAAATTAGAGTCTGAAAGGTTGGCTGAAGAGAAGAGGTTACAAATTGAGGCGGATAGAGAAATTAAGAGGCTGCAGATTGAGGCAGAAGACAAACGACAGCAAAGGGAGGCAGAAGATAAAAAGGCCGAAAGGGAGGCAGAAGATAAAAAGGCCGAAAGGGAGGCAGAAGATAGAAGGTTGCAAAGGGAGCATGAATTACGACTAAGGGAGCTGGAATTACAAGGCCAGGCTCCTGAAAATGGTGCCAGCCCTTTTGCCTCAGATGCTACGCCCAGTCTGGGAGCCTCAAACTCAGCTATGGGGTTTCATTTAGACCATTTTGTTGAAAAAGACGATGACATAGAGGGGTACCTAGGACGTTTTGAGTTATTAGCTACTACATATGGGTTAGAGAGAGAGAGAGGTGGAGTTTAAAGCTATCACAAGGACTGAGGGGTACTTCTTATGAAGTCTTTGCTAAAATGAACAGGGAAGACCAAGACAATTATGACATGTTAAAGCAGGCTTTGTTATTAAGGTACGAGAAGAATGGTGAATTTTATCGTAAGAAATTTAGAAATGCCAAACTGTTGCTGGGGAGACATACCACCAATTCTCTGCTAGACTGGAAACCTATTTGGAGAAATGGACTGCTCTGGGGAAGACCCAAGATCTTAAAGAAATGATCATGATTGAGCAATTGAGAGAGTCCATGGCTCCAGACATGAGAAAATTTCTCATGGAACAAGGTGCAGAGAAGTTGGGAGAGGTTTTAAATGTCGCTGAGAGGTATCAGGCAGCCCAGGCAGAGGTAAGTGGTGCTAAAAAGAAGCACATAGATAATTTTAAAGCTCCACAGCAATTTAATAAATTTGATAATAGAGAGCAGGGAAATAAAAGTAGGACAAACTTTGAGCGGCCAAGAAATGACTATCGCGACAGAAACTCACAGTTCAATGACCAAAAGTTCAATGAAAGAAAACCGTTGAACCAAGGAAAAAGATGGTGTAAATGGTGCAAGAAGGATAACCATAACACCGAATTTTGTAGAAGGAAACCTTCAAACATTGCTGCAATGAAGTCGGGGACGCAAAGATTAAAGGTTAATCCTAATGGACAACAGGAACCTTATCACCCCCCAGTTTGTGAGGATGTTATTTGTAATGGGGCCACCATAAGGTGCCTTTATGATACAGGTTTGGATTATGATTCAGTTGTGAAGTCTAGCCTAGTGGACCCAAGTCAGTATACCACAGAAACAGTGGAAATACAAGGGGCGACCAAGGACATACCACTCATGACACTTCCCATCGCAAGGATAACGGTGAAAACTCGCTATGTGGAAGGAGAAATCAGAGCAGCAGTGATAGATGAACCAATCTACCCTCTGATATTGGGGTGTAGATACGTCTTCTTGGGGAATCCCGAGAAACCTGTGATCATGGCGACAGTGCAGACCAGGTCACAGAAGAAGGAGGAAGAAGGTGAACCTATAAATGCTCATCCAGAGGAGATGAGAAAGGCGCAGGCTGAGGATAGGACACTCAAGCCATGTTTTAAAAAATTGCCCAAAGGCCACACACCTCCAAGCAAGGGAGAGTACTTTGTGAAGAACAGATTATTATAGGAAGACAGGAACTAGATCCACTGGTCACGGACAGTTAGTTCTTCCCAAGATATATAGGGCAAACTTAATAAGGAGCTTACATGTTGGAAAAGATGGTGACCATGAGAAAGTCGGTACCATCTGCCAAAAGATTGCTCGAAAATACTATTGGCCCGACGTAAATGTCGATGTTGAAAACTTTGTAGAAGCATGTGGCGTATTTCATGAGGGAACACCCACAAAGGGAAAATATGTGCAGGACCTAGAAACGCCACGGGGCAACTTTAGGCCTGAAAGGAAAACTAATTATACTTGGGTAGACAAAGTGGAATGGGAGCCCCCTTTTCACACCCAGTCTTCACTTGAATGGATTAACATGGCCGCTATGCGAAGAGTACAAAGAAGAAATTTTACCCAGGATAAGATGACAATCCCTCGGTCAGACTTATATAAACTGGAAGAACAGACAAGAGAGCGAAGATCTCTCATAAGCAATCTAAAGTGGGGAGACAAACCCCAGAAAAAAATTGGTAGTGGTCGATTTGTGAGTGATGATTCTAGGAAGAAAAGTCCTCATTATAAAGCTTCTAAGGGACGGGACCCGATGGGTTCCATGAAAAAAATAAGTATGATAAATTAAAGATCCAGATGTAACTTTATTAAGGACCTGGACGGATGAGAAGGCGGAAGAACCTGTTACCTCATCTTATCAATATGTGAACGAACTGACCACTCGTTTGAAAGCTGGATGGAAACTGGCAAATGATAATTTGAAACAAGCCAGGAAGAAACATGCAGCATATTTTAATAGGAAGGCAAAGGACCGAGAACTAGCTGTGGGAGAGAAGGTGCTTCTTCTACTACCCGGTAGCCAGAATAAATTACAAATTGGTTGGCAAGGTCCATATACGGTTCTAGAGAAGGTGTCTAGAACAAACTATAAAATTGACAAAAAGGGGAAGGAGAAAGTTTATCATGTAAACTTATTAAAGAAGTATCTGGACAGACCACTCCAGGAAAGCACCCCCTTATTGACCTTGGCTATTGCAACCCAGATGCAAAAGGAACCACTCACCTCACATGAATACCCATTACATCCTTGTGAAACAGCAGCACAGGTAAAAGTCAGTAAGCACCTGACTAAAAACCAGAGGGAGAGAGTTCAACAGGTTCTGGAGGAACATACAGATGTATTAACAGATAAACCAGGCCATACAAATTTGCTACAGTATGACATGAAACTGGTAGACTCAAACCCAATCTGTATGAGAGCCTATTCTATTCCGTTCGCGAAGGAGAAGGCATTGAAGGAAGAAATAGATTATTTGCTGAAGGAGGGGATTATTTCGCACAGTGAATCATCTTTTAGTTCTAGTGTCGTTTTGTTGAGAAAACCGTCTGGGGAACACAGACTGTGCATAGATTACAGGAAACTGAATGCTGTCACAGAAGGACAAGTGGATCCATTACCAGACACAAAACAGTTATTTGCCAGACTGAACAAGGCAAAATACTTTTCAAAGGTGGATCTTAGTAAAGGCTATTACCAGATCCCAGTGAAGCCTGAAGTGAGACCTTATTTGGCTTTTAGCACTTCGGATGGACATTATGAATTCAATATGCTACCATTCGGACTGAAAAATGCTCCGAGTGTATTTTCAAGGATGATGCGCAAATTGTTGGATCCCCTGAATAACCCATGTATCACGAATTTCATGGATGATATTCTCGTCGCCACAGAGACATTTGAAGAACACATTGAAGCTCTAGAAATGTTATTTAATAGACTTCGGGAGGCGAACTTAACTGCTAGGCCAACAAAATGTTGTATTGGATGCAAAGAGTTGGAATTCTTGGGACACACTGTATATCAGGGTAACATGACCCCTGATCCTAAGAACTTGGAAAAACTGCAGAGAGCACCTAGACCACAAACAAAAAAGGACGTGCGATCATTCGTGTCGTTATGCGGATTTTATCAGAAATACATCAAAAATTTTAACGCTATTTGTGCTCCTCTGACTGATCTGACTCGCAAGGGACTTCCAGATAAAATTATTTGGACTGCACAATGTGAACTAGCGTTCCAAGAGTTAAAGGAAAAACTCACTAGCAGGCCTATTCTCAAACTGCCTGATTTGACACAGGACTTTGTCTTAAGAACCGATGCAAGTAATGTAGGACTCGGAGGGGCTTTGTTGCAAAGATCATCTTCACCTGATGGGGAACTGAAACCAGTCGCTTATGCAAGCCGCAAATTGAATAAGGCGGAACAAGGATACTCCACAAGCGAAAAAGAATGTTTAGCGTTAATCTGGGCAATAAAGAAGTTTCAAATCTATCTGTATGGTAGGACTTTTGTGGTGGAGACGGATCATCAGCCTCTCGTATTCTTATCTCAGGCTAAGCATGAAAACGCAAGATTGCTGAGGTGGTCTTTATTACTTCAACCTTATCAGTTTAGTATCCAATATATCCCAGGCAAATTGAATGTCGGTGCAGATTTCCTCAGTCGGCACCCCTGTGATCAAAATTAGAGTAATGGCAGACGGGAGGAGAGATTTTATCTATGTGTATCACTGGTTTTGGAACTTGCCGTAGGCATGTTTTCAAGTGGGGAGATGTGTCATAAAATTAACGAGTGATACAACGTAAAAATATCTCCAAAGGATAAAATGTAAGGATAAAAACCAATGCGTAAGCTGCTGGAATACATGATCGCCCGCGCCGCGGGTCATCAGGTGTTAGACTTGAAGGCAAAACGGAACGAGGATCAAAAGACAAAAATCTGACTGAACGCGTACTTGAACTAGCGAGGTTAATGGACGCAAATTGGTGGGGCAAGGAGGAAAAGTCACGTTTCCCCCCCCCCCCCCCCCCCCCCCCCCCCCCCACCCCCGCCCCCCAGTTGACATAAAGTAAGGAATTCGACAGAAGGGACCTTGGATATGATACGCCACAGTCATTTATTGGACGCTTTTGCGATACCAAGCCTTTGATTTGAATTCAGCGGCTAAACGCAGATGCTTGAAATATTACAAAATTTAAAAAGTAACTTTTTCTTAATATTAATGTTAGGAATATAAAAATTAGCTGGCCGGATGGCCCATTCTGAGCAGTGAAATAATATGTTTTTAATTTTACAGACGGATAGATAATAATGAAAATAATGACAAAAGACAGTGTTGTTCACAACAGCGAAAGACTGCATTGAATCAAAAGTGTCGCTATTTGCACAAAAAATCGCGACCTCGAGACGCAGGTGTTCAAATCTACTTAGCATGGAAGAGAAGGGATATTGGTGGAAGCTGTGTCTAAAAATAACTTTTAACGACAAAATTTTGGAGGGGAGAGAGAAAGGTTGGTTCAAAAATCAAGTACGTTTTTGTGAAAACGCAAGTAGAGACGGACAGACTAACAGATAAAAATCCATACTTGACTGAAGCATGACTGAAATGACTTTAGTGTAGGAAATTTGAATTTAAAAAACCCAAGGCATTGATTGGCCACAGACAATCATATTATCCGCGCTCAGACGAGCTTTTTTGCCATTCCTCAATAGTTGTCCAGTGATAGACACAGTAAATTTCAAGTGTGGTGATTTCCAAATGAAATAAATTGAAATAAGTTCAGGGACGCCATACTATAGCCAGCAGCTCAGCTGAGTTTTGCTAGCATTTCTGTGTTCTTTATTCATAATCTGAGCTGTGAGTTCGATCTTGACACTAAGGTGGTGTCAAATGCTGATTAATAATTGAAGTGAGGACCCGTGCAGGGTACATTTCGACAGAACATCTGTGTATTGCTCAAGCACGGAGAGGTGGGGGCCATCATATTCCAGCACCAGAACAAATCTGGCAAAGTTAAGTAGGCTAGCTGGCCTGCTGAACTTACACCAACTTCATAAAACTAGCACCCAAGAGAATTTACTACTGAAGCATCCCATTTCCTTCCATCATTAATGGACAATGCTGTGTAGGCATAAACAGGGAGGGATGAAGCCACCCCAACAGCACATCCATTCATAGTTTTCCCAGAAAAATTAACATTACGAACAGTAATACTATAATTAATCTTGAAGATTGCATATGTAAACATCTTTCATTTAACATGCCATTTATTCATGCCATTCATTCATAAATTTCAAAATCTTTGCATAAGTTCTGGCCAAAATAAAACCTTGGTTCAGAACAAATAAATTTAAAAAAAGATTTTCTATTCTAAATTTAACCAGCTGAATTTAGTTCATTGTGTTATAAATTTTATTGATAGTATTAGACTTAATTAATATCTGTGGGTGTGGGTATATGTCCATACAACACATTGCATTCAGTACCCTAGATTTTAACGTAGCCACATTCATTAGTAAAAAAAGATATGTGTGAGGTCATAAAGTGGTAGCACGAAAGGGCCTTCTGTATATTCACAGTTACAATTATCTCAGGAGCCTTCACAGCTGACCTCACGCATCACACTAGGTGATAACACCACCATACAATACCATCAAAATCCACTACATATATTGGGGGCTCGTCCGGGATATTTAGCATAAACAGTAATATAAGGATCTCCTGGTGGGAGAAAAAAAAAATTAGGGGAACAAAATTGTAAAATTCCCTTAAAATTAAAAGTGTCCCTTTAAATTAAAAGGGCAATTAGAAGTTGGTGAATCTTCACAGCCAGTAATAATTAATTAGTTAACTGGTTAGTTAGAATTAGTTAGACTATAGTCATAAGAAGTACTTAGTGTATTTACTGGTTAGAGATTTATTTTGTATATTATTATATTGTTTAGAAAGTATGGCGGAGCTAGCAAAATTTAGATCAGCTGCTGTGCTGACCGCAAAGGAGATGGGAATGGATGGTCAGATTTTAATTCAATACGTAACGGCTGAATGTGATAAATATATTGAACGGGAAGAAAGGAGATTAGAAAAAGAGGCTGAAAGAAAATTAGAGTCTGAAAGGTTGGCTGAAGAGAAGAGGTTACAAATTGAGGCGGATAGAGAAATTAAGAGGCTGCAGATTGAGGCAGAAGACAAACGACAGCAAAGGGAGGCAGAAGATAAAAAGGCCGAAAGGGAGGCAGAAGATAAAAAGGCCGAAAGGGAGGCAGAAGATAAAAAAGGCCGAAAGGGAGGCAGAAGATAGAAGGTTGCAAAGGGAGCACGAATTACGACTAAGGGAGCTGGAATTACAAGGCCAGGCTCCTGAAAATGGTGCCAGCCCTTTTGCCTCAGATGCTACGCCCAGTCTGGGAGCCTCAAACTCAGCTATGGGGTTTCATTTAGACCATTTTGTTGAAAAAGACGATGACATAGAGGTGTACCTAGGACGTTTTGAGTTATTAGCTACTACATATGGGTTAGAGAGAGAGAGGTGGAGTTTAAAGCTATCACAGGGACTGAGAGGTACTTCTTATGAAGTCTTTGCTAAAATGAACAGGGAAGACCAAGACAATTATGACATGTTAAAGCAGGCTTTGTTATTAAGGTACGAGAAGAATGGTGAATTTTATCGTAAGAAATTTAGAAATGCCAAACTGTTGCCTGGAGAGACATACCACCAATTCTCTGCTAGACTGGAAACCTATTTGGAGAAATGGACTGCTCTGGGGAAGACCCAAGATCTTAAAGAAATGATCATGATTGAGCAATTGAGAGAGTCCATGGCTCCAGACATGAGAAAATTTCTCATGGAACAAGGTGCAGAGAAGTTGGGAGAGGTTTTAAATGTCGCTGAGAGGTATCAGGCAGCCCAGGCAGAGGTAAGTGGTGCTAAAAAGAAGCACATAGATAATTTTAAAGCTCCACAGCAATTTAATAAATTTGATAATAGAGAGCAGGGAAATAAAAGTAGGACAAACTTTGAGCGGCCAAGAAATGACTATCGCGACAGAAACTCACAGTTCAATGACCAAAAGTTCAATGAAAGAAAACCGTTGAACCAAGGAAAAAGATGGTGTAAATGGTGCAAGAAGGATAACCATAACACCGAATTTTGTAGAAGGAAACCTTCAAACATTGCTGCAATGAAGTCGGGGACGCAAAGATTAAAGGTTAATCCTAATGGACAACAGGAACCTTATCACCCCCCAGTTTGTGAGGATGTTATTTGTAATGGGGCCACCATAAGGTGCCTTTATGATACAGGTTTGGATTATGATTCAGTTGTGAAGTCTAGCCTAGTGGACCCAAGTCAGTATACCACAGAAACAGTGGAAATACAAGGGGCGACCAAGGACATACCACTCATGACACTTCCCATCGCAAGGATAACGGTGAAAACTCGCTATGTGGAAGGAGAAATCAGAGCAGCAGTGATAGATGAACCAATCTACCCTCTGATATTGGGGTGTAGATACGTCTTCTTGGGGAATCCCGAGAAACCTGTGATCATGGCGACAGTGCAGACCAGGTCACAGAAGAAGGAGGAAGAAGGTGAACCTATAAATGCTCATCCAGAGGAGATGAGAAAGGCGCAGGCTGAGGATAGGACACTCAAGCCATGTTTTAAAAAATTGCCCAAATGCCACACACCTCCGAGCAAGGGGAATATTTTGTGAAGAACAGATTATATATATATAGGAAGACAGGAACTAGATCCACTGGTCACGGACAGTTAGTTCTTCCCAAGATATATAGGGCAAACTTAATAAGGAGCTTACATGTTGGAAAAGATGGTGACCATGAGAAAGTCGGTACCATCTGCCAAAAGATTGCTCGAAAATACTATTGGCCCGACGTAAATGTCGATGTTGAAAACTTTGTAGAAGCATGTGGCGTATTTTATGAGGGAACACCCACAAAGGGAAAATATGTGCAGGACCTAGAAACGCCACGGGGCAACTTTAGGCCTGAAAGGAAAACTAATTATACTTGGGTAGACAAAGTGGAATGGGAGCCCCCTTTTCACACCCAGTCTTCACTTGAATGGATTAACATGGCCACTATGCGAAGAGTACAAAGAAGAAATTTTACCCAGGATAAGATGACAATCCCTCGGTCAGACTTATATAAACTGGAAGAACAGACAAGAGAGCGAAGATCTCTCATAAGCAATCTAAAGTGGGGAGACAAACCCCAGAAAAAAATTGGTAGTGGTCGATTTGTGAGTGATGATTCTAGGAAGAAAAGTCCTCATTATAAAGCTTCTAAGGGACGGGACCCGATGGGTTCCATGAAAAATAAGTATGATAAATTAAAGATCCAGATGTAACTTTATTAAGGACCTGGACGGATGAGAAGGCGGAAGAACCTGTTACCTCATCTTATCAATATGTGAACGAACTGACCACTCGTTTGAAAGCTGGATGGAACTGGCAAATGATAATTTGAAACAAGCCAGGAAGAAACATGCAGCATATTTTAATAGGAAGGCAAAGGACCGAGAACTAGCTGTGGGAGAGAAGGTGCTTCTTCTACTACCCGGTAGCCAGAATAAATTACAAATTGGTTGGCAAGGTCCATATACGGTTCTAGAGAAGGTGTCTAGAACAAACTATAAAATTGACAAAAAGGGGAAGGAGAAAGTTTATCATGTAAACTTATTAAAGAAGTATCTGGACAGACCACTCCAGGAAAGCACCCCCTTATTGACCTTGGCTATTGCAACCCAGATGCAAAAGGAACCACTCACCTCACATGAATACCCATTACATCCTTGTGAAACAGCAGCACAGGTAAAAGTCAGTAAGCACCTGACTAAAAACCAGAGGGAGAGAGTTCAACAGGTTCTGGAGGAACATACAGATGTATTAACAGATAAACCAGGCCATACAAATTTGCTACAGTATGACATGAAACTGGTAGACTCAAACCCAATCTGTATGAGAGCCTATTCTATTCCGTTCGCGAAGGAGAAGGCATTGAAGGAAGAAATAGATTATTTGCTGAAGGAGGGGATTATTTCGCACAGTGAATCATCTTTTAGTTCTAGTGTCGTTTTGTTGAGAAAACCGTCTGGGGAACACAGACTGTGCATAGATTACAGGAAACTGAATGCTGTCACAGAAGGACAAGTGGATCCATTACCAGACACAAAACAGTTATTTGCCAGACTGAACAAGGCAAAATACTTTTCAAAGGTGGATCTTAGTAAAGGCTATTACCAGATCCCAGTGAAGCCTGAAGTGAGACCTTATTTGGCTTTTAGCACTTCGGATGGACATTATGAATTCAATATGCTACCATTCGGACTGAAAAATGCTCCGAGTGTGTTTTCAAGGATGATGCGCAAATTGTTGGATCCCCTGAATAACCCATGTATCACGAATTTCATGGATGATATTCTCGTCGCCACAGAGACATTTGAAGAACACATTGAAGCTCTAGAAATGTTATTTAATAGACTTCGGGAAGCGAACTTAACTGCTAGGCCAACAAAATGTTGTATTGGATGCAAAGAGTTGGAATTCTTGGGACACACTGTATATCAGGGTAACATGACCCCTGATCCTAAGAACTTGGAAAAACTGCAGAGAGCACCTAGACCACAAACAAAAAAGGACGTGCGATCATTCGTGTCGTTATGCGGATTTTATCAGAAATACATCAAAAATTTTAACGCTATTTGTGCTCCTCTGACTGATCTGACTCGCAAGGGACTTCCAGATAAAATTATTTGGACTGCACAATGTGAACTAGCGTTCCAAGAGTTAAAGGAAAAACTCACTAGCAGGCCTATTCTCAAACTGCCTGATTTGACACAGGACTTTGTCTTAAGAACCGATGCAAGTAATGTAGGACTCGGAGGGGCTTTGTTGCAAAGATCATCTTCACCTGATGGGGAACTGAAACCAGTCGCTTATGCAAGCCGCAAATTGAATAAGGCGGAACAAGGATACTCCACAAGCGAAAAAGAATGTTTAGCGTTAATCTGGGCAATAAAGAAGTTTCAAATCTATCTGTATGGTAGGACTTTTGTGGTGGAGACGGATCATCAGCCTCTCGTATTCTTATCTCAGGCTAAGCATGAAAACGCAAGATTGCTGAGGTGGTCTTTATTACTTCAACCTTATCAGTTTAGTATCCAATATATCCCAGGCAAATTGAATGTCGGTGCAGATTTCCTCAGTCGGCACCCCTGTGATCAAAATTAGAGTAATGGCAGACGGGAGGAGAGATTTTATCTATGTGTATCACTGGTTTTGGAACTTGCCGTAGGCATGTTTTCAAGTGGGGAGATGTGTCATAAAATTAACGAGTGATACAACGTAAAAATATCTCCAAAGGATAAAATGTAAGGATAAAAACCAATGCGTAAGCTGCTGGAATACATGATCGCCCGCGCCGCGGGTCATCAGGTGTTAGACTTGAAGGCAAAACGGAACGAGGATCAAAAGACAAAAATCTGACTGAACGCGTACTTGAACTAGCGAGGTTAATGGACGCAAATTGGTGGGGCAAGGAGGAAAAGTCACGTTTCCCCCCCCCCCCCCCCCAAGTTGACATAAAGTAAGGAATTCGACAGAAGGGACCTTGGATATGATACGCCACAGTCATTTATTGGACGCTTTTGCGATACCAAGCCTTTGATTTGAATTCAGCGGCTAAACGCAGATGCTTGAAATATTACAAAATTTAAAAAGTAACTTTTTCTTAATATTAATGTTAGGAATATAAAAATTAGCTGGCCGGATGGCCCATTCTGAGCAGTGAAATAATATGTTTTTAATTTTACAGACGGATAGATAATAATGAAAATAATGACAAAAGACAGTGTTGTTCACAACAGCGAAAGACTGCATTGAATCAAAAGTGTCGCTATTTGCACAAAAAATCGCGACCTCGAGACGCAGGTGTTCAAATCTACTTAGCATGGAAGAGAAGGGATATTGGTGGAAGCTGTGTCTAAAAATAACTTTTAACGACAAAATTTTGGAGGGGAGAGAAAGGTTGGTTCAAAAATCAAGTACGTTTTTGTAAAAACGCAAGTAGAGACGGACAGACTAACAGAAAAAAATCCATACTTGACTGAAGCATGACTGAAATGACTTTAGTGTAGGAAATTTGAATTTAAAAAAAACCAAGGCATTGATTGGCCACAGACAATCATATCCGCGCTCAGACGAGCTTTTTTGCCATTCCTCAATAGTTGTCCAGTGATAGACACAGTAAATTTCAAGTGTGGTGATTTCCAAATGAAATAAATTGAAATAAGTTCAGGGACGCCATACTATAGCCAGCAGCTCAGCTGAGTTTTGCTAGCATTTCTGTGTTCTTTATTCATAATCTGAGCTGTGAGTTCGATCTTGACACTAAGGTGGTGTCAAATGCTGATTAATAATTGAAGTGAGGACCCGTGCAGGGTACATTTCGACAGAACATCTGTGTATTGCTCAAGCACGGAGAGGTGGGGCCATCATATTCCAGCACCAGAACAAATCTGGCAAAGTTAAGTAGGCTAGCTGGCCTGCTGAACTTACACCAACTTCATAAAACTAGCACCCAAGAGAATTTACTACTGAAGCATCCCATTTCCTTACATCATTAATGGACAATGCTGTGTAGGCATAAACAGGGAGGGATGAAGCCACCCCAACAACACATCCATTCATAGTTTTCCCAGGAAAATTAACATTACGAACAGTAATACTATAATTAATCTTGAAGATTGCATATGTAAACATCTTTCATTTAACATGCCATTTATTCATGCCATTCATTCATAAATTTCAAAATCTTTGCATAAGTTCTGGCCAAAATAAAACCTTGGTTCAGAACAAATAAATTTAAAAAAAAGATTTTCTATTCTAAATTTAACCAGCTGAATTTAGTTCATTGTGTTATAAATTTTATTGATAGTATTAGACTTAATTAATATCTGTGGGTGTGGGTATATGTCCATACAACACATTGCATTCAGTACCCTAGATTTTAACGTAGCCACATTCATTAGTAAAAAAAGATATGTGTGAGGTCATAAAGTGGTAGCACGAAAGGGCCTTCTGTATATTCACAGTTACAATTATCTCAGGAGCCTTCACAGCTGACCTCACGCATCACACTAGGTGATAACACCACCATACAATACCATCAAAATCCACTACAAGTAGGAACCACCTGGGTGGTAGGAACACATGATATGATATGATAGTTGGAAACACCTGGGTGGTAGGAACACATGATATGAAAGTAGGAACCACCTGGGTGGTCAGAACGAATGATATGATAGTACGAACCACGTGATTAGACAGCCTTCTAGATGACTGATTGAGTGGGTGACCACAGCACATGATAACATTTGTAGAATACGTCTGGTTAGAAAGCATCTTAGATGAATGATTGAGTGGGCGGTCAGAACACATAATATGATAGTAGGATATACCTCGTTAGGCAGCTTCCTAGACGACTGATTGAGTGGAATATATGATAATTTGAAACTCCTGGTTAGACAGTCTCCCAGACCAGTGTTCCACAACCTGTGTGCCATGGTATAATGGTGTGCTGCCCATGTCTTCCTTGTACGCTCTAACACCAGGAGTTTACACCATATAATGATATATAAAATTATATGTTACTGTAAAATATTACGAAATAATCTCACACGTACAATTTTACAAATAATAATTTGAGTTATCATCATCACCGATCCATCACAAAAAGTTAGGGAGCGTTGTCTAATGATTGCATTACATTTTAAAATCTTTGTCATACCTACGTATTTAAATATTGTAGTGTGCCGTGGAATTTTGAAAGGCGTTTTAAGTGTGCCGCGAAATGAAAAGGGTTGTGGAGCACGGCCCTAGACGACTGATTGAGTGAATCGAAACACATGATATGATAGTAGAAACTACCTGGTTATATAGCCTTTTACACGACTGGCTGACTGTGTCAGAAGACATGTGATAGTAGTAAACGCCTGGTTAGACAGCCTTTTACGCAACTGATTGAGTGTGTCAGAAGACGTGTGATAGTAGTAAACAACTGGTTAGTCAGCTATTTACATGACTAATTGAGTGTGTCAGAAGTCATGTGATAGTTGTAAACACCTGGTTAGTCAGCCTTTTACACGACTGATTGAGTGTGTCAGAAGACATGTGATAGTCATAAACAACTGGTTAGTCAGCTTTTAACATGACTAATTGAGTGTGTCAGAAGTCATATGATAGTAGTAAGCACCTGGTTTGTCAGCCTTTAACACGACTGATTGAGTGTGTCAGAAGACATGTTATAGTAAGAAACACCTCGGTAGACAGTATCTGAGACGCCTTTGGGTGTAGAAAAGCTAAAGAATCATTGTGCATTCTCTAATGTTAATATTAATACTTGCTGCATCTTTGTAATAGGTTTACAATTATAATGACCTCATCTCAGCATTCACTATATAGATTTATACTGACTACATCTCTGCGTTCACTTTATATTTACGTGGACTACACCTCTGAATTCACTAAATGTTAATATTGACCACAAATCTGTAATCACCATCTATTTATGAGCGTCCGATCGACAGAGTGGTTAGAGCGCTGGTCTCTTGCGGCAAAGGTGACGGGTTCAATCACTGTACCGACACGCTCCAGTCTCCACAGTTGTAAATGGGTACCTGACTTTGAGTTAGGGAATGAAAAGGCAGCGAGGAAGGGAACTGGTCACTCTACCTCTCGATGCTGGACCTAGGATGGTGAAATCTCTAACACTTCAATCCCCTACGGCAGACTCTGCCGTGGGACGATATTTACCTTTTTTTTACACATTTATACAGTGCACACCTTTACGTTCACTATTTGTTCACACTGACATCATTGTATTCACTAAATTTTTACACTGACATATTTTACTCACTATATATATTTACAATGATCACATCTCTTTATTAATAATGTATTTCTACTGATCTTATCTTAATATTTATTATATGTTTATTCTGACTACATCTCGGTTTTTTCTATATTTACACCAACATCTCTATATTCACACTATATTTACACTAACATCTCTATATTCACAATATATGTATACTAGCATCTCTACATTCACAATATATTTACACTAACATCTCTATATACTTACTTAGTCGTTCCCCTTCTACCGTGAGGTGTAGAGGTTTGGAAGAGAGAGCGCCAGACCATTCTATCAGCTGTCTTCTTCCTGGCCTGGTTCCATTCTAGTCCCCGGTCCTTCAAAGATTGTCTAATGTTGTCCTCCCAGCGGACTCTGGGTCGTCCTGGAGGTCTGGATCCTTGGCTCTTTGTTTCCCATGCTTGTCGTGGTAGCCGATCTTCTCCCATTCTGCAGACATGGCCAAACCATCTTAATTGGGACTGTTCTATTTGGGTCTGCAGCGGATGGGATTTTAGGCCTTGACGGATCGTCTGGTTGCGGACCATGTCTCTTCTTGTTACTTCAACCACTTTCCTCAGATACCTCATTTCTGAGGTTTGGATCTGGCTTTTGTGGGTTGTAGTCATTGCCCACGACTCGCATCCATATGTCAAGACTGTGACATAGGTGGAGCGGTATACAGCCATCTTTGTTTTCTTACCAACCTCTTTCTTGCTGAGGAATCCACGATTTATGGCCTGAAAAAGTCTCCCAGCCGCTGCTTTTCGAGTGGCCAACTCTTCTTTGATGCCTCCCTTTCGGTCTATAATAGCTCCGAGATATTTAAAGTGGTCGACCTGTTCCAGGACCTGTTCTCCCAACTTAATCTGATGTTTTCTTTCTTCTCGTGATATCACCATGGATTTTGTTTTAGAGCTGCTTATGACCATCCCTCTCTTCTCCAGCTCTTCCTTCCAGACTTGCAGGTTGGATTGGAGATGTGCCTCTGATTTAGCAATCAGGGCAACATCATCAGCAAATGCCAGCTCCGAAATATAGACCTGTCTCATCTTCCAGTACCCCACTGAATAATACTTTCTTGTTCTCTCCTTACATGCCTTGATGACATCGTCCATAAGGAGTATGAAGAGGTAAGGTGATAGGATATCACCTTGTCTTACACCAGTGGTGGTCCTGAACTCTTCTGACTTATGGTCTGCTGTCCTCACATAATTTCTGCAAGACTTGTAGAAGCTCTGTATAGCATGAATCAGAGGTGCTGGAATATTCTTCCTTGCCAAACAGTCCCAAAGTTTGCTCCAGGGGACCCTGTCAAACGCCTTTTCCAGATCTATGAAACAAAGATGGATCTCACTCTTATACTCAAGGGCCTTTTCACTCAGCTGTCTGAGTGTGAAGATTAGGTCTTGAGTACTTCGGTTTGCTCGGAATCCGCACTAGACCTCATCCAATTGTGGCTCAGCTAGGCATCGGAGTCTCTGCTCTAGGATTCTAGAGTAGATTTTACCAGGGACACTGAGAAGGGATATGCCTCTATGGTTTCCACATTGTCGATTGTCACCCTTTTTGAAAATTGGTGTTATGATGGCAATCTCCCAATCCTTTGGTATGGTCTTGTTGCACCATGCTGCCTGTAGGACCTTTAGGAGTAATAGGTCGCCTGATGCTCCCATGTACTTAACCATTTCTGGTGTTATACCATCATGCCCTGCTGCTTTGCCCATCTTGATTTTCTCTAGTGCTGCCCTCAGTTCTTCCATCTTTATGTCATCTTCACCATCATTGGTTTTCTCTTCTGTGCTAGTGATTATCATTTCTGATGCTTCACCATGCTCACCATCCAGGAGTTCTGAGAAATATTCTTTCCATCTTTCCATTACTTCCTTTGGGGCAGTAAGAAATGTGCCTTGCTTGTCCTTTATAAATTTGAGAGGACATTGTTTTTCCTTCCTCATGTTCTTTAGGGTCTTATAGAACAATTTCTGGTTTTCTTGTGCATCTTTTTCTAGCTTTTCTCCAAATTCTTCCCAGGACTTCTGTTTTGCTGCTAGCACTTTGTTCTTTGCTTCTGTTCTGAGTGTCACATATTCTCTATATTTTTCCATTTGTCCTGTTTGTACATCTCTATATTCAGAATATAATTACTCTGTCATCTCTGTAATCACAATATATTTACACTAACATCTCTATATTCACTACATATTTACTCTGACATCTCTTTCTTCACTATAAATTTTACACTGCTATCTCTGTGTTCACAATATATTTACATTGATATATCTGTATTCACTACTGTATATATTTACACTGAAATCACTACATTCACTGTAAATTTACACTAACACCCTGTATTCACAATATATTACAATGATGTATCTGCGTTCACTATAAATGTACACGGGACACCCTTGTATTCACAATATATTAACAATGACATGTCTGTGTTCACTATAGATTTACACGGACACCCATGTATTCACAATATATTAACAATGACATGTCTGTGTTCACTATAAGTTTACAGGGATAACCCTATACTTACAATGACATCTCTGTGTTCATATATATTGACACTAATGACGCTTTTGTTTCTCTTCTCGTCGCAGCTGTCAGTGCCAGTATTGCCTTAATTGTCTTCCCAGTAGCTGTAGAACTCGACAACTCCATCAGGTCACATCGATACGGCCTTGGCTATGGCCTTGGATGGGGCGGAGCATTCTTCTTTTTAGCCGCGGCTGTTTGCATGAGTTTGGACGATTTAGTTCGAGAATCTTCTAGAGCCAAATGCTGTCGGTGGTGCTGGCGAGGCAAACACAGTGACAGAAATGATCTACGGCAAGTTTGACACAGAGACGTTTAGAAACAAGTTGAGCTTAATTAATTAATAAGTCCGGTGACCAGTCAGCGGAACCCGTGTCCAAGGATCTAGTGAAAGAAGTTGATTTTCAGTGATAGAAGTTAATGATGTGAACATTCCTAACACTAATACTGGTTAGCCAATGGGGTTCTGCCAACTGTTAATCCTTCGTTCGGTCATCCAGGAACTCCAAGCTAAGCACGTAACTACTTGCAGTTTAATTAATTGCTTAGCATGACCAATCTCTGAAAAAAGGCTGACTGTAGTGTGTACTGGATCCAAACAAGACATAGGCTGACATGAAAGTCGAGAAGCTGAAATAAAAAAAATAAATATACATGTATATGGGTTTCGCCAACAGGAAAGTTAAATCATCCTAAAAGCAAATCCTCTTGAGCCCAAATCATCACCATTACCTGACAAGTCTCTAAGGAGCATGGGCCTTCCAATGTCATGTCATCCATTCAAGATCTTTCGATGTCTTCCTTATCCTTTTAAAATCTACATCGAATGTCCTTTCAGTTTGTGTTGTTGGGTTGATCTTATTGTCTCTTTCTCTGGGGGTTGCAAACGAAGTACTGCCTTGTATTACAACCAGTTGGTTCCCTCAATGTTTGTCAAACCTCGTGTATCCCATAGGTACTTATCTGGATCTTTACATCAGTTGCAAATTGATGACCTCATCATCATCAGCTACCGTCTCCACAACGAAGGTTGGCTGTAATGGATCTCCAATGTCTTCTGTCTCTTGTCTTGATGGTGCACTCTGGCAGACTCTTTCCTGTCTCTTGTCTTGATGGTGCACTCTGACAGACTCTTTCCTGTCCATTTCTTGATGGTGCACTCTGATAGACTCTTTCCTGTCTCTTGTCTTGATGGTGCACTCTGACAGACTCTTTCCTGTCTCTTGTCTTGGTGGTGTACTCTCATAGACTCTTTCCTGTCCATTTCTTGATGTTATCTTCCCTCTTATAGCGATATCTTCACCGTGCACGCTTGTCATCTTCCTTCTATTATGGTCTTTTGCACGGTGTTATGTCTTTTTATGAAGCCAAAATATTTTAGCTGCCTAATTTTGATCTCCTTCATTTGTTCTTTTTTCATATCTAGGTTTTCTAGCACCTCTTTATTCGTCCTTTCCCTTTCCATGAGATACGCTCCATTCTTCTATACATTCACATCTCGAGAGCCTCAATTTTTTGCTTTCAATTGCTTATTCATTGTCCATGTTTCTCCACCATACAGTAATGAAGAATATATATTATAACACGTTATGATTCTCAGTTTTAATGTGTGAGTTAACAATTTGGATGTCAGTATTTGTATCATATTGTTGAATGCAGCTTTGGCCATTCCTATTCTCTTCTTGACTTCTGTTTCACATCTGCCATCTTCTGTTATTATATGACCAAGATATACATAGCTCTTGACTTGTTCCAGGATTTTCCCATTTATGCTTATCTATAATGATGGCTTATCGTCTGTTTTGCTAATTATCATAGTTGTTGTTTTCTCTGTGTTAATGTCCAATCCATATTCATGACTTATACTCAATGAAGCATATGTACATACTTTAAAAAAAAATATACCTCTGTATATTTTTCTGATAATATTCTTAGGCACAATATTGGGTAATCTTTACCTTTAGTACCGTCCAGTGTGTATAATTTGTGTATTTTCGTACCAATTGGGGTTGGGGTTAGGTTTAGGCTTAGGGTTGGGGTTAGGGTTAGCTCTAACCCCAACCCTAATCCTGACCCTAACCCTAACTCAATACACATATTATACATACTCGAGGGCACTAAAGGTAAAGATTACCCAATATTGCTTCTCTCGTTCCGCTGTTCCATCTAAAACCAAACTGTTCTTCCTTGACTTTGCTGCCTAATTTACTTTTTATACTCTCCTGTTTGATTTTGAGCAATATTTTAATTTCATGAATCAAATCTGAACATTCTCTTGCGTTCCGTTTTTTGGGGCAATATTATAAAGACTGATATCTTCATGTCATGTGGTATATATTCTGTATTGTATACTTCGTTGCCCAGATCCGTGACTGTATCGATACCAAAGCTCTCCAGGGCTTCTTACTTACTTAGTCGTTCCCCTTCTACCGTGAGGTGTAGAGGTTTGGAAGAGAGAGCGCCAGACTATCCTATCGGATGTCTTGCTCCTGGCCTGGTTCCATTCATCGGTCCTTCAAAGATTGTTTAATGTTGTCCTCCCAGCGGACTCTGGGTCGTCCTGGTGGTTTGGATCCCTGGCTCTTTGTTTCCCATGCTTGTCGTGGTAGCCGATCTTCTCACATTCTGCAGACATGGCCAAACTATCTTTGTTGGGACTGTTCTACTTGGCTCTGCAGGGGTGGGATTTTAGGCCTTGACGTATTGTCTGGTTGCAGACCATGTCTCTTCTTGTTACTTCAACCACCTTCCTCAGATACCTCATTTCTGAGGTTTGTATCTGGCTTTTGTGGGTTGTAGTCATTGCCCATGACTCGCATCCATATGTCAAGACTGGGACATAGGTGGAGCAGTGTACAGCCATCTTCGTTTTCTTACCAACCTCTCTCTTGCTGAGGAATCCTCAATTTATGGTCTGAAAAAGTCTCCCAGCTGCTGCTTTTCGAGTGGCCAACTCTTTTTTGATGCCTCCCTTTCGGTCTATAATAGCTCCGAGATATTTAAAGTGGTCGACCTGCTCCAGGACCTGTTCTCCCAGCTTAATCTGATGTCTTTTTCCTTCTCGTGATATCACCATGGATTTTGTTTTAGGGCTGCTTAAGGCCATCCCTCTCTTCTCCAGCTCTTCCTTCCAGACTTGCAGGTTTGATTGGAGGGCAACATCATCAGCAAATGCCAGCTCCGAAATACAGACCTGTCTCATCTTCCAGTATCTCACTGAATACTTTCTTGTTCTCTCCTTACATGCCTTGATGACATCGTCCATGAGGAGTATGAAAAGACAAGGTGACAGGATCTCACCTTGTCTTACACCAATGGTGGTCCTGAACTCTTCTGACTTATGGTTTGCTGTCCTCACATAATTTCTGCAAGACTTGTAGAAGCTCTGTATAGCATGAATCAGAGGTGCTGGAATGTTCTTCCTTGCCAAACAGTCCCAAAATTTGTTCCAGGGGACACTGTCAAACGCCTTTTCCAGATCTAAGAAACAAAGATGGATCTCACCCTTATACTCAAGGGCATTTTCACTCGGCTGTCTGAGTGTGAAGATTAGGTCTTGGGTACTTCGGTTAGCTCGGAATCCGCACTGGACCTCATCCAACTGTGGCTCAGCTAGGCGCCGGAGTCTCTTCTCTACGATTCTATCATTTCAATTTTAATGTTGTCCATGCCTTGCTGATTCTTCTTTTTGTATCATATCTATTGCATTCTCATCCTCTGATCTGAGTATGTTTGAGCCTTCATTAGAGTCTGGTGATTTTTTTTACCTCTGTTGTCCTCGAATAATTCTTTTACGCATTCTGTCCATCTGTTTGATATGTCTTTCTCATAAAGTAAGATCACACCTTTCTTATTGTTGATACAGCCTCCTCCTTGGGCAAACCTCAACTTATTTGATAATTTCTTTATTTTTTAATGCATGTCCCTTGTCATGTGCTTTGCTTCAATTTCTTCTATTTCCTTGCATTTTGTTTCTATCCGCCGTTCTTTTACTTATCTATACATAGTACGTATGTCCTTGTCTATTGTTTTATATTCTGGAGTGTTTTTTGCTCTCTTTCTTTCTGCCATTTTCTTGAAGATGTCGTCTGTCATCCACATTTTATTTTTCTTAAATTCCTTTTAGGTAAATTTGAATTTGCTGATTGTATGCTTGTTTTGAAACAATCCTATTTTGTGGTTACTTTTTTACTCTGGGTTTTCTCTTCTGTATTGTTCCATGCTTTCTGTCAGTAACTGTTCGTACTTATTTTTCACATCGACAAGATATTTTTGTTTTGTATCTGGTTGTTTCGGTGCTAATATTTCTATCTGGGGCTCCTCATTTCTTCTGTTTCCTGTTCCTTTCAGCTTTATATTTACTTTGATGACAACCGGATTGTGATCTGAATTTTTGTCAGCGCTAGGATGTGACTTTGCACTAGTGACACTGTTCTTAAATCTTTGTTTTATCACGATAAAGTCAATTTGATTGCCTGTTACATCTCCTGGGCTTTTCAATGTGTATAGTTTCCTTGGGTGATGTTCAAAAAAAGTGTTATATATTACCAACCGGTTTTCTTCACAGAACTGGATAAGTCTGTCTTGAGGTTTTACCGGTTTGAGTGTTGTCCTTCTTTATAGTATTCCCCTATTTCTTGTTCGTTGTGTTATTTAGTTGGTGCATATGTTTATAAACAAATAAAATGGTGTTGAATCAATTTTACAAGTTAACGGTACACATCAAACACGGGAGTTTCGCGTTTCACCCTTCGTCAGCCACAGTTACAAACAAGCAACAAGGACAAGAAATATAGACGTGTAAAAAAAAAATAATTAATAGACACTGTATATAAACACAGATGAAGAGCAATAATAAAGCAAGGAAGCTACAAAACCGAAAAGAATTGATCAATACAAGAAATTCAACAATCAACGAAAATCAAAAACAGAAGATTGAATTAAAAAAACAAGAAGTCCTGCTAAAAAACTCTGCCGATAGAATTGGGTAGGATATGTGGTGCATATGTCTGTAAGATTGGTATGTCAAATGGCTTTGCTCTCATTTTCACAACATCATTCTGTCATTGTGTGTCCAGTATCCGCAAACATATTTTCCCAATTCCTTCTTTATTAAAATTCCTTCCCCTCTTTCTTGTTTTTCTCCTCCTGGGTGTATAAGCGTGTATCTAATAATCTTGCCTCTGCAACTCCCAGTTTATCTAGTTTCATATTTGCTGCCTCTAAAATAGGACAGCTTGGTCATCGAAAAAATCTAGATCCCTTGATTTGTTTTGTCAGAGTTAGCTGAATTATTCACTTCTGTTGGCCTGATGTTGTAGTTTTCATAATATAATCAAGTCCGGGAAAAAAGATATCTTGAACTAAAATGAAAGAAATTTTTTTTTTTAATTTTTAACTGAAACAAATAGACTTGAGAAGGCATTTATGTTTGATCATTACAAAATCTTAAAGTTCTTCGAATTGTCTAACCAAATACTATCACCAACTAAGAACTGCTAACTCAGAGCCGTCAAGAAGATATGCATACCATCATAGAGGGTAGACGCTGGAACTTGATTGCCTGCATCCTCAGAAGAGACTCTGACATCAACAGCAGAACTGTCATGTTATGGACCTCAATAGAAAATCGAAAGAGAGGCTGACAGAAAATTTAAAAAAAAAAACTTTACGCAGAACTGTGGAAGCAGAGATGCAAAGAACGAACCAGAGTTGAGGCACCACAAGAATAATGGCCGCCCAACAACCAAAGTAGAGACACATTGTTCCTGCCCTACAAGACGCCACCAGGCGTGATGGTCACTAATCGCTTCGCCAGTCAATTGACTAAAGAACAAAGAAGTATGGAAGACAAGAAAATCCAGCCTTAATTAGTATTGCCCTGCTGTGAAATATTAGTACAATAACAAAAACCTTCAGGAGGTTTCACATTTTGGGAATCGTTTATTAAAATCGATCAGTTTGTGATGACAGTTTAAATTGGGCGCAAAAGTAGTTATTTGAAGCAAAAATGTCCGGAAAAATGGGGTTTTGATAAAATAATGTTTATAATTTAGTATCTCATCAATATATCTCATCTACCTAATAAGAAACGACCTTCAACAAACGTATGACGAGTCTTCCTGTCCTGTTCAAGGCATTTCGATGTCTTTTTTAATCGCCTTTCATGTCCGTCTCGAGTTTGTTTCTCTGTGTGTTCTTTAGTCCTCTTCTAACTCTCCTACCCCTGGGGATTCGAGACCAATGTCTGCCTGGTAACCTATAACTTCTTTAGTATCAGTTCAAGGTCTTTCTTTGTCTTCTTCAACCCCTTTCATGTCAATTTTTAAGTTCGCTTCTTTGTGTGTTCTTTGGTCACCCTCTAACTCTCATACCCTGAGGATTCCAGGCCAAGTATTACCTTGTAATGTTACCTTAACTTCTTTAGTATCTCAAGAATGTTTAAAATAGGCAACCACGTTTGGATACATTCTAAATATATTTTTGATTATACTACGATTATCATGCGATAAAAGGAAGATTATCTTTGGCAAGTGTAATCTACGCAGTTTAGTAACACAGAACACGAGTGGTTGCAGTTGCCAAAATTTTATCATGAAGATTCCCAGTCAATGATTTTAAAATTAAATTTCTTGAAAACATACAAGACGAGATGAACATGATTTTGTCTATGTAGGTCACGTATGACATTAAAATAGTAAGAGGGGAAGCAAGAGATGACAACTCGTGTGAAACAGGAAAATGCGAGGAAACAAAAGCAGATTCTCCCTTCTGGTGACTTTCCATTTGTTGATTGTCTTGGTAAAGACCTGAGCAGTAGTCCTAGCAACCATAAAGAATTAATATGACGTCATCCTATAATGTAAAATGACGTTTAATTCTGTGACGTCTTCCATTGAAAAATTGACTTGATGTGTATTATTACAATTCTGTTTTTAACCGCTTCCTGAGATCTATTCAGCCAGCTAGAGATTACTCTTACCAGCTACAGTTTACACTGACCGGCTACAGTTTACACTGACCAAGTACAGTTTACATTGACCGGCTACAGTTTACACTGACCAAGTACAGTTTACATTGACCGGCAACAGTTTACACTGACCAGCTACAGTTTACACTGAGCAGCTACAGTTTACACTGACCAGCTACAGTTTGCATTGACCGGCTACACTTCACACTTTTTTGTTTCTTCATGAAGTCGACATTCTTGTTTAACTTGCTCTGCTATTTCCTTATCTTCTCCACATGGAAACATGTCTGTCTGTCTGATTTTTAATTTATTGAATAAACTTTTTGATGGTCGTGGTTTTCGCCTTTGCACGTTCTCTTAACCTAACTGGTGAAAAGATGCTATTTCTTTTTATTACTTTCTCCGTTTACGACGGGTATGTTACAATGACGATAACTCCAGGGAACGAAATTCTCGATTGTTTTCGTCGACGTCGATATCCTAAGCATGTTTCATGAGATAATCTCAAAAGTCATGCACACGTCCTGGATAAATGGCGCCCAGAGAAAAAAAAAATCCTGACTTGGTTTAAAGTTCCATCCTCATATTTTGGCTTCGAAGAAGATTTTGTTTCATCCTTTGCCTAGTCATCATTCTGACCCTTAAGCATGTGAGGTTTTCCGCGATGTCCATAAAGTGGCATATCGTAGGGATAGGAATTTTAGCGACATTCTAGTTCACAGTCCATTGATAAGCAATAGTCCGACATATTTTGACACCCAGGCGTGTCAACGCCAAAGGTGTCTGACGTGTAAACATAAATAACACATAAGGAAGGGAAACCCGATCTTTGTCTTGTTTGGACTGACACATACTGTTAATAGGGGAACAACAGAAGTGATTGCGTCATTACAGGGCTGAGTTGCCCACTGTATACTTCCGGTGTTATCTTGTGTGTTTCGTACTGATAAATAGTCAGCAAAGCATCCTTTTTGGGATGCCTAGCTGGCCGTGGGGTCAGTGTGATTCGCTTGATAGCTAGGCGGAGTTGTCGTACGGAAGGTACGGGGTTCGAACCCTGGGTAAGCCACTCACGTCTGTTGTTTTTCTGTTGTCCAAGTGTTCTACTTCTTTATTTCTTACGAGTGCCTGAAAACATACCTTTATGTTTGTCTAATATTAATTTAGTGTCTGACGTGTCCATTTCTGTTCCAAACGCAAACTGGTTTTTTTTCCTCCCCAAGAGAACCTTTGTTGCTAAAGATGCCTTTACTTGTGAATCAATAATCTCATCTAAACGGTTCTTTTTAAGAGATGTAGCATTGCTTTTGTTGAGGAAAAAAGCAGACGTTTATCCGACAGATGTAGAGAACATTTAACGGACATTCCTCACAAGGCTATTACCCTTGTTGCTGTTTAACTGAGTGGGCCTGATAATTCGAAAATCCCAGAAAGTCAAAGCTTTTCGTTCATGCAATAGTGATGATAAGACTGCCTCTTCTTTGGAGAACCGCCTGCATTTCTTTAGTTAGTTGTCTTGACATTGGTGGATTGAATGTCCAGCAATGTTTCAATTAACGTTCTGCCCTTCATTAGCTGGTTACTTTATCACTGAATTCTTCTTTTCTTTTTTCTTTCTGTTTTGCGATTGTTGCTCTTTCTTTTTGGCTTATTCCTGATTTCATATGCTTATTTTCCGACCTTCCTGTTTTTTCATTGACTTCCATTACCCTTTGTTTCACCTCTTTTTTCTTGTCTGTGTCGATTTGCGGAGCGACATTGATTCCTTAGCTGGATGCAAATTGTACAACAAGCTATACTTTTCTTTTGTTTTGTTTGAAATTCTCTGCTGTGTTTTGCAGTAAGTTTCCATTCGTTAATTTTATTTCCTTGTTGTTAATTTGTATTTTAATTAATTATGACATTTTTTTTCCACGCGTTGGTTATGCTCTTTGTCATTTTTTCCCCCAACAGCCTTTCTATATTTTTTCTCTTTTTCTTCCCTGATTGTGTCCGTGGCTGAAGAAGGTTTGTCCCGACACGTCCGTGTTTCTATTTCGTTGCTGACATGTAAAACTTAATCCATTACCATTTTTCAGTTGATCACGTTCTATTATCAGTTTTAAAGCAGCACCCTTGATTACTGACACATATTCAATATTTATCAATCTTATCTCCTCTAATCCTTCACATCCTCTTTTTTCTTCACAGACTTATGATTATTAATCATCAATTTTAATCACAGACAGCATGTATCAACACACCGTTATAGTTATATATTTTGTTCTATTATGTCCACATTGGATTTTAGTTTTGTGTGCATGGTACTTTTACGCCACATGCCTTAAACATATACGTAGTTATGATGAAGGAAAGTATTCATATAAGTACGTTTTTGGCGGAGACAAAAATTGAAGGCGTTAAACGGAAGTAAGGGAAGATCGCCACACCAAAAAACAAAAAACAAAAAAAACCTGTACAACAATAACGGTTATTTTGGCATCTGGAGTTAACAGGATTAAGCGTTTTTGTAAAGAAGAAGGGAGACAGGCAAATAATATATTACGGTGTTAGTCTGATTCCATTCAAATGTCTGCAGAGTGGTCCTTGAATTCAAAAGATGTGTCGATTTTTAAAACACACTGACAAGCTTATCTTTAATTGCACGTAGAGCATTGATCTAAATTGAGAAAAGAAAAGAAAGATACAAGTAAAACGTATTACTGGAGAGCTATGCCCTTTGAAACGTTTTTTTCAGCTTGTTCTTACATTATCTTTGAGTGTCAGCAGATTAATATAATGTGAATATTCAGTATATGCTACGATCGTTCAGTGTTCATGTGCATAGTTTGGTGGGTGATTTTTCCCATGTATAGTCTGATGCGCGAGTTTTTTAGTGTATAGTTTGTTCCAATGTATAGTCTGATGCATGAGTTTTCCAGTGTATAGTTTGTCGAGTGAGTATCCTATAGTTTTGAGGACCAATGTTAAAATGAAAAAATGTGGTGCGTAAGTTAATTAGTGTACAACTTCAAATATGAATATTCTAGTGCAGTGCTATTCAACCTTTTTTGTTCGTGTATACTCAGATATTATTTATCTTTAACTATGTACCCCCAAGGTTATTGATGCATAATTGGTTCAAAACTAATTTGCTAATGTTAACTACAATCAACGAAACAAATGAATAATGATAATACTAGTCAACATTAATCTTAAATAGTAATTTACGCATATGTGGACATTGAGAAATGAATATGACATAACACAATATACAGGGTGGTCATAAAGTCTTTCCCTGATAGAGATTTTGCAACGAATTGATGAAAATAATGATTACACTGACAAACAACATTTTTCTTTCTTATATAAGAATAAGTGTTCTTAGGTCAGTTTCTTGCGCTGATTTCAAATTTGAAATACGTTTATCTCTATCACATCGGGTTCTTAAGATATTTGTGAATAAATATATTTTTGGGAAACCGTTATTTGCTCCGTTTCATTTTTACTATATAACTTATTAAAAATTAATAAAATGCAAAATAATTCTACTTTTTATACTGCTAAAAGATGCATGACATACGTTAAGCTATTTTTCAAATAGTTACTGTATTTTGAAATAATTCTGAGCGAAATATGGCTTCTAGAAGTTGTAGAAATTCGGCTGATCTGTTATGTTACGTGTGCGGATATTTTACCGATCGTGTTCACCAGAAAAACTTTACACCATTACTAAAGAAAGCATATGAACTTTATTTTGATTCGAAAGTTGATGATGCAAATAAATCTTGGAAGCCAAATGCAGTTTGTTCGACTTGTGCAAATACATTGGCAGGTTGGTTACGAAAATCGTCGAAGCATAAGTCGATGCCTTTTGGAGTGCCAGTAATATGGCGTGAACCGACAAATCACGCTACTGATTGTTACTTCTGCTTGACAAATATCCATGGTTTCACTTTTAAAACTAGAAAGTCTGTGGTTTATCCAAATATTGAATCGGTTTCGAAACCAGTGCCTCATGATCCAATCACGTGTCCAATCCCAGTTCCACCAGAACAATATCCGTTGGACGTGAATGAACCATCAGAAAGTGATAGTTTACCTGCTTTAGAAACTAATTCTGACTCGGATTATATACCGGTGAATGATGGTGTTCACTTAATTAACCTTTCAGATCTAATATGTGATCTCGCTCTTACCAAAGGACAAGCGGAATTACTCGGTTCGCGACTCAAAGAATGGAATCTTTTAGCGCCCAATACTTCGATATCTAAATTTCGTCTTAGACACAGAGAACTTATTCAATACTTTGAGATGGATGATGACATTTGCTATTGCAAAAATGTAAACGGTCTAATGGTGCACCTCGGTCACGAGCACATAGTCAATGAATGGCGACTTTTCATCGACTCTTCCAAGACTAGTCTAAAAGCCGTGTTATTGCATAACGGAAATTTATTTTCATCAATTCCAGTCGCCTACTCTGTTCATATGAAAGAAACTTATGACAATATGGCTATACTTTTGGCAAAAATAAAGTACAATGATGATAAAGTCCTCTATTTATTCCAGTTAGTGATATCCACCAAAAGATAAATATAAGTGGATGGGAGCAGACATCATCATCATCGGTTGATAAGATCTCTATGGTGTTGTTTGCTCCACTGTAGTGTATGGAATGTCAACTTGACCTACGCAGTGGTGTGTAGACATGGATTGAGTGTATAATGTGCGAATGATAATAAGGGTTCGTGGTGTTGACAAATGTTCTTTTCTCACACTCATGTATGGCTGGAAGTCATCGACACCAACGACTGTGTACCTTTCTACAGTTTAATTGGACGTATACACTCGACAGCACAGATAGTGACAAATCACAGGTTGGCATAATACATCATAGTACAGTGGATAAATGGTCTTGCAATGTTATGTGACATGGGCACTCATGTAGAATAATATTATAATGGACTGTCAGTAGCCAAGCCCTCAGTATTGCCCATATATATATATATCAACTGAGTTTACTGACAAAGCACGTCAGATTATAAACAATATCCAAGATGGCTTCTACCTCATCTCGTCTAGCGAAGATTCTTTGACATAAGGTTCAGCACAGTTTTTTCATATAATAATATTGAACCGCTAGCAATGGGTTCTCATGTGTAGCAGTGATCTCTGGACTAATCAAGCGATAATACGGGCATCCCTTTTCTCTTCTTGAAAGTCACTACATGTTTTGGTTCCAAGATGGCTTCACTCGTGAGCTGTCACTCACGTTTGGATACAGATAATGAATCTGTCCTAAAGTTAGTCATTCATTAAATCTTTCATTGCTCTGTAGATTTGGTCATGAACAATTGACTGCATTCTACAGGGTATAGTGCTGCTAGGAATCGAAGTCGTTTTCATCGAGTCAAATATATTCTCTTAGACATTCAAATCGTACCTATCGAAAATGGTGGCTTCGTACGAGAGTTCATAAGAGTATCTTTTATTACCTTGGTATCAGAAATATGATTCTGCCATTCCTTGGCAATACGAATAAACACTGGGGTAAAGCATACACGATAGATCTAGACGACTATCACTTTCCCCACAAATACTGAGATCACTTTTTCCCCGGCGACAGGCCGACATAGAAAACACAGTCCCTATCAGGACGAAGCCAAATCACACCACACTCTAGCGACACATCCGCCGAATAGCCTTTGACCTCCCTAGAGACAACAGAACATATAGTTCGACTTAGATATGTAAAGATATACAGATATAAGACAGACTCGTCCTACTCAGACAAACAATACACATAAATTCAGGCCATAGATATTCTGAAGCAAGAACAATCTATTACTACCCAAACAAAGAATAAATCGCAGAAAACTGGATTTATCCGCGGAGTTCGATCGAAAGAGCCGACACAACTTTCAAGGGAAGTAACTCAATAATGACTTTTCCTTAAGCACTATTTTGTTTACAAAATATTTGCGAACATAACAAGTATACCAATGTATAATATTGTAAGATATCAAAGACTGCACGTAACAAATGACTACCAATGGCGGATTTGTGGAGACCTAAAGGTCATTGCAATTCTCACGGGCATGCAGACTGGGTATACTAAATTTTGTTGCTTCCTATGTGAATGAGACAGCCGCAACAGACAGGAACATTATGCAAGAAAGATGTGGCCTATCAGGGATCATATGCAGCTTGGGCATAAAAATGTAATACACGAGCCATTAGTTAACAAAGACAGCATCATTTTACCACCGTTACATATAAAGTTGGGCTCATGAAGAATTTCGTAAAAGCGTTAGATAAAATGAGCAAAGCTTTCACCTATCTTCGAGAAAAGTTTCCGCAAGTTAGCGATGCAAAGATAAAGGAAGGTATCTTTGTAGGACCTCAGATTAGGAAAGTTATTGCAGACAAACAATTCGAGAACTTGTTACATGGTAGTGAACTTCGCGCATGGATGGCATTCAAATCGATCGTCGATAACTTTCTGGGAAATCACAAATCTGTCGACTATGTGCATATTGTTAAGCAGTGCATAGATGCATACAGAATTATGGGCTGTAACATGTCCCTCAAAATCCATTTGCTCGATTCGCATCTTGACTTTTTCCCTGACAACCTTGGTGAAGTCAGCGATGAACATGGAGAACGATTCCATCAAGATATCGCCGTAATGGAGTCACGTTATCAAGGACGGTGGAGTGTGACCATGCTTGCCGATTATTGTTGGATGTTTCATCGCGATGTACCACATGCCATTCACCGACGAAAGTCGACTGCAAAGAAATTCAAGCCTACATAACTGTTATACTTCTTGTAGGAATGATGTTATAATACTGTATGCGTTGTTAAAAAACTTCAATTGCGTATTTCTCGAGATCCCGACCTGATAGAGAAAAACGGTTTGCAGATTTAAAAACAGCGCATTAAAATTGACCAGAAAAACATAGAAATGTTAGAGAAAGAAAAAAAAATTTTTTTTTGTTAGCCAGTGTTATCTTACACGAATCGCTTTTTCTGATGAAGCTACATTTCACGTTTCTGGAAAAGTCAACAGACACAATGTCCGTATGTGGGGGTCAGAGAACCCATGTGTTGTGTTAGAGCACGAGAGGGACAGTCCTAAAGTGAATTTGTGGTGTGCTTTGTTGCACAATAAAGTTATCGGACCTTTCTTTTTTGCTGAGCCTACCATTTCATCAAACGTTTACCTCGACATGTTGCAACTTTATGTTAAACCTCAATTGCAAGAGTTTCAGCCGTTTGTAATTTTTCAACAAGACGGCGCACCACCGCACTGCGGCTTAGCTGTTCGCCAGTACTTGAATACCATGTTTCCAAAACGCTGGATTGGAAGGGATGGGCTCATACCATGGCCTCCACGTTCGCCGGATATTACACCTCTAGACTTTTTTCTGTGGGGTTACACTAAGGACAAAGTGTACAGTTCACCAATTTCAGATATTGACACTTTGAAGGCAGGGATAACACAAGTGCTTGCGACGGTGACTGAGGAGATGTTATCAAACACATGGCGAGAAATTGAAAAGCGTTTAGACATTATCCGTGCAACAAACGGCGCAAATGTTGAAATATACAAATAGCATTTAAAAAACTGTTTTAGTTCTGGAATAATTTCCAAAAAACCAAGTGTCTCTGCACAGAATACTTTTTTTTTTTAATTTTTGAAATCAGGGAAAGACTTTATGACCACCCTGTATTACAAAAACTATTGGCGCCTCTTGCGCCAAATAATCTGGCCAAGTTACTACATCGCTACAAGCCTTTAATTCTCGCCGTACCACTCTCACGCGCACCACGCCCACACATTTATTACGAGAGGCATAGAGTTAGAAGCGGGGAGGGAGTAAGACAGGATAAAGACGCGTATCGGAGTAAACAACCCGAACTATTGCTTCAAAATAAAATAAAAGAGGAATAAAATGGAAAAATAAAATAATAAAATAAAATTTCTATTACCTCAACAGGTTATCTTTTCAAAAGAAAGTTTTCAGTGCTCAAAGTAATTAACTTAAAATAATGAAAAATACGAAAACTCTCAGACAGTGCATTGGCAGATTTTTCTATCACGTACCTCCTTAGATGTCTTCTCGTACTCCTAGGGATACGCGTACTCCAGGTTGAATACCACTGTTCTAGAGTATAAAAGGTGACTGAGAAGTCACTCCCTGCGTTTGAATTGTTATTCTTTCGCTTGTATCTAATAAATGTACATGAAAGAAATGTCAAAATAATGAAGGATAACTGGCATTTGACATGTGACTTATAAGTTTTTAGTGTTTTTTTTTTTCTCAGAAAAAATTCAAATAAAATCGAAAATGACAAATTAATTGACGTTACAAGAGAGAGTAAATATTTACTGCCCGCAGTGAGGTCATGTGATGAGCCCGATGGATCTCAATCTTAGCTGTAATATTAATGTGATATAGCACATTTTGTAAGAAAATCGCCGGGCGTTTTTGGTCTCTTTATTTTTACCTTTGTTTCATATATAAATTAATTTGTGTAGGAATGAAGTAATACACATTTAAAAATAGAGTTTGACTTTTCAATCACCATGTATTTTGGTGTTCTGAAGCTATCAAGTTTCAAATGATGTGTCAACGCGATGAGCCATGTTAAGAAAAGGTAAACGATCCCGTTACACGCCCTATTGAGGCATATTGGGAATATGGTGTTAGGCCCATATTTTCTCCACCGTCGGCACACTAGGGGTGATGTGGTCAGCATCACGCCGGTCGCCTTAACCTTCCCAGAGTTGCTCTGGTACCCATTTGGGGCTGGGTCGACTCAGGAACCGTTTGCGGCCTTAAAAAAATCCAACCTCATCTGGGGATCGAACCATAGACCACTGAGCTATATAATAGAGAGAGAGAGAGAGAGAGAGAGAGAGAGAGAGAGAGAGAGATTTAAGCATATCTACACACAAGTAACAATTTGTGGTTCCCTCTGTGAAGACAAGGAACTGGCTACGCGTCTCAAGTCACGTGGTTAACAGCGACAAATGCGAACTGTGGATTGGAATATAGCATACCCATCATCTAAAACAGCTTGCTACAGAAGCACATAGGTATAACACTCAGTGACAGACACGTGCCGTTGGAACAAAAGATGAGAAGAAAACGCTGGCAATGGACAGCACACACGCAGAGGAAACATGTTGATAGCAATCTCCATCCTGGCCTGACGAGAGAGAAACTCGTTAAGTTTTACGAACTACTTCAACATCTACTGTAAAGCAATGTTTCTTAACTTGTGGTCCACGAACACCTTGTCGGTTCATGAATGGATTCTAGGAAGTCCGCGTACATAACATAAAAATTTGAATTTTATTTTCAACAAAATTTTGACTCATAGATTTTTGCATTGAAAGAAATATATTCTTTTCATAGATTGTTTTTGTATTTCAATATGGTTATATATAAGCTCCAATATTTATCTGTGTAATAAAATGCATTGTTTTAATTACGCATCTACGTACATTTTTAAAAAAAAGAAGGGGTCAATAGCCTTCACCGGACAATCAAATGGGTCTGTAGCCTTCCCTAGGCAATCGAAGAGATACGTAGCCTTCACCGGACAATCAAAGAGTTACGTAGCCTTCATCGGGAAATTACAGAGTTTCCTAGCCTTTGCCGGGCATGAAAGAGGTACGTAGCCTTCACTGGCCAATCAAAGGTGTCCGTAGCCTTCACCGGCCATCAAATGGGCCCTAGCCGCCACCTGACAATCAAAGAGGTCAGTAGCCTTCCCCGGGAAATCATGGCACAAGAAAGGATAAGAACCCTCGATATTTAGGAACACGCTCCAAAAAAATCAAAACGGGAATGATGATGACAAAGCATAACGTTAAAAATATATATTTACTCACCAACAAAACATACCCACACTGACACATTCCACTAGATAAAATGATGAATCTCAATTACGTAATGTCAAACGAACAATGACTTACCCATTCCACCACCAACATATTTACGAGTATCTTCACATTCCACTACCAACGATAATACAGGCATGTACACATTGCCACTACAGCTGTGCACGTATTGACACTGTGCCAGTTATTAAAGAAAAAAAAATCAAGAACATATTTACACAGTTTACAAAAGTGCACAAATTTATATATAGATAAAGGATCCCGTTACACGCCTATTGAGGCGTATTGGGAATACGGTGTTAGGCACGAATTTTCTTGACCATCGGCACAGTAGGGGTGATGTGGTCAGCACCACGCCGACCGCCTTAACCTTCCCAGAGTTGTTCTGTTACCCAATTCATGAGGCTGGGTCGACCCCGGAGCCGTTTGCGGTCTAAAAAATCCCACCTGAACTGGGGATCGAACCATGGACCACCGAGCTAGGAAGCCAGTGCACTAACCACTGCTCTACCGCGGCTCCCACAAATTTATATATGACCATATGAAAAACTGTGCGTCTACAAACACATAGACTTTTACAGTTACGTATATTATTTTTGTAAACATATGCATACGAACATTTACGCACAATTATGTACTTTTATGCACACACATGTCCCCTTCTTCTTCCATATTTCGCTCCTTGTAGGGAATATTCCTTCACAAAGATATGTCCAAGCTATCCTGTCTTTGCCAGTCTGCTCAAAGTCCTGTTATATCGTCTTAATCCTTCCCATGTCTGTCTGTTGTGTATTTCTTCATGCTATTGGATTGTCCTCGGTTTACTTTATCCTGGTGGTTGTCCAGGACAACAATTGTCTGGTGATTCTATTTAGGTGACCTTTTACACAAACATATGCACATTTAAATTATTTTTCAATCGCACCTTTTTTTTAACATTCTTTCGCACATACATATACTATTCATACACAAGTTCTGGCACTGTTACATAATACATTCAGAGATACGGAATAAAGAGAGAAAAATGGAGATAGAGGGAGAGAGAGACAGATACAGAGAGAGAGAGAGAGAGAGAGAGAGAGAGAGAGAGAGAGAGAGAGAGAGAGAGAGAAATTTAAATCTCACATTGCTTCTTTTAAACTGACACTGAATAGTATGTTATGTTACATTATATTATTGTGTATGTGGTGTAATTATTACTTGACACAGATCGTAAACATTTTATGATCACTTAAATTTCTTTACCACTTTTGCCTTCCTATTTCTATCCAATGTTGTGCAATTTCCCTGTTACTGCTTTTTTAATGCAATTACCATAAGCTGTTTTATTATTTAAAAAATTCACTCTTAAAAGATAACAATAAACCCTTGCCTAATACAAGCAACTAAATAAGTACAATTCATTTCTTTGTGTTCTGTGTGTTAAAAATAAGAGTTGAATCAATGATAAAAAAGTTATGGTGGGATGAATAAAAGTTGATCGAAGGGAGTCATTTACTGGAATAGTGTGTAGCATTGGCCTTCGACATGCCAAGTCCTTGGTATTTCGTGGAAGGACAAAGTCATAAATGTCGAGGTGCTGTCACGTGCCGGCATCCAAATTATGTATAAACTGCTTAGATTGCGCAGACTACGCCGGCTTGACTATGTCCGCCGCATGGAAGATGGTCGTATCTCCAAAGAATAAAATATATGGAAAAATTGGCAGATGGCAAAAGAACAGCCTGGCAGCCGCAGCTGAGGTACAAAGATGTGTGCAAGAGTAACATAACGGCACTGGACATAAATCTTGCAGCCTGCGAGGATGAAGCTCCCGTGCTCACAAGATGGTCTTGCTTCCTTTGGTGCCCTTCAGATTTGGCGAAAAGAAGCTCTCACAACAAGTAGTGTCACCGGATGGCCTACGTTAACGCAAGCTAGCACGTTAACAGTAGTTATAAGAATAGCAAAAGATCTTGAGGAAGACTAGTTGGTAACAAAACATCACTGGTCGAACATAACCAATGAAATCGTCGATGGCTATATTTTTGACAACGGCAGTCAGAACAGAGTTCAGTCACGCAGTTCACAGTTCAGTGATGCAGACGTGTTTACGGGAGAGGTTTCAACCTTAGTGCGGGCCAAGTGTTTTTTAAAGGTTGTGTGATTAACCTCTGGGCGAGGAAATACTTACCACTGAAAACTTCAATGTTTCACAAGTTATATTATTCTAGGAGATAGTGTTTTCCAGTTTTGTGGCCAGTATTTCAACGGTTTGTATGATCTCGATTTTTTCTAATAGAATGATTATTCTGCTATGTAATGTATAATGAGACTCTAGGCGAAGCCTATCGATGTTTACAGAAGAGCTCAAGCAGACATTTTTCCTATGACGATGTCCTTTTACAAAGACATCTCGATTTACGTAAACCACAAGCGTTCTGGCCGCTGATAGCCAGGATATTGAGTTTTGTAATTGACCATTGCTATTAGTCCCTTAGACTCTACTAATAAACCGTTTTCCATGACTTGTAACTATTACTTACTCATGTATGTTGAGTATGGAAGCACTAAGCAGATACAAATGATCACTGACAACCTGCATTGAGTAGAAAGGATCTGGTCTTGACAACATTCATTTGAGTAATTACACCTCTGGCAGTCGCCAGTTACCACTCATAAGATAAATCTGCAAACCAGTAAACACTACGATCACTTGGGAAATTTAATAACAATGAACTCAGAAGAAATATGTACCACCTGTAGTAAAGTAACTCCGTGTAACACCCCGCTCAAATTTCCCCGATTCAAAAATCTAGTAACGTAAATTCACAAACTATAAACCACTACTACTATATTTGAAAAATTGCCAAGGGCAAGGTCAAACGTACCGCTAAAAATTGGACAAAATAATTTGAATTTTCCACTATTACAGTTGAAAATCTATAAATAAATTCCATGTTTGACCTTGGTCTCAAGGCCATCGTCAAATCAAACCGCTAACATTTAAAATAAAGAATTTGAATTTTCTAACGCCAAGTGTAAAAATACCACCCCCCCCCCCTTTCCCCAAACACACACGCACACGCTCGACCCTTCCCAATATTTATGACGAAAGCCGTAAAGCTTGGCAACGAACCAACTTGTTACCTCGTTTTATAGGGGAGAGAGAAGGTGGATTACAATGGAAATCAAGCCTAACTTGTGCATTTGAAAAGAAACTGAGATAATTTATTTCTTTATAAATAACAGGGATGTCTTGAAGGGCAGCGCTAATATTGGTTAATATATATCATAAAATGTTCCCTTATAATAAATTATCTGGCCTTAGAAAATTGTTTTATTAATATTTTAGTTCAGTGAACAGAGCACTATAAATTAGAAAAAAAATTACCAAGATGAAAACGGGGATAAATGGGTAAAGGAAACCTATATAGGAAGATAGAGGACAGTTGTCCTTTTAATAATCACTTTTAATATTAAAAATTGACCCATTAATAACAAAGATATTGTATAAATAAAAATTGAGACAGACGAACAAACATACTAATCAACTGCTCAATTTGGTTGCGTGAGAAAAGTTAGAAATTTCTTGACACGCGTTCTGATTGGTCAAGGCGTAGAGTAGCTTGGGGCAATAAAATTAACATTTCGCTGGCAACAACCGCCATTTAAAATTAAAACTATCTAAAGCTGACATCAGCGGGAGAGCCTGTGTGACCAAAGCTTTCACCGTCTGGACACTTAAAGCAGTGGTAGAACCCATTAACTGCCAAAGTCAAGCTTATGATATGTGATATTATTGTTTGAGGGTAAGGCACAATAAGTATTTGTATTGATTTAATTAACATGCAAGCCACAATTTGTGTTACGATAGCCAAAATAGGAATGCAGTCTTTCGGAGTGAAAGAAAGGCATAAAATATTTGCTAGTGGCTTACAAATGTTGAGCATGCCAATGCAGTAACCCAGAAGGGATATTGACTTTTGCAGTGCCATAAATGTTTAAATATTATGTAAAATCATGTAGAGAATGTTAGAAAGAATTTATCCACAGGTTTCAGTGCTAGGTTAAGCACACTCTATCTATTGTATCAACGACAAGCCCTGTATAGGATGTTGTAAAGATATATTAAGGAATCACAAGCTATGTATTGTACACCCCTATCTATTGTATGGAAGAGACATCTTGGAGGAAGAAACAAGAGCTGTGTACTATCACTGAAGAAGAATGTTTACACAGCAGTGGTGTTAAACAATGGAAGATACAGATTGGTGCAATGATCAGCGCACATAGCTGATCAGGGTGAGTTGTCACCGTGTTTGTGTGTGGAATTAAATATTAGATGAGATCTATATGGGGAGGGCATTTTCCTCTCATTACAGGTCATATACCAGCATACCTATTGGTGGCAGGAAACCGGGTGAGGGAAGAAAGTTTGGGATGAACGCTCAGCCTTGTTGCCGCAGCTACCCCATTTCTTCAGCTCTAAAGCCAGTTGAATGCATATGAGAACCCACGGGCCAACAGTTGTCACCAGTTTTATAAGTTAAGTCCGTTAGACCGGCACTGAGAGTGTAACATCAATTATTCCACCACAACCCTAAGCATAATAATAAATAATAAACTCACCTTGAGATGATGACGAAGACAATCTGTCCAACATATTAACAGTGATACGTACAAGCAGATAGACAGATCAGTGGGTGGAATTCTTACAGTGATCTTTATTCATAGAAACAAGATACTTGGACAGAGTTCCAGTTATTTATTTTAAATAGTGTATATAAACAAATTTATTGAGTTTGACAATCCCTGTCCCAGAAAATTGAGGTACAGGGAAATTAAATTGTAATATAATTATCTAAACTTTAACAAAAGTCTTACTCACTTTAATATTATTGAGTTACAGTTCTGTTTACATTTTATTTCGTCCTTATATTAAATACATTACCCTAGACACACTCAGCCACACAACATCACACAGCCTATTTTACACAGATTGAGATCTGAGAGGTGGCGGATAGGGACTCTGAGAATCATCATCATCAACAATTAGACTCAGGGAACTTACACAGCTTGACCTCACTCTGTTTACCCTTAATTAATAACACCAGTAACCTCATTTACCACACCACCTGTGACGAAAGGTTTACATGGTGTGAAGGTTTGGCATATAACCTTGGTAGATTGCTGTAACGGTCACATACATCATATAGTGCCGTCACCAGCTGTAACATTAGAAGGGGAAAGACAACGCAGAAAGGCACACTAGGAAACAAAAGTGAGCTGAAGGCTATCACCTCGGTGTGCATCATTCCCATAGTCAGTTATGACTGAGTGGGGAAACTCACATTCTTATAACTTTTTTCCATCAATCTTTCTTGTTGTCACGTATAATGGAAATATAGTCTACATCAGCGGTGGCCAAACTGCGGCCCGCGGGCCAGATCTGGCCCGCCAACCAGTTTTGACCGGCCCGCCAACCTGTTTTGGCCGGCCTCTTATTGTTGATTGAAGCCACACTCTTCATAATGAAATAACACATAAACGTATGTTTGAAATAAATAATTACATGTTATATTACAAATTACAAAACAAATTAAAACAACAGATTCCTTTTTTTTTTTACAGTAATTTCAGTCAGAAGACTGGTATACATGTCTGGCAGATGTGCAGTACAGTAGTTTGCCGTTGCTTTCTGTACGTGGTTCATTATATATGTAAAACTAAATCTCAGAACGTTATTTTTTAAGGATTTTATAGGTCTGGCCCTCTGGTGTTACCCTTTACCATAATCTGGCCCTCGGCCAACCTTAGCTTGGCCACCACTGGTCTACAGTATCCGACAGTCTTTTGTGACCTCGTGGCGTTCTATGATTCGCAAGCAAAGCCATGCATTGACAGCCTACGTTTACTCGTTTTTTATTCCACGCCTCTTTTCCTTGAGACGTAAACAAACGAATTTGTTTACCAACTTCCGCGACCTGCCAGTCATAACAGGGAGCGAACCACGTTTGTTCTCACGCGAGCTGATCTGTCACTCATCGGATATCAGACAAACAGCGCGTGAATAACACCGGACTCTTTTGAAGTGAGACGGTCAGGCAGAAATATTTTCCCGAGGACTCTTTGATGTTCGTACATACACGAGGAGATAACGCTTTGATCTCCAGAAGCGGGCTAAATCTCGGAAGAAACCCGTTACACGGTTCCAAGTCTCTGTTGTCGAGTAGCAACGCCGACAGAGCGACCGTGGAAACCTTTTATCTTGGGAACGGAGGTTTCTAATTTCTGCTATGCGCAAGAGTGTGAAAATTAACATCCTCTAGAGATCACAATAACATCACGATATATAAACTGGGGCTTCCAAAACCAGATATCAATTGTCGCACAGAATTTTTCGGATAGTCTAAACACGTAGTCTAGAACCATTGTGAAAGGTGTGTTAATAGCCTTCGTTGGGATTTCATTTTGATTTTCTGGTAATATAAATTTGTGCTTAAGCGTGTTAAAAAGTTAAAGTTTTCCATTGTAATTCACTTGAAGTCTAGCTGTTAGGGGCCAGTGGAAAATAACGCATAGTTATTTGTTTATCAGTTGTCCCGTTTAATTATAATTTACCACCCGCTTTATCACACAAGAAGAGACGTTTTAGTTGAATAATTAATATACTAGGCGCGACTGATAAGTGACAGAAGAATTCACGTTATATTTCATTTTATGTAATTTTAGTAAGTGACTGTTATCGAATACCATACGACGACCCACAGACGCCAACAATCTAATAGCTATTAAAGACAGGCGATATTTGTTAAGTGCACGTATGGATAATTAAATAATAATTGATCGTGATCGGGGCAGGAGGGGAAAGGTTGCATACCTCGACCAAACCTGCACCCGCTAAGCGACGCGCGATAGGATAGGCTAAAGGCCCCTGTCTTCCTTTTAACTTTAATCAGGACTGACGGAGAGGATAAGAGATTGTCTTGTCCCCTTCTGTGTACATATATGTAGCTATCTATATTAGTAGCATTTTTTCATAAATGTTTCTCTATTCTTAAGCATGACCTGATCAAGGGCGACCAGCGGTCTATTTTGGTCCTTTTCTTCATTTACTAATTGGTGAATGTTGTCTTCTTCTTGGCTTACACGTCCCCAAGTTCATTTGTAAACATCATCATCATCATCATCATCATCAGTTGCCATCTCCACAACGAAGGTTGGCTGTAACGAATCTCCAACGTTTTCTGTCTCTTGTCTTGGTGGTGCACTCTGATAAACTCTTTCCTGTCCATCTCTTGATGTTATCTTCCCACTTATAGCGCTGTCTTCCCCTTGCACGTTTGCCTTCAACTCTCCCTTCCGTTATGGTCTTCTGCAAGGTGTTATGCCTTTTTATGTGGCCAAAGTATTTTAGCTGCCGAACTTTGACCTCTCTCATTAGTTCTCTTTTCATACCTAGATTTTCTAGGACCTCCTTATTTGTTTTCATCTCTTTCCATGAGATACGCCCCATTCTTCTATATATCCACATTTCAAGAGCCTCAATTCTTTCTTCTAAATGCTTATTCGTCGTCCATGTTTCTGCACCATACAGAAATGCAGAATATATATAACACTTTATGATTCTCAGTTTTAATTTGTGAGATAACTGTTTGGATGTCAGTATATGTTTCATGTTGTTGAATGTGGCTTTGGCCATTCCTATTCTCTTCTTGATTTCTGTTTCACATCTGCCATCTTCTGTTATTATATGACCAAGATATACGTAGCTCTTGACTTGTTCCAGGATTTTCCCATTTACGCTTATCTTTAATGTGGGTTTATCGTCTGTTTTGCTAATTATCATAGTTTTGTTTTCTCAATATTAATGTCGAGTCCATATTCATGACTTATACTGTTCACATGCTTCACTAGTTCTTGTAACTCCTGTTCGCTTTCAGCTAACAACACGGTATCATCTGCATATCTAAGGTTGTTTATTGACCTTCCACTGATGTTCAGTCCTGGTATTTCCTGTATCTGTTTGAAAATTTTTTCGGTGTATAAATTAAATAGGCAGGAGGACAGCACACATCCTTGTCTGACATCTCTTTTTATGTCAATGTATGATGAATTCACATTTGTGAACAGGATTGGCCAAATAGACACATAAACATTTTAAATAGTAAAGTTAACTGGACTTATCAATACCCAGATATTCATTCAATTTTATCCGCCCACTGTGGCGTAACACAAATAACATTGCCATCTAACTTTTGACAGTCGTATCAGCGGATTTATCCAGCATGTTACGCTGTTTTAAAATCGGCACTCACCCCAGAGCCAGTCTATAGGATTTACCATCAACATCATAAATAACAGGTTTTTTTTTTTAGCAACCAGATGTTTCCCTATACTGGAAGTATTTGCTACTGTTTACTGTTAACATTTGATCTCGATTTTTTCTACATTAACTATTCGAGGTGATATTGTCGATTCAGGAATCAACCACCAAATTAGGCGTCCCCCTTATAAAATTTAATTATTCGAGGAGGGACTGGGGCCAATTTGGAAGATAAAGACACTGGAAATTATATATTCAGAAATTGTATGTCCAAGAGATCTTTTTCGCCAAGAGTAGGTAAGAAGAGCGAGTGAGTGGCCACGTATGTCAGAGAGAGGGAATATTTTCTTTGTTACACGAAAATTGTTGTTACCGCTGCGTTTCTGATATTGGTGACTTATGGTGCGAATGTTGTTGTGGGCCATCGCTTCGTTATGGATAATGATGACAAGACAAACGTAACGGTAACGATTGGGTCATAAGACTGACCAATTGGTAAGTAAGGCATACTGGACCCATTGTTGAACGTGAATGACGATACGATTTATTACAGCAAAGACGTTGACATCATGTGTAAGTACAATTCATCGATATGGTTCTGACAGTATATACATTGGCATATATAATAATCAACATGGACGTTGAGTGACAGCACTCGCCGTTACGACGTCAAGGTTAACGGCTTAGTGATAAACATGGTTTTGTCGAATTGACCGTTCATATTCTTTACGTAATTATATATTCCTTTACGCTCCAATCAGCTCCTAGCGTTAGAGGGGCGCACTAGCAATTTGACATATCTGGTCAAATTGAAGCTTTGCCATAACGTTTACAGGAGACGAAGTATCGGCGGCAAGATACTTATAAATGAGCCATTTTCTGGCTAAATATTCGAATCAAGCAAGTCTTGGTATTTTCTCATCAAGAACGACATCTTCATCTTATAGATGATTATAATTACTTTATGAACTAAGGATAAGCGCACGAAAAATTCACTTCTATACAAGACGAAGGATATCGGGATCTGCCTCAAGTACGTTTGCTGGATAGCAACAGATCACCGCGACAAACCGCGCCATACCCGTTTAAGAATGTTGCACGGTCGTACGCAAATAATACAATGAACCTACAATTTACTTAGATGCGCTAAAATGTGCGTCTACAAAATACTAGACGCACATGTGAGGCTCTCAAACATTTTACTCCCCCCGCTATCAATCAAAATAAAAGAACTTAATTGTATTATCTGGATTCTGCATAAATATTGTTTATTTTACTGGACAGCTTTAGTAGGAACTTTGTTCTTTTCTTTACTGTCTATGCTATAACATAGTGCTAACCTTTGACCTTTGGGGTTATTAACTTGGTTCTTTTTTCTCAATAAGGGGAGAGCACACGTATTCTGTTAATTTTCTATGCATGCAATTCTGATTTTATTTGATCTTTCTTTAGATATTTGGTGTTATCAAGTTTAAATTATAATAAACAACAAAAGAACTTGTGTGTTGGTCAGACACATACCCAATTTACCATAGTTTTTCACGTTTGTGTGTCTTGTTGTCACATAATTGTGTGTGTGGGTGTAGTTAAACTTATATTTCTAGGTATAAGGAGGGGCAAGATTGTCTTGTACTAAAAGATAGTCGTATAGATAGGCTGGACTAGAGAAACTTCTCATTCCAGAGACAGATTATCTCCTTAAACTATTCACTCGTGAAATCTATTTATCACACCTTTATTTCTCACGTACTTATCACTATCCACTCTACTCAGGCGGGACCATAAATATCTTTCAAACCTATCTAAATTTACGACACTTGTTATAACGATATTTATCAGCTGTCCTCATCTCATATGTGTCCTGGATTCCCCGAAACTCACTACAGACAATGCAGACGATGATTGCAGAATCCCGCTAAAAATTTCAAATCTGCACTCTCCACCAAGACGAGTAACTCACAGCATGCATTATTATCAGCAGTCCGACGATCAAAGCACACAGGCAACACAAGAACATGCACGTCCTATCACAGGCACCAACACAAGGCTTCCAAGTAAAAGGAAACACCTTATTTTCGGGGACCAAAATGTCAAGGAACTGCAAAAATCGAGATTATTGACAAATGATATGGACTCGGTTACTGTTCGCTTCAAGAACTGGGCATCCACTCAGGATTTACTGTCACTCCTTAATCGTTTTCCTTCTGACCCCACTGTCACCAGAGTAACTACTCACATTGGTCAATCAGACTCGCTCAAAGATAATGAAATATCGCAAGCAGACCTAAACCAGATCACATCAAAATTCCATTCGTTATTCCCTAATGCGAAAATCTACTTCTCGTCCATTATTCCTCCAGTCAGGGCCCATTACCGCAAATCAATTAATGTCAATAATTCTAAACTTAAAAGTCACTGCATCAGACACAACTTTAATTTCATTGATCACTCCTCGTACTTCCTTGCGAAATCAGGAGCCCCTAAAAAACACCTTTACAGTGGTGATATTGCCTTATCCACTGAAGGAATCAGCAAGCTGGCAACAAACATCAACTACTCAGAACGCACCTTCAAAGGAGTCGGCCACACAGCAATATCTCAATATCCAACCAGACGTCTATCAACAGTGAATACCTGCTTCTCAGATATTAATTATGATCTTGACTTTCCACCATTACTTACTACTTCTAACGACACCCACTCAACATCATCTCATAATCAGGAACATCAAATCACACCTGTTATTGTAAATCGTGCAGTGCAGGGCACCTTGATGTCTCCCTACAGCAACACCCATCTATGTTTTCTGCACCTACTCAACAGGACCGATGTGATACACTCCGTCATCAAAAGTGTACAAATGATCCAACTCAACAAATTCAATCTTCATGTGCTGATGCATCCTCACTCCAGCCATCAATGTCCCAGACACAAGAAACCTACCCCCAGTCACTGTACTTGTACCATCTTCCTACATATCAACATCTATACCCAACCTTTCCCAATTTCCCGCTACACCATAGACTCTTGGACTGTTCACCTTTTGCCTGGAGATCAAATTGGTCAGCATACTGCGATCCCACAACAAGAACACATGAATATCCCGCAACCTCGTTCTACCCCGTGCATCATCCTTCACGTCCTAATCTACTTAATTTATACTTTCAACAGCCCTGTTATCAATGAAATATTAGTGATCATCAATTTCACAAAATATGACTCCCACAATCATATCGGAATACCCAAATTGTCAGGGACTTAGGTTGGGACATCTAAATGTTTATCATCTCTACATTGTGAGTAAATTGGCTGAAATTACTTCTATACTCTATAATAACAATGCATACTTTCATATTTTTGGACTAACAGAAACTAGATTTAATGAACACATCTCTAACCAAGAACTGCAAATTGCAAATTATGAAATTTTCCGTCGGGATCCACCAATTAAGTTTGAAACTGGTGTGGCTGCCTATGTGCACACAAGCATCAAAGCTATATGACAAGTTGATCTGGAATGTGCTGAAGTTGAATGCATGTGGCTGGAAGTCCGCCTCCCACACACTACCTCTATATTAATTGGCTTTTTATACCGCAATCCGGATGCCAGAATAGAATGGCTAGATCAGTTCTCGGACATGATGGACAAAGTCTGGATAACTTCTTTGGAACTATTAATAATGGGAGACTTCAATATTGATGCCTTGAAGCGAAACGTTAAGTGGGATAATTTGTATGCCTCTACAACCTGAACCAGTTGATATTGCTACCAACGGTCATTGTAATATTTCAATTTTAAATTGAATTTTTAATATTAAGTAGCTTTATTGCTTGACCTCTCTCTCTCTCTCTCTCTCTCTCTCTCTCTATCCCTCTCTCTATGTGCGTGAATGACTATGAGTAAATGTACTTGTGTGTGCTCAGTTACTGATTGTGATGATAATATTAATTGATCCTGTCTGAAGTTATTAATATTTTAATTTTTAAAACGCTGAAAATTGTATTGCAGGGCAGACATGTAAAAAAGGCAATTATGCCTATTTCTTTATCCTGATGAAATAAAGATTTCGTTCGTTCGTTTGTTCATAGCGTGTCCGAAGAAAATGCCTGACTTACTTTTAAAATGAGTAATAATCGCAATTTACGCACTGAATTCTTTCAAAACTTTCTTGTTACTCTTGTTAACAAAGTGATGCCTCAAAGGATACCCAAAAAAATATTTTAAAAATTGCAGACGAAGCAAAACTTGGAAAACAATTGGTAGAAGACAAAAGCCCCGGCAGGTGTTTAAGGGCGCAACTAAACAAAACAGTTCACAAAAAACGTTAGTAGCAAGCACAAGTTGCAGCCCGTATTTCAGATAAACACAAAAATAATAGGCTATCGGGGCATTAAGTAAAATGCAATCGTTGTGAATATGATAGCAAACTGTGGTTATTAAACAAAACACAACAAATGAACAAACACAGTTTGTTTTGTCCCAAGCAGTTTTTGGATTGAACTCAGGCTCCAGACTGATGCTACTTTTCTCACAGATGTTTTTAAACAATCAGTAAATGTATAGACTGAAAGAAGGAAGAGATGAAGGCAAGCGTGCAAGGATAAGACAAGAGCTATAAATGAGAAGATAACACCTAGAGATGGACAGGAAAGAGACTATCAGAGTGTACCACCAAAGCAAGAGACAGAAAACGTTGGGGATCCGTTGTAGCAGACCTTCGTTGCGGAGATGTCAGCTGATGATGATGATAGACTGAAACGTTTTTTTAATGCGTTAAAAGATGTAGTAAACAATTGTAAAACACAAACAGAAGCCTAACTAAATCAGAGAAAGCTCGAAGCTGTGGTGAAGTGGGATGTTATAAATATTTATAGGGAACTTAGTGTACTGACTGAGATCAGCTGTGAAGGTATCTATATCTATTAAGAGTAGTGTATTATAGATAACCTTACTTGCTACCACATATCTCTATATCTCAGTCAGAATTATTCTGGAATAGTGTGATGCTACGTTATGTGTCTAGGGTATGAGTATGGTGAAGTGTAAGTCACAACAACAGACAGATAAACAATTTAATGTAATCCACTACTCTTGACAACACTGTGACACTCACATACATATAACACTCTATGAGAATATCTTAAAGGAGGCACTGATAACTTTCAAATAACAATATGTATTCATTACTGGCATGAATGAATATGTGTCCTGATTCAACTACAAGGGAATCAGGAATCACAATCAATTTAAATTACAAGTTATGTACAGAATGTATTTAATATGAATATTGTAGTGACATATATTATTACAAATGTTCTATGTGTGTCAGTTGTGTAGTAGTAAAATGAGGTAATACTGGTTTTGTTTTGTTCAAGCTCTGTTGGTATTTGTCATCATGACTTCAATAGTTTGTCTTTAGGGACTAGTATTCTGCACTTCCAGCATTATTTCTTTCTAGACAATCATCCAGGTGTCAGTGTACTATTTGGCCATTCCATGCCGTTTTACTTCTCTCCGACACCCTCTGTTCAGGCTGGAGCATTATAGGCTTTACCTCACGTTTGCCACTGAACTACACATATATATACAGGCATAAATTAACAATTTACATTCAATTTTCATTAAAAGATACTGAATGGTTCAAGCTTACCACAATTTCATGGAAATAAACACAGATACGTTGATTAGCAATGAATTCTGGCACAATTACTGGCACAAATTTCCATCTGCTTATGTTCCAGGCTTTTATTTTAGCAAAATTGTGAGCTGGCTTCAACGCACTGATGCTTTATCAAGCTTATTTAAACAAGTGGTTTCGAACTAACGCTCCCAAGTGTATATATCAGTGAGACTGGCCAATGAGCCACGTTTCGACAAGTGTTTGAAAAAATGTTACCTTTCCCCGTTTCCCCTAACAACGAAAGATAGTATTTATAGTCCGACCAATCGTGGTTAGGCTTTCATTTGTTGCGCTCCAATCAATTGGGAGTTTACATGGTAGGCTATTTATGTAACGTAAGGTTTTTTCAAACACGTTATAAAAAAAAAATTTTATGAGCAGAAATGATTCCATGCTGTCAGGCATCCTCACTATTTTATTTTGGGTATAATTTATTAATTCCTGGACTATTTGCGTAACGTTTTACATATTATTTGTCAGCAAGCCCTAAGGAACCCAAATATACCAATTTGAAAGAGCTACGTGGCTGCGTTCAAAATATGTATTTTCTACCTCCTGTTTCGAAGATGTGATGTCTGGGTACTGTTATGTTTTCAACCGTAAACCCATCTATTGTTATCTTTCCTAATAAGCGTTTTTTATGATTTATAAACCTAACTCTGGGAAAGGGTAGTGTATTTTATCACTGTCCATCTGAAAAACAATTAGTGCATGTAGACTTACACGCGTGATGGCAGCATTTGTGTATCGCGCGAAGCGTGTTTAGTGTTCGGCTTTCTGCCTCTCCCTTCTCGCTATCCTTATCTGTTCGTTCGTTTTGGTAACGTACTATAATTAATGTTAGGATTAATTTAGGTCATTACGCAGGGCCTCTCAATGTTTTTTCCAAGAAATACAGCACACGTTTCATTGAAGAAGGCGGGTAATAATACAGTAAGCTTTACTATCAACGTGAAAGCGTTACAATTTGCAGACGAAGCAGAAAACAAGGGGGATTTCGAGTACATTCTTTGTGACAGCACTGTTATTTTACCATTGCTCATTTCTTTATTAATTTTATTTGTTAGGCTTCATATTTACCTAATAATTTATATATGTGGATTAGAATATTCCACGACAGCGTTCATAAGCCCGAAAGGCATAAAATTCCACTGAAACAAACCCCTAGGTGTTGAGAAAGCAGTGAGAGGTTTGGCGTGTTCAGTTAACGGAACTTGTCAATAGCCTTTTGACAAATCAAGCTTAGTAAAGAATCGAGAGTTAGAAAGTCTAATAAGTAGATCTTCTAATAAAGGCATAGGTTCAGAATCGAACTTCGTAACTTGGTTTAATTTGCGATAATCTACGCAAAGGCGTATGTTATTGTCTTTCTTTCGAACAATAACCATGGACGAAGAGTATGCTGAGGTGGATGGTTCAATTATCTTTAATTGTATAATTTCATCCAATTCTTTCTCGACTTGTGCTTGAAAATTACTAGGAATAGGATATGGTCTTACTCTGATCGGATTATGTTCAGTAAGTATAATGTCATGCTCAATGACATGTGTGTGTCCAGGAATGTCGGTAAGGACATCCTGAAATACTTGTAGCGTAGAAGATATTTGTCGCTATTCCTCAAAAGACAAATTAGAAGAAACAGTAACGTTTCTCCATGATTCCGTCGAAGTAAGTGGAATCATAGGAAGAGGTAGGTTAACATCCGAAAAAGTAGTTTCCTCATCCTGTATAACTGACAGGGATGAGATATGACCTTGTTGGACTGGAGAATCGTCCGTTGCCTGAAAAATAGGCTGCAAATAGTCTGGTCTCTCATGATATTTCGTAAGCATATTTATATGGACGGTTTTATGCCTTCCATCAATATCGACAACATAGTCGACATCGGAAATCTTCGAGACTATTGTATATGGACCTTTCCATGTAATAAGCAGTCTGTTCTCCCTAGAAGGAAGTAAAACAAACGCTTTGTCTCCAGGACAAAGTTGACGTAGGGGTCTCTTCTTATTAGCAAATAGCCTTGCCTTTTCCTTAGCAAATTCGGATTATGAAGTTGCTAGCTTGCATGCTTCAATAATTTTTTTTCTGAGAGCAATGACATACTCATATGAAGATTGTGTGTCATTGTCGATATTATCAGCAGTTATAAGATCATGCAGCAAAGACATAGGACCGCGCGGTCGCGCGCCAAAGACAAGTTCAAAAGGAGAAAATCCTGTATGTTCGTTGGGGACCTCCCTATAGGCAAAGAGAGCCGCGGGTAGGACTGTTGCGTGCATATTTTGACGCACATATTACAAAAATCGATATGGCTATTTAATATGGAAAAGATATAGACATTCATTCATTTGTGTATGAGAATGCTGTCTATGGTAAAGCTAGATAATTCATGATTGATTTACACTTTTGATTATAGGAGTAATCGTTCTTGATATTGATTCGGCGCATGGATATTGCACTCATGTCCGTACTTATTTGTTCGGGCCAGAAAATAGATTAATTTGCTTATTATGTTTATGGCCTGAATTCATATGTATTACATATTATTAGTACAAGTAGAATCAGTCCTATATTGTATATTTTGGATGGGTAGGCAGGACTATATTCTTGTTATGCCGCTCTAGCGGAAGTAGGAGTTGTCTTGACAAGTCGTGATGAGTTCCGATGTACCGTTTACAATGGCGGGTTACGCATTTTCAAGGGCTGGTACATTCTTAAGTAAAAATGATTTATGAAGTGGTTTTTCTTCTGTAGGAGATTGTGTCTCTACTAGAGTTTGTGTTAGAGACTCTCCTAATGTACGGTATCATGTATGATTCGGACTCCAGGTAATGCCAGACCCTATTTTTGATGATCTCATGTCGGTTAGACCTAGCTGGAATATTGTGCTTCGCAACGCTAGGGTCGTGTTTGTATCGACGAAGATGACGGGCTTCCATACAGCAGTTATGTCTACGTGAAGTAACTGGATTACTGTAGAACTGTATGGAGAAACTTTAGGAAATTATTCATATGCATTTCAAATTAACTTTGGCTTATATATACCCTCCTATGAGTGAGTGAGCGACAACTCAGGAAGGCGGCCATGTTACATTCCTGTCATCATATTTTTTGAATCACTGTCCAGAAAACGGGGCTTGTATCTTACTATTCGGACAGTGGCAAGGAGATCTCAATTTTGATAGAAACCCCTTATCGTGGTTTCATAATATGATATAAACTATGAACATAAAGCAACTTTAGTTACTTACCGATCCGCCTTCACTGACGCGTTTAGTCAGATAGGGGATGCGGCCATAATGTATGATAACATTGGAAGCTATTGATGTACTACCCATGATATATGAATGTGTCATGACATGGGATCTACTATGTATGCCTGCAAATTGATGTGTCAACATATACCCATGATTTACTCGTTATGTCCCAGTGTGTGCGTCTAAATAAACTGTGTAAAAAAAGATTCCAGCAGTCTGCATTGGTGCCTTGTAGACACAAGTGAATGAGTGCTTAGATTGGTCAGAACACGAACAGTCCACCATTCGCGTTAATCACACTCTACACTTCCACTCCATATATACACCATCCTGCGTCGGTTGAATTGACCAAGTTTAGGGCCTGCTTCCCCTGGAGCCTTAGAGGGAAACTACTGCTTACAGCTGCCTTTGCCTTCCCTAACTCAGGACTAGGGTGAGTTACCCATTTACAGCTGGGTAGACTGGAGCATGCCTGATCTCAACAACTCGGTACACTACAATGGACATATACCGTAGTGGCACCACAAACAACATGCTACAGTGATTGATAGTGGAGCTTTACCGAAGAAAGAGAACACACTTTACACCACACTTTACATTGACACTTTACAAGGACCCTGTCCCAATCCTGAGGATGATCCTCAGTTATCTTCCCCAGTAAGTTCTTGAGTGTTCTATTAAGACGCTCAACTAACCCATTAGACATTGGGTGATAAATACTACTCAGAGATCTCTTAATGTGCAGAGTAGACATTACCTGCGACATTGTCTCTGATATCAATTGTGTGCCATGGTCTGACAATATTTCCCCAGGGAAACCTAAATGAGAAAATATAAGCCAAAGAGCGTCTGCAATATCAGCAGTGGAAATGCTCTTAAGGGGAATAGCCTCTGGCCAACGCGTGCACATATCAACGCACGTAAGGATAAATTGATGTCCCCTGGCCGATTTAGTCTTAAAAGGGCTAATGATATCTATGGCCATTTTCTGAAACGGCCGGATAGGAATGTCTGCTGCCTGAATAGGCGCAGCATGCCGTGGACCTCTAGACTTTACCTCTTGACATATTTTGCAAGACCGGCAATAAATTCGTATGTCTTTATTGACAAAAGGCCAAAAGAAAGATCCCAGAACTCTCGACTTAGTTCGGGAAAAACCCATGTGTCCAGCACTTTGAGAATCGTGTGCATGTTGACGAATTAAAGCTCTCATACTTTTGGGCACGGGAATTTGAAAATGCATAGTCGCGTCTGAGTGTTGTACCATACGCACTAGTATACCATTCTTCGTAGTGATATATGATTTGCGATTTGTATTCTGATTCGGATCACCGTTTTTAGCGAGAAGAAAGAATTTCTCTAAAGAAGGATCTTTTTCTTGTAGTTTCACAAACGAGTCATTCGAAATCTCCAAGTGATCATCTTGGCTAACTACTTCATTAACTTCAGTAGATGAAGTTTGTTGAATAAGAGCTTGTGCTCTTGTTACCACCGCATTGGCGGTTTGCATATTCCGTTCTTCCCAGGCAGCAATTTGTTGCGGGGTGCATTCCTTAACCCCGTGAATACGACCGAGTATAAGATCCGCAATAGGGTTAGGTAGAAGACACGCGTGGACATCTCCCGTAAAGAAAGGAGTAGCAATGTGAATAATAGCGGTCGAGTACTTTTCAACTGTGCCACCAAATGTTACACATTTAACTATTTTCCCTGTGGCACAGCGAGGATCTATAAGAGATTGCTTAACCCTAATAGTAGTGAACCCAGAATCAAATAGTAATGGGACTGGGTTACTATCCACGAGACCTCTATGCAAGATAAGCGATCCTCTCCCGTCATGCGCAATTGCAGCAGGGAGAGCGGGCAGAGGGTGACCACAACTTAAAGTAGTTACCGTGGTCGGTTCAAATAATGTTGAGCATTTTGTGCATTTAGATGCTCTCCCAAAGTCAAAAGCTGCACAAGTGACAGCATTAGAATTTTTATTATCGTTCACTTGATTGTTAGCACCATGAGACTCTTGTTGCACCGAGTTTCCCTGGTGATGTGATCTCTTTTTCTTGTACTGAGATCTACCACGATTATTATTCAATCTGAAATTATCATAGTTTGATCTACCTTGACCACCGCTCTGGTTCAAATCCCAGTTTCCATAATCACTATTGTCATTACCCCAATGATCATAGTGTTTACCTGTTTGGTTTCGATGCCCCCGCGAAGGATAGCCTTGAAAGTGTCTATAGTGACTAACTCTCCGCAAGTTTCCATAATTATAGGACCCGAAAAAACGAGGACTATCAGATCGCCTCCAGTTCTTTGAAGAAGACCCATTATGTGATGGGTTACCCTGATTCTGATCATAATTACGATTGCTCTTCTTATTGAAGTTGTGTTGAGCACCTTGAAATTTATTCATAAAGTTAGGGTCATATGGTGCTGCAGAAGCAACCGACAATTCTTCTTTCACCCTAGCATTGCCAACAGTAGCATGGGGATGTGCAGTTACATACTGGCAACAGTATTCTTCCATGTCTTTTATGTCTTTATTTTTACGCTCATGAATAAAAGCAAGGAAAGACTCATTGACAGATGACATAACTTTATCTCGAAGTAATAAGTCCATAAGGGCTTCATATGTTTTTTTCTGTTTTAGACAGCTCAATCCAACGTGTGAATGTAAGACGAATCTTAGTAATAAAGTCAGAGAACTCTACTCCAGTTTCTGGTAGCATTGTCTTAAAACGAAGACGATAATCTTCTTCTTTTAATTGATATCTCTTAAGTAATGTTGCCCTGACAACATCATAATTAGTTCTATCAGTTTCCTCTACTGCCATTACAGTACTCAATGGTTCACCTGAAAGTAATTCCATCAGTTGTCCGACATATTGTTCCTTATCTACCTTATGCGCTACGCATGTTAATTGAAATCTATCCAGGTAGAAGGTTATGTCGTCCTTTAGAGGGTTGAAAGGAGGTAATTTGACCTTATAAGTATTCTCCTTTATCCTACCCGAAGTTGATTGAGGAGCACTCATATTCATCACCTTTAATTTCTCCAACTCCAAAGCTAATAGTTTTTCCTCATGTTCCATTTGTGCTTTCCTTTCCTCAGCAGCAGCTTGAAGTTTTCTCTCTTCAGCAGCAGCTTGAAGTTTCCTCTCTTCAGCAGCAGCAGCAGCAGCAGCAGCTTGAAGATTTCTCTCCTCAGCAACAGCTTGAAGTTTTCTCTCCTCAGCAGCAGCTTGAAGTTTTTCTCTCAGCTTCAAGCAGCAGCTCTCTTCAGAGCAGTTTCTCTGTCTAATCTTTTATTTTCAGCTTCAGCAGCAGCTTGAAGTTTTCTCTCTTCAGCTTCTCTTTGTTGCTGTATTCTTCTATCTTCAGCTTCTCTGTCCAACTGCATTTGCATCCTTTTCTCTTCAGCCTTCTGTGCCTTGGCATATTGAGCAAGTGCAAACTCTTCCAATTTGTCACCAGTTTTGCCAAGGGATTTCCCTTGCTCAATAAAGACATCTAATGTAGACATCCTGTCTAATAATATGAGATTACACCTGAAAAATTGAATAAATTACCTTATCCCAACCTCAATGGGAGACAAGTCTGTAATCCTAGACTTGTATACTCACTTCACTTTATTCTATCCCAATCTCCGTGGGAGACAAGTCTTTTAATCAAAAACTTGTATAATCACCTTGTTTCTTTATAATAATATGATCATAAATAACCTCTATCTGAAAAGTGCATCATATCAACAATAATAGTCCATGACCAAGTATATATATATAGACTGTGTATGATGAACAAGTAGACGAAAACAATACAAAGACAAGAATGTATAACAACCGAAAACGTTCGCAGAAGTCAAATGATAAACAAAGCTTAATTAAATCTAATGTTGTAAAAAATTACAATGATAACTGCGAAAAATCAAAACAAATCACAACACTGTTATAAACAAAAAGGGTGTATACAAATAAATGAAAGGAAGGAGAGGCGGACAGATACAAACAAAACAAATCGAAAATCAAAGAATGGAAAAAAAATAACGAAAACGACACTAACACATCTCGTCACAGCTAAGAAAAAAAAAGGAAAAGTAGCAAACAACACGTCGCTCGCAATTCCCGCTGTGGGAACTATGCGCAGTCCCTACAGAAAACTCTCTCGATCGAACCTCTGTTTCCGTGGTATCTTCTAAACGCAGTCACCTGCCCAACCAGCCCGCGAAACACACACTAACACAACATGTAAACAAAGAACATGTAAACAAAGAATGCATTAATAAAGTGTGTTTGTAAGAAGGCTCAGTTATTCACAATATAACGGTACAAAGTTTCCGAAAAAATAAACCGCCACTTATCCCTGTTAGCACCTCAACGCCTGGTGAGCTATTCATGCATAACAAAGCTGTTTGGCCCAGGTCGGACTGACTACAACAGTACACAGAAAAGATATTGTTACGTTCCTACATAACATAACGTAAATCCCACCTTAACATTTGTGGTGACCGTTAATATACGGTAACAATAGATCTGAAGATAATTTAGATATTTATAAGAACATAAGAAATGAATCAAACAGAATAATACTTAAGGCAAAAGAAAATCATTGGAGAAATTTCTGCCAAACACTGAACCCTACAGGTAACTCTACAACAGATGTGTGGAATAAGTTAAAAGCCATTAAAGGCAGAACTAAACATATACCTTATATAAAAAGACCTGAAATGGAAGAGACTGACTGGCAGAAAGCAAAGGTGCTGGCCAAGTACTACCATAGAGTTAGTTCTAAGGAAAATCTAGGACAGGCTGAAGTCAACAGAAGAGCAACACTTCTTAAAAAAACTCAGTAAAGAAGTACCTTATAATACTGAAGATTTATCATATTTAAATGTAGATATTACAATGGAAGAAGTTGAAAATACAATAAAGGACAAAACAAATACATCAGCAGGGCATGACATCTTGAGATATGAAATCTTGAAACACATACCAAAAAGTACCATAGAAATTATAACATCCCTTTTCAACAAAATTTGGAATACAGGAAAAATTCCAAAACATGGAAAACAGGAGTAATTATTCCAAAAAAGATGCCCATGATGCCAGTTCATACAGGCCAATTTCTTTAACTTCCCATCTAGGTAAAATATTAGAAACCATAGTGTTACGCACAGATTCTTTGGCAGGTAATGAATATAGAGAGATATACATATAGAAAGATATTTATTTGTCTGTTAACACTTTTTGTTGTTAGTCAAAGGTACATAACCCTTGATTTAGTTGTTGGTACATTTTATTATGTCTGTTACCTTCTCTTGGGTCTTATATGAATACTAAGATTTACGTCGGCCCATCTTGAGTTGAACTCTGGGGGTCACGCGCTTCTGCGCAGGTGTCGAATTGGGGTAGTCGAAAGAGACTTCCGTGATGATGGGGGATTGTCACGAAGTGTATTCGCCTTCTTTTCTCTCTGTCAATCTGTTCTCATACCAAAACATTCATTCTCTCTAAATTCTCTAGAATCTCTACCACTCATAAATAGACATCAGGAGATCTCCCATTTGCTTCGGAAAATAAATTCCTTTGTTCTACGTTTGACTGGCAAAGTCGCTGACGCACCACTGTGACCTTTTACCGCTGTGAACTTCCGCACCCTGAATAATTACAGTTTAGCCAATGGATAGTAGCGCTGTATATTGTCGTTTGACCTTTGACCTTAGCAACCACCATGGAGTATGGCCAGTTTGGGGGGGATGGAACGTAATAGCAAAAATAGGTCAGGCGCCCCACCCCTCCCGTATACAAATTGAAGGCCACCAAACAGAAACCTGGAGGATTTTGGCGCGATTCTCAAAGCGCAGGCATATTCTCGAAGCGCATTCTCTCGCTAGCCGGCAGACTGACCGGGACAAATGGTTGCTCCCAAGAAATACAGAGGGGCCCGATCATTTTAAAACAGCAATGGATCTTAGCTGAGCGAGTAAGTGATCAAATATTGTTATATGAATAACATGAATCAATCATATGTTTATCTACATCATATCATGTCAGTATCTTTTGTTTTTCACTGTGACAGAAATTAATATCCTTGATTTTGTACAGGAGACAACAACATTATGTATACTGAAAGTTTCATGTATGAACTACCCTTGTCCTGTTTTATACTGAATGATTTCTACTAAATTCTACTGTATGATTTCAGCCATGATTATTCTTGTCATATTTTAATCCTGAACTGATTTCTGCAAATATCCTTATTATGTTTTAATGTGTTATGATGGTATTAATAAGGTATATGAATGCCTATCACATAAACTTAGAACTATGTAATAATGAGCAACAGCACTGTAGCCAATTTTATAAATGAATATGTTGACTGACTTGTAATTCAGTGGTTCTCAAACCTTGGCAGCAATGACACCCCAACATGTTACAGGAGAATAGAAAACTATTACCCAGTGGTTCTCAAACCATGGTTGACAGTGACCCCAAATTGATGTTATTGCTCTATGGGCACAAGGTAGACCAGTGGTTCTCAAACTTTTGATGACCACTGCCCCAAACTTCACAGTTGGTGAAGCTAACAGCCCATATGTTGAAAATCACTGCGGTAAACAAGCTGGAAGCCGGATATAGGTTGAGACCCACCTGTATGCTTATAATGTCAGTTATGCTATAATAGATAATAGGTAGCACTTTGTTAGTGATGTTAGCTATGAATGTTCATTAGATTTCTGAGGGACGATTAGCGTCCAGCAGATATGGGAAATGACTTCTCTGGCAAGATTACTAATGGAGCTCAAATTGTTTGTCAATCCAGTCCTACCGGGTTGTCATACCAGAAGACCTAAGCATATGCAGTGTTCTCAAGGGCAGACATACTCCATCCCAGTTGGTGATGAGCCCTGTGTCAAGACGGAGAAGAAGCAACTTGCCATCCTCTGAAACCCTAAAAAGAACTTGCGGGACCTGGAGTGCTGGGACATATTGAACCCCTGGCAACAAGACTACATCAGCATTTGAGATGAGTATCTGAACATGCCAGCAGAACCACTACAGAATATTCCTATTATCCTATTGTAAAGGGCAAAAAATTAATTCTGACATGGTTCAGAACCATTCATAGATTAGGGAACATATAGTTGTATATTTGAATATATTGTGAGATTCTATTTTCATTTTTGTAAACTTTACATAACCGAGTCTGTTGTTATTTTCTTTGTAATATTTAATTGGGTTGTATAGTTTTAGTAACATAAATCTACACCCTGGGGGCAGAGCCAAAATTAAATAACACTATTGGGTCAGGATATTTTTAATGTGGCTGGGCACCAAATCTCTTATCCATCTATATGTACTATACATAGTCCTTTGTAGGATATCGGATAAAGAATTTATCGCCTAGAGAATATCCTGTTTAGTTTCACGAGAATTCTCTTAGAAAGTTTTTTTGAGTGGACTAATCCCCGAGGAGAGACTGTGCATTCAACTTGCAGTCTGGAAGAGTTTCCTCTAAAGATTATCGTTTATTCTTCCATCAAGTCTGTCATACTTACACTTTCTCCCTCTAAACAAAAACCATTTCGTTACAGGAATCCTGATCGCTGTACGGACAAATGTCCGAAGATTTGTTCTTTGCTGTGAAATTCTGGGGGAAAGCGACACCGTCTGTGTGACTATTATGTCTGTGTTCCTCCCCAGAATATATTCTTAGCGCCAAAGGATGGCGTGTGCTATTTTTCTAGTGTTTTCTAGGATGTTAAGGTAACGAAAGACATTTACTGTACCTTTTCGAATGCCTAGATCTGCAGCCATGGTATGGTCTGCACATGTATATGATTGACTATTTTCGAGACGACATTTTGCTAGCAGCACCATTATTCATATGATATACATTGCATTATTATGCATATGATCTACACAGCATTATTTAAATGATGGGCAGCGCCCTTTACTTATGCTTCATTATGCAGCTTCGGAGTGAGCGAAGCTCATCGAAGTTAGGAGCCATTTTGGATCTCGCCTTTGCCTAAGCGGATCATCGTTCTCCGAACAGGGATGCCTTACTATCTGATGATGATACAGAGATGTCTACTATTGTAATCCACTGCTGGTGGTTTTAAGATTGTCGTCATAAAAGCCTGCTAATTTACGGCTTGTAATTCTTCGTCAGAAGAGGTTCTGTCAGGGAGCCATTGATGATAAACATTTGCTAACATTAACTGACGCGATCAGTCAGTTAGGCTTGGGAGTAAATACAACTAGAACCCTGAGTGACTAGCTACTAATGTTCTGTTGTATCCACATTCTATACGAATGCATATTTGATGTCGTAGACCATTTTTCAAGCATGTGATGTTGTTGCCAACCTGTTCCAGTGACTGTAGCTGTGTTGTCAGAGTGTGCGTCCCATTAAACTGTATGAAACTGTTAACAGTAGTTCCAGCCGTCATTGACTTCTAGATACGAGTGAATGAGTGCATTGTTACCTATCAACTCTACAGAACGGGAGCCGCGCTAGCGTAGTGGTTACAACACCGCTCTGGCGACCGGGTGATACAGGATCAAACCCGGGCGACGGCATTTGAGGATTTTTCGTCGACCAGGATTTGGACTCTCGACAGAACAGTCCTGACACCCAGCTTGGGTACCTCCGAAATCGGGTACCTAAACCAGGATCAAACCCGGGCGACGGCATTTTGAGGGATTTTTCGTCGACCAGGATTTGGAATTAACTCAACCTGGCGAGAACAGAACAGTACACCCATTCGCGTAACTCACATCTGTACTCTCACTCAATATAAACACTGTCCCTTGCCAGGGCCTCAATACTTTATGGACAAGGTGACCGGTATATCCAACACTGTGTCGGTTCGAGTTGACCATCAACCTTCATCAAGATGACTAGTACACACAAACTACATGCACCACAGTCACCCTTATCAATGTAATGTACCAGTGTGATGCCTTTGCATTTACAGTTTACATTCTACATTTATCAGTGTGGTGGCTTCATGTACACAGCATTCTTCAGTGATAAGAATATATACACTTATCAATGAGTAAATAAAAGATTAAAGTTTTATTTGGAAAAGAATAATTTATATAATCAAACTCAGTCAGAATTTAGGAAGAACAGATGCACTATGGATCAGATAATTAAATTGGAACATGAAGTAAAATCAGGATTTCAAAAGAAAGAAAAAACTGTGGTAGTATTTTTAGATATAGCTAGGGCTTATGATGAATGCTGGAGAGAGGGTGCTCTCTTTAAAATGAAGAAGATAGGAGTAACCGGTAAAATATATAATTATTTAGAGAATTTTCTGCAAGATAGATATTTCACTGTTCAGGTAAACAATGATAGATCAGAACTGTATGAAAACAAACTGGCATACCCCAAGGATCAGTAATGTCTCTTTCAATTTTTATAATAATGGTAAATGATTTAGGTGAGGAATTTAATGATATAGCAAATAAATTGTCACAGTTTGCAGATGATGTTGCTATATGGAGGACTGGGAGACATCTGCCAAAATTATATAAGGATTTACAGAAGCAAATAAAAAAAGTATGTAAATGGATGACAAAATGGGGTTTTCAGCTGAATACAAATAAAACATTGGGAATGATCTTCAGTAAAGGTAGGGTTGTAAATAATAAAATTATAGACATAAATATCCAAGGGCAAAACATTAATACAGTGCAAACCACTCGATATCTAGGAATGATATTGGACCAACAGCTGAACTGGAATAAACACTTAAACTAGTGGAGTCTTGTAGGGGATTGACTAACTTATTAAGATATTTGAAAGGTAATGGATGGGGTGCAAGCACTAAGACAATGTTCACTTTTTATAAATCTTTTATTAGAGGAAAAATAGATTATGGAAGTATAATATATGGCTCTGCTGAACACAGTAACAAGATTTAATTAGACAGAATTCAGCATCAGGCTTTATGTACAATAGCAGTTGCAATCAGATCAACATCAATGGGAGCTATAGAGGTGGCTTTAGGAATCATACCCTTAGAATTACGGAGAAAGGAGTTAAGACTAAATTACATGAACAGAGTTATGTTAGATAAGTCTCACTCAGCACATACAGCTTTTACCAGATGCCAACGAACAACTCAGGCCAAGCCAATGAATACCACTAGATACCCTACAGGATGGAAGTCTTCTTCTTCTTCTTTGATCCATAACCACCAACCGTCAAAACAGTCAGCGGCCATCACGCCTGGTGGCGTCTTGTAGGGCAGCAACAAATTGATTCCACTTTGCTCGGTCGGCGGCCATCCTTCGTACAGTGCCCCAACTGTGGTTCATTCTTTGCATCTCAGCTTCCACAGTTCTCCGCCAAGTTGTTTTTGGTCGGCCTCTCTTTCGCTTTCCCTCGGGGGTCCATAGCATAGCTGTTCTTGTGATGGTATCAGGGTCCCTCATCTCTGCTGTGATCTGTCTCAGCTTTCCTGCCTCATTCATAGTTCTGACATTCCAAAAACCAATTCTGGTTTCGTGTTTTGCGGTCTGGGCATCCGTTTTCATGCCAGTGGCTTCCTTTCGGCTTTCACCACTGTCAGTCATACGAGCCTGAGACTTCGGATGTCCGTCCCGCATCAAAGTTTTTTTTCATTTATTGCTGTTTCCGTAACATGTGCGATTTTTTACACAGACAGGGGTGTCGGCCCTGTGCTAAAACCCCCAACCTGGAGGACCAGGGTACCAGCTTTTGTCAGACCCCTACCCACGCAGACCAGTCCAGCTTGGTTGAACCTACCAGGAGTAAAAACTCCCACTGGCATAGCTCTGGGGATTGTCAGGGTACACAAGCTGCCATACCGCTACAAGGTATAGGTACCATTGATGGCAGAACAGGATGGAAGTGTATGGAGGAAATTGTCCATCTGGGTACATTAATTACATCAATTAATAAAAGTTGTGAATACAAGCCAGTGATTCCGCCCTGGGAGATCAAGAAACCAGACACGGACTATCACCTTGCAGAAATACTTAAGAAAACAAATAATATAGAAAATATTAAAAACACAGCCAATAAATATATACAACAAATATCAAAAGACAGCATTACTGTGTACACAGATGGATCCAAGGGAGAGGATGGCAAATTGGGGATAGGAATATATATTCCAATATGGAAAATGGCAAAAGAATATAGCATCACAGAAAAAAACATCCATTTTCACTGCAGAGATGGTGGCAATAATAAAAGCACTAGAAATATTCTCTAATAACCCTCCCACAAAATTAACAGTTTTAACTGACTCTCTTTCAACAATTAAAGCACTTAGAAACTTACGAGAATGTAGTAGACCTGATATAGCAGAGGAGATATTTCTGGCTACTACATACTTAAATTCCAGAGGATGTTCAGTCTTAATTGTTTGGATACCTTCACATGTTGGCATAGAAGGAAATGAAAAGGCAGATAAAGAAGCCAAGAACGGTAGATCTGATAAAAATCTAATAAATGTAGGGATGAGTAAATCAGAAATTAAGAGCTTAATTAAAGATTTAATAACAGATGAATGGAAAGCAGAGTGGGATAAAAATCTGAAAGGAAGACATGCATATAAGATGTTCAAGGCTCCAACAAGAAAATGTCAGATATCTAGGGAATTGAAAATTCCCAGTAATAAGAAACTTCTCAGACTACAGCTGGGAAAAGGCTATTTCAGAATAGAAGAACCTTACTGTGCAGGATGTCTTCAAGACAATAATATAGAACATTTCTTGTTAAAATGTAAGAGGTATGACCAAATGAGAATACCAATATTAGATTATTTGCAAGCATCCAACTTACCTATAAATATAGAAGAGGTGTTGAGAATAGACAGACCTAGGGAACTGCATAATATAGTCAAACAATATTTAACACGAACACATGTGGCTGGGAATGTGAAGGTCTGATGCTGTTCTTACAATGCATGTGACTTTAAACAGATGAAAGTCCATTAAATATCTGTTAAAGTCCGTTATATAACTAGAACCATCAGGCCTTTACACCCCTCCACTTTAATATTATTCTTGTTCATAGTTTCTTCTTGATTTTTTTTGTTTGTTTGTTTGTTTTGTTTTTTTTTTTTCTATTTATTTAACGTATAAGCACAATTGTGATTATCCCTATTTACATTGATTTGACAAATGTGATGCCACTTTCTTATGTCGGCAGTTGTTCACATTATTTGGAATTGAAAACAATATATATCCTAATTATAACCCATCAGAGGTTGAACGGGATTTTTTTTTTCATTAAATTTAAAAAAGAAAAAAAAAGTGGCGCCGTAGGGAGCATGACCATTTGGTGCGATCGGCAGCATCATCCTCCCAGGCTGCTGGATTTATGTCCAGTGCCCTCATGTCTCTCTTACACACATCTTTGAACCTCAGCTGCGGTCGCCCAACTGTTATTTTGCCATCTGTCAGTTGTCCGTAGAAGATATCTTTCGGGATGCGGTCATCTTCCATGTGGCGGATAAGGCCAAGCCAGCGTAGTCTGTGCTGTCTAAATGGTTTATACTCTCTCTAGACACCTAAATTGACAGTCGCATTGGCAAAGCTGCAACTACCTTTACCCGCCTCACAGCGCGTGTTTAGGGAAACTCCAAACTCACAACGGAGACCAAAGCTGCGGTATAAAACGCCTGTGTCACCAGCCCACTTATATAAGGCAGCGAGACATGGACAATCTATGCTAAACGAGGAAGAAGGCTCAACACCTTACATCTACGTTGTCTACGCCAATGGTATAATGGTGAAATAAAAATCATACTGAAAGTTAAAAAATACTGAGACATTAATTATTACAGTTTTCATTGTTTTACAAAACAAAATAAAACAGCTCGCTGCAATGGTTATGACTGCATGCGCTCTTAAAAACGCACCCCCTAGTTTACATGTATTCCTACGCGAATTATGCGAGTTTTTAATTATGTGTTATCTTTAACATGCGACCACACTGTAATGTTTGACAAAGGGGAGACAAGATACAATAGGCTGTTATATCATTTGTTGTCATTGCTTATTGCCCTTTGTCTCACACTAGGAATTACTATTACAGACGAGGGACAAGACAGCAACTACTTTTGATCTAAAAATATGAAACCTTTTATTTTTTCAAAGAATAAATATCCCGGTTTAACCCTTGATAAGTTATAATTAGGACATAAAGTGTAGTTAATTCAAGATACTAATTTTGATTTCCGATATTAAAATATGGTTTCATCCCCTTATTCAACTCAGTTCAGATAGAGTAAATAAAAAATGTAAAATTGAGTGAATGTATATTTGTGTGCTCTCTCCGTTCCAAGCAACAACAACAAAAAACACAAATTTACAAACAAACAAAAAGTAGACTCAGAACTGCCATGTTGTTAACCATGTCAGCAAATTGTGAAATGATAAAGCTTACAATAGTAAAACATGATAGGGCCTACATCTTTTCACAGCAGAGATGGTTGCAATTCTGAAAGCTCTAGAAATTTTCTCTAACAACGCTCCTAATAAATTGACAGCTTAAAATTAAACCTGAACTTTTGCATCCAATCACCGTGTGATACGTAAATTAAATTTTGCCTCGTTTTGGCGAGGCGCGCACCATTCAACCAAGACACGGTAATATTAGGGGCATGTCCAAATATAAAAAAAACCTTGAGGTCTGTAGATCGAAAGTTCCCACTATAAGAGAAACACCATATCATGCATTAGATATGTTTATTAGAAAAAGCATAAGCGCTTAATACAGTACGTAGGATATAGATATATTGTGTTGATTTTAATGTTTGTTTACACATGATGTAAGGGAAAACACTCTCATTTGCGCTGTTAGTTTTGTATGTGCGGGAATTTCCTTTCATTGCAAAGCGAGCGATCGCCACAAACTCTGCGCCACATAGATCAATTTTGTTTAAAAACCCTTTTAAGCTTTTCGACGAGACAAGAGCTTCAATGTGTCGTATTTAAGAGCATTGCTGGATTAATGGATCAAATGCAAGGCTTTAACTTGGAATAAACTATTATTCGATTTTGCTCTTGAATAAACTTAGATTCGTTTAGGCCTAGGCCTAATGTTTTAAAATAATGGATTACGCTAAGTAATGGATTCCGTGCCGATGCCAGCTTCTGAAGTTGATGCTGTTTGGCAGCTGCGTCGTGTGGGACCACCATCAACCGTGCAGAACAGCGCATCTTTGATTAGGTAAGTTGTGACATTTTGTAGCTGTCATCAAAGAATGCAGTTATGGGTAGGGATTTATCAATCGTTCTGACGCAGGTGTTTTAAGTGTTCCACAATTGTTGGCAAAAATGGATAAAACTTTAGGCCTATAAGGAGTTTAAATGAACATTAGTGGAACCTTTGTTCGATACGGCCTTTAAAAAAAGAATTCAGAGACACAGTGATACGGGGCAAGGGTTAGGAATCTTAACAAACCCTAACCCTAATGAAATGGTCGACTTATTTGGATGGCATCGAAAACACATCCCACTGTTGTTCATTTCAACCCTTTATGAAAAATAAACTACCATCTTCAGTTCATAGGAGTTGTTATGACTCCCTTTTCCTCCGCATATCAGGAATTCGCATACGTGTGTCATCTGGTAGCTTTCTCTGGTCTCAGGTGATGTAGCATTCTTCAGGTCACGATGCCAGTTGTTAGGCCTAGCGAAATTTAATTGTTATTGTGTGTCTTCCCCCTTCATATCAGGAATTTAGCTTGAGTCACCTTTTGTGCTTCAGCTGGTAGTTTTCACATTTGTTCATGATAACTTAATACAGGCTTACACACATTCATTAAGAGATAAAGTGGTAACAGTATGTTGAGAACTAAACATTCCCAGCAATATGAAACTACTTTGACTACAACTGGGAATGGGCTTTTTAAAAAAATAGAAGAGCCTTATTTTGCAGAATGTCTACAAGATAAAAATATAGAGCATTTCCTACTAAAATGTATGGTTGAAATGATGAACAGCAGGCAAATTGTTCCATACAACCTAAAAAAAAAAAAAAAACCAAAGATGCAGCAATGAGGGGGAAAGCTTAGGTTTAGAAATCATGAACCTAAATCCTAATGACATGGGTGACACTATTGTAGAATTATGATCAACAGAGAATGCCAATATTAGATTATTTACAGGCACGCAGTTCGTCCTTAACTACACAATATGATAAAACAGTCTATAATAAGAGCAAAAATTAATATATAAGGATTAGTGTTGGTATGATGGAAAAGTGAGGGTCTGGCGAGGTTCTCAAAATACATATTGAAAATGGCAGATAAATAGTCATCTGGGTGTCATAACATACAATCCAGGCTTTCCTGCCCTCCTCCTTATTAACTACATGACAGATATGAGAGACTAACATTTTGGGACAAAGAGAAACATGCATACACACATCTACACAATCTGACACTTTTGATTTACTCTATTTACATTAATTAGAAAGTCAAAATTATATCAAGGTCAGGTATCAGCATTCAAAATTATTACCTGAAATAAGCGGTACTACATATCATTATAACCCATCAGATGTTGGATGGGATATTTTTCTTCATAAATAATTTTTTAAATCCCTGTTTTTCAATTTGTATGTCCTCACTTGTATGTCCTCACTTGTATGTCCTTACTTGTATATATTGGATATTCGTAAAACGTATGTCAAAACAATTAGAAATAGCTGCCATTTGACTATCAAGTTTTATTTTTTAATTCTGAAACAAAATAAAATAAAAGCTTAAGCAGCCAATAAACTTACACTACAAAAGAGAGCAGAAATAGCTGCCTGCTATAAGTTCATTTGTATAACAGACCATAATCTTACATTGCTGTGTAATGTTATTGCATGGAGGCATATCTGGAGGCATCCTTATATGACCACCAGCTAAGCGCAATGCTACAGTATAGATGTAGAAGTTAACCTCTCTGTGAGGCTAATTACGCCATCATTGACTCTTGAAATCAACCACACAAATCCAGGGATTCCCCCTGTGGTGAAACATGTTGAGAACCCAGCATTGCACACTAAGCTTCGAAGAGTCACTTGAGCCCCAGGCGTAACTCTGGCTTTTTATCTTGTTGGCTGCATGCAGGAGAATCTCACTAAGGACCCATGATGGGCCGGGGTAGTTGAGAAGTGGCTCTGTATAGGACATGACAATCCTTTTGGAGAGCCAAGAACCAGTGCACAGTATTTTAGCTCTGCATAGTTGGAGAGCCCCCTTAAATGGTGGGGAATGCACAGTATGCCATGTACTTCTTCCTTCTAGCTTGGGACCAGATGTGATGATCCTTTAAATGCTAGCCAAGCTGGAGAAACTTTAGCTCATGAATTCAACTCAACATGTTTCGGAATGGCAGAAAAGCCACAAGAAAAGCCTAGATCTACAGTGTAGATACTACCAAGGAGTCTTCAACTTGATATTGGCTGCAAAAGAGCGAGAAGTCAGCAGCCCTTGTTAAATAACAACAATACGGATTAATGGGAAATGAGTGAAGAAATAAAAATGTAAAAATAGAGAGTGACTTTTCAGTTGCTCTGTATATTCTTGTTGCTGATTAAATTGGGTTGCAAAGCTGGTTGCCTGTATATTCTTGTTGCTGATTAAATTGGGTTGCAAAGCTGGTTGCTCTTCCACAGCCAATGCCAAGTTGAAGAATTTGCATGTGTTCTGTAGCTGTTGAGGGGTGCTATATTAGAGTGTTTATGACTGTTGAGGGGGTGCTGTATTAGAGTGTTTATGACTGTTGAGGGGTGCTGTATTAGAGTGTTTATGACTGTTGAGGGAGTGCTGTATAGAGTGTTTGTGATTGTTGGGGAGCCTGGCAGTAGCTTTCTTCTTTCTGCGGAGAGTCCTGGGCAAGTGAGCAGCACATGGTGAAGTGTCTCATATGGATGGGTACAGTTGCTGCAGTTAGGCTCATGTGTGTTGTTTAATTTGTTACGTGCTTGTTGAGTCTGGTGTGTTCTGTTCTTAGTTGGATGGAAGATTGTGCTTTGCTCCACATGTTGTAGGTTACTGTTGTTGTCATTTTTGTTGCAATGGGTCATTTCTTTATTCAAGGCATGTCCGTTGGAATCTTTTGCCCATCAGTTCAGCCATTCCTTTTTGAAGTTGTTTTGGAGTATTCGTTTAGCTGTCTGCATGCTGGCTGGAGTGTTTGTTTGAACCGTGCTTGCTCCTAGTTTTGCTAGTCTGTCTGCTGTATCTTTACCTGGTATATTTGTGTGCCCTGGTATCCATGTGAGAGTGACTCCGATGTTGTTTGTTGTTAGCAGGCTGTCAGCTGTTTTAGCTAGCTGCATTATTTCTTTATTTTCATTTTGGGCCCCATATGTATTAATATGACTTGTAGAGAAAGTTTGAAGCCTCTCTAGTTTTTCTCCTTCTCAAATTTAATTTGAAACTTCTTAAACAATAACTAACAAGATATTGTTGTTGTTGTTGATTAGAATCAACATCACTGCACTCTGGGCAAACCCATCAGTGCTCAGTCTCCCTCAGCAAATGTTGAAGGGTGTGAATGCTAATTGTTCCTGTTGTGTGCTGTTGTATACACGCTGGATGCATCCTCTCATACATCCATCCCTACTGGTCTTACGTTTGATGCTAAAGTCCAGCAGTATTAGCCTTGATAATTCATAGATCACAGTGTCATTCTCTATTAGGCGATCATTAATTCCCTCAGTATTTCTCCCTTATCCATATCCAATGCACCTCCTATGGGTGCTTTTGAAGCTAGTCTGTCAGCTCTTTCATTGCCACGAAACCCTGCATGACCAGTACAGTAGATCCACACTATTCCTGAGGATTCAGGGTTTCTGTGGAGGTTTTCCATTCATGCCAGAGCCATCCACTTTGGACCTTCCGAAGAATGGATTGTGAGTCTGATACAATATCTGCCCTTGTTAACTAATAAAGTAAAGAAACTGAAGACAGCTGCATCTTAAAAATAACGAAGGAACAAGAAACAATGTATCAGTTTGGATTCTTCTTCGTACACTCTCAGACGTCAACTTTAATATGTTCAAAGAAAGCAGTGGTCAGCTTGAGGCTATTTCTATCTCCATAGAGTTTTTCCAGGAATGGTACTGGTGATGGCCACATGTGCTTTCTCTGCTCCTCATATGTTGGGCATCTTTGAAGCAGATGTTCAGCAGTCATTTTATCGGTGCCACAGTCACACTCATCGGTAGTTCCTATCTTTAGCTTGTTGAATAGGTGGTATCTCAATCTGTTGTGGCCTGTGCGGAGTCAGAAGATTTTCACTTGTTGTCTTCTATTGAGCGTTTGGATTCAGTTTGAGTTAAAAAAATTAGAGATTAAATTAATTATCAAGCTCCAGTGTTTATCTCAAATTAAATAAGACACATACATGAATTTTCTTAATTAGTTAAATTGTACTTTGAAGCCTGATTTCATTTATATGTTATTTATTTTTGGAAGAGTAGATTTAAAACTTCTTGTGCAATTTATTGTTTACCTCCACATGTAACCATACTTAGAAATACATGTTATACTTGAATCTGACCGTTATCTCCATATAACCATAACACTTACTGAGGCATTTATTCTGCACCTTGGGTTTGTTTAATAGCCTCCTACAATGGCAATGTTCCATTGAGGTGATATCTCTAAGCTGTTTCTTTGCCTGGTATTCCTTTTTGGCGTGTTCTTGTGTCTTCTTTCTTATTAGGGTTAGTTTAATAAGGATTACTTTACACAAATGTGCAAAAACAACACTAAGGGCTATCTGTATATGTTAGAGAAGTGGTTCAGTTGCAGGGCTCATGTTCAGAATGGTATTGGTTCAAAGCGTAGTTTGAAAATTGTTGTTCCAACCATTTCAGGGCTCGCTCATTTTTATAATTATGGAAAAAAGAATGCCATTTGAATATGTAAATGGCTTAAAAGATCTGATAAACTCTCTTGAAAGACTGGCCAAATGCTTCAACAAGTGCACAATCCAATGGATACTAGTCTATTGCAACATACCAGGCAATGAGGAGGCAAATAAACTTGCTAAGGTAGGAGGAACACTACAACAAAAGCCACATTCAAGTCTAAATAGGAAAGAGAGCACCCAGGTCATTTAAAAAATGATGCATATCATCAGCTGTCTAGGTGAGACCAGATCACCATTTTTCGGCAACGCACTGGACACAACAGATTGAGATACTATCTATACCACAAGTACAGAATTGTTGCAACAGATATCTGCATCTGCTGCACCAGCCCGATGACAGCCAAACACCTGGTGCAGTCTTGCCCAACTTACAGCAATGAACAGATTAGCATATGGCAACAACCTACCTCACTCCACGAAAAACTGTTGGGAGATGTCAGGAACCTTGAGCTGACTACTGCCTTAGAGTCATTGATGTAGAAGTCTGAAGGCAAATGAGAAAGAAGAAGAAGAATAATATGTAAATTACAGATTTTTTACATAATAACAGTTTTCACATGTAATGAATAGACAGCTGTGTTTTTGTATGGAATGTTTTTAGGATAGGATATTTATATGGATAACTGTTTAGTTTTATGCACTGCGAATAGCCTTTGTGCTGTTAGGTTTGTACAAACCATTTTGTTGTACTGCCATGGCTTCAAACTGAGAGCTGGAAACAGAAATAATTACTGATGTGATAGACAAAGAAGTGGGTTATCCATAATAATTTTTTTGGTATCATTCCTCACCCACCTTGTCTCTCTGTCACTTTTATTTTTATATGTCTTGCTGATCCCACCCCCTCCATCTCCAACTAGTAATCATGGCAGATGCTACAACTCAGTTCTGTTAAGTTTTTCACTCCAGAAAGGAGGGGGTGGGGGAGTAACTGCAAAATGTAAACGAGAATGGTTATAATTGAACTCATATCATATAGTGCACTTGATCAACTGGCTTAATAGTCGCACCATGTGCTGTCAACATTCTGCGTTTTTTTATCAAGTCAGGATACCATATACTCGGAGCTGGTCCTAGGAATTTTTCAAGGTGGTGCGAGGGCTTGTGATGCCACAGCAGTTGTTTATGTCATTTGAAAAGAAATCAATGCACTGGATGAGCAATATTGCATATTTCAGCGGCTACTGGCAAATCTTATTGTATTAATCAAATGTACAGTTTAAAGGTGAAGGATTGAGTTACACGCCCATTGAGACATATTGGGAATATAGTGTTAGGCCCATATTTTCTTGACCATTAGAACACTGGGGGTGATGTGTTCAGCATTGCATCGGCCACCTTAACCTTCTCAGAGTTGCTCTGCATATGTACAGGGAGATCACAATTTATGTGAATGTTACATTCCGTAGGCACTTGTAAATTTGAAATTTGCTTAAATTTAGATCATTTTCTTCACTGAAATTTAGTACTTACAATTGGGGGATGCTTTTGTAAAGTAAATTAAAGTAATAAGAGTTTTCATTTGTTTAAAAACCATAAGAAATTGAACATAAAAAATAATATAAAAGCATGAAATTATGAATATTAATCAGTTGAATAATTGAACTTTAATTTTTATCTGCATCATTATCCTTCATTAAATTGCTTAAGTTGTTGGACAAAGTTTTCATTATCAAAGTCTGAGCATATTGCTGCTATGAGAGAGAGCTTTTCACGTTATTTCAGTGTCGTGAAAATTGCACCCTACTTATTTTGGTCTTTACTTATTGTAATTGTCATGTGGTAAGTATTGGGGCAACTATGATAATAGTTTTTGCCAGGAATAGCCTATGAGATATTAGGTAGAAGGTCTCTAGAAAATGGCTTGTTAAGAAAGAATAAAGACCTGTTTGAGATAGGGACAAGAAGAAGGGACAGTGTTTCCTGGTTAATTATGGAAAGAGTTCTGTTTCCCCAGGACCTTAGCTTCTGCCCTTAGATCCCGTAACAGAAAAAGCCCCCAACCTCATCTGAGTGTAGAAATGTTCCTATATGTAAATATTTAACACCGACAGCATGAGTGATACATTAACAAACTAGATAATGATCAAACGATTATTGGGTTTATTAATTAAATATCTTCACATATAGGGTTAGTAATGGTTAGAAAGTGATTATGGTAGAAGACGATTCACACAAAACACAGATGAGATATTAATATTGTAGTTAATTAAGTAGTAGTTAATTAAGAATGAGCTTGTGTAAAGCGAAATGATGATGATGTGATATGATACGAGTTACCAAAATGATGAGTAATCTACACAGTCCATGTGTCTCTAAATGCTTCTCCTGGATAGGATGATTCACATGTATGCATAGAATATCCCAAGTTGTTATGTGTAATGTCGAGTAAGGTATCTCTAAGTCAAGGTAGTTCTGATGAAAACTTGTGTCTTTTTGAGAACGTTGACGATATATATATATATATATATCCCTTCACTGTTTGAGTATATCTCTGTAGCATTTATCAACAGTTAATAGTTGTCGTGTGAAAATGTCTGTTGTCTAATCTCTGGAGCGAAACCTCAGAAATGAAGTATCTGAGGAAGGTGGTTGAAGTAACAAGAAGAGACATGGTCCGCAACCAGACGATACGTCAAGGCCTAAAATCCCACCCGCTGCAGACCCAAATAGAACAGTCCCAACTAAGATGGTTTGGCCATGTCTGCAGAATGGGAGAAGATCGGCTACCACGACAAGCATGGCAAACAAAGAGCCAGGGATCCAGACCTCCAGGACGACCCAAAGTCCGCTGGGAGGACAACATTAGACAATCATTGAAGGACCGAGGACTAGAATGGAACCAGGCCAGGAAGAAGACAGCTGATAGAATAGTCTGGCGCTCTCTCTTCCAAACCTCTACACCTCACGGTAGAAGAGGAATGACTAAGTAAGTAAGTAAGTAAGTCTAATCTCTGGAGCGTACTGGCCAGACTGGATATCTTCACGAAATATTAGTGATATGTAGACTCATTATCTTGCGTATGTAATCTTGATTCATAAAATATACTTTGGAGTCTGCTTCATAGAATGCGCTTAAGAGTGTGTTGCACTTGGTATAAATATGAGATTCAACTTTTGAGCTCTTTTGACTTCAGATAGTATGCTTCCGATGGAGCTGAACTTGAAATGAGTAGTCAGCTGTGAGCTTTAGCTTGACTCCTGTAGTAAGCTTTCGAGTGATTTGAACTTGTTATAACTATGTATTGAACTTGTGCGCACGTGACGAAAAATGCTGCGTCCTCCATCTTGAGTGTGGGTGAGAAATATTCCTTTTCAAGTGAGTAACGAAGAATGTCCTATGGCGAATTCTGCTAGCCAAATGTCCGTTTTTTGATAACTTAATTCTGGTTAGACGTCAGACACGTAGCGTGTAGACTCAGACTTCTGATGGACTTCTTTTTCTTTTCGCAAAATCCTTTAGGAACACAATACACACAGATATAAAATATTTATCCACACTGAATTAATTGCAGGCTATGCGTTAGGGATTTTTCTTTACACCCCAATGTTGAAAAACTGGACTCATCTCTCTAGCGAGCTGCGCGGTATATTATATCTCTAAAAGTCAAATGTGGGTCCCTTGGACCGGTGACGTACAACTCCGCCCATACAACCAATAGCTAAGAGACCCTCTGGTCACCCATTCCCAGGATCTCTCTTGTCCCCCTGTCAATCCAAAAGTGGATGGGGCAATTCGCGACCAATTTTCATTGCCGGGCTTGCCTGACAAACAGGTGTTGCGATAATTGGCTGGCCAATGCAAAAGTGTCCCCCGCCTTCCAACTGTCATATCACTCTCCGTTTGTCTATCGCTCTGCATGTTGGCGGCGGCCTTTGTTACCTCATTCCATTGTCGCCAGCACGCTAACAAGTCCCTTTGTGGCGCCGCCTATTGTATTACATGGCAGTTGGTTTAAACAGCATGAGAAGACTTCTTCACCTGGCCAAGCTGGGTGTCTCCCCGCGCCATTGTCCCAATGTGGTGACCCGTCGCTTGTATGGACAGCGCTGAGCAATAAAGAGACTATGCTTTTGTGTCAGCCGCGCTCGCTTCAAAGTTAACAATAGTCCACAGAAATTGTACCATGCCCAGATGTCCGATTTTGAGGAAACCAGATGTGTTTCACCAGATTTATCACGAGACAATGTGGACTTCAAAAGATGATGCCAGAAATGGGGACTCAATCAAAAGAATTTAGATGAAAGAACAAATGTGGTTCTGTAGATACCAGTTGCGAGTAATCAAAACGATGAAATAGCAAATGTGGGATGAAAGAGCACCATGTTTGAGAAAATAAAATAAAGATGTAGGAAAAGATAGAGCGATAAGGCATTGGCACTCATTTATCACAGTAATCCAGTAAGTCTCGCAAACACATGAAAGCACTGACTTTTTGAGAAAATATCGTGACTGGTTGTTTATATAGTTTCCTTGTTGTAAACATCAAAACATTGTAACTGTGTATATAGTTGTAAACATACAAACTGTTTGTTTATAAAGTTTCCTTGTTGTTTTGTTTATATAGTTTCCTTGTTGTAAACATAAAAACATTTTGACTGTTTGTGTATATAGTTTCCTTGTTGTAAACATAAAAACATCGTGACTGTTTATATAGTTTCCTTGTTGTAAACATAAAACAAAAATCAGAAGGGTCACAATAAGAGACTTGTTATTCGCTGATGATGCTGCAGTCGTCACTCAAAGCCAACAGGAGCTTCAGAGCTTGATGAATTACTTCACCCAAGCATGCAAGGACTTTGGCCTCACAATAAGTCTACAGAAAACATATGTGCCGAGTCAGGATGTGGGTGCTACACCAGTGCACCAGTTATCACTATCGATAATTATGAATTGGCAGTGGATCACCACATCACATACCTAGGGTCTACCATTGATGACAAACTCTCTCTGGACACAGAAATTGACAGCTGCATTGGCAAAGCTGCAGCTACCTTTGCTTGCCTCACAGCGCGTGTTTGTGGAAACTCCAAACTCACAACAAAGACCAAAGCTGCGGTATATAATGTCTGCATCACGAGTGCACACTTATGTATGGTAGTGAGACATGGACAACCTATGCTAAGCAAGAAAGAAGGCTCAATACCTTCCATCTACGGTGTCTGCACCACATCCTCAGCATTTTGTGGAAAGATAAAGTGACAAATATCGAGGTGTTGTCACGTGCTGGCCTTTAAAGCATGTATACACCGCTTAGACAGTGCAGCCTGCGCTTGTTTGGCCATGTCCGCCACATGAAAGATGGTCGCATTCCAAAAGATATCTTCTACGGACAACTGGCAGATGGCAAAAGAACAGTTGGGCGACCGCAGCTGAGATTCAAAGATGTGTGCAAGAGAGACATGAGGGCACTGGACATAAATCCAGCAACCTGGGAGGATGAAGCTGCCGATCGCACCAAGTGGCGATGCTATCTATGGCGCCACCTCAGTTTGGGCAAAAAAAAGCTCACACAACAAGCAGAAGAGATGAGAAAACGTCAAAAGGAACACCAGGAAAGTAAGCAGCTGAGGGCTGTCACCTCAGGGGCGCATTCCCATAGTCAGTTATGAAGGGGCTATTATTATTACTATTATTAAACATAAATACATCTTGACTGTTTGTTTATATAGTTTCCTTGCAAACATAAAAACAGTTTATGTCTGCCAGCAATTACTACAGCTGATGTTTTGACATTTTACATCAAAACTGCATAGAGTCTGAATGCCTAAACTTTGTTCCCAAAAGGAAAGAATGGGGTGACTGCCTCCTTTCCAAGCTTCATTGTAAGAGATATGGAAGATGGACCAACCATCTGTCTGTTTCCTTATTTAAGGACAAAAAGGGGTGGGGGAGGCGGGGATGAAACTTGCAGAAATAGTAAACATAAATAGGGTTATGTGGAAGGCAAGTTAGTTGTTTTTGGTCTTTTTCCTGATGGGTCTCTTCTGAGGACATGGCCAACCCAGCTCCAGCGTCTGCCAGCTATGATGGTGTGCATGTCCTCTTGCTTGCTCCGAGTAAGCAGATCTTGGTTGGTGATGGTATTTGGCCAAAAGATTCAGAGAATTTTTCTTAGGCATGTTGTGTGAAAAGAGGACAATTTCGACATTTCCTTCTCTATAACTCTCCAGCTCTCCACGCCATAGAGAAGCACAGAAAGCACACAGCTCTGATATAATCCTAATTTTGTGCTTGTGCTGTACTGAGAGGACTTCCAGATGTTGTTTTGACTAAAAAAGGCTGTTCTTGCTTTGTTCATTCTGTTGTTGATGTCTTTGTTTGCTCCGCCGTCTGGTGTTACTATGCATCCTAGGTATGTGAAGGCATCTGTCTGTTCCAGTTGCTGATTCCTTACTGATATGGGCTCAGGGTTGCTCACATTGAGCGTCATGACCCCTGTCTTCTTTAGGTTGATGTTCAAGCCCACCTGCTGGCAATACTTATTAAGTCTATCCGTTTTTTCCTGGATGTGTTGATGTGAATGTGCTAGCAGTGCAATGTCATCTGCATATTCCAGATCTTCCAATGTAGAAAATGTAGTCCATCTTATTCCTCTTGGATTGCCCTCTGTTGTCTGGCGCATCACCCAGTCTATGACTGTTAAAAATAGAGTGGTTGATAAGGGGTATCCCTGTTGTACTCCTGTCTTCACTTCAAAGGTTTGCTACACGTAAAGTTGGCGTAAAGGCTTTGATTGACACTATGCAGCTTGGAATTCCATAAAGATTGTATGGTATGTTAGATTAAACATGCACTTCTTCTTCAGTTGTTATGCTAACTGGCTTTGGCGATCATGTCTCTGCATAACTTTGTGTCCCTATTGCTGTTTATCTGTTCTGTTGTTAACTTTTTTTATTATCTTTTCAGTGCCAAAATGATAAATTGTCCAATGCCTCTTTGTTGCCCCATCCCTAGTTTACTTTCCTATCCCCAGTCTGCTTTCCCATCCCCAGTCTACTTTCCCATCTCCAGTTTACTTTCCTATGCCCACTCTACTTTCCCATGCCCAGTCTACTTTCCCATACCCAGTCTACTTTCCCATGCCCACTCTACTTTCCCATGCCCAGTCTACTTTCCCATGCCCAGTCTACTTTCCCATGCCCAGTCTACTTTCCCATACCTAGTCTTCTTTCCCATCCCCAGTCTACTTTCCCATGCCCAGTCTACTTTCCCATCCCCACTCTACTTTCCCATGCCCACTCTACTTTCCCATGCCCAGTCTACTTTCCCATGCCCAGTCTACTTTCCCATCCCCAGTCCACTTTCCCATCCCCAGTCCACTTTCCCATGTCCAGTCCACTTTCCCATGCCCAGTCTACTTTCCCATCCCTAGTCTACTTTCCCATCCCCACTCTACTTTCCCATCCCCAGTCTACTTACCCAACCCCAGTCTACTTTCCCATCCCTAGTCTACTTTCCCATCTCCAGTCTACTTTATCATGCCCAGTCTACTTTTCCATTCCCACTCTACTTTCCCATGCCATCTACTTTCCCATGCCCAGTTTACTTTCCCATCACTAGTCTACTTTCCCATGCCCAGTCTACTTTCCCATCCCCAGTCTACTTTCCCATGCCCAGTCCACTTTCCCATGCCCAGTCTACTTTCCCATCCCCAGTCTACTTTCCCATCCCTAGTCTACTTTCCCATCCCCACTCTACTTTCCCATCCCCAGTCTACTTACCCAACCCCAGTCTACTTTCCCATCCCTAGTCTACTTTCCCATCTCCAGTCTACTTTATCATGCCCAGTCTACTTTTCCATTCCCACTCTACTTTCCCATGCCATCTACTTTCCCATGCCCAGTTTACTTTCCCATCACTAGTCTACTTTCCCATGCCCAGTCTACTTTCCCATCCCTAGTCTACTTTCCCATCCCATCTACTTTTGCATGCCCAGTCTACTTTCCCATCCCTAGTCTACTTTCCCATTCCCAGTCATCTTTTCCATTCCCACTCTACTTTCCCATGCCCAGTCTACTTTTCCATCCCTAGTCTACTTTCCCATGCCCAGTCTACTTTCCCATCCCTAGTCTATATTCCCATGCCCACTCTACTTTCCCATCCCTAGTCTACTTTCCTATCTCCAGTCTACTTTTCCATTCCCACTCTACTTTCCCATGCCCAGTATCCTTTCCCATCCCCAGTCTACTTTCCCATCCCTAGTCTACTTTCCCATTCCCCAGTCTACTTTACCAATCCTACTCTACTTTCCCACCCCCAGTCTACTTTTCCATCCCCAATCTACTTTATCATGCCCAGTCTACTTTTCCCTCCCCACTCTACTTTCCCATCCCCAGTCTACTTTCCCATCCCCAGACTACTTTTCCATCCCCACTCTACTTTCCCATCCCCACTCTACTTTCCCATCCCCAGTCTACTTTCCCATCCTCAGACTACTTTTCCATCCCCACTCTACTTTCCCATCCCCAGTCTGCTTTACCAATCCTACTCTACTTTCCCATCTCCAGTCTACTTTTCCATCCCCAATCTACTTTATCATGCCCAGTCTTCTTTTTCCATCCCCACTCTACTTTCCCATCCCCAGTCTACTTTTCCATCCCCACTCTACTTTCCCATCCCCAGACTACTTTTCCATCCCCACTCTACTTTTCCATCCCAAGTCTACTTTTCCATTCCCACTCCTACTTTCCCATCCCCAGTCTACTTTCCTGTCCCCAGTCTACTTTCCCATACATTGTATGAATTGTTTCCATGTGTCAGTTTCTAAAATAAGAATACAAAAGGCAACAAGTTTTCATTGCACTGGGAAATGTATGGAAATCAAAAGAAATTAAATCCAACACAAAAATATGAATCTTCAACTCAAATATGAAGACATTCCAATTGTATGGCTTTGGAACGTGGAGAGCCACAAAGACGGCAACCAAAAACTTACAGACTTTCATAAATGGGTGCTTGAATAGAATAGAAAGATGGAAATATTATGACAAGGCCGCCAATGTGTAAGTAATGACAAGAACCAGGCAGGTGCCGGAAGAACAAGAGACAGGAAGAAGACGCTGGTGATGGATTGAGGAAACCTGTAGAAATATTGCAGTCCTTGTTCTGGAATCCCCAGGGTAAGAGAGGTAGGTGGAGACAAAACAATCATGGAGAAGAGAACTGGAGATAAATGAAAGGGATGAAGGAAATATGGAAAGACCTTGAGTGAATGGCACAGGACAGAAGGTCTTGGCATGAATTTGTTGAAGACTTATGCTCCTTCAGAGCTAAAAGGTAATGATGATATGTGGAGGCTTATCTGGAGTTAACCCTTATGTGCCCACCAGCTATGCACAATGCTATAGTATGTAGATTTGAATGTGAACCTCTGTCTGTGGGGCTAATTACACCCTCATTGACTCTTGAAATTATCGACACACTTCCAGGGATTCCCCCTGTGGTGAAACATGTTGAGAACCCAGCATTGCACACTAAGCTTGGAGGAGTCACTTCAACCCCCAGATGTAAGTCTGGCTTTTACCTGATTGCTTGCATGCAGGAGAATCTCACTATGGACCCCATGATAAGCAGGGGTAGCTGAGACGTGACTCTGTGTAGGATTTGATGATTCCTTGGGAGAGCCCAGAACCAGAGCACACTATTTTAGCTCTGCATATTTGGAGAACCCCCTTGGATGGCGGGCAATGCACAGTATGCCACATGCTTCTTCCTCCTAGTTTGGGACCATATGTGATGATCTTTTAAATGTAAATCAAGCTGGAGAAACTGGAGCTCATGACTTCAACTCAACACATTTCAGAATGGCAGAAAAGCCACAGGATAAGCCTAGATTTACAGATGATAACACCAAGGAGTCTTCATCTTGGTATTGGCTGCAAAAGAGCGAGAAGCTCAGCAACTAGTTAAACAACAACAACAATGATAATGATGCTAGTTTCTCAGCAAACTTGGTTCACTGCATTATTATATGTATGATAAGCCTGCTTTGCACATATTCCTCTCAAATGCCATTCTCATATGAATGATAAGCCTGCTTTGCACATATTCCTCTCATATGCCATTCTCATATGTATGATAAGCCTGCTTTGCACATATTCCTCTTATATGCAATTCTCATATGTATGATAAGCCTGCTTTGCACATATTCCTCTTATATGCCATTCTCATATGTATGATAAGCTTGCATTGCACATATTCCTCTCATATGCCATTCTCATATGTATGATAAGCCTGCTTTACACATATTCCTCTCAAATGCCATTCTCATATGAATGATAAGCCTGTGTTGCACATATTCCTCTCATGTCATTCTCATATGTATGATAAGGTTGCGTTGCACATATTCCTCTCATATGCCATTCTCATTAGTCTTGTTAGCTGTCCATGATATTTTTAAACATTCGTGTGACGGTATTGCCTCACCTGCTTTGCAGTAGTGGTCCAACAGTGGCCAAAACTCAAGAGTATCTAATATGGGCTTCAAAGGTATCTACCTTCGCACAAGATTACTCTTGGCAAAGATGTAGATAGAAGGGTGATGACACTTCTATTACGAAGGGAGTCTTCACAAGATATTCAGAATAAGCGAGATCAATACTGCTTTGGCTGAGTATGTTAACTACGGTATGTAATTCTGCTGACGCTTTTATAAAGGATTTAAGCACTATTTACTTTTAGCTCGTTTAAGCCCCCACCCCCGATTTACTCAGTGGAATTTTATTATTCTAGTGTAGCTCTGTTCAGTGTGGGGCGCTTAAGCGCTTATCATATATTTTATCCATAAGTGTGTTTAATGAAGTATAAAGCAGAAGTTAATTTCATGTAGAATCAGCGACCCAGGCTTTTTGTTAATTCGATGTTTACATTTTTTTATTGCAAGCTATAAACTCCTTGAAAAATTATTTGTGGCTTTTTAGTGCATTAAAATCCTGTGTTTAAAACATTTTTTATTTTGTTCTTTTTAGTGTTATTTTATTTATTTAAAAAAATATATATAAGTCAAATGTAATCGATCCGCTAATGACATTATCAGTTTGTGATAAACGAGTCCAGAGCACAGGAGGCGGATTTCATTATTCAGTATATTACACGGAACGTTAATATTTTTTTTTAAATGTTGATAACAGTTGTAAATTACATTTTTTTTAATGTAGTTGTCAGTTATGTGTATGTCTGTGCACGTGCGTGCGTATGTGGAAGGGGGAGGGGGAGAAATTTCAATATTTATCTCAAGAGAGACAATCTTGTTGGAAAGAATACACCTAGATTATTTGCAGTTATCGCCAATTTCACTATGATACAATACAAACAAACAAAATTAATTTTAATTTTATTCATTTTATTATTTTTACGACTGATTATTGTATTGTCATGGGGAATACACAACTATGCCAAGTTTCAGAGCTATTGCTCACATGGAAGTGATTGAAAAATCGATTAGAAGATTTGAAGGTGACAAGAGAGTGACATACGTTGCAAGTTAAAGAAAAACCTGTAAAAATCCAGGAACAACAGAATGCGAATCACATAGAACAATCAGCCCAATTTGCCATGTCACCAAAATACTGCTTCGCATCATAATGGAAAGGACAAGAAATAGACTACGACCAGAAATTTCTGAAACTCAATTCGGTTTCGTTACTGATATAAGTACCAGAACTGCAATTTTCACACTATCAATGCTCATGGAGTGTGACATATTATGGAAATAGCTTTCATCTATCTATTTCATTATCTACACTTTTCTTTTACCTTGCTTTCACCTACGCCTGTTCGTTAACATAAAACCATTCTAACACTCAGAGATCTGTCCCTTTTTCTAATTTAGCACGCATTTTATTGCTGTTCGCTATTTCTTTGATGTATGTCCACGAGCAGACCTATTAGCTAAAGTTTGAGCTGTAATTATTAACGCCAGCGATTGAAAAATCGTGTAATAAGATCAGACAGCGATCAGAGCAGATTATTTTGGAACAAAGGGGCAGACAATTTCTATTACCTTCCCCTGAACTGTTCGTTTGGAAGTAATTAAACACGGTGAGAATAGCCAGATCAAAGGACGGCCTGCGCTCGATTTCGTTCTATGACCATGTCTGCAGGCGGTAATAGTGTGATTTTTTTTCGATCGAAGAAATCTCGCATGGTCTGGTCAATTACGCACGGTCTGGTCAATTACGTTACGCCTGATCTAAAGAGAGACCGTTTGCTCGGTGCTCGAATTTGCAGCGGTAATGGTGTGTAGATTCCTTTTGATAATAGAATGTGAGCAGAGATTTCCCCGTAGGTGCTAAATCTGGCAGAGAGTCTGGTTTTCGGTGAATAGGGGGCCATTCCCTTTGATTTCAGATATATATATATATATATATATATATATATATATATATATATATATATATATATATATATATATATATATATATATATATATATATATATATATATATATATATATACCCCAGCATTCAAACTAAATTTATCCAGTACCGCCACAGATTCAGAAGACATCTAGCTACGATTCTAGAATCACTTGTATTAAGTAGAGTTCTTAGTTTTCGATGGAGATAGTAGTGAGTAGTTTGTGTGAAGGTAAATACAATACTAGTAGTCTAGAGTGATTTAAGTGGTAAAATCGTCGATTATATTTTACTAGATTTTCGATGAAGAATGATTTACTAGATAAGTCCGTCATTTATATTTCTCTAGGTTTTACTGTGGTACATCGGCTAACAGAATAAATAATAATTTCTAGCTAAACTATGCCAGCTATAAATAAAATTTAATTAATTGCTAGTAACCAGTCAGAGAATATTTTAACGAACTAGTAAAGGCACTGTCCATCATGAGTATTGACGAAATATGTATTTATTTCTAATTCATGATGATTGATTTGTTTAAATGACTAGAATTTATTTCACGGGAGAAACGATAAGACTTGTAGTTATAATTTAAAGTTAAATAACTGAAGTGGATAAATATATTATATATTACGCGGGTTAAGGATAGGATTGAGAATACTATATTATGGTTAAGTATTTGTATTTTTTTCTCCTTTACACAGTATTGGGTCAAACCCTAAACCTTACCAGCGGCTTCCATGTAAACCTGAGAGTAACCATACAAAAGAACAATTTAATTAGTAACTGGGTTTTTCCAAGGTAAATCTGTCTGAGGTTGTGCTTACACCCAGAAAGAGACAGTATACCAACCCAAAGAACATTAAGAGTGACTTTGAGTGACTTTGTAACTGGGCATATAGACCCAGATTCTGGTTCCTATTTTTAATTTACATTCCGCCAGTTGTGGCAACATAACCAACAGTTCCCGACGTTTGACCATTTGTGGTATGACAAGGAATTTTATACTGAGAGAAGTTACCAACCGGTCATTTCTATGTACTAGAAATCTCAAGCTAGTGACACTGTGAGCGCTGTTAAATTTCTTACCAGGACAAATTAAAGGTGACATAAACAGTAATCCTAAATAATAATACCAAAGGGAACGCTCCCCGGAGAAGTGGACAAATCTGTCTTTTGAGGAGCTGGGGTTCTCTTTGCCAAAAATAACACTGGATTGGCTGAGTGTGTGTTTGTGTCCTAAAGATTGTTCCAGAAGATACAACACCAGTATTAGGTAAGAAAGAATGCACGTGGCCACGGTCGTCTTAGAAGAGAGGAAGGATGAATGAATAATTCTCACATATATCTTGTAGAATCCATGTACTCACTTTGTGTATTTTTTCTATGCAAGTTTTGCTAATGCTGTCCCTTTCAGAAGAGATTAACGTGTAACTCTGTTCTTTACTGTAGAGGGAAATCATAGACCATAGCGTATAAATCTTTGACTCTTTTGGGGTTAATAACTTTTTTCTTCTAACGGGATCTTGTCTCAACAGAGGGAGGGAGGATTACACCTATGAGTCTAACTCTTTAATTAATTCATTAACTTATGTTTATTTGTATTTGATTTGATATTCAAAATATTGCTGTTGTGAAGTTTCTTTATGATAAATAAAATTTACATAAACTTTATTTACGTGTGTTGGTCAGCTCGTCCCAAAAGATCCCTATTCCATAGATATAGTTTTCACGTCTGTGCGTCAAATTGTCGTCACTTATCTCTGTGTGTGTAGATGTGAGTGGTTGTATATATATATATATATATATATATATATATATATATATATATATATATATATATATATATATATATATATATATATATATATATATATATATATATTATGTATATATGTATATATATATATATATATATATATATATATATATATATATATATATATATATATATATATATATATATATATATATATATATATATATATATATATATATTATGTATATTATGTATATATGTATATTATATATATATATATATATATATATATATATATATATATATATATATATATATATATATATATATATATATATATATATATATATATAGGAAAAACTGTCTGATCTAAGAATCTTAGTCGTAATCGATAGGCTGGATTAGATTATCTCTAATAGATTATATCTCAAATCCAGGGACAGACTTTACCTTTCACAATTTCACTCGTGAAAATCTATTTCTTTACCTTATCTCCCACTGAGCTATCACCTTTTCTAGTTCTATTCAGACCGGACCATAATTGATCTTAAATACCTATCAAAAATCTACGACAGGGAGAGATGTATTGAGGTACAAACAGACCTTTATCTATGCTTTATAGACTACACAAAAGCTTTTGACAAAGTGAAACACCAAGACGTTTTTGATATTTTACATGAACTAAATATAGACGGGAAAGATCTTAGGATAATAAGGAACATATATTGGGAGCAGGAATCCGCGATCACATTTGAAGGAGAACTAAGTGAATTCAGAGCAATTAAAAGAGGAGTTAGAGAGGGGCGTGTGTTATCACCTGATCTTTTTAATATATACAGCGAGACGATACTTCGAAGCATTGAACACCTCGAGGGAATTAAAGTCGGAGGACGAAACATCAACACTGAGATATGCAGATGACACAGTTTTAATAGCAGAGTCAGAGGAAAATCTACAAATCATTCTAGACAAAGTAGTGGAAGAGAGCGAGTTGAAAGGATTATCTTTGAATGTCAGCAAAACTGTATGCATGGTAGTTTCTAAGAAAATACAAATACCAGTATGCTCTTTGAACAGCAAAAGAGAAAAAAATCAAACAAGTCAATCTCTTTAAATCTTTAGGCTACACATTGACATCAGATGGCAGATGTGACACAGAGATACAGAAAAGGATCGCTATGTCCAAAGAAGCCTTTACTAGGATGAGCAACGTAATGAAAAACAGAAACATCACCATAAGCACAAAAATTCTCTTACTAAGGGGCTACGTGTGGTCCGTTCTTTTATATGGATGCGAATGTTGGACAATGAGTAACCAAATGGTGACAAAACTGGAGGCAGCGGATATGTGGTTTTTGAGAATATCGTGGACAGAGAAGAAAACAAATGCCGAGATATTGACAGCTGCGGGTGTTAATAGATCGCTCATCAAGACCATCAGGAAAAAACAAATGAAATTTATGGGACATATTAACAGAAGAAGAGGAGTGGCGGAATTAGTCTTATGTGAGAAAATACTAGGCAGGAGAGGAAAAGGAAGACAGAGAAAGATGTATGTGGAAAACTTAAACAACTGGGCAACAAACAACAGGATGGGCAACAACAACCTCATTAGACTATCAATAGACAGAGAAGATTGGAGTGACATAATCACCAATGTCTGTTCCAGACCAGGCACCTGAAGAAGAAGAATATATATATATATATATATATATATATATATATATATATATATATATATATATATATATATATATATATATATATATATATATATATATATATATAACGTGTTTGTAGTGTCTATAGTGTTTTTCTTTAACCTGTCTATATTTCTTGTCCTTGTTGCCTATTTGTAACTGTGGCTGACGAAGGGTGAAACCCGAAACGTCCCGTGTACAGTTAATTTGTAAAACTGATTTAGGCTAATACCGTTTTATTTGTTAATATATATATATTAACGCACTAACAAAACGGTAATGTTTACCTTTAGTGCCGTCGAGTTTGTTCCAGGTTGTTCGTTGTGACGCCACTCCTCTTAGCTCTTGCACATTATTTAGGCCCAACGTTCTTCCTTCTCTTATTATTGTTCTTCTGAGTGTTTCTTTTGGTCTTCCTTTTTTCCGCTTACCCTCAGGAACCCAAGTGAGCGCCTGTAGTGGTATTCTGTTGTTTTGCATTCGTAGGACATGACCGATATATGACCATCGTCTTTTCCTTATATAGTCGGAGACATATTTCTGCCTAGAGTCTTCTCTTATTTGTCGATTAGTCTTGAATTCTTTCCAACTGATGTTCATGAGTTTTCTAAGACATTTGTTCTCGAATGTATTCAGCTTGTTCTCCAATGATTTTGTTATTTTCCAACTCTCACAGCCGTATGTTAACACTGAGATAACATTTGAATTAAACAGACGAAGCTTGGTATGTATATTCAATGATCGTAATTTCCAAATGTTAGATAATCTATTGAAGGCGCTAGCTGCCAAAGCAATTCTAGTATGGATTTCTCTTGTTGTGTCACCATCCTGAGTCATTTTACTGCCTAAATAATTGAAACTTTCAACTTTCTATAGTTTTTCCCCGTTCAAGATGATATCAAAGGTCTCGTTAGAAAAGTTCATAGCTTTAGTTTTAGAGGCATTTATTTGGAGACCAATTTTAACCGAGAGATGACACAAATTATTTATTGCTTCTTGCGATTGTCTTGGTGTTGAACTTAAGAATGCTACATCATCTGCGAAATCCAGGTCCCCCAGGAATTTTCCATTTGTCCATTTTATACCCAATTGTTCATTGTGGGTATAGTTTCTCATAACCCAATCAATAGCTATTCCAAAAAGTAGTGGTGACATAATACAGCCTTGTTTCACCCCTGTTTCTACTGTAAACCATTCTGTATTCCCTTTATTTGTTCTAACACAACATCTTGCATTGTCATATAGCGCTTTGATTATATTCACATATTTTGTTGGAAAACCATAGATTGTAAGTATCTTCCACAATGATGGGCGGTGTAGACTATCAAAGGCTTTTTGAAAATCGACGAAGGTGATAATAAGTGGCGATTGCCTTTCCACTGATTCTTCTATAATTGTTCTTAGTGTGAATATTTGATCAATACATGATCGTTTCGGCCTGAAACCCGCTTGTTCTTCTCTGATCTTTTCGTCAGCATGCAATTTAAGTCTTTCTAACATCATGCAACATAATAATTTTCCAGGTACTGATAATAGAGATATACCACGCCAGTTATTACAGTCTGATAGATCACCTTTCTTCGGTAACTTTACAATAATACTGTCTTTCCATTGTTGTGGTGGTTGTTCTTCTCTCCATACTTCATTTATAATATCTAAAATTCTCAAGAGGTTGTTGTCATTAACTGCTTTAATCATTGTATCCAGTGGATACAAGTAAGGATATATAACAATTTAAAAACTGGAAGCGACTTTTCAATTAGCCTGTATAATACCATTTCTGAAAAGAATCTAAACTTACGAGCACTGTATACATGCATTTACTGCGGTGTATGTCAAAGGTCAAGGTAGCTCCCTAGCAGATACTGCCGTAGGGGGAGTGAAGTGTTAGAGACTTCACCATACTAGGTCCAGCATCGAGAGGTGGGAGTGACCAGTTCCCTTTCTCGCTGCCTTTTCCTTCGCTAACTCAAAGTCAAGTACCCACTTACAGCTGGGTAGACCGGAACATGTTGCTACCGCCATTCGACCTTTGCCGCGAGAGACCAGCGCTCTTGCCACTCTCACTCGGACCCTCGCAATGTATGTAGTGCTTGTAAAGATGCACCTGGAAGGATTCAGGAAATCTTTGGATGAACCAGTTAGCGTGAGGCTGGCAACCGTATCATGTAAATCTAATGGCTGCAGAAAACAACCCCTCTAGAGCACGTGGATATTTTAGCGCAGGCTTTATGCAAGGGCGTCAACTTCTGGGGGTGGTTCAATGCTCCGAAAGGAGTGAACATGGAATGGTGATGATGATGGATGGACAGTAATCCGCCAGACAGCGAAAGCGGAATTGAACAATTTTTTTTTGGGGGGGGGGGGGGGGGGGGCAGGGGGGGGGGGGGGGGGGGGGGGGGGGGGGGGGGGGTTAACGCGATTCTGGGGACTATGGACTCTGATGGCTGCCTAGAGAGAGTCAAAGGTGAAGGACATTAAAGAGACAAAGTGAAAATCAGAATATTCTACTCAAATGTTAAGTTAGTCCTATTGTATGGCTGTGAAACATGGTGAACAGCTAAAAATAAAACAAACAACACACAGAAAGCTACAGACTTTCATAAATGAGTGCTTGTGTAGAATAGAAGGATTGAAAATGGTATGACAATATCACGAATGTGGAGCTGATGACAAGAACCAAACAAGTGCCAGTGGAACAGGAGCGGAGAAGAAGACGCTGGCGATGGATAGGACACAAACTGAGGAAACCTGTTGACAGCATTACAAGGCAGGCCTTGTTCTGGAATCCACAGGGAAAGAGAGGCAGAGGTAGACCAAAAAACACGAGCTGATGGCACGTGACAGGAAGACTTGACATATGTTTGTTGAAGGCCTATACTCCATGGGGAGCTAAAGTGAGTTGACAGATTGAAAGTGACAGAAACATGTCGTAGCTAAACTAAGCCAGGAAGTAAAGCATATTGACTGGCAAACTTAAAAAAAAATTTTTAGGAAATCTACCTACCAGGAAAATATTTATAGAATGTGTGAATCCTGTATACACACATTAGGATTTTCGCCGGTGTTACGGAGTTCGTGCACTGTGTTGAGATCCTCCTTGTGTGATCTAAGGAAGGAGATCGGAGCACTGATGGAGTTGTCCGTGTGCAGTGAAGATGGCCCTTAATACTTAGCCAAATCAATCCTGTAATAAACAAATAAAGAGAGGAAACTGGTGCCTAGGTTGCAGAGAGGATAGTAACGATTCGCTCCCGTAGCTAGGCGGTGGTGTCGTTCGAAAGGTCCTGGGTTCGATTCCCGGTGAGCCTATCACTTCTGTTGTTTTTCTGTTGTCTAGTCTTCTTTATTTCTCACGAGTGCCTGAAACATACCTTTTGTGTGTTATTTATTTACGGTCCTGTAATACAGAAGTACACAATTTTGATGGGTGACATGAATGAAAAGATAGGTACAGTCAACGCCGGCTTTGAAGAAGTCATGGGAAAACATGGGCTAGGAATAATGAATGAAAATGGGAAACTATTCTCAAACTTCTGTGCTTCAAATCAACTGGCTATAGGAGGAAGCATGTTTCCATATAATATAATACACAAGGCAACGTGGACATCACCAGACCATAGAACAGAAAATCAGATTGATCATATATGCATAAACAAGAAGTTTAGATCATCATTGCAGGATGTAAAGGTATATAGAGGAGCAGATGTGGAATCAGATCACCACCTTCTGATAGCCGAAGTAAAAATGAAACTCAAGAGATATGCAACAATGCAAAATTATAGACAACAATTTAATGTAGGACATCTAAGAAATCAATAAACAAGAGACAAATTTGCGGTGACAATATCCAACAAATTCCAAGTGCTCCAACAGCTGGAAGATGTAGAGAATACAGAAGACTATTGGCAGCAAATCAAAACTGTATGTAATGAGACATGTGAAGAAATACTGGGGAAACGGGAACGACAACAAAAAGCATGGATAACAACAGAAACCATCAATAAGATAAAAGACAGAAAAAAACAAGAGAGAAGATTTAAACACAAGCAAAACCAAAGTTCCAAAGCCAAGGCTCAAGAAGTGTACACAGAAGCAAACAAAGATGTAAAAAGAAGTATCAAAAGAGTCAAGAGGAAGTATATTGAGGAGTTGGCAAGAGAGGCAGAAGATGTTGCAGCCAAATGAAATATGAGAGAACTGTATAACAGCACAAAGAAGCTAACAGGGAAATACAAGCAAACAAGTTTCCTCATAAAAGACAAGAATGGAAAACTGCTCAGCAATATACAAGAGCAAATGAAGAGGTGGACAGAATATTTTGAGGACCTTCTCAATAGACCAGCTCCACAAAACCCCCCGGACATCCAGCCAGCAGAAGAAGAGCTACAAATTAACGGTGAAAGACCAACGAAGGAAGAAATAAAGAAAGCCATAAAGCTTCTAAGAGATGGAAAAGCGTCTGGACCTGATGGCATTCCAGCAGAGGCCATCAAAGCAGATATCAACACTGCTACAGAGATGTTATATAAATTACTTGGTAAAGTCTGGGAAAAGGAAGAGATACCAGCAGAATGGAAGGAAGGATATCTGGTTAAGTTGCCTAAGAAGGGAAATTTACAAGAGTGCACACATTATAGAGGAATAACGTTACTATCAGTCTTCTTCTTTGATCCTTAGCCGCCGACCGTCAAAGCAGTCAGTGGCCATTACGCCTGGTGGCGTCTTGTAGGGCAACAACAAATTGATTCCACTTTGCTCGGTCGGCGGCCATCCTTCGTACAGTGCCCCAACTCTGGTTCATTCTTTGCATCTCAGCCTCCACAGTCCTCCGCCAAGTTGTTTTTGGTCGGCCTCTCTTTCGTTTTCCTTCAGGGGTCCATAGCATAGCTGTTCTTGTGATGACATCGGGGTCTCTTCTGAGGACATGGCCAACCCAGCTCCAGCGTCTGCCAGCTATGATGGTGTGCATGTCCTCTTGCTTGCTTCGAGTAAGCAGATCTTGGTTGGTGATGATATTCGGCCAAAAGATTGTGAAAAGAGGACAATTTCGACATTTCCTTCTCTGTAACTCTCCAGCTCTCCGCGCCATAGAGAAGCACAGAAAGCACACAGCTCTGATATAATTCTAATTTTGTGTTACTATCAGTGCCAGGAAAAGTATTAAACAGGATTATCCTTGAGAGATTAAAAGAGCCCATAGACAAGAAACCTAGAGATGAACAAGCAGGTTTTCGACAAAACAGATCCTGTACAGACCAGATAGCCACTTTGAGAATAATAGTTGAACAAAGTCTGGAATGAAATTCACCACTATACATCGGATTTGTGGACTATGAAAAGGCATTTGACAGTGTAGACAGAGAATCACTTTGGAAATTGATGAGGCATTATGGAGTTCCCCTGAAGATCATTAATTTAATAAAGAAAACATATGAAGACATGACATGCAGAGTTCATCATGAAGGACAGCTTACAGAACCGTTTGGGATAAGAACAGGAGTGCGACAGGGGCGCCTCTTGTCTCCATTTCTTTTCTTACTAGCAATAGACTGCGTTTATAGAACATCGACAACACACAACAGAAATGGAATCCAATGGACTCTGACTAAGCAGTTGGATGAGCTGGATTTTGCTGATAACTTGGCTCTTCTGTCCCATAACCGTAATCAGATGCAGGACAAATTGAAAACACTCAATGAGAGGTCACAACAATTGGGTCTGAAAATACACAAGGAAAAGACAAAAATAATGAGAATAAATGCAGTTAATGATAACAGGGTTGAAGAAACACCAATACAAGATGTACAATCATACACATATCTTGGCAGCAATATAGACAAAGTTGGAGGGACAGACAGTGATATCAAAATAAGAATACAAAAAGCAAGATGAGCTTTCGTTGCTTTGGGAAATATATGGAGATCAAGAGAAATCGGATCCAACACGAAAATAAGAATCTTCAACTCAAATGTGAAGTCAGTCCTATTGTATGGCTCTGAGACATGGAGAACAACAAAGACAACAACCAAAAAGCTACAGACTTTCATAAATGGGTGCTTGCGTAGAATAGAGGGATTAAAATGGTATGAACGAGGTTACCAACGTGGAACTGATGACAAGAACCAGACAAGTGCCAGTGCAACAAGAGATGAGAAGAAGACGATGGCGATGGATAGGACACACACTGAGGAAACCTGTTGATAGCAATACAAGGCAGCCCTTGTTCTGGAACCCCCAGGGCAAGAGATGCAGAGGTAGACCAAAAAACACATGGAGAAGAGAGCTGGAAACGGAGGTGAAAATGATGAGAACGTGGAAAGAACTTGAGATGATGGCACGTGACAGGAGGACTTGGCAGGTGTTTGTTCAAGGCCTATGCTCCTTTGGGAGTGGAGGGTTATGAATGAATGAATACAGAAGTGGGACATGGACAATTAGTAAACAAGTAGGAAAAGCAATAGCCACGGAGACAAGAGTGACGTGTGAGAGACCTCACTTATTAGGCCTTAGATTTATGAGGTGTTGGCGACCAGTTTGATGTCCTCGCTGCATTTCACTTTCCTAAACCAAAGCAGTCAAGTGCTCATTGTTATAACTGGGGTAAACTGGAGCGTGGCGCGACCTGGTTGTGAACCTGGTATCTTTGCCTCAAGAAGCAAGCATCCTAACCAATGCGCCATTTGCACCATCGTTGGCGATATATGGAAATTAAAAGGGGGAAAAACATAGGATTGACATGATATGGCAGGGTCACTCATGTGGAACTGACGGAAAGAGCCAGAAAAATAGCAATGGAACAAGAGATGAGAGGACAAAAGCTTTCGCCGGATATGATATGTCATTGAGAAAACCCGTTGATAGCGTTACAAGGCAGTCGCTATTCTGGACTACCCAGATAAATGATTAGATGAATTTGGAGGCAATAAATAATCCGTCGGAATGGTTCAGATGTATGGTGTCCGCCTCTAATTATAGCGGTGCCGGGTTAGCTCACAGCGTAGGGAATGTAGTTGATGGACATTTTTTTTTCAGAACCAGTGGTTCCTTATAATATCATACCCCCCATCTCCTGGGTAGTGAGATTGGATGACTAGCCTTCTCGGAAAAGGGCGAAAAACAGAGTCCCGTGTGCAAGTTGGAAATCGTAAAGAGTAGGACATACGGCCGCTGCTAAATTTTAAAATTAGGAAACCTACCCACCACAGAAATATTTATGGAATGTGTGATACCTCTATACACGCGTTGGGATCATCGCCGGTGCTACGGGATTCGTGCACTGAGCTGAGATTCTTAATGTAGATTGTTGGATCTAAGAGAGGAGATCGGAGCACTGATGGAGTTGTCCGTGTTCTATGAAGATGGTCCTTCAAACCAAACCAACCAGAGTTCTACAAAGCTAGGAATGAAAAGAGAATTAATGAAGTAGATCAAAATTAGACAGCTAAAATATTTTGGCCATGTAAAAAGACATAACACCTTAATGAAGACCATAAATGGAAGGCAGCGTGCAAGACGAAGACAGCGCTATAAGTGGGAAGATAACATCAAGAGATGGACAGGGAAGAGTTTGTCAGAGTGCACCATTAAGACAAGAGACAGGAAAGAGTCTATCAGAGTGCACCATCAAGACAAGAGACACAAGACGTTGGAGATCCATTGCAGCCGACCTTCGTTGTTTAGAGATGGCACCTGATGATAAGCATGATGATGAGAGGTCTTGCTGATCGAAACTCTCCAGGTTACCTAGCTGTAAATGTGTACCTTATACGCTCTTGAGTTAGTGAAGGCAAGGGCGATGAAGAAGGGAACTTGTCACCACACCTCATAAAAAAAGCTGGACCTGGTATAGTGAAATATCTAACACTTCACTCCTCGTATGTGCTTCGGGACTATCTTTACCTTTTTTTTAAGAGTTCTACAATTGTATTTTTACCATTAAAAGGGTCCTAAAGCAGATACTGCAGTAGGGGAGTGAAGTGTTAGAGACTTCAATATACTAGGTCCGGCATCGGCAGTTAGGGTGACCAGTTTTCTTCCTCGCTGCCTTTTCCTCCCCTAACTCAAGAGAAAAGTCAGGTACCCATTGACAATTGGGTAGACTGGAGCGTGTTGATACCGTGAATCCTAACCCGGCACCTTGACCGCTATTTTTACTATAAAAACGTAAAATGTTTATTAAATTCTTTGTTTGTTTCTTGTAACGCCAGAAAACATCAAATTCCCATACTTAGATAAATGTATGTGTCGGCATCTGCATTAAACAAACCAGGTAATTTAGCACGGGATTAACCAGATGTATAATTAGTACGCGGACATATTTTCTTTGTTCGGTGACAGTGACTAGTATCTGGCCGGAGATTATCAAAGCTCTGCCTGTGTCTTCATTGCGATACAGATGAAAGTGGTGGTTTTAGTTGGGGAGTACTGGGGCATGCGGCTCTCTCTCTCTTTCTTGTTTTCTGTCGCTTCGATTCAAGCACGGATGCCTTCAAGTTGTGTGGCATTTCTTAGCTTTTCTTGTGACATCTATCTTACAAGCCACAAACGCTGTGGGGGTCCATTGTTTCCTGGATATTGCAAAAATTCATTCTTCTGCTCTGCAAGAAGCACATGCCGTCAATAGAAGCACACCCAGACCCTCCTGCCTGTGCCGTCTGCTCATGGTCCATCGTATATCTTCCTTATCGCTTGCATTTATGTCTCCAGTTCTTTTCTACATTTTATTCTGTCTCCCCCGGCCTCTTATGTCTTTGAAAATAAAGTTCGTTCGTTTACCCTGGGCATTCCAAAAAAAAGGAGTGCCTTGTAATATTATCAGCAGGTTGCCCTAGTATATACTGTATATATGGGAGCCGCGGTAGCATAGTGGTTAGTGCACTGGCATCCTAGCTCAGTGTGGTCCATGGTTCGATCCCCAGATGAGGTGGGATTTTTTTAGGCCGCAAACGGGTCCTGGGGTCGACCCAGCCCTAATTGAGTACCATAGCAACTCTTGGAAGGTTAAGGCGGCCGGCGTGATGCTGACCACGTCACCCCTAGTGTGCCGATGGTCGAGAAAATATGGGCCTAACACCATATTCCCAATATGCCTCAATGGGCTTGTAATATATATATATATATCTCGAAAGTGGAAGACAGATTAATAACACTGTAACCAAAGGAGCATGTCGTAAAAGACGACAAGTAAGGATTGGTCATGGGGCCGGCTACCCTATGCTGTAGAAAGCGTGAGCCACAAAAACTTCAAAACCACGTGGTATTGTTATTGTTGTTCAGAATCGACATCACTGCACTCCGAGCAAACTCTTAGGTGCTCAGTCTCCCTCAGCTAATTTCGAAAGGTCTGAATGCTAATTGTTCCTGTAGCGCAATGGTTGTGCAAGCGATGTATGCATCCTCTCATACGTCCTTCCCTGCTAGTCTTACGTTTGATGCCAAATTCCAGCAATCTTAGCCTTGTTAATTCATTTATTCTAGTGTCATTCTCTAACAGGCGATCATTAATTGTTCTCAGTATCTCTCCCTAATCCATGAGCAGTGTCCCCACTATGGGTGCTCTCGGTGATAGTCTGTCCGCTCTCTCATTGCCGCTACCCCAGCATGACCAGAATAGTAGATCCACACCAGTTCCTGAAGACTCGGGGTATACACTTTGTATACTTTCCGGTAATCTAGAAAATAGGGAACCTGGTGCAGTTTTAATAGTTTTCATTGTATTCAGGAGGACTATTAGCCACGAGTGACGGCAATAAAGTATATAAGAGAATTAATTTGTAAAATGGTTGGAGCGCTGTCACCTCGTATTTCTTCTTCCTTTTTCATAATTGTGAAGAGTGCTGTTTCGTTGCTGTACACCACTTCTTAACCAGGGGTGCATGCACCCGTGATGATGGGAGACCTATCTTCAGGGGGTGCGAGACAAGCTAGTTATTTTAGACGGCGAATCATCAATAACATTATATAATATACAGAACTTCCATGTATTTGTACAAAATAGAACATTGACAATGTGAATTAGATACCGAACTTTAGTCGCATTTTGTAAATAACATGTGACATATTTTGTGAGCTAGACGATAATGGCGTTCAAAGCTTCTTAAGATGATGAAAAGGGGTGCGAGGCTTCTTAAGATGCTAAAAGGGGTACAACACCTCTGAAAGGTTAAGAAACACTGCATTTCACTGTTTGTATAATATAAAATAGTATCCGTTGTGAACGCATCGAACAAAAGCTCATAATATTACTTTAATATAGAATATTGTGTACACATGTTTATGTATTATGGTTGTGTTGGACGTGGGTCCGTTAACCAGTTCTCCAGAATTTTACGCCATGGTTGTCTCCAGTTCTCTTGTCTGTCTACTTATGAGTTCTCCTATTTCGTCCTTCCGGCAGATTCCAGAGTAAGGAACTGAAATAGATCGTCTGATAGTCTTGCATAATAACATCATTATCAGATCTGTCGGTACGACGTTTAAACCGTCGTTGCATTTGATGTAGTTTTTTTTTTTCTTGAAAAGAAAAGCACTTTGTTTTGTTTTTGTCTTTCAGACATTATACTTGCTTAGCAAAAAAAAGCATTTTCCTACTGACACTGTACAGGCTCGGTGCACAAGATTCAAAAAAAGATAGATTTTATATATCCGGGTTTCTTAACTTGCCGTCCATGGACCCCTTGGGGGTATGTGATTTGATTCTTGGGGGTCCATGTACGTAACCTAAAAATTTTAAATGGAAAGTTTTTTTTAGTGTACATATTATTCCAAGGAAGGGTCCTTACCCTTCATCAGACAATCAGAGGGGTCCATAGCCTTCATCAGACAATCAGAGGAGACTTTACCCTTCATAGGACAATCAAAAGGGTCCATAACCTTCATTGGACTATCAAAGGGGTCCACAATCTTCATCAAACAATCAAAGGGCTCCATAGCATTCTTCAGACAATCAAAGGGGTCAATAGCCTTCATTGGACAATCAAAGGGTAGTGGTCCAACAGTGGCCAAAACTCAAGAGTATCTATTATAGGCTTCAATGGAGTCCATCTTTACACAAGATTACTCTTGGCAGAAATGTAGATAGAAGAGTAGTAAAGCTTCTATCACATGGGAGTCTTCATAAGATATTCACATAAGCAAAAACAATGCTGGCTGTTGGTGAGCACGTTAATTCTGTAATCTGCCGACAAATTTTGTGAAGGATTTAAGCACTTATTGCTTTCAGCTCGTTTAAGCCCCAACCCCATATGTACTCAGTGGAATTCTTTTATTTTAGTATAGCTCTGGTTAGAGTGTGTGTAGTAATTTGACTGAAAAAAACATGCAGTAACTTTAAAATGATTAAATCGAAGTTAAATTTGTAACATTACAAATAACACAACTTAATAATCATTTAGGTTTTAACAGTTGGAAAATAATTTGAATAGTTGTGGATCAAGAAAAATGTATCCTCACAGTCTTTAGGGAATGTGAGATATTACAAGAAGTTCAAGTGGCAGCATATATTTGAACTTAGCTGCCAATGACGGTTCTGCTCCTTCTTATGAGTTGGTTCTTTTCACTCTGCTCGCGCTCGTCTCTGATCAAGGTTGTCGGGGGTAGCTCGTTTCCCAGAAACGTCATGGAGTCTACAACGTGCGTCCTTCGTCTTAAAGCTTAGGCCACGGTTCCCTTCTTGTTCCAGAGATAGTACTTTCGGCTGGTACCACCAATAACTATGATAAAAGAATAGAAACGAATGCTCTTCTGAGTATTGCGTTTTCCAGCCCATAGTTATGGGTTCATATCTTCCCATACCACCATCCAATTACTCAGACTTTCCCCTCGAGGAGAATTAAATTTAATCCCTCGGGATAAAATGTCCTTTACATTTAAATAGAATAGCTTTAGCTTTACATGACATTTAAATGAAAATGGTAATAATACAGATAGAGTCTGTTTACATATACATCTCCACTGATTGAAAAGTGCTCACAATCTAAATCGAATATGTTTTCATTTATGTCTTATACTGATTGAAACGTTTGAAACTTCCATTACTTTAAAATGAATATCTCCACATAGACATTTACACTGGTTTAAGCTTGAGAACTTACATTAATTTTAAAGTGACTATGTTTTATAGGGACATTTACACTGCTTTGAAAATGTAAGTATTCTACTTAAAATGAACATCATTTCTTTCATCTTTCCCTCCCTGCTCCACAGGGAACCTGGAACTACTTTATGCTTTTAGTTCTCTTTACGAAACTATCAATAAAGCAATCACCAGCGTGTGCAGTGGTATTTCATGAATCATCATTCTTTTGACGGTATTGCCTCCCCTGCTTTGCAGTAGTGGTCCAACAGTGGCCAGAACTCAAGAGTATCTATTATAGGCTTCAATGGAGTCTATCTTTACACAAGATTTCTCTTGTCGTTCGTGATTGACTGCGTTTCACGCTGGACAGTGTGTGCAGTTTTCAATGTACTCACGCACATTTGCCCACCGTCTAGGCCAGAAGTAATTCTCCTTAAGGTTACTCATTATATTTCCTACTGAAATATGTTCTCCTGATGATGATACATGAGCCGCTCTCATGACGGAGAGTCTTAAGGGGAGAGGCACCACGAGTTGCTTCCCTTGCCTCGTCCGTCGAAAAATAATCCCATCCTCGTTGTGGAACTTTCCAGCTGAAGCATGGTTTATTTTGAGCTGATTCTGTTTAGAGTATGGCGCTAAAGTAATCTCTTTCATCTGCGCTCGTCGTAACTCTGCTTTACTACACAGAAATGTCGAGTTGAGGTACGAGTTATCCAACTTTGGTTGTTGGTTACTCTGCTCAGATTCTTTCTTCGTAGTTTCATCCTTCTGGTTGTCCGGGCTAGGGCTAACAGAGAAATCTCGCACAAACTGTTGAACCTCATGTCGCAAGTCTGGCCAGAAGTAATTCAGGGAAATATGCCTTACCATGGCATATGAATCTTTAATGGGATGGGGTAGGGTTAAATGCATGTCTTGCATGAGGCGGGTGCGAAAGGGCAGTGGGACAACTAACTGCCTCTTATTCCCCCCCCCCCCCCTATAGACCAAACCTTTCTCCCTGTGAAATACTCCCTGAGGAGTATGGGAATAATTACCATACAACTTGGAAAAGCAAGGCCTTAGGGTTTGATCAGCCCTTTGTGCCTGCTTCAGCTCTGAAATATTCAGGCTGTGTAAAAATGACAACTCAGGGGTCGCTGAGGCGTGTCCTGGGTTCTCTATCTTTTTTGTCGGCCTGGAGTCACCTGAGGGATCTCCAAGGAACACATATTTCCTCCCTAAAATGAGAGGATAGACTAACTCGTCTACCACTGCGGCATTGATTTTCCCCCTGACATATCGGGTTGAGACATCTATTCCGGGACCGGATGTAGCATAGGCTTTATACTCTTCCGAGGCCCCTGTATTTCTGCAGTTTCACCAGTGTATTGGTGGGCCTTCACCAAAGATGGACAAACTAAAGCTGAATATTCTAAGCCCAAATCATACAGGCACCGTATTGTTTGGTTGCCAACGGTTGCGTGCTCAGTAATAGAAGGGTAACTAGGATTTTGTTCATATGCCTGGGGGTTATGGTTCCCTATCGGCCCCCTGATCAGGCAAGCGACATTATAAGGGCCGGATTTCGGCCTCTTACAATCCGATGTAAAATGCGTGTCCGTTCTGCACGATTTACAATATCGTCGTCCAGTTCCCTGGGCTGAATTGCTCTGTTTCTGCCTCTGGTGGCCTTGTGGACGTTGTTGCTGTTGGTGGGCTGTTTTGGGTGTGTTGTCCGTACTTTTGAAGCAATCATCTGGGTGATCCTTCTGTTTGGTGTGACTGTCGTGGTGGCGCCTCTTAGGCGGATTCACTTCCGACTGGGCGCTCTGGTACCTATCAGCAAACAGTACCACCTGCTCAAGAGTTTCGGCCCCATGCTCAGCCAGGAACCGTCTCATGTCAGGGGTGAGCGAGTCCTTGAACTGCTCCACGAGAATCATCTCCTTCAGCCCTTCAAAAGATTCATCAAAGGTGCTGAGGGACCCCTACTTCTCCAATTACGTTTCTAGCCTGGTAGCAAACTGTCGAAAAGATTCATCTTTCTGTCTTTTAGCCTCACGGAGTTTACAACGGAATGTCTCTGCGTTAAGCATGAAACGCTGAAGCAGAGCTTTCTTCAACATGTCGTAGTTGTTCAGTTCTTCCGTGGGCATCTTGAGAAACACATCATAAGCAGATCACCTAAGACTCTGGGATAGCTTCATGTTCTATCTCTCCCTCTCCAAGCCATATGTAGCCGCTAAGGATTCAAACCTAGAGAGATAGATGTCAGTTTCTTCTGAAGTGTCATGATAGACATCTAGTTGGAAGGATACTGCACTAGGTGCCACCACCTGAGTGGTGTTTCCTCCCTCGCTATTTTGAGAACTGCCAGACCCGCCATTGTTAGAACTAGATTCCACTCTTCTTCCTTCGAGTTCCAGTTCCTTAATTCTAATAGCGTGGGCTCTTTCGGCCTGTTCCCTGGCGAATGCCCTCTCGGCCTGTTCCTTCCTTTCTGCTGTTTCGGCCTGTTCCTTCTCCTTATCAAATGCCCTCTTGGCCCTTTCTATCTCTGCGGCTTCGTGTTCTGCTTTGGCTTTTTCGCGCTCTTTGGCCAGTTTTCTTTCCTGGCGTTCCACGGCTTTCTCTTCACGGAGTGCGGCCTTCTCTGCCTCCATCCTGTCTTTTTCCTCTATCTTTTTCTTTTTGTTCCTGTTCTCTCACCGAAGTAAGCACGAAGTAGAAATTATATTCCCTCAACTGACAATCGGGCCCGGTACCTCTAGAATTCGAGGCGGACGCCATACCTCTTAGCCACTCCGACACTCTCACACACACACTTAAAGGTACGTTTCCGTAGCTAGGCGGTGTCGCCGTCCAGAAGGCCCTTGGTTCGATTCTCCGGCGAGCCTATCACTTCTGTTGTTTTTCTGTTGTCTAGTTTTCTACTTCTTTATTTCTCACGAGTGCCTGAAACATACCTTTATGTGTGTAATATTTATTTATTTACTATTTTCATGCCTCGGGTTTTCCCTCTATATTGGTTCAAATGTTTATACACGAAGCAATGAGCGATAAACTGCCATTTGACTATTATGTTTTATTTTTATTCGTTTTGTTATTTCTAGAAACAATACAAAATAAGATCAAATCTAAAACATCCACTGACGTTACAAAAAGAGACAACAAAAGCTGCTGCCCGACATAAAGTCACGCGTTGATCAGGTCGAATCTCACGCTCAGTTGTCAGCTCAACATGATATTGCATTAAAAAAAAAAATAGTTAATTCTCTTTATTCAAACTTTGTTTCACATAAATCCGTTGGATAGGAGTATGACGAAATAACCGCGATCGTTACATTTTCCTGTGCCATCCTTTAATTTATTCTGTGCGGTTCCATTTTCCCACCTCTGACAGTATTTGTAGTTTCACTTCATTGTTTACACTTTCTTCCTTCAATTCTTGTCATGTCTGGGCTCAATTGACCATCCTTACTAATTATTTTAATCACTGACTTTCGTTTGAACCCTTAATGACTCCTGGATCTGTAGAGTGAAAGGATGTTTACTATTTCGGAACACACTTCCGACCAGACAGTAAAGGCACGGATTGCACGTAGGAGTGGAAGTGCTATCTGGTTTATTTCGTGTATCGCTAACACGGCTATTGTTAACTTCGACCTTCTGTCTGGGAAGATAAATAACGAACTGTGAGTTGGGGACATTGTCAGCCAAATAATTCCCACAACCCAGGTTTGTTGCCTGATAAATTGTTAAAGTTTGCATATACCGTGCCCTAAAACACACGGTAAATATCAAACTGGTGGCAGATTAAAGATACGCACTTAAGATAATGAATGGGATTTTTCGAGCTCGCGAAATGATGTAATCGTTTCCGGGAAGATTTGTTGTAAGCGATAAATTGCGATAAGTTGTCAATCTGGAAAGATGTTATCAGTGGTGGATCTATAAAGTGGTAAGTTGTAATGATCAATATCAACGGAAGAGGCAAAACCTTCTTTGGTCTTGTAAGTCAGATGGGAATTCTTAGATAACATGCAGAGAGCATTTGCTTAATTTTGTCTTGAAGAAGATTCTAGATAAACATCGGCCGTAGGGGATATACTCCTACACAAATTAGCAAGTTATTTGCTATTGGAATGGCATTTGAGATGTTAAAATACAACATCTCTGATGGGACTTCACCACCACGTAGCAACGTGTAAGCGTGGGCCGAATGTTCCTTAAAATCTACAACATTTAAAGATTATGGCACTGCTAATTCAACTCGTCAAGAAGACAGTTCAAAGGATGTAGAATCATACATATACCTTGGCAGCAATACAGACACAGCTGGAAGGAAAGACAACGATATAAAAATATTAAAGCTAGAGGTGCATTCATTGCATTGGGAAACACATGTAAATCAAAATAAATCAAGTCCAACACACACAAAACAGAATCTTCAACTGTCAAGTTGCATGGCTCTGAAACATGCAGAACAACAGAAGACAGCAACCAAAAAGTCTACAGACTTTCATAAGCGAGTGCTTGCGTAGAATGGAAGGATTGAAGCAGTATAACGAGGTCACTAATGTGGAACAAGAGATGACAAGAACCAGACAAGTGCCAGTGGAACAAGAGATGACAAGAACTAGACAAGTGCCAGTGGAACAAGAGATGACAAGAACTAGACAAGTGCCAGTGGAACAAGAGATGACAAGAACTAGACAAGTGCCAGTGGAACAAGACATGACAAGAACTAGACAAGTGCCAGTGGAACAAGAGATGACAAGAACTAGACAAGTGCCAGTGGAACAAGAGATGACAAGAACTAGACAAGTGCCAGTGGAACAAGAGATGACAAGAACTAGACAAGTGCCAGTGGAACAAGAGATGACAAGAACTAGACAAGTGCCAGTGGAACAAGAGATGACAAGAACTAGACAAGTACCAGTGTAATAAGAGATGACAAGAACTAGACAAGTGCTAGTGGAACAAGAGATGACAAGAACTAGGCAAGTGCCAGTGGAACAAGAGATGACAAGAACCAGACAAGTGCCACTGGAACAAGAGATGACAAGAACTAGACAAGTGCCAGTGGAACAAGAGATAACAAGAACTAGACAAGTACCAGTGTAATAAGAGATGACAAGAACTAGACAAGTGCTAGTGGAACAAGAGATGACAAGAACTAGACAAGTGCCAGTGTAATAAAAGATGACAAGAACTAGACAAGTGCCAGTGGAACAAGAGATGACAAGAACTAGACAAGTGCCAGTGGAACAAGAGATGACAAGAACTAGACAAGTGCCAGTGGAACAAGAGATGACAAGAACTAGACAAGTGCCAGTGGAACAAGAGATGACAAGAACTAGACAAGTGCCAGTATAATAAGAGATGACAAGAACTAGACAAGTGCCAGTGGAACAAGAGATGACAAGAACTAGACAAGTACCAGTGGAACAAGAGATGACAAGAACTAGACAAGTGCCAGTGGAACAAGAGATGACAAGAACTAGACAAGTGCCAGTGGAACAAGAGATGACAAGAACTAGACAAGTGCCAGTGGAACAAGAGATGACATGAACTAGACAAGTGCCAGTGGAACAAGAACTAGACAAGTGCCAATGGAACAAGCGATGAGACGAAGACGGACAGATATGACACATACTGGGGACACCTGTTGATAGCATTACATGTCAGGTCTTGTTCTGGAATCGCCGGGGTCAGTTAGGTAGAGGGAGACATGAAGAGGACGAAGAAGACAGGGAAAGATCTTGAGCTGATGGCACGGGGCAGAAAGGCTTGGCTCATGTTTGTTGAAGGCCTATCTTCCTTGTGGAGCTGCAGGGTGATAATGATGACATTATGATGACACGTGATGAGCACCCGTTCGACGCGTTCAAAATTCACACCAGTTTGTGCTGTACAAAACCGTGTACAGTAATGAAACCGCATTCTACACAACTATGGGAAACTTAAATAAGCCACACCTTATCAATTAGCCACACGTGCAGGCTGGCGATACGGTTGCCACCTCAGGGATTATCACTGGCAAATATACAGTGATGGGCGCAATACCCGCTGAGAACAAACCAATCCCACCTCACCCCCCCCCCCCACCCAGGGGATCCGTAACTTCAGAAGCACAGACCTTACCTACATCTCTCTCTCTCTCTCTCTCTCTCTCTCTCTCTCTCTCTCTCTCTCTCTCTCTCTCTCTCTCTCTCTCTCTCACGATGTTATATATGTGAGAAAGTAGTGCTACTGCTACAACTATGTATGTGAGAACGTAGCTGTGTACCACTGTACTTGTGAAATAAGTAATGTATAGTTTGCCTAAAATATGAACATGTATATGAGAGTGAGTAGATAAACCCTGTTCTTCATTTTTTTTAAAACAGCTAAACGTTCTCCCCTTCCCCCACCCCCACCCCTTTTCTGCTACAGAAGTGTGTAAAAAGTAATTTTTTTTAAATTTATTTTCTTTCCGCACAGTACGGGTATGAGCGAGACTGTGTTTAAATATTTTTCGTACTGGTGATTGACGATACATGTAAAAATGCAGATACATTGTTGACAGTTTGACCGCATGAGTGTGTGTCAGGATCAAGGTTGCCACTCAAGGTCTAGAGATAAACCCACATTTTCTTATTTAAAAAAAAAAACAGAAATACGCAGGTTATTTTATGCCTCAAATACACGGGGATAGATGATGTTTACACAATCTTTTAGTGCAACTTTAGCAAATAAGCTGTGTCCTGCCAATTTTTATTTATTTTTTCATTTCTATTTTATTTTTTATTACTAAAAATTCACAATTATATAAAAATGATTTTATTAACACCCCAATATTTCACATAGGCCGCCTTGGTGCGCTTCAGTGACATGTTTTGAGCAATTGTGCTGTCTGGAAACGTCTGCTTGCAACATTCAGTCAAATGATCAGCTTGCGAAAACGGAGTATTATGTTCTGCCATGAAAGCCGACAATAGTATCTCCGCTTTAGCAATTTTGTCTTGGAGACAGGGCTCTTTTGGTTTGATAAAAAACTTGTTAATGTTCAGAGTTTTGCTTTTGGCTTCGAAGTTTTTCATGTGCTTCTGTGTGGTTTTATGTGTCAATAAAGCTGTTTTGTTGGCATTAGTTAATGTACAAGAACAGACCGTACAAATCGCAGCATAGCAATTGCCAGAGTCCGGCTTTATCCGATCCTTCAGTTCGCTGTCTGTTAGCCATTCCGCACAAAAAGCCTGTTGATACCATGGCTTCACTTTTTTACGTGGTTATGTGTGTGTCGTCATGCTGCTACAACTACCTAGCGTACCTTCATCATCGCTCATTTTATAATCTTAATTTTAATTATTTTTAAACAAAAAAATAATATGCTGTTTATCTGCTTAACTCTAATATTTAAAAAGAATACTTTAAAACATCGAAAAAATGACTGAGTATTGAAGATGACAGCCATAGGAATAAGAGGAAATAGATAGCTGATGTAAACGAGTCAAAAAACAATTTAATTGATGTGATTAAAAACTAGAATTAAATTTAATTGGAATAAAAATTATATAGCACATTATTTTTTACATTTAATTATATATAAATATAATGTATAATGCTCAGTGCAAAGAATATACATACATTGTAAACGCCAATTGTCAAATATGCCCAGATTAATGCAGATTTGAAGAAAAAAAAATACCCAAATACCCAGACGGAAGCAAAAAAACTCAGATCTAGTAAAAAAAAAAAAATACCTTGCTGTGGCAACACTGGTCAGGACTATAAACGTATGCTCTTACATTACCCTTATAATTTTGCATGCCTTTTAAAATTAATGGTTAAAGTGTGTGTGGGGATGAAAGGATACAGTAACCAAGATGAGAGAAAGAGGAAGGGCAGAATTCTTAACTTTTTGAAAATGAAGTTCGTTCGTTTGTGCACCTTGTGCACCTTTTAGAGACGAAAAAAATACGCATCTTTCCACTTGTTACCGTTAAGTTTAGTGCGAAGACATACTCTATCTTTCACTAGGATATATATATATATATATATATATATATATATCTATATATATATATATATATATATACTCTCTCACTCCCTATTCTCTATATATCTATATATATATATATATATATATATATATATATATATATATATATATATATATATATATATATATATATATATATATATATATATATATATATATATATATATATATATATATATATACACCCACACACATACTACGTGTACTTACTGCTGGGGGGGGGGGGGGGGGGGGGGGGGGGGGGGGGGGCTCTGTTTAGATGAACAGGACTATTACATCATAATGCATGTCGTAAAATGTACAGATACTGGATTGTGCATGAGCCTCAGTCGGAGGTAGTGCCGTAGACAGCATCCCACTTGGTGCGATCGGCATCTTCATCCTACCCGGTTGCTGGATTTATGCCCAGTGCCATCATGTCTCTCTTGCACACATCTTTGAACCTTAGTTGAACGGACACGTCTAGAATATATACCAAATGGAAAGAACATTTGTAAATGCTAACCTTAAGCACTTATCTGGTATGGGACTAACTTTATGTTTCAGACAATGACCATGCTTCTTTCGCTGGTTGGATTCTTTTCACTGCTCTGACTATTCTGTTGTCTAGTGCCCTCTGTCTTTCGTCTTTCCTACAGATTGTCAACTGTTTTCGTTTATTGTTTACTGTTTTAGTTAAACAGACGTGACATGGTCATCGATTACACTGACAAACAACATTTTTCTTTCTTATATAAGAATAAGTGTTCTTATGTCAGTTTTTTGCGCTGATTTCAAATTTGAAATCCGTTTATCTCTATCACGTCAGGTTTTTAAGATATTTGTGAATAAATATATTTTTGGGAAACCGTTATGTGCTCCGTTTCATTTTTACTACATAACTTATTAAAAATTAATAAAATGCAAAATAATTCCAGAAGTTGATGATGCACTGCCTAAAAGATGCATCACCTTTGTGTATAACTATTTTCTCTGATAAAGTTACTGTTTTTGAAATGCATTTGAGCGAAAAAGTATCGTAGTTAGAAGTTGCCTAGGAAATTGTGAACAGTGCTAATAATTTCTTATATATGTGGTGAGGTGACGTTTCTATCACAAAAACGAAATATAACTAAATTAATAAGAAAGCGTACAGTTTGAACTTTATTTCGCTGCAGAATAGGAGATCAAATAAAGCTGGGAAGCCAAATGCAGTTTGTTCAATACTTTGTGCAGCATATCTTAAACTGTGGTTGACTGGCAAAAGGCAAGCTATGCCTTTTGCTGTCCCATTGATTTGGAGAGAGCCCACTGATCATCTCAACAACTGTTACTTTTGCATGGTCCCTCCAATTGGGAAAGGCATATCAAAGAAGAAAAAATGGACTCTGGAATATCCAAACATCCCCTCTGCAATACGCCCGGTACCACATGGCGATGACCTACCAGTTCCCAAAGTGCCAGAATCATTTTCAGCTGCCTGCATTGATGAAGAAGAGGACATTGGTGGTCCTGAACCATCAACCTCAAGCGACCCAGATTTTGAGCAAACTACATCCACTAAACCACACTTAATAACCCAAGATGAACTGAATGATCTTGTAAGAGATCTGAATTTACCGAAGAACAAGGCGGAGCTTTTGGGTTTCAGATTGCAACAGTGGAATCTCCTGGCAGAAGATGTTACAATTTCTGTGTATAGGAACCGCCAGAAGCCGCTTATTACATTCTTTCTTACAAAGAGGGTGGACCTTTCTCGCGTTCGCGACAAAATTTCTTGTTTAGGCAGCCCTCAAAATCAATTACATACCTAAGAGTGGAGGCTTTTCATTGATTCATCAGAGACGAGTTCAATTAAAGCTTTTTGTTGAATAATGACATTTGTTATTGCAAAATTCCAGTCGCCTACTCTGTTCATATGAAAGAAACTTATGAAAAACATTAAGCTAGCTTTTTTGTGTATAAAAAAGTACGATCATCATCATTGGCGGATTTGCGGTGACTTAAAAGTGGTCGCTCTTTTGCTTGGACTACAGGGTGGATACTACCAAGTTTGTTGCTTCCTCTGTGAGTGGGATAGCCGCCGTGCACGAAGTGACCATTACATCAGAAGACATTGGCCAATCAGGCAGTCATTGCAGCCTGGCAGTAAGAACGTTGAGAACCGAGCACTTGTCGACACCAAAGACAAGATCATTTTTGCCACCCTTGCACATTAAAGCTGGGGCTCATGAAAAACTTTGTCAAGGCAATTAGATAAAATGAGCATGAGCTTTCAAATACCTCATCGAGAAAATTTCCAAGACTGAGTGAAGCTAAAATAAGAGAGGGAGGATTTGTTGGTCCGCAAATTCGAAAACTTCTTCATGATGACGAGTTTCTTTGAACGTGTTACATGGTAGTGAAAAAGCAGCATGGCTGGCATTTAAGTCGTGGTGGACAATTTTCGGGAAACAAATCTGATCTGACTATTGCAATGAAATTGTTAGAAAATCTCCTTCTGATGCATAAGAGTCTTGGCTGCAACATGTCTTTGAAAATTCATTTTCTGGATTCTCATCTGGATTTCTTTACGTCAAACTGTGGAGCGAAGTCAGCGATGAACATGGAGAACGATTCCATCAAGATATCGCCGTAATGGAGTCACGTTATCAAGGACGGTGGAGTGTGACCATGCTTGCCGATTATTGTTGGATGTTTCATCGCGATGTACCACATGCCATTCATCGACGAAAGTCGACTGCAAAGAAATTCAAGCCTACATAACTGTTATACTTCTTGTACGAATGGGTTCAAATACTGTATGCCTTTTAAAAAAACTTCAATGCGTATTTCTCGAATCCCGACCTGATAGAGAAAAATGGTTTTTTAGATTTTCTATCATTTTATGTAAAATCGATCAGAAAAAACATAGAAATGTGAGTAAAGAAACCAAAAATGTTTTTAATTTGTTAGCTGTGTTCACCCGTAAGAAATTCGTTGCGAATTGTAAATTTCTGTCCGTTAAAAACTGTAAATTACACTAGTCAACAACCAAAATGTACCAGAAATGAAAATAGCTGATCTTAACTAATTTTGGTGTGCTGAAAACAGCATGTCTTTAAAAATTGTCAATAAGAAATATGGTTTATTTAATTTCTGGTACAAATTATATTTTGAAAATTTGTTGTGGGCTAGTGTTATCTTTTTCTAATGACCAATAAAAATGTAACTAGAAGTTGATGATGCAATCCTACCTATGATTAAAATAGTCTTGTGCACACGTAATGTTTTGTTTGAAAAAGGTTTTACTTAATTTAGTTCATTTGTCATTATCAAAAGTATCTTGTTTTAATGCTGGACATGTGTGAAACAGTGCTAATAATTTCTGTTATATATGTGGTGAAGGACATTTCTATCAAAAAACACGAAATAGACTAAAGTAATTAAAACAGTACGTTTGTTTTTTGGCTGCAGAAAGGTAAAACAGACAAGCTGGGCGCCACAAAGTAAATGCTGACAATACATGTAGCAAGCACAACTTAAAAGTGGTTGACTGGCAAAAGGCAAGCTATGCCTTTTGCTGTCCCATTATGTGGAGACCAGCCCACTGATCTATCTCAACAACTGTTACTTTTGCATGGTCCCGCCAAATGGGAAAGGCATATCAAACAGAAGAAAAAATGGACTCTGGAATATCCAAACTCCCCTCTGCATGGCCCGGTACCAACATGGCGACAGACCACCAGTTCCCAAAGTGCCAGAATCTGATTTTAGCTGCCTGCATTGATGACCCAAACCACCTTGCCTGAATAACTTGCGATGAATTTTGACGCAACTAGATCAAACCACAGCCGTTAAAACCCAAGATGAAAAAAATTCTTGTAAAGCTGCTGGATTTGACGAAAACAGGGGGAAATGATTAAAGCAGTTAATGACAACAGTGGACCTCTCCTGAGAATTTTAGATATTATAAATGAAGTAGGAAGAAGAAGAAGCCACCACAACAATGGAAAGACAGTATTATTGTAAAGTTACCGAAAATCAAAAGGTGATCTATCAGACTGTTAATAACTGGCTGTTTTGTGGTATAATCTCTATTATCAGTACCTGGGTCATTATTATGTTGCATGATGTTAGAAAGACTTAAATTGCATGCTGACGAAAAGATCAGAGAAGAACAAGCGGGTTTCAGGCCGAAACGATGAAGTATTGAGAAAATATTCACACTAAGAACAATTATAGAAGAATCAGTGGAAAGGCAATCGCCACTTATTATCACCTTCGTCGATTTTCAAAAAGCCTTTGATAGTATACACCGCCCATCATTGTGGAAGATACTTACAATCTACGGTTTTCCAACAAAATATGTGAATATAATCAAAGCGCTATATGACAATGCAAGATGTTGTGTTAGAACAAATAAAGGGAATACAGAATGGTTTACAGTAGAAACAGGGGTGAAACAGGCTGTATTATGTCACCACTACTTTTTGGAATAGCTATTGATTGGGTTATGAGAAACTATACCCACAATGAACAATTGGGTATAAAATGGACAAATGGAAAATTCCTGGGGGACCTGGATTTCGCAGATGATGTAGCATTCTTAAGTTCAACACCAAGACAATCCCAAGAAGCAATAAATAATTTGTGTCATCTCTCGGTTAAAATTGGTCTCCAAATAAATGCCTCTAAAACTAAAGCTATGAACTTTTCTAACGAGACCTTTGATATCATCTTGAACGGGGAAAAACTACAGAAAGTTGAAAGTTTCAATTATTTAGGCAGTAAAATGACTCAGGATGGTGACACAACAAGAGAAATCCATACTAGAATTGCTTTGGCAGCTAGCGCCTTCAATAGATTATCTAACATTTGGAAATTACGATCATTGAATATACATACCAAGCTTCGTCTGTTTAATTCAAATGTTATCTCAGTGTTAACATACGGCTGTGAGAGTTGGAAAATAACAAAATCATTGGAGAACAAGCTGAATAAATTCGAGAACAAATGTCTTAGAAAACTCATGAACATCAGTTGGAAAGAATTCAAGACTAATCGACAAATAAGAGAAGACTCTAGGCAGAAATATGTCTCCGACTATATAAGGAAAAGACGATGGTCTTATATCGGTCATGTCCTACGAATGCAAACAACAGAATACCACTACAGGCGCTCACTTGGGTTCCTGAGGGTAAGAGGAAAAAAGGAAGACCAAAAGAAACACTCAGAAGAACAATAATAAGAGAAGGAAGAACGTTGGGCCTAAATAATGTGCAAGAGCTAAGAGGAGTGGCGTCAAAACGAACAACCTGGTGAGCACTGTAAAACAGCCAATGCAGGTGTTTGGTGGTAAAACAGAAAAGCAGGTAGCAAGGTAAAACACAAGCAGATAGAAAGGTAAAACAGACAAGCAGGTAGAAAGGTAAAACAGACAAGCAGGTAGAAAGGTAAAACAGGTAGAAAGGTAAAACAGACGAGCAGGTAGAAAGGTAAAACAGACAAGCAGATAGAAAGGTAAAACAGACAAGCAGGTAGAAAGGTAAAACACAAGCAGGTAGAAAGGTAAAACACAAGCAGGTAGAAAGGTAAAACAGACAAGTCGTTAGAAAGGTAAAACAGGCAAGCAGGTAGAAAGGTAAAACAGACAAGCAGATAGAAAGGTAAAACAGACAAGCAAGTAGAAAGGTAAAACAGACAAGCATGTAGAAAGGTAAAACAGACAAGCAGATAGAAAGGTAAAACAGAGAAGCGGGTAATAAGATAAAACAGAGAAGCAACAGAGGAAAGCAGAATAGTCAAAGTTTCCTTGAAGTATTAAAATTTAAAAAAACAAGCTTTGTTACTGGTGCTTCGGAACAGTTCACAATCAATACCCGAATAAGAACCATCGGATTAATTACCGAAATAATAATAATCGAAACCATAGAAAGAAACAACAAAGCTGGTAACACCAAGGTAAAAAATGTAGAAGATTTCATTTACTTTGTAGGTATTGTTGTTCAGCTAGGGCTGCTGAGTTTATCTCTCTCTTTTGGAAGCAAATCCAAGTTAAATAATCCTTGGTATTATCTACACTGTAGATCTAGGCGTTTCCTGTGGCTTTTGTGATGTTCCGAAACTTACTGTGTTGCTAGTCATGAACGCCTGTTTCTTTCATGGGCATTTTATCCTGGCTTGGCATGCATTTAAAGCTTTCTAACATCTGATTACAGGATAGAAGGGGTGATGGGATGGCATACTGTACATTCACAGTCCTATATACGGTTCTCTTAATATGCAGGGTTAAAATGCTGTGCTCTGGTTCTGGGCTGTTCCGAGAAATCGTCACGTCCTGCACAGATCCACTTCTCAACTGCCCTCAACTGTCGCCTGTTCGTTGTGAGATCCTCCCGCACACAACCAGCCAGGCAACAGCCGGAGTCTGGGGAACAAGCGATTCCCTCCCAGCTTTGTGTGCAATGCTGGGTTCTCAGCATCTTTCACCACAGGGGGAATCGTGATGTTAGGTCAGTCTAGTGGGGCTGGTTGATCTTTGAAGGTTTGCATCTTTTCAGGATGCACTTTGTGGATGTGCTTCATAATATTGATTTGATGTCTAACTTTGAAATTCGCTTCCTTCTGGGGTCCATAACATAACAGTTCTGTCGGTGGTGTCGGGGTCTCTTCTGGGGGGGGGGGGGGGGGGGGGGGGGGGGGTGTTAGATGTCAGACCATCATAATTACCACCTCACCTTTCTTGCACAGTGACATAAACTGCATCTTTTTACAATACTTTATAGAAGATAAAAATATAGAACCGTTCATGTTGCAGTGCCTTTCCTCTTAACGATTAAATAAAGTAAATTGTTTTTCTTTCGTTGATACTTCTTTGAAACGCTTTATCTGACTCAGCACCTCTCATTTCTCTCGTATCACCCTATTCTCTCAATTCTGTTATTCGATTTGTGTATACTATTATCATCTAAATATTTGCAGCTGTTATTGGTTTCAGCAAGGGGAACTTTCACGGGCTTTAATTTCCCCCTGAAGTTCTACTAAGTTGTCTGTCCTTAACTCTAAATATCATTCTAGTAATGAACACATCGCATTTAGCTCAGCATTGTGCGACTAGGATTTAACGGATGTGGTAAGCGGATGTGAGATGCAGTATAGCTGTATAATCCAGTAATATTTGGCTGGAACAGCTGGCTGCAATGTCAGCGTATAATTTTGTAATTGTGTCGCAAGCGTCAAGACAGCAAGCTGGTTTTCATTTCTTTCTGAAAGCAATAAGAAATGTAAACATGACAAAATCGGACAAGACCTCTTTGTTTGTTTGATGATTTGTTTGTCTTGTGTGGTATTTTGTTTTGAAGCATCAGATGCGTAACCGTGTTTATACATTCCGTCAAGCCAGGGTTTCTTAATCTGTGGTCCCTGAACCCTTGGCGGCCCATGAATGGATTCTAAGGGGTCCGTGTACATCACCTAAAATTGTAAATGTTAACATTTTTATACTTTTATGTACATTATTTTTCCAAGAAGGGGTCCATAGCCTTCACTGGACAATCAAAGGTGTCCAAAGCTTTCACTGGACAAAGGTGTCCATAGCCTTCACTGGACAATCAAAGGTGTCCAGGGTTCGAATCAGTTCTCACACTTGCAGCCGATCAGCACCGCCATCTTGAAAATTTTTCTTCACTTGAAAAAAATGCAGTCCACCGACTTGAAAAATTTCTTAAAAAGATCACTTGATAAAACTGTATACAGTTCCACATAATATGTTCATGATCCCGGCTTGAGGCCACCAAATCTGATACGTGTCGTATAGTTAAATCATTCCGGAGATATTCTCCGTGGCCAAGTAGACTCTAGGGGCAGTCACACAACACGATATCAGTATAACTGTCCTGAGCGGACCAACACCTCCTTCACAATTTTACAAACATGCAGTTTATTAGGTTTGATAAATAGCTCCGTGGTAATAGATATAGGCCCAAAGGCAAATGCAGTAATATGTTTTAGTCCAGTCCGTTTCCTATCAAACGCTGGTCATTGGCAATCATTCAAACTTTATTTAATATCGTCTTTTGGACATCTTTACGAGTAGGCACACATTTCCTTACTAGAATAAGCCAGGGACACCTCAACCAAGTATAATGATGTCCTGGTGATGGAATAATTCAGAAAAACAATACTGCAAGAGCTCAAAACACATACGTCCGCTCACTTCCAAACACAAGCCGCATCTCTCTTGCAGACAATCACTTCACTTCTGCTTCAAATTTGTTCACGTCTGCCAGTCAACCATCTCGGCATGACGTCACTTCCTTTATTAAGTGAGTCCGTATAAAATAAACAAAAAAGGAGCCCTGTTGAGCTGCCTATTATATCGACATAAATGTTATGAATTTTAATCATAACAATAGCCTTCACTGGACAATCAAAGGGGTCCATAGCCTTCACTGGACAATCAAAGATGTCCATAGCCTTCACTGGACACTCAAAGGGGTCCATAGCCTTCACTGGACAATCAAAGATGTCCATAGCCTTCACCTGATAATCAAAGGGATCCCTAACCTTCACCAGACAATCAAAGTGGTCCATAGCCTTCACCGGGCAATCAAAGGGGTCCATAGCCCACTGGACAATCAAAGGGGTCCATAGCCTTCACCAGACAATCAAAGGGGTCCATAGCCCACTGGACAATCAAAGGGGTCCATAGCCTTCACCAGACAATCAAAGGGGTCCATAGCCTTCACCGGACAATCAAAGGGGTCCATATGCTTCACCAGATAATCAAGGGGGTCCATAGCCTTCACCGGAAAATCAAAGGGGTACATAGCCTTCACCGGACAATCAAAGGGGTCCATAGCCCACTGGACAATCAAAAGGGTCCATAGCCTTCACCGGACAATCAAAGGGGTCCATAGCCCACTGGACAATCAAAGTGGTCCATAGCCCACTGGACAATCAAAAGGGTCCATAGCCTTCACCGGACAATCAAAGGGTCCATATGCTTCACCGAACAATCAAGGGGGTCCATAGCCTTCACCAGACAATCAAAGGGGTCCATAGCCTTCATCGGATAATCAAAATGTTTCCATGGCACAAGAAATGTTAAGAAACCCTGGTCTAGGGTTTATACCTCAGTTTAGGTAAGAGTGTCTTACAGATCAGTTGTCAGAATGTCTACCACTAACATATTTGTGAGAGTTTGAGGATGACTCTTATCAAATACGAATTGGGAAAAAAAGTAGAAATAAAAAGATTTATGTTTTATGGACTGCACTTTTATGAAGAATGTTAAAAATAGCATGGGCAGCTAAAATGGATAATGACGATGTTTTAAAAGAGGCAGATGTGCAGAGGAAGCTTATTCGTCTGGTTAGAAAAAAGCAATCCACTTTCTTTGAGCATGTTATGAGAAGAAGGAAGCTGGAGTATATCAACAGGAATAACAGAAGGAAAACAAAGAGAGAAGATTCTGGACAGTTTGACATCATGGCGTGGAAAGAGGTCAACAACATAATTGATAAATAGTGCTGTAGACAGGAAGTTGTGGAGAGACATGATCACCCACGCCACCAGAAGAAGTATTTTAAACAAGGTTAAAGTTATAACTCACACATTCCTACTCACCCTTTTACACCCTTAATTACTTTCTCGTTGGGGGCGGACCAGTTAATCTTACGGCTATATGTGTGTGTGTGTGTGTATATATATATATATATATATATATATATATATATATATATATATATATATATATATATATATATATATATATATATATATATATATATATATATACTTACACACACAAACTCAGTAGAGCTTCGACTATCCGATATAATTCAGACCAAGATTTGTTCGGTTAATCAGATAGTCCGGATAAACAAATATACATGAGAATACCGAACTTATACGAAACAAAGTGTAACTAGGCCTACAATTACATTATTGTACGCAGGTTATTACTTCCGTATTTAGAAATATGAAGTATTATAACAGATAATTGATTTTGCAAATGGTTTGTAAATAATAACCAGAGTTATGAAGAAACAAGGTATATTATGTATATTTTGAACTTACCTAACTGTTTTACGTGATTTCAAGTCACACTTTATGTTTACATAAACAGGAATTTAAAAAAAAACACAACTAATTGAAGAGAAATAGAATTATAATGAATCTTGGGAAAGCTGAAATATGCTCTTGAATTTTTCTTTGAACTATGTCAGATTGTCTTTTTTTTCTCAGCAAGGTCTTTCTGCTTCTTCTTCTTAGTTCATCCTCAGACGTCAACTTGAATATGTTCTTCTCCGCTCACCCCGAGATATCAACTTGAATATGTTCAAAGAAAGCTGTGGTCAGTTTGAGGCTGTTAACATTCTCCGTAGAGCTTTTATAGGAATGGAACTGGTGATGGCTATATGCGCTTTCTCTGTTCCTCAAATGTTGGGCACCTTTCAAGCAGATGTTCAGCGGTTATTTTGTCAGTGCCGCAGTTACACTCATTGGTAGTTCCTATCTTGTTGAATAGATGGTATTCTTGTCTTCTTCTTCTGCGTTCGTCCTGAAAATGACGTTGGTTGCGTTATGTCGCCGTTTGCAGCAAAGCTGCGATATCTGCGCCTTTCGGCCCGACACATCCGACTTCGGCACGGCATTTTTTAGGACCGGGTTTGCCTTCCCACTTCGATCCCTACTCACTCAGCCAGACTGGAATGATGCAGTCTGTTTCCAGGACCACCACTTGGAGGTGCAGTAGGGTCTTGGTCAGCTCTGGTTCGCTGACCCTGACACAAGCAGTCAGCTATGGGTCGCTGACTGCATTCCTCACTTTTGACGCGTCTTAGGTCCCTAGATGGTATTCAAATCTGCTGTGACCTGTGCGCAGTCTGAAGATTACCAGTTCTCCACTTCTGCTGAGCTAATAATACGCATCATTTTTATTCCGGCCTGGTCATTCTGCTTCCCACTTGCTCCTGTATCTGGCTTGTTAAAACTCCTGGTCTCTTCATAAGTTATGCTTGTGTCGAGGCAGCTTTCCCCATTCCGTTGCCAATCGGTCAGCCTCTTCATTTCCGGGGGATGTTGCAGCGAGAAGGGATCAACTGTATCACAACTCTTATGAATTGCTGTCACAGTTTGGGAAGTGTTACTCTTATGTCATCCAGGTCGGCATTACTTTGATTCTTTAGCGTTTCAATCACTGACAGAGCATCTGACAAGATAGCTACTTGTCTCTCTGAATTTTCTTCTGTCATTTGGACTTCTGCTGCAGTTTTTAAGGCCTCTGCCTCTGCTTTGAAGTTACTCGAGAATTTTCCTGTTGCGACTGACAGCTTTTGTGTGTGTGCCATTGCTTAAGCTCAGAAAGGCTTCTCCACCCCCATCTTCTGTTGCATTTATTGCTAATCCATCTGTTTGCATGGATCCAGGTGTTTCTTGGGTAATGTTTCTCTATGTATTTTATCCTTTTTAATATCAGTACCTCCTTAGAAATCCACTCAGACTGTATCTCAAACCATGCCGTTGCAGTTTCTAAAACAATGAACGCCTCCGCGTGAGTTGGCATGCTTTCTGTTTCGTCCTCTTCTTCTTCGTCATATGAATCACCTTGGTTAACATCAGCACGATAAGTGCACTAAAATAAGATACTGTAATTTAATTTAATTTTTTTTTTCTATTGGCGGCCGTGGTGGTTCTGATAATTGACGGTTCAGATAACCGACGTTTTACTGTATAACCGTCCGCCCTTGCTTATTTCATGGAATTAAATTTGATATCTTCATTTGTAACGAGCTTCTTTGTTTGCTGCAGTATTCCGTTACAGCGAAGTTATTTTCAGGAAAATGTTTGTCCTTGCATGCAGCGTTGGAAAGTTGTCTTATTTTACAGAAAGTTAAAAAAAAATGTTTCACATCTCTCATTTAGATCAGCGATATATTTTTAGCGTTCAATTCTTCGTCGTCGTCTTCTTCTTTCTTCTTCTTCGCCTCCGTCTTTCTTCTCTTCTCATCTTCTTTCCTCTTCTTTTCTTTCATCTTTTCATCCTCCTGCTCTGCTTTCTACATCTCTTCCTGCTTCTTCTACTCCACTCGTTCCTTCTTCTCATCTCCTCTTTTTTTCTTTCTTCTTCTCCTCTTACCATCATCCTCCTCCTGCTCCGCCTTCTTCTACTACTCCTTCTCCTTCTCCATCCCCTCCTTTTTTTTTTCTTCTTCCAGTACCGTGCCTGATGGCAGAGGAGATCATGTCTCTCCATAACTTCTTGCCTTTATTTATCGTTTCCCTTCTGGGGCTCCTTGCCAAGCAGAGTCACCACTGCAGCTGGTCCCCTAGGCCAGGGGTTCTCAACCATTTTTGTGTTCATGCCTCCCCTCCTTTCTGAGCCTCATTTACCTCTGTGGCCCCCTTGATTGTCACTGGACAAAAAAAAAGATACTTTACCATCTTACTGTAGCCCCCTAGAAATCTCGCATGGCACACGTTCAGAACCATTGCCCTAGGCGATATATATATATATATATATATATATATATATATATATATATATATATATATATATATATATATATATATATATATATATATATATATATATATATATATATATATATATATATATATATATATATATATATATATCGCGTGTAACCGTACTTGAAGGATTTTGTTTTTGACAGACAGCTGCGGCAATGAATATTTTCCAACTGAGTCGACGATGTTTCTTTTTTTTTTTTTTTTTTTAGATCTCGTGTAGTCCATATTGGGCTTTGGGGGTCGTCCACATGTGACGTCATGCGATTTTAGTCATTTTTACCCAAATGTCAGTATCATCACATAAACCCATACATCTGTCTGTGTCTAAATCCGGGGTTCCTCAACCTGGGCACCACGAAACCCTAGAACACTGCTATTTAAACTGGTGAATGGTTCACCCAAGGGTGAATGAGATTGTGTTGGGGGTGAATGAAACTAGAGGGGTGAATTGTTTAGTAGAAATAAAGATACACGGAACAATACTTCTGGCTTTGCATTGAGAAAAAAAATAGTTGATAGCATTACAAGGCAGTCCTTGTTCTGGAATTCCCAGATTGAGAGAAACAGTGGAAGACCCATACCGAAAGCACGCACATATGGATAAGGGATTAAGACAAGACACGTAGAGGATAAAGAATACCCGGAAAGGCCGTGTACAGATAGCACAGACAGGGAAGGATTTGCGTGCATGTACATCTGCTCCGCGGGGTGCTTAAAGATAACGAAGTGAATGAAAGACACATTAGATTGGCGGTATGGGTGAAGGGGGACGGAGGTTGGGCTAGTGGAAGTACAACGCGTTTAACGAGACAAGCATTCCTTGACAAAGAAATCGAAGAAATAATGCCTAAGTACATGATGGTAGGCAGTGTTCTGAAACATAGCGTGGTCTAATTAGTGTCACGTGTCAGTACATGCCTTTGTTGTCTTGTGTTTGTAAACATTAACTAGGGGGAGCCGCCGAAATATATATATATTTTTTAAATAAATAAAAACATTGACATTTTACAAGAACAATGAAAGAATTTCAAAGTAAATAGATTGTTTTGTTATACGAAACTGGTTGTTTTCATGTATGTCTACATTATTCTTACAAAGAAAAACAACAATGAAAACAAGACGTTCAATGCCCAACTGTAATTCAACGGATTGAAGAAAAAAAAAATGTACCTACAATAATATTAAAACAATAAAAACATGTTCCTGATCCAGAGACGTTTTCGCTCTCGCCCTTTGCCCAATGCCACGTGTTCGCAAGTCGTTCTTTAGCTCCATATAAGGTATTCCACTTATCTGGCCCCTGAGAAAGGAGCATTTTCCCTAACATCATCGTCGTGGTCAACAGTTTCATGGTAGTATGTACATAGCTGACACTCTGGAGAGTGTTGTGGTTGGATTCTGTTCAAGTGATTATTGGGTGGCGTATGTTGTGTTCCGTGCCGAAAAATGGTGCTCTGATCCCTCCTCGTAAGATGGCTGATGTTGTCATTAGGATCAGGACCGGCCACAAGTCTTTAAATCTATCTCCTGGTGTCTCCCATGGCCCATCTGTTCAGCCACGTTTCTTTGTTTGTTGTTCGCATGAGTTGTTTGGCCGTATGAAGAACTGATTCAACTCTTACTTAGTCGTTCCCCTTCTACCGTGAGGTGTAGAGGTTTGGAAGAGAGAGCGCCAGACTATCCTATCGGCTGTCTTCCTCCTGGCCTGGTTCCATTCTAGTCCTCGGTCCTTCAAAGATTGTCTAATCTTGTCCTCCCAGCGGACTCTGGGTCGTCCTGGGGGCCTGGATCCCTGACTCTTTGTTTCCCATGCTTGTTGTGGTAGCCGATCTTCTCCCATTTTGCAGACATGGCCAAACCATCTTAGTTGGGACTGTCCTACTTGGGTCTGCAGGGGGTGGGATTTTAGGCCTTGACGTATCGTCTGGTTGCGGACCATGTCTCTTCTTGTTACTTCCACCACTTCCCTCAGAGACCTCATTTCTGAGGTTTGGATCTGGCTTTTGTGGGTTGAAGTCATTGACCATGACTCGCATTCATATGTCAAGACTGGGATATAGTTGGAGCGGTATATAGCCATCTTCGTTTTCTTACCAACCTCTCTCTTGCTGAGGAATCCTCGATTTATGGCTTGAAAAAGTCTCCCAGATGCTGCTTTTCGAGTGGCCAACTCTTCTTTGATCCCTCCCTTTAGGTCTATAATAGCTCCGAGGTATTTAAAGTGGTCGACCTGCTCCAGGACCTGTTCTCCCAGCTTAATCTGATGTCTTCTTTCTTCTCGTGATATCACCATGGATTTTGTTTTAGAGCTGTTTGTGACCATCCCTCTCTTCTCCAGCTCTTCCTTCCAGACTTGCAGGTTGGATTGGAGATGTGCCTCTGATTTAGCAATCAGGGCAACATCATCAGCAAATGCCAGCTCTGAAATACAGACCTGTCTCATCTTCCAGTACCCCACTGAATACTTTCTTGTTCTCTCCTTACATGCCTTGATGTCATTGACCACGAGGAGTATGAAAAGATAAGGTGACAGGATATCACCTTGTCTTACACCAGTGGTGGTTCTGAACTCTTCTGACATGGTTTGCTGTCCTCACATAATTTCTGCAAGACTTGTAGAAGCTCTGTATAGCATGAATCAGAGGTGCTGGAATGTTCTTCCTTGCCTAACAGTCCCAAAGTTTGCTCCAGGGGACCCTGTCAAACGCCTTTTCCAGATCTATGAAACAAAGATGGATCTCAATCTTATACTCAAGGGCCTTTTCACTCAGCTGTCTGAGTGTGAAGATTAGGTCTTGAGTACTTCGATTTGCTCAGAATCCGCACTGGACCTCATCCAATTGTGGCTCAGCTAATCGTCGGAGTCTCTGCTCTAGAATTCTAGAGTAGATTTTACCAGGGACACTGAGAAGAGATATGCCTCTATGGTTTCCACATTTTCGATTGTCACCCTTTTTGAAAATTGGTGTTATGATGGCAATTTCCCAATCCTTTGGTGTGGTCTCGTTGCACCACGCTGCCTGTAGGACCTTTAAGAGTAATAGGTCGCCTGATGCTCCAATGTACTTAACCATTTCTGGTGTTATACCATTATGTCCTGCTGCTTTGCCCATCTTGATTTTTTCCAGTGCTGCCTTCAGTTCTTCCATCTTTATGACATCATCACCATCATTGGTTTTCTCTTCTGTGCTAGTGGTTATCATTTCTGATGCTTGACCTTGCTCGCCATCCAGGAGTTCTCAGAAATATTCTTTCCATCTTTCCATTACTTCCTTCGGGGCAGTAAGTAATTTTCCTTGCTTGTCCTTTATAAATTTGAGAGGGCATTGTTTTTCCTTCCTCGTGTTCTTTAGGGTCTTATAGAACAATTTCTGGTTTTCTTGCGCATCTTTTTCTAGCTTTTCTCCACATTCTTCCCAGGACTTCTGTTTTGCTGCTAGCACTTTGTTCTTTGCTTCTGTTCTGGGTGTCACAGCAATAAGTCTCTGATATCTGGTCTTAATTTCTGGCTCTCTCAGCTTGTAGGTCTTAATGCTAATTTCTCCCTTTCGTTTAACTTAGTTTCTTGCGTGATGTTGGGCAGTTCCTAGGCTGAGCAACTCTTTCAGTTGTTCTTTTAATTGTGAGCAGGTAATGATCACTTCCAATCTCTGGCCCCCTCCAGACTCTAGCATCCCGGGCATATTTGAATGAGCTCCTCCTAACAATGGCATAGTCGATCACTGACTTCTCATTCTTTGTTGGTTCACATCTAGTGTATGCATGTATGCGCTTATGGGGGAACTGTGTTTGTAATGATCAGATTCTGCTCACTGCAGAATCTAAGGAGTCGCTTTCCATTGTCATTGAGAGTATCTTCTCCATATCTTCCGATAACTCCACCCCATCTAACATGGTCATTTCCAACTCTGGCATTGAAATCTCCGAGCATGATAATTTCATCTAGGCAGTCATCCACTGTCCTTTGAAGCAGCTCGAAGAATTCCTCCTTGACCTCTGCTCTCTCATCCCCATTTGGCCCATACAATATGACCAGGTTGACTATGGTTTCTCCTTCTTTTAGTTTTACAACCATAATGCTCTCCGAGACAAAGTTTCATCCCTTGATACTATCTTTTTAGTTTTTAGCCACAATACAACCCACGCCCCCTTTAGCTCTTTCAGATGTGGGTACACCACTGTAGAGCAGCGTGTTGCCATCGAGATCCATGACTCCTTGTACTTTTTTCTTTGTTTCCGCTATAGCCAGGATTTCTAGTTTTGCTTTCCTCATCTCTTCCACCAGCTCCTCTTCTTTCCCATTTATACTTCTTGTGTTCTAAGTTCCACAAGTCGTAGTCCGTAGTCCGTTCCAGTTCGTCGCCTTTAGAATCAGTCCGGTTTTATCTCTTGTAGTTCTCGTAATCATGATTTAAAGCAAACAGGTGATTAGCCTGTTGTGCCTTTGCATGGTGGAGGGGCTGCCTCCTTACGGCCTCCATGCAGTCCGCTCTCCTCCTTTTTCAGCCGGGCTTGGGACTGGCCTAGGCGGAATTGTGATCCAACTCAACAGCATGAAATTGTGACTCCTAAGAGCACGTACACTATAACACAGGGGAGGGTAGGGTTTGGGGAGAGTGATGACATCATGGCACATCAAACCACCGTTAAGAATCCCTATCGCTGGTTCTGGACGTCGTGTAGCTTAGGATTCTGGAGGGTCCTTGTACATAACCTACAATTTAAAATGTAACGTTTTTTATTATGCTTTTATGTACATTTTTGTTTTCTAAGAAGGGGTCCATAGAACGTTAAGAATCCTTGTTCTTGGGCAGTACTTCTTAACCAGGGGTGCATGCACCCTCTGAGGGTGCGAGACTCACCTTCCGGGGGTGCGAGACATGCTGACATTTTAGACATCATAATTAATATATAATACACAGAACACAAATGTATTTGTACAAAATAGAACACTGCCAACGTGAATTAGATACCGAACCTTAGTCACATTCTATAAATACCATTTTCTCAAAATAAACTGTTATTTCTTGTTAGCATTTCTGACATGTTTTGTGAGCTAGAAGATAAAGGGATGCGAGGCTTCGTAAGATGCTGTAAAGGGGTGTGAGGCTTCTTAATATGCTGTAAAGGGGTGCGCGTCTTCTTAGTTAATATGCTGTCAAGTGGTGCGAGGCTTCTTAATATGCTGTCAAGTGGTGCGAGGCTTCTTAGTTAATATGCTGTCAAGTGGTGCGAGGCTTCTTAGTTAATATGCTGTCAAGTGGTGCGAGTCTTCTTAGTTAATATGCTGTCAAGTGGTGCGAGACTTCTTAATATGCTGTCAAGTGGTGTGGTGTGAGGCTTCTTAATATGCTGTCAAGTGGTGCGAGGCTTCTTAATATGCTGTAAAGGGGTGCAAGTCTTCTTAGTTAATATGCTGTCAAGGGGTGCGAGGCTTCTTAAGATGATGGCAAAGGTTGCGATGCTTCTTAAGGTGTTTTAAAGGAGTGTGAGGCTTCTTAAGATGTTTTAAGTGGGTGTGAGCCTTCATAAGATGTTTTAAACGTGTGCGAGGCTTCTGAAGATACATTAAAGGGGTGCGAGGCTTCTTAAGATGCTTTAAAGGGGGAGAGACTACTTAGATGCTTTAAAGCGGTGCGAGGCTTCTTAAGATGCTGTAAAAGGGTGCGGGATCTCTAAAAGGTTACGAAACACAGTTCTAGGACATCCCCCTTGCCCAGTAGCCAGATATTTTGCTCTTGAAGTCTTTTAATGATAGCTGATTTGACTTCACTCTGATGAGCTGTCAGTACCACTTTAACATCAGCGTTTCTGTGATCAGTGAAATTAAATAAGGAAACTGTTAGATATGATTAACTTGATACTCTATCGTGTGTTGGAAATTTGTTCTAGTCACGATTCACTCCCGTTCGGATGCTCCCGGGTTTGATCTCCCGATAAACCTGTTTTCTGTTAACTTTCTGTTGTATAAATTTCTAATTCTGTATTTTCTTACGAGTACCTGCGACATACCCAATTATGTTTTATTATATCTACAAGGCATCGCGAGACGGGAGTGCGCGCGGCATTTTCACTAGTCGATTTGTGAATTCTCCACCATTGCTTTGTTTAGTAAAATGTTAGCCTAATAGCCGGTGTGCTGAAGCTTCAGTTGCCGGTTCTTAACGATCGCTAACCGGAAAACTGCAACGTTGCAAACAGTGCCACTACTATTGCTTCTATTATGACTTTTGCTATTGCTGTCTAGTAAAAGGTAGTCTGTTAGCAGATAGTGCTGTAGAGGAGGAGGAGGAAGTGTTAGAGACTTCACTATACTATGTCCAGCTTTCTGAGATGGGGTGACCAGTTCCATTTCTCGCTACCTTTGTCTTCCCTAACTCAAGAGCAGAGTCGGGTACCCACTCCCTCCCCCTCTGTAGACTGGAGCGTGACGGAAGCTGTATTGGTGGCCAAATTGTCCTTAAAAGCAGAATCCTAAACAAAAAGTAGAAGAATAAGAAGGAGAAGAAGTAGAAAGAGGAGGTGGTGGTATACACAGTGCATTGGTGGGTGTTGTTAAATGAACATGGTTCATTAGTGTGTCCTTTGTGTTTAAGTTGTATTCTTGATCATTGCCAATGAAGATACTTTGCCCTATAGGCAACATTCAGTTTGTACAGATTTTGGTGAAGCTTTACCTCACGTGTGCTTGTTCGTGCATGTTACCACTTTGTCCGTTGCTGCTACTACTATTAATACTACCATCACTGTTACAACGACCACTACAGCTATTATTATCACTGCTAATGTTCCCTTTACTGCTGTTGTAACTACCACGACTGGCTCTACCAATCCTGCCGCTACTACTACTACACAGTTTGCCTAAGGAAAAATTCTCAGAATCTTTTGGCCGAATACCAACACCAACCAAGAACTGCTTACTCGGAGCAACCACGAGGACATGTGCATCGTCATAGCTGGAAGACGCTGGAGTTGGGTTGGCCACGTCCTCAGAAGAGACCCCGATGCCATCACAAAAATAGCTGTGCTATGGACCCCTGAAGGAAAGCGAAAGAGAAGCCGACCAAAAACAACGTGGCGGAGAACTATTACTACTACTACAACGGCTACTACTACTACAACTACTACTGACACAGCCCTGCCACTGCCACAGCTGCTACTTCTCCTGCAGCCACCACCATTGCCGATACTTGTACCACGCCATGAGAGTCAGATTGACCTTTCATCAAACCATGTGGAGGAGAGACCGTATGGCGAACAGGGAAAACGGAGACATTCCACCAACGTAATGAGATAAATAGATGTGGTCATGTGAGAGTGAATGAAGAAATAGACGAGTGCTGCCACGACCACTGTGACCACCAACGTAATGAGATAAATAGATGTGGTCATGTGAGAGTGAATGAAGAAATAGACGAGTGCTGCCACGACCACTGTGACCACCACTACCGCTATGACTACCACTGCTATTACTATCAAGTGCTTAGCTGTGTTAGGACAATGACATACTGTCGTGGTTGAGTTAGAGTGTAGAGTATTTGTCGAGTTGGACAACTGTAGTGAAATCGACAAGGGATAGTGGACTGACAGAGTTATAGATTACACACACAGAAAGGTGTAAATAGGAGATGGACTTGAGACAACCTGGAAGAAGATTTACCAAAATGATCTCTCTCTCCAAGCCTCAACTCACTTATGTCTGTCTAAGCACCTCCTGCTCTCTCTCTCTTTTCTCTTATCATACATAGAGATTATAGTAAAGAGCTAAAAATACAAATATGGATGGAAAGGTCGTGAACAGCGCATTAATAAATGTGTAAAATTTATTAAAGAAGAAAAGCATGAAAATAATGCATATCATCACAACAATATAAAATTACATCAATAATCAAATATTCATCAATAATCATATACACCAACAACCACACACACAGATCACCATTCATAAAACCTGTAGAACACAAAGAGATAAATAATCGAGTGACAGTCCTTCGGTTTTCGGGGACCAGCTGAAGTAACTCCAGTAAGTGGTGTTTTCGTATATATCCTCCATCGGTGATGGAATTAGCCTGAATAACATCACTGTATAGGCGCTATCGTTGGTGACCCCCCCTACTGGCGCGAGTTGGGCTGGGGGACGCTGTTTATCTCCTGCTGACCAACTGATTGAACTGGGCGACAGCCTGTCCGCTTTTCGGGGACCAAATGTACTAGCTCCAGGAAGTGAATTACTTGTAGATCCTTCGTGAGGGACTAGCCTACAAAACTTTCTTTGTTGGTGCTAAACGTTGGTGACTCCCCTTATAGCGTGAGTGGGGCTGGAACTCTGTCCATAGATGGCTGCTCATACGTGCGAGGTTTTAAGTATCCAGGAAAATACACCAGAAGAAGTCACATGAGGACAAAGAGACCCAGGCGCGCTTATCCGGCGCAAGGCTCCGCTTGGCTGTAAATCCTGTTTAAACTGGTTTGGCTGTGGTTTGGCTGAGTGCCCCGTTTAGGCACAAAGGCGGGTGATATGGAATTCTGCTATAGGCATGCTGGGCGGGTTTGATATTCTGGAAGCCGCAATGCTCTGGCTGGTAATCCAATAGGCGAGTAGAGAACTACTACTGCGTTTGGCGATTCCAGATTTAGCGTTGGCTCCGTTGCACTGCGTGAGCTTAACTTGGCGTTGACAAAAAGGGGTTTTGATTCAGGAACGGGGTTGACGATTCGTGACGCTAGCGGTATTCAGAACCCTCTAGATCGAAGAGAATATTTCGTTCTTCGCCTGACTGGAATCTGCTCTCGCGAGTCGGTCTCCCTGAAACTGAGACCGAAAAGAGACACCCTTTTACATCAAGCAAATAATAAATCACACTAACTTTATACAGAAAGTTTCGCTCCACTATGGGATTAAATTTATTGTAGTAATTGCTATGATAGTTTAGGGCTGTCTTTAACCATGTCTCCTGTTCCTTAAAAAATATCAATTATCAGCACGCGCCCGCATAGGCTTAATATCTTTTGCACACCCAGGTACCTGTCAGTAACTGTTCTGACAGCAACAATCTACTCCTCTTCTCCCAATCTCAACATACAGGAAACCTAACCTGTAGTTACAGTTAAATGAATATGCTTATTCATCTTACAACATTAAATGAATTTACATAAACAGATTACAGCATTTGACATTACACAAATAAATCGTATGTCCCCTTTGGGAAATATATTAGCATTTCCACAAAATGAGTACAAAGAAAATGCAATGTTCTTGCTATAATAATACAGTTGTGGCTAGATCATACGATATAATTATATCTATGCCTGGTGACTGCTTTCAGTGAAAGTTATAGACTAGTGCCTAGCCACACAAGTAAGCATAAAATGATCCTCCCTTGCCACTAGAAATATCTATCAAAAGGAATAAGTGACTATCTCCTATAATCCAGAGTTATTACCTGCATCTCACTATTCAGTTTTAAAGTGAACAATCCACACCTGACATTATCTTACAGAAATGACAGTTAATTTTGCTGACTCTTAACCCAATGGTAAGCATTCGTGGACTGATTCTACGCCTAATATCTGTTATTGTAAGTTTAACATTTAACCCATGATAAACCCTAACAGTTTAAGCACCCTTACTAGGCCGTAGACAGCGCTACCTTATCACTGAATAAATTACTAGGAGAAGTCCTCAGAAATAAATTCACTTTCCTAACAGATATATAAAAAGCTAACATGAATCTAATATAATAATTATAAGATATGTCAACTCACCCCGAAAAATGACTAGAACATAGGCAAACACATTCTAGTACTGTGTTAAAGTTTGCCTTATCTCATGATGGTCATCTACGGGCCAGGAAAATTTACGAATGTCTTTGTCTATTAAAACCAGTCTACTCTTATAGATCACAAGGGACGCTCCCCCCGAACACCTGGCGTGCGTATTTCTACAGAAGTTCGGCGAAAGACGTAATCTAGAGTAAGACAAAAGAAATCGTGCGAAAGTTCCCCAGGTAGAGAAATGCATAACATTATGCTCTATCTTGTCTAAGGGGCGAAAACCCAAAGACTGACCACGGGTTGTTATCTTCCCCTGAAACAGATCACACTCGTTACCCAGGCCTCAAAGGGTACCAGCCGCTCGTCATCAAACGTTTTAAAGCGACCAGAGAAATTCCCCTGTTGGGACCACAGAGGGTACCCGCCGCTAACGAACCGTTTCTTTCACAGAAACCGTCTTAGGCTCGTTCTAACACTTAAAGCGGACCCGAGAAATGTTTCTCTGGTCGAACAGGTGCGTTTAGATAACATTACGTCTAGCGTTAGCTGACCGCAGCTGGCCAGCGTAAACAACCTCGGGTGGGGTTGAGAAGGTGAAAAAATGTAGGTAGAATATGAAAGAAACGAAAATACAAAATGTCTCGGAAAACAGAACATTAAAAGAGTAATAACATTATGGACAAGATGGTAAAATAAATTATCTTTCACGTGACACATACACTGAGACATTACACTTCGAGCAACAAACATGGCTCGTTATTCACATCTAATAGTAACTCAGTAGACTCGAACACGTAAGTACGATATCCGATGCCATTATGTCACATATCTTCAGCACAACAGAAATAACATCAGCAGACTGCCACTTTGGTCATGAATCGCAAGAATACGCATCATATACATTATCTTAACAATGTACGTATGGAAAAAACGCATATATCTCAACACTTGCTTTCCATGATAACTTACTCATAACCATTCACTCTACGCTTAATTCGTGAAAAACACAAACATAGCTCAACCTACTTTCTTTTTCTTTCCATAGGAACAATTCGTCTCATAAAACGTAACCTTCACTCTACCGAGTCTCTCTCGACTGCCTGCTACCACACATGACCCTTTTTCACCCCTGACCAATCTTTTGATACCACTTCGCTCATAACAGCTCAATCACACTCGTGAACTTAACAACAGTACTTGAATGCTACTAATACCATTCGTGAACACAAACAAGCTTATGATAGGAAACTCTATACCGAGCGATACAACAGGAGGCAATCTGATCATCAGAAGGAGTCCCCCCGTCGATACACTTCAACTCACAACTTACATAAACACGTCTAGTGGTTTCTCTAGCAATTTCTTTTACATTATGAGGTTGTCAGCCCCACGCCCAGCCTCATATTGGTCACGACATGCCTGGGACATCAGTTGTCCTATTCTGTATTTTTCTCTTAAGAGACCACAGGGAACAGCTACACCGGGAATTATTTGTATTTTAATATTATTATTTCAGATTACAAGAAGATGGGGAAGTGACAGTTGGCCGAGGTCCTACAGCCGACTATTTCCTGGACTCGGCGGTCACCCTGCGTTTGATTTCTCGTGTGCATGCCTCAATCAAAGGAGAGAAGGTCGCAGGTGGACATCCAAGGTTTACCCTTATCAACAGTGGGCTAAATGGCACCTATATTAACGATCTTAAGGTACTACTTCCTAGTTTACTTATCATCATCATCATCTTCTCCTGTTTTGTTATTTGCTCCATAAGGAGCATGGAGTCACAACTGCAGGTGGCCCCCTTGAGGAGGACTATGTCAAAGAACATGATTATGCAGCAGTGGTTTTGTATCAATTTATTTTACATGGTGAGGTTTCCATCTCATTGAACAACCTCGTATTAGCTGCCTCTGTAGGCATGCCAGAGGGAACAGTAACCTATTCTCTTTATTTTATCTCTTCAAAATCCACTGAGAACTACACTGGTCAGTTTACTATTAGGTACTCATTAATTAATGTTAAACAACAATAGACTGTCAGTTTAAGGAAATTTCTCTGAATCTTTTGGCCGAATACCATCACAAACCAAGAACTACTTACTTAGAATAACCAAGAGGACATGCACACCATCATAGCTGGCAGACGCTGGAGTTGGGCTGGCCACGTCCTCAGAAAAGACCCCGATGCCATCACAGAAACAGCTATGCTATGGACCCCTGAAGGAAAGCGAAAGAGAAGCCGACCAAAAACAACTTGGTGGAGAACTGTGGAAGCCAAGATGCAAAGAATGAACCAGAGCTGGGGCACTGTACGAAGGATGGCCACCGACCGAACAAAGTGGAAGCAGTTTGTTGCTGCTCTACAAGATGCCACCAGGCATGATGGCCACTGACTTCTTTGACAGTCGGCGGCCAAGGATCAAAGAAGAAGAATTTAATGGGGACTGGAGCTGATTTACAGACCATAACGCTCACACTTAGAATAGACTTGCTAAGAAAAGACGTACGCTACAACAAAATGATGGAGGGACAACTTATGAAATGGCAAAATAACTATCAAAGCCAGATTCAAGTCCAAGTGGGAAAGAGAACACTCAGACCATATTAAAAAATAATGCCTCTCATCAGCTATCTAGGCGAGACCAGGTCTTCATTTTCCGGCTGTTCGCTGGACACAGCAGACTGAGGTATCATATTTACCACAAGTACAGAATTGATGCAGCAGATCTTTACCTGAGGAATCAGCCACATGACAGCCGAACATCTGCTGCAGTCCTGCCCAACATACAGTAATGAAGGGAGAAGCATATGGCAACAACCCACTTCTCTCCACGAAAAACACTTTTTGGAGATCTCAGGAACCTTGAGCTGACTACTGCCTTTATTAGAGTCATTAATGTAGAAGTCTGAAGATAAACTTCTTCTTCTTCCTCGTTCGTCCTGAAAAGGACGTTGGTTGCGTTGTGTCTGTTTACAGCGGAGCTGCGATATCTGCGCCTTTCGGCCGGCACATCTGACTTCAGCACGGCATTTTTTGGGACAGGGTTTGCCTTCCCTCTTCGATCCCTACTCTCTCAGCCAGACTGCAGTGATGCAGCCTTTTTCCAGGACCACCATGTGGAGGTGGAGTAGGGTCTTGGTCAGCTCTGGTTCACTGACCCTGACGCAAGCAGTCAAGCTATGGGTCACTGACTGCATTCTCTATTGCTGCGTCTTTGGGTCCCTGAAGATAAACAAGGAAGAAGAAGAATTGACTACTTGGGGCTGAAATACAAATTTTATAATTCATTTTAAGATGGACAGCAGTCATGTCCATGTAAACAAAAGCAAGCTGTACAACTTGTACTCAGAAATGCCACTGACAACTTAGCCATTCCCAAACTCCTCTGATGGAGACATGGTATGGCAGTGAGAGAAGAATAGGATGCTGGCAATGGATATGATGCTTGCTGAGGAAACCTGTTGATAACATTACACAGCAGTCCTTGTCACTGGCCTAGCTCAGTGGTCTATAGTTCGATCCCCAGATGAGGTGGGATTTATTTAGGCCGCAAACGGCTCCTGTGTCGACCCAGCCCCAAATGGGTACCAGAGCAACTCTGGGAAGGTTAAGGTGGCTGGCGTGATGCTGACCACATCACCCCTAGTGTGCTGATGGTCAAGAAAATATGGGCCTAACACCATATTCCCAATATGCCTCAATAGAGCGTGTAACAGGATCCTTTACCTTTTTACCTATGCTCGATGGGGAGCAGAAAGGTAATTATGATAAGGAATTAGAGGATCTTCAGGCAGGAAGCTTATTTTATAAAAACAATAAATTGTTGTATGATATCAAATAAAGAAGTATAATTTCAAAAACGTAGTAATAAAAACTACATTTTAAAAATCCTTGAAAATAATAGACTGTATGATTGTATTATATGTCAGTGACACTATTTCAGTAGCAGTATGTTTCTTCTTTCCAGATGGGCTGTTACCCTGACAACCAACAAGTGCTGCTTGAAGGAGATAAAATTACATTTGGGCACCCAGGGTGTGCCTCTATACATCCAGGGGCATATGCACCCCAGCATGATTCTGAGTTTCAGTTTATTGTAAGTTTTTTATTTTACTATTTACCTGCTAAATTGTGACTGTTTTATGTATGGAGACTAGTGTAAACAAATAATGTAACTTAATTATCTAAACATTCACTGTAGTTTCTGTATTTAATCTTTTTTTTTTTTTATGATTTAGTAATTTCTCTTTCTCTCTCTCTCTCTCTTTTTGTTTGTTGTTGTATTTTTATTTTATTTTGAAGTACCACGTAAATTGAACCTGTTTCTTTAGGATTCCAGACTAGCCAGAATTCCCGTTTTACCAGATAAGTAGTGACAGTTTTCACAAGACTCATTCTTGTAAGGAGAAAAAGGAAGCTTTGTTGAAGAATTGACGACAAGTCAAGGAAGGTCTTACTAGTCAGGTGAAGCCACCGAAAATTTCAAACCAGTCAAAAACAAGCATGAGAATTACATCAAAAGGACAGAGACAGCAGTACGACCAGAAAATGACCAGGGATATGAGTGTCTGCAGCTCAAGGGAGTTGTCAAAGTCTGTTAAGAAGTATGGGATGAGCAGTGCTGCTGATGGTACCCAAGAAATGTTATAGATCAAAGTAAGATGAAACGTGAGACAACCAAAAAAAAAAAAAAAGCGTTGAAAGATTAGTGTCAGGATGTTTTTCCTTAAATGTCCTTCTAAAATTTTCATACATCTTTATGTCTGGTGCCTCTAATAGTCCAGAAAATAGAACATTGCGCAGAATCAAAATAATTACCCATTGTCAGTACATGTGGCATTGTAATGTAGAACTATTTTTATTTATTTGTTCCTCTGCCCTGGTTTCATAAGCTTTTTCCAGCTGCATTTGGTACACTTATGAAGAGCTGATTCATTGTTGCTATCTTTCTTCTGCATTGTGTTTAATGTATGTATTGTTTAATGTATGTATTGTGTTTAATTTATGTATTGTTTAATGTATGTATTGTGTTTAATGTATGTATTGTGTTTAATAATGTATGTATTGTGTTTAATGTATGTATTGTTTAATGTATGTATTGTGTTTAATAATGCATGTATTGTGTTTAATGTATGTATTGTTTAATGTATGTATTGTGTTTAATGTATGTATTGTGTGTTAATGTATGTATTGTATTTAATGTATGTATTGTGCTTAATATATGTATTGTGTTTAATGTATGTATTGTTTAATGTATGTATTGTGTTTAATGTATGTATTGTTTTATTTATTGCGTTTAATGTATGTATTGTGTTTAATGTATGTACTGTGCTTAATGTATGTATTGTGTTTAATGTATGTACTATGCTTAATGTATGCACTGTGTTTAATGTATTTATTTTGTTTAATGTACGTGTTGTGTTTAATATATGTACTGTGTTTAATGTATGTATTGTGTTTAATGTATGTATTGTGTTTAATATATGTATTATGTTTAATGTATATATTGTGTTTAATGCATGTATTGTGTTTAATGTAAATATTGTGTTTAATGCATGTATTGTGTTTAATGCAAGTATTATGTTTAACTCTTTGACTCCACAGCAAAGCTCTGAGCGTTGCAAAATTCAACACTCCGTGCCCCAGCAACGCTCAGAGCGTGGTTTTTAGTTTATCACGAATAAACCCTAAAAATCGTCCGCTTAATGCAGTTCATATATTAAAACTCGTAGAATGACTTCCGCTACTATTTAAACAACTAATTTGACTTTAGTTAATTAGCACATGTGCGTGTTTTTGATGTTATTATCACAATTTTTGTGAAGATTCGCGTGTTTACGTTTTTCGTTGTTTTTGCTAGAGAAATATGTCACGCTTTATATTTACATTTTCTAAGTCTCGTAAGCAAATAATTGTGTCAAACTACTTTGAAACATTGCTGACATTGATGATGATTGTTTGGTAGTCACAGTTTGTTGTCAAAATACGGAATATATGCAGAAAAGCTAGACACACTAGATTTAGTTGATGAGTGGATTGTGTTTAATGTATATATTAATTAATGTATTTATTGTGTTTAATGTATCTGTTGTTTAATGCATGTATTGTGTTTAATGCATGTATTGTGTTTAATGCATGTATTGTGTTTAATGCATGTATTGTGTTTAATGCATGTATTGTGTTTAATGCATGTATTGTGTTTAATGCATGTATTGTAAATATCACCCTGTGTAGCTCCTGAAGGCCTGTTATGAGACAGAGAAAGTATTGGACCACGTCATCCCTGGGCATGTTGTATAAGATGACTAATATGAGGTTCAACTTGAGGCTGGTGACCTCATCATGTTAAACATATTGCTACAGAGTCCACCACTACACACATGTGAATGCCTTGTGCAGGCTTCCCATAAGGGGGAGGCTAGCTTCAGGGGTGGCTCCGTGTCCATTGGGAGCGAAAAGGAAAAGATGATGATATTGTGGATGTAGAGATATTATTTTGCATTTAGTGAAGTTTTCTTATATTTCATGTTGACTTAATATTTCTATTTGCTTTGACCTTGAACAGTTTGAGTGTGTCCCTGCCTCAAGAGCTGGCCCAGGTGAAAGATACCGCAGTCATAACAGGTCAGGCTCACTCAGTGGAAGCCCACGACACATCCACCAACAGAAACACGGTACAGTTATTCTAGCCGGCAACCCTGGTTCTAGGATAACTGATTCACCTCAGAGCAATGCCTCAACGTCTGAAAAGGAAAATGAAGCTTGCCCCGTCTTTCTTCGTGATGTTAAAAATGTGTCGTTGTCTAATGGGATCTGTGCCAGGTCACCATCCAAATATCACCATGGTGTTCATGAAAGCATTCAGCTGGACTCACAACAGAGCAGAGTAGTTAAGTATGGACCAAAAACTGCACATGTGGTCAGCATGGAGAACAGAAAACTTAATGGACTTGATGAAATTTCAAGTGTTCCAACTTTCGTTGCACGTCATGTCAACTCTGATGGAAAATTTAGCTTTTCTAACCCTAGAACAGATCTGAATATATCAAAAACTTCAGCCTTGAATTATTCAAATCCTGTTAAGAGTAGCAGGGTTGTGACTCTACAGAAAGTAGATGGTGTGAACAGTGTACCTGTAAGGAATGTTGATGTGCCATCTAAATTATGTGTGCAGAATGAAATAACCACATTCTCACCTGCGCGTCACAGCAGCCCTCAGCCAATCAGTTTCAGTCAGTCACATGACAGACTCAGTGGAAGCTTCAAGAAGGATATTGAAGTTCACAGCACAACAATAATATTGGGTGATGAGGTAGATGATGATAGCAGTGATGATGATTATTGTGATGACAATGATGGTAGTTCAGAAGTTGAGTTTGTGAGCGCATCTGGGCCTACTCTTCCCACTCGCATCATTGTGAAATCTGAAAATGAGGATTCTAGCAGTGAAAGTGAGGATCTTAGCATGGCTAATACAGAAAAGCAGGACGCTCATGTGGCTAAACATGAAGATGAAAACGTTAATGTTGATATTGATGAAAATGTTGATGTGGTTAATGATGACAGTGATGAGTCTAGCAGTGAAAGTGAGGATCTTAGCATGGCTAATACAGAAAAACAGGACATTCATGTGGCTAATCATGAAGATGAAAACATTAATGTTGATACTGATAATGATGACGTTGTCGATGTGGTTAATGGTGAAAATGAGGAGAGTTGTGTGATTAATGCTGAGAATGAACACAGCAATGTGAATAATGATGAAAATGAAGATAGTGATACGAATAATGATGAAAATGAGGGAAGCGATGTCGTTAATGATGGTGATTGTTATATGCCCTCACTTGTGCTCATGAGGGATAGTGTATCTGCCGACGGTAGTGAGACGCAAGATATGGATGAGGGCATGCCACCTCTAATGTTGATGTCTGACTTGCTACAAGGAAAGGATGATGTCTCTGAAGACACATGTCTTCTCAAAAGAAAAGCTGTGCTGTCAAACAATATACAGAATGTACACATAGATACTGCACATGTCAAGCAGGCAGAAAAAGTAACTAAAACCAACCAAAGAAAATCATCATTCCAAGAAAAATCATTGTCCATCAACAGAACAGACAGCATTTCATCATCACTGCCATCAAAGTTCCCTGTGAAGCCACGTCCTGAGCTTGAAAATACAGCCAAGAGCATTTCATTGGAATGTGGATTCTGTGATATTGAAAGTACTGATTCTGCATTACCAGAGTCTCTTCATGTAAAATCACACCTTGAGCCAGAATGTTTAATACGTGCTGGTCAACTCAGATCTAAGTCAGGAGATTGTGGGAGTGCTGAATCTGACTTGCTGAAGTCAAGTAATGTGAAGTCAGTTTCTGAGCAATCATCAGGAGTCAAAATTTCAGAGCCTGTAATAGCGGGTGGTTGTAAAAATGAATGTGTCTTGGCATCTGTTTGTTCTGTTAAGGGTTTAAAAATGTGCCCTGGAAATGAAGTTAAACAAAGTTATTCATTAGGATTACTGAAAGCAGACAGAGACCAACCCATACCTGTAGCTCATTCAGCTGCTTGTGATGAATTGACTTTAAAATCTAAAAGTGTTTGTGAATGGATGATACCAAAATCACCAATATCAAATTTACCTTTATCACCAGTATCAGTATTATCATCTCCTAACGTAGCCTCAGGCAGATGTGGGTCACCTGTATCAAACATCACTACGATTATATTATCTTCACTTAAGGACCATGAAGAAATTTCCAGCAGACCTCACGGAAAGTTAAAATCTAACAGACATAAAGACCGGTGCCATAAACAGTCGTCAGTGTCATCCTCTTCCTCAAGACCAACATCTAGATCATCTAGCCATTCAACCTCATCAGATTCATCACTTCCAAGGTCATCTTCGGGTAAAGCACTCCCATATTCAAAGTCAGCAGGTGTGTATCTTCCACATTCAAGGCCATCTTTAGATTCACCTCCCGGTTCAAGAGCATCATCAAAATCGTCAGAATCCTCCAGCCAAAACTCAAAACCATTGTCAGCATCAAGGTCCAAGAAGTTTTTTAAAGACACCATACCGAACATGTACTCAAGTTCAGATGAGGAAGGCACGCTGATGGAAAACAAAACAGAGATTGTCAAGAAAATCTATTCTTCCTCAAGAGGGAAACAAGACAAAGATGCTGGCAAAGGAGAAGTGTCAAGGCGAAGTGCTCTTTTCAAGCCCCATAAGCAAAGGTGAGAGCTTAGTTACCAAGCTTAATGTGTGTGTGTGTGGGGGGGGGGGGGGGGACTAGGCTCTCCCATCTGATACCCCTGGCAGCAAACTCTGTACCTATGGAAAGACCAACCACTGTTCTTGTTTCCTGATCTTCTTCATTTGCTGCATACATCCCTGCTGTATTCTCTCTGTTGGGTAAGAATCTAAATGAGTGCTTGTGATAATGCATTTCAGATTGTCTTTGCCATTCCACTTTCTTTCTTGATTAGTGTTTCCATTAAATTGTTTGCTGTTCTAAATTGCTAATCCAACACTTTAGCCTTCATTCTTGATCTGCCAGTTCTGGCCAGATCTTCTGGGTTATCAGCTCCCTGTGACACAGAGGCTAAACTCTAAATCTTTCCTTGCCTGTTAGTGCTTTGTTGTCCGCTATGTTTTAGTCATGTATTCCTGCCTGTGACACAGAGGCTAAAGTCTAAGTCTTTCCTTGCCTGTTAGTCTTTTGTTGTCCGCTATGTTTTAGTCATGTATTCCTGCCTGTGACACAGAGGCTAAAGTCTAAATCTTTCCTTGCCTGTTAGTCTTTTGTTGTCCGCTATGTTTTAGTCATGTATTCCTCCCTGTGACACAGAGACTAAACTCTAAATCTTTCCTTGCCAGTTAGTCTTATGTTGTCCGCTATGTTTTAGTCATGTATTCCTCCCTGTGACACAGAGGCTAAAGTCTAAATCTTTCCTTGCCTGTTAGTCTTTTGTTGTCCACTATGTGTTAGTCATGTATTCCTGCCTGTGACTTAGAGGCTAAAGTCTAAATCTTTCCTTGCCTGTTAGTCTTTTGTTGTCCGCTATGTTTTAGTCATGTATTCCTGCCTGTGACACAAAGGCTAAAGTCTAAGTCTTTCCTTGCCTGTTAGTCTTTTGTTGTCCGCTATGTTTTAGTCATGTATTCCTCCCTGTGACACAGAGGCTAAAGTCTAAGTCTTTCCTTGCCTGTTAGTCTTTTGTTGTCCGCTATGTTTTAGTCATGTATTCCCGCCTGTGACACAGAGACTAAAGTCTAAGTCTTTCCTTGCCTGTTAGTGCTTTGTTGTCCGCTATGTTTTAGTCATGTATTCCTCCCTGTGACTAAAGTCTAAATCTTTCCTTGCCTGTTAGTCTTTTGTTGTCCGCTATGTTTTAGTCATGTATTCCCGCCTGTGACACAGAGACTAAAGTCTAAATCTTTCCTTGCCTGTTAGTGCTTTGTTGTCCGCTATGTTTTAGTCATGGTTCAAACCCGGGCGTCAGCGTTTGAAGGAATGTTTACGACCGGAAATTTTACTGAAAAACCTGAACGGCTCCTGTGATAAACCCTCTGTGGATGGGAAGGAGTGAAGCTCCTGACCGGGTTGGAAGGAAAGTCCTCAGGTTCCCCAGCCTCGCAATGACATGTCATTGGGCCGAAGGGCTGAAAGCCCAAGTGCCGCTGGTTAAGAAAAAAAAAGGTTAGTGCTTTGTTGGCCGCTATGTTTTAGTCATGTATTCCTCCCTGTGACACAGAGGCTAAAGTCTAAGTCTTTCCTTGCCTGTTAGTCTTTTGTTGTCCGCTATGTTTTAGTCATGTATTCCTGCCTGTGACACAGAGGCTAAAGTCTAAATCTTTCCTTGCCTTTAAGTCATTTGTTGTTGGCTGTTTTTGTCCGTCTTCCGCTGTTTGACTTTTATGACCGGATGTTATAACCTACACTGTAGAGACATTCTGCATCCCCACCTCTCCCCATCCTGTTATAACCTACACTGTAGAGACATCCTTCATCCCCACCTCTCCCCATCCTGTTATAACCTACACTGTAGAGACATCCTTCATCCCCACCTCTCCCCATCCTGTTATAACCTACACTGTAGAGACATCCTGCATCCCCACCTCTCCCCAACCTGTATATCATCATCCTAACCTTTCAGCTCTCCATGGAGCATAGACCCTCAACAACACCCATGCCAAGTCTCCCTGTCATGTGCCATCATCTGAAGGTCTTTTCATCCCCTGTCATTTCTGTCTCCATCTTTCTTCTCTGTGTGTTTTTTTTTTGTCTCCTGCTGCGTGCCTTACCCCGGGGGGTTCCAGAACAAGGACTGCCTTGAGTTAGAGATGACAAGGGCAACGAGGAAAGAACTGGTGACCCCAATCTCACAACGCTGAGACTTAATATAGTCAAGTCTCTAACACTTCACTCCGCTGCGGCAGTATCTGATATGGGAATACGTTTGCCGTTATCTTTTTAATATAATAATCCCATAATAATATTAGTGTCATGTGGCAAATATTCCATGTTGTCCGGATTCAGTGACTCCATAATTTTTAGTCAATGTAGTGAATATTGGACTGAGATGACACAGAAGGTGTGTTATAAACTGCGTTCAGAAGACTTGTAACTTTGTCAAATTCCGGCATTTGGTAAGAGGCAATTTACGCCATGTTGTACAAGAAATGTCAGTCCTACCAAGTAGAACAAATAGCTGACATGTAGCGCTACAGCTAGAGATTTTAAATGTTGTGGCACAGGCTACAGCTAGAGATGGTAAATGTTGTGGTACAGGCTACGGCTAGAGATCATAAATGTTGTGGCACAGGCTACAGCTAGAGATGGTAAATGTTGTGGTACAGGCTACGGCTAGAGATCGTAAATGTTGTGGTACAGGCTACAGCTAGAGATGGTAAATGTTGTGGTACAGGCTACAGCTAGAGATGGTAAATGTTGTGGTACAGGCTACAGCTAGAGATGGTAAATGTTGTGGTACAGGCTACAGCTAGAGATGGTAAATGTTGTGGTACAGGCTACGGCTAGAGATGGTAAATGTTGTGGTACAGGCTACAGCTAGAGATCGTAAATGTTGTGGTACAGGCTACAGCTAGAGATCGTAAATGTTGTGGTACAGGCTACAGCTAGAGATGGTAAATGTTGTGGCACAGGCTACAGCTAGAGATGGTAAATGTTGTGGTGCAGGCTACAGCTAGAGATCGTAAATGTTGTGGTACAGGCTACAGCTAGAGATGGTAAATGTTGTGGCACAGGCTACAGCTAGAGATGGTAAATGTTGGGGTACAGGCTTTATGCTACTGCAGTTATGGTCCCGTGCTGCATCAGGAGTGAGCAGGAAAGGAAAAAGGGGTCATGTAATTGCCTAACTTCCGGAGCACCATCCACTTGTTGTAACTGTTTTCTAATTTCGTATCAAATTACAACTAACAATGCTGTGTTTGTTCTTAAATGTGTTCCGGTTGTGTTGTTGGGCTCACTTTATTCGTTTATCTTCAGCTACGAATCCCAGCTATACTTAATGCCATTTGTGTACATCAGTGGCGTAGCGTGAAAGTTTTACGTTCAGGAAGACCACTTCACTCAATCTTTTCCATGACTTAATTCTTTGTTAAGCAAAAGTAACACCATTTTCTCACAACTCTATTTTGTGTAATAATGAGGTGCATCTCATGGACAGAGAAGAAAACAACTTGAGTGACAAAGGGTTGCCCCATAACCGATACAGCCGTAGGGGAGTGAAGTGTTAGAGACTTCACCATACTAGGTCCAGCATCGAGAGGTGTCATGAATAGTTCCCTTCCTCGCTGCCTTTTCCTTCTCTAACTCAAACAGCAGAGTCTGGTACCCATTTACAGCTGGGTAGACTGGAGTGTCTCGGTACCGTGATTGGAACCCAGCACCTTTGCTGCGAGAGACCAGAGCTTTAATCACTCTGTCAATCGAACTTAAGTGGTCCTAGAAAATCTAGAAATAAGAAGATAATTAATGAAGATCACAATTAGACAGCTAAAATATTTTGGCCATGTAAAGAGACATAACTCATGACTGAAGACCAGAATGGTAGGAAGAGTTGATGGCAAACGTGTCAATAAGAAGACACCGCTATAAGTGGGAAGATAACATCAACAGATGGACAGGCAAGAGTCTATCAGAGTGCACCATCAAGACAAGAGTCCATCAAAGTGCACCATCAAGCCAAGAGTCCATCAGAGTGCACCATCAAGACAAGAGTCCATCAGAGTGCACCATCAAGACAGAGTCCATCAGAGTGCACCATCAAGACAAGAGTCCATCAGAGTGCACCATCAAGACAAGAGTCCATCAGAGTGCACCATCAAGACAAGAGTCCATCAGAGTGCACCATCAAGACAGAGTCCATCAGAGTGCACCATCAAGACAAGAGTCCATCAGAGTACACCATCAAGACAAGAGTCCATCAGAGTGCACCATCAAGACAAGAGTCCATCAGAGTGCACCATCAAGACAAGAGTCCATCAGAGTGCACCATCAAGACAAGAGTCCATCAGAGTGCACCATCAAGACAAGAGTCCATCAGAGTGCACCATCAAGACAAGAGTCCATCAGAGTGCACCATCAAGACAAGAGTCCATCAGAGTGCACCATCAAGACAAGAGTCCATCAGAGTGCACCATCAAGACAAGAGTCCATCAGAGTGCACCATCAAGACAAGAGTCCATCAGAGTGCACCATCAAGACAAGAGTCCATCAGAGTGCACCATCAAGACAAGAGTCCATCAGAGTGCACCATCAAGACAAGAGTCCATCAGAGTGCACCATCAAGACAAGAGTCCATCAGAGTGCACCATCAAGACAAGAGTCCATCAGAGTGCACCATCAAGACAAGAGTCCATCAGAGTGCACCATCAAGACAAGAGTCCATCAGAGTGCACCATCAAGACAAGAGTCCATCAGAGTGCACCATCAAGACAAGAGTCCATCAGAGTGCAGCATCAAGACAAGAGTCCATCAGAGTGCACCATCAAGACAAGAGTCCATCAGAGTGCACCATCAAGACAAGAGTCCATCAGAGTGCACCATCAAGACAAGAGTCCATCAGAGTGCACCATCAAGACAAGAGTCCATCAGAGTGCACCATCAAGACAAGAGTCCATCAGAGTGCAACATCAAGACAAGAATCCATCAGAGTGTACCATCAAGACAAGAATCCATCAGAGTGCACCATCAAGCCAAGAGTCCATCAGAGTGCACCATCAAGCCAAGAGTCCATCAGAGTGCACCATCAAGCCAAGAGTCCATCAGAGTGTACCATCAAGACAAGAGTCCATCAGAGTGCAACATCAAGACAAAAGTCCATCAGAGTGTACCATCAAGACAAGAGTCCATCAGAGTGCACCATCAAGACAAGAGGCTGAAGACGTTGGAGATCCATTGTAGCCGACCTCCGATGTGGAGATGGCAACTGATGATAATGATTTTGTGTAGCGCTTGTGTCTTCGTGCCCTTCAATCTACCGTGACCACTCAACACTGCTATGGTTGAAGTTGATTAGATAATCTGGCAATATAAGGCCATAACAACACCAGACGCTATCCCATAATCTGCTTTCGGAGCGGCCTTTAAAACTGTGTCATCAACATTTTCCCTTGCGTTCCTTACGGAGCATGTAACCACCACTGCAGATGATCCTATTGCAGGAAGTTTGCGCCGAGTGTTGACGTGCTGTTGTAGCGGAGCTTTCTGTGGCAGTCTTTCTGCTAGCCTCATGCACAACCTCAACATTAGTCGCCTAATACGACCTGCCTAATTATCAATCAATCAGTCAATACCCTTTAGCTCCCCGAGGAGCATAGGCCTTCAACAAACACATGCCAAGTCTTCCTGTCCTGTGCCATCCGCTCAAGTTCTTTCCATGTTTTCTTCATCATTTTCACCTCTGAATCCAGCTCTCTTCTCCATGTGTTTTTTGGTCTACCTCAGCCTCTCTTTCCCTGTGGATTCCACACCACGCAGCAGTTTCTTCTACAGCAGATGTTGGAAATGTCCACCATGGGCCTCAAGACATGTCTGAATACGCTTCTTCATACAACTCTCACATAATAAAGAAACATTGCTCTCGTCAAGGTCGCGCCTAGGGTAGAACGGACAACTCTCACATCAAAACCGCTACTCTAGTCTGCCGTATATTCAAGTGCACAGTAACTTTTCGGACATCCTGTAGAAGCGATAATGCATCACGAGTCAAATTCTCCTAATCACCAGTAATGCGTTTCGTGCGAACTTTCAGTGGTAGTTTTTGACTGATTTTGTGTGCTGATTACAAAAATATTGTCGGTACTTTTGGTGTGTTTTGATGGTGCACTCTGATGGACTCATGTCTTGATGGCGCACTCTGATGGACTCTTGTCTTGATGGTGCACTCTGATGGACTCTTGTCTTGATGTTGCACTCTGATGGACTCTTGGCTTGATGGTGCACTCTGATGGACTCTTGTCTTGTGGGTGCACTCTGATAGACTCTCAGTATAGCTGTTATAATGGTTGTGATTATTGCGGCAGCTTTGTTTCAGGACATATTGTTATTGTGTACATCACTGGACTTTGGTTTTAATGACTATCTTCATTGCACACGGGCAACTCCATCAGTGCTTCGATCGCCTCCCTTAGATCACACAAGGATAATCTCAGCACAGTGCACGAAGTCCGTAGCACCGGCGAGAATCCCAATGTTTCTATTTAGGAATCATACATTCTATAAATATATTTGGTGGGTAGGTTTCCAAATTTTAAGTTTTGCCAGGCAGCGGCCTTATGGCCCACTTTAAGATTTCGACTGCCGTGCGATTTTTAATGTACGCAACTTGCACACGGGACCTCCTACTTTTTCGCCCTTATCCGAGAAGGCTTGGCATCCGATATCACTATCAATGAGACCGGGGGGGGGGGGGGGGGTGACATCATTAGGACTGAAAAAAAGTTCCAAAAATTATATTCCCTCAACTGGGAATTGAACCCGGTACCTCTAGAACTCGAGGCGGACGCCAAACCTCTTAGCCACTCTGACCCCTTCACTGGAGTTGAAAGCTATAGGTAACGCCATTATCTTACCACTTACTTACTTAGTCATTCCTCTTTTATCCTGGTGTGTAGAGGTTTGCCTGAGAGAGCGCCATACTATCCGATCAGCTGTCTTCATCCTGGTCTGGTTCCAATCTAGTTTTCGGTTCTTCAGAGATTGTCTAATGTTGTCTTCCCACCCGACTTTGGGTCGTCCTGGAGGCCTGGATCCCTGTCTCTTATATCACACATTGAACTACGTGTTAATAATCACAAAAAGAAACACCTAGGAGACTGACTTAATGATTGTGATATCTTGTTAATAAATATTGTTAATTTAATACAGCATAATATAGTGGTGGTACCATGTTTCTTAAAAGAAAAAGAATTTAGCGGAGCCGTGCCTAACTTTTGAATACACTGAATACACACATATTTTCACTACACTCTTACTCTCTGTGTGTCTCGTATATTCACTAAATTCTTACTCTCTCTGTGCAAAATTTTCTGTCCACAGTTCAGGTTTAACCCTAATCCCCATGCACCCAATGGGGAACGCAGACAGTGGCGGGACAACACCTAATAGACTGTGGGCTGCCCAGCTTGAAGCGGGCAGTAGCTGTCCAGAGAGATCCCTTTGCCTAAGGCCAATTGAGCAAAATGCTTATAACTGGTAACTGCTACTTCGTGAATTTAGCCGACACCTATAGGGTGAAGCTGGTGTGTCCTCTCCAGGACGCGAGCTTGGGCACAGTTATATGGAGATCAAGCTGTTGCTCACGCAGCATGTTCCACCTCTCCATGCAGCCGGTAGATCCAAAGGAGCGGCAGAAGCCGATACAGTTTGGCACTAGCCACGCTACAGGAGTTGCCAGAATAATGTCGAATCAACATTAGACTGTGTTAGGGACTCTGACTCCGGATTTACCCTCAGGGTTTACTCCCGAAACCTTTCCCATAAACTGATATTTCCGCAAGGCAGCGGTTTGAATTCAGAGTTTTACCTTCTCTTAGATAGGCTACCAACCAAGGATCACGAGCCCGAAGCTGCTGGTTTTAAGGCGCCAGTGATTCTCCGACTCCCGTCAGTGGAAACAGTTCCGCCGGGCTCAAATTGAGCCACACATGAGGGCCGGGAGCTTGGCTTGGTTGTCAGAGGCTATTTGAGGCGTCTGCCATAGAAGCTTTTATCTGCAGTGAGCGTTTAGCCTCCCTACAACTCCCGGATATAACAACCTTTGGAACTACACTACACTGAAATATTCACTACACTTTTAATTTCTAAATGTTTCTCGTATATTCACTACACTTTTAATTTCTAAATGTTTCTCGTATATTCACTACACTTTTAATTTCTAAATGTTTCTCGTATATTCTTCTTCTTCTTCCATCCTTAGCCACCAACCGGCAAAGCAGTATGTGGCCAGTACGCCTAGTGGCGTCTTAGGGCAACAACAAATTGATCAATCTATCGCTGTTTCCACCACGCCTAGTGGCGTCTTTGTGGAACAGAAACAGACCAAACAATCTATCGTTGTTTCCGTAATCAGATTGGTTGGCAAGCAGGTGATCAGCCCACTGTGCGAAGTTTTTACGGGATGGGGTAAACAGCCCCATGCCCAACCCTCCTTAGTCGCTTTTTACGACATGCGTGGTAGGGTGCAGTGTTACTATTCTTTGCTCCCCTTTCGGGCCCCGGCAACACACGGGTGCTCGTATATTCACTACACTTTTAATTTCTAAATGTTTCTCGTATATTCACTACACTTTTAATTTCTAAATGTTTCTCGTATATTCACTACACTTTTAAATACCGGACCATAGGGTCTTATATATTTTGACATGCCCCCTAATATAACCGACGGACCTTGTTTTGGTGTTAATAAATGGGCTTTAGGGAGAGAGAGAAGTAGAAACCGGGGGGTAAAAATAAACAGAATATGTGTGTTAGAGAGCTTTACAGACAATAAAGCAGGGTCGACAACTGGTCGATGGCGAAATAAAACCGGTAGATCACAAGGAACAATTTGGTGACGGAAGGGGAAAAGAGAAAATTAATTTTAAAGTTATGGAAAACTTGGACTAGTCCGTCACTTAAAGGTTTCCCCAGTGTTAAAGGCTATTCTTATTCCCGGTTTAAACTGGAACGAAATCATCATTTCATCAGGGTAAAAAAATACGCATTGTCTTTCTACATTTCTGCCCTGTAATAACACATTTATAAAAGTGATTATAAATAAATCATTTATACTCGCGAGCTGTATTACACTGTTTCACTTTAATCGGGAACAGCACGAGCCAGGAACGCGATCTTTTCTTTGAAGTGAAGTTAACATCCGGCAAAATATAATTTAGTTTGAAGTAAAGTTAACATTCGGCAAAATATAATTCATTATTTTATCAGGATATATCTTTAGACAGTTCGCTTTTTCTACAGCAGATCCCCACAGTTTCTGGGTTGCCTATATTAGAGGAACACATTTTTTTTTTTTAAACTTGGCATATTTTTGAACATCAATAGGAAACGTAGGAGGATTTTTAAAATGTTACATTTTAAGAAAACAATTAACACAATCCCCCTTAAGCTGACATGCCCCTCGAGAATATAATTTTAGAAAGTACCACCAACTCTCCTATCCAACCTTTATTTTAGAATAAAATTGTGTCTCGTTTTGACGAGGGGCGCACTGTACAACCTATAAACAGTGTCCGTTGGTTACATCAAGCAGCGTGTCCAAATATAACAGATTTTGTTGTTTGGTTAATATATTTTTTTGTCACCAACATACTGTACTTGAAATAAAATCGCTCAGTTTAGACGCAAGGTTACGTAACTCAAATGAACAGAAAATAGGTCGATAGGATAGCCATTTGAAATGTACACGGACATAAAGGTCAGGAAGGTAACACGATAAGATAGTACGCCTGCAGCCAGGGCAAGTGTAATTGGCTTAATTAAACGCTGAACGAGACGCCTGACGGACTCTTCAGCGCCGTAATCATGTAATCTACGAAACGGTTAGTCAGGGCCAGTGTTGCCACTCCAAAGTGGATTCACCTAGATCTGGGGTTTGTTTTGGTCCCGTCTAGGTGACATTTTCCTTCATTAGTTGAAGAACGCTACTTATATCAACTTTCGGATGAAGAATTTCGCCCAGAAGGGCCTAAAAATAGCACAGAAAACCAGCCAAAGTCTCCCTAAATTCGAAATCTAGGTGTATTTTAATGTACAATCTAGGTTTTTCTTTTTCAAAATTGAGAATGGCAACACTAGTTAGTGCGTTTTGGTGTCCGACCAAGAAGATAAACGGGTAAAGATTTTGAGAGAAGCTGTAATTTTTTTTACAAGCAGTCTCACTTTGTTGTTGTTGTTTTTTAACCAGATAAAGTGGCACTGTTTAAAGCAGTGTGTCTTGACCTTTTAGAGGTCCCGCATACCTTTACAGCATCTGAAGAAGCCTCACACCGATTTACAGCATCTGAAGAGGCCTCACACCCGTTACAGCATCTGAAGAAGCCTCACACCCCTTTGCAGCATCTGAAGAGGCCTCACACCCCTTTACAGCATCTTAAGAAGCCTCACACCCATTTACAGCATCTTAAGAAGCCTCACACCCGTTTACAGCATCCGAATAAGCCTCGCACTCCTTTACAGCATCTTAAGGTAAAGGTAAAGGAACCCGTTACACGCCCATTGAGGTATATTGGGAATATGGTGTTAGGCCCATATTATCTTGACCGTCGGCACACGAGGGGTGATGTGGTCGGCATCACGCCGGCCGCCTTAACCTTCCCAGAGTAGCTCTGGTACCCATTCGGGGCTGGGTCGACCCAGGAGCCGTTTGTGGCCTAAAAATTTTCCGGGGAGCCTCATTTCCATTCATGTCTTTTTCTACACTGCGTTACCAAAACGAACGAACAGATGGACAAAAGGATAAAGAGAGAGGGGAGGGCTGAAAATCAGGAACGCATGCAACACGCGTCGCGCGATACACAAATGCTGCCATCACGCGTGTAAGTCTACATGCACTAATTTTTTTTTTCAGACGGACAGTGATAAAATACACTACCCTTTCCCAGAGTTAGGTTTATAAATCCTGAAATCTCTTATTAGGAAAGACAACATTAGATGGGTTTACGGTTGAAAACATAACAGTACCCAGACAGCACATCTTCGAAACAGGAGGTAGAAAATACATATTTTGAACGCAGCCACGTAGCTCTTTCAAATTGGTATATTTGGGTTCCTTAGGGCTTGCTGACAAATAATATGTAAAACGTTACGCAAATAGTCCAGGAATTAATAAATTATACCCAAAATAAAATAGTGAGGATGCCTGACAGCATGGAATCATTTCTGCTCATAAAATTTTTTTTTATAACGTGTTTGAAAAAACCTTACGTTACATAAATAGCCTACCATGTAAACTCCCAATTGATTGGAGCGCAACAAATGAAAGCCTAACCACGATTGGTCGGACTATAAATACTATCTTTCGTTGTTAGGGGAAACGGGGAAAGGTAACATTTTTTCAAACACTTGTCGAAACGTGGTCTCATTGGCTAGACTCGCTGATATACTCCCTTGGGAGCGTTAGTTCGAGACCACTTGTTTAAATGATCTTGATAAAGCAACAGTGCGTTGAAGCCAGCTCATATTTGTGTTAAATAAAAGCCTGGAACATAAGCAGATGGGAATTTGTGCCAGTAAATGTGCCAGAATTCATTGCTAATCAACGTATCTGTGTTTATTCCTAGGAATTGTGGTAAGCTTGAACCATTCAATATCTTTTAATGAAAATTGAATGTGAATTGTTGATTTATGCCTGTATATATATATGTGTAGTTCAGTGGCAAACGTGAGGTAAAGCCTATAATGCTCCAGTCTGAACAGAGGGTGTCGGAGGAAAGTCAAACGGCATGGAATGGCCAAACAGTACACTGACACCTGGATGATTGACTAGAAAGAAATAATGCTGGAATTGCAGAGGCGTAGTAACCATTAAGGAGGTTAATGCTGGTATAAAGTACTTCAGAATGAAGCTGATAGTTGGCCTAACGCTCTGAACTCAATGTTTGTGCTGTATTGTGATCAGTGTAAAAGAGAGTATAAGTTAGTTATGAAGTAGAAGGTACATCCTTCTTGATTTCAGGGACCGTGGTCTTGATGGTACTGAGCAGCACCTGGTCAGAGCTGTGCTGAATCCAGTGTAGGACAGCATACTCCTTGGTCCTTTTAGCTATCAGTGAGGTGTCTCCAGAGCCCAGAGGAGAATTCGAGCAGAGGAGTCTTCTCCTGCCGCCATCACGCAAGATAAGCAGAGTTGGCCAGCTGAGCTCAACATTATGTCCCCTCATCTTGAAATGACTTTGTAAAAATAATATTCAGAGGGGAATTTAATTGTCTTAATATCAGGAACTGAGAACATCTCCAATACTAGTCCCTAAAGACAAACTATTGAAGTCATGATGACAAATACCAACAGAGCTTGAACAAAACAAAACCAGTATTACCTCATATTACTACTACACAACTGACACACATAGGATATTTTTAATAATATATGTCACTACGATATTCATATTGATAAAGTCTGTACATATACTTGTAATTAAAATTGATTGTGATTCCTGGTTCCTTTGTGTTTGAATCAGGACACATATACCTTTATGATAGCAATTAATACAGATTGTTATTTGAAAGTTATCAGTGCCTCCTTTAAGATATTCTCATAGAGTGTTATATGTATGTGAGTGTCACAGTGTTGTCAAGAGTAGTGGATTACATTAAATTGTTTATCTGTTATTTGAAAGTTATCAGTGCCTCCTTTAAGATATTCTCATAGAGTGTTATATGTATGTGAGTGTCACAGTGTTGTCAAGAGTAGTGGATTAAATTAAATTGTTTATCTGTCTGTTGTTGTGACTTACACTTCATCATACACATACCCTAGACACATAACGTAGTCATCACACTATTCCAGAATAATTCTGACTGAGATATATAGATATGTGGTAGCAAGTAAGGTTATATATAATACACTACTCTTATTAGATATATATACCTTCACAGCTGATCTCAGTCAGTACACTAAGTCCCCTATAAATATTTATAACATCCCACTTCACCACATGTACAAATACATTTGTGTTCTGTGTATTATATATTGTTTATGATGATTCGAGTTCTAAAATATCTGGTATGTCTCGCACCCCCGGAAGGTGAGTCTCGCACCTCCGGAAGGTGAGTCTCGCTCCCCTGTTTAATAAGCACTGGTTTAAAGTCTCTTGAAGAAAGCATGTGATATTGGCTTGCGCGCCCTGTTTGGATGTTGTGTTCCCGATTGTTACTCAACCGCAGAGCAACAGGTGGTCTCCAATCAGTTTCCCTTCTCCTAGATAAGCGTCCGACGAATGTAATCTGAATGGGGCATCTGGTTATATCGCATCACAAACGGGCCCTCGCTCAACCTGTTATGAACGCAAGGAGACACGATTTTCACTTTTCAATTAAACAATTAAACATTTTCACATTTCATCTAGGGGCTGATGCAAGCTCCTGCCTTCGGGTGTTTTACGTTGTGTACTTAATCCTCAGTAATGAGGATGTCTTGAAAGAGGCCAATGAGCAAAGGAAACTTATTTCACAAGTTAGAAAGAAGCAATCCACTTTTTTGGGGCATTTTATGAGAAGAGGAAAGCTGGAATATATTGTAACAACAGGTAAGATTGTAGGAAAAAGAGATAGGGGAAGACAAAGAAAGCAAATACTTGACAGTTTGACATCGTGGCATGGAAAGAAGTCAACAGCAGAATTGATAAATTGTACTGGAGACAGGAAGTTGTGGAGAGACATGATCTCCTACGCCCCTAGGCACGATACTTGAAGAAGAAGACTTAATCCTCTGGGCTTTTAATTGGCTAAGTGGTTAGGGCGTCTCCTCTCGCGCTGAAGTTACTGGGTCTGGGATCAAAATCTGGTAGCGTCACTCTCGAATCTATCCAGCTGTAAATGAGTACTTGACTCTGCTCTTGGGGAAGGCAAAAGACAGCTAGGAAGAAAACTGGCCACTCCACCTCATAAACCTGGATAGGTTGAAACGAAGAGCAGTGGGACGCATTCTTCGATGTGATTCAAATAAGTCGCCTACTTCGTTAGGTTTAGGTGTAAGTTTAAGGTTTAGGCCAGCGGTTTAAGATTCCTAACCCTTACCCCTTATTACTGCGTCTTTTTTTTTTTCTTTTTTTTTTTTTAAGGCCGTGACACATACACGGGCCACTCTTCTTCACTCTAGCCAGCTAGACCTAGTATGAAGAAGCCCGTAACACTTCTCTCCCCTACGGCAATATCGGATATGTGACTGACTACCTTTACATTTTTTTAAAAACTTTTCCTGTACCCTGATTTCGGCCTTGACATTACTGGGACTTTACAGTACAAACGATGGATAAGACAAAGGTATCAATAATTTCACGAACCTGACAGTTCAATACAGTCAAACAGATAGGCCTATGGGGTGTCTTAAACAAATTTACTAGAGATAGTAGTAAGAGGTCATAAGATCAAACCCTTCCGACATGCATTTGCACACATACACACACATGTAGTACGAGTAGTACAGTATTAGTAGTAGACCCCTCCAGTCATAACTGACTATGGGAATACGCCTCTGAGGTGACAGCCCTCAGTTGCTTTTTTCCTGGTGCTCCTTTCGGCGTGTTATTTTCTCTTCTGCTTGTTGTGGGAGGTTCTTTTTCGTCCAAACTGAGGTGGTGCCGTAAGGAGCATCGCCATTTGGTGCGATCAGCAGCTTCATCCTCCCAGGTTGCTGGATTTATGTCTAGTGCCTTCATGTCACTCTTGCATACATCTGTGAACCCCAGCTGCGGTCTCCCGGCAAACATAAAATAGATAAATCGTTAACAGTGTGACTTGAGCAAGAGGGTCTTGCATTGTTACATAGAACCAAAACTATCGTATGGAAGTAAATATGTGACAAGGACCAAACAAACAGATAAATCGACTGCAGTAAACAGAAAAGTACTTTCTTCTTCTTGTAAGGAGTTTGCAATGCGTGTTTTAAAAGCCCACCCCCTGGAGACCCAAGTGGAACAGTCCCAACTAAGATGGTTTGGCCATGTCTGCAGAATGGGAGAAGATCGGCTACCATGGCAAATATGGGAAACTAAGAGCCAGGGATCCAGACCTCCAGGACGACCTAGAGTCCGCTGGGAAGACAACATTAGACAATCTTTAAAGGACCGAGGATTAGAATGAAACCAGGCCAGGAGGAAGGCAACCGATAGGATAATATGGCGCTCGCTCTTCCAAACCTCTACACCTCACGGTAGAAGAGAAACGACTAAGTAAGTAAGTCATATAGAGTGAAGAAAATGTTACTGAAATATTTGAGAGAGAAAAAAATTAATATTAAAAGATCATCGGTAACACAAATAAAAAGACAAAATGTAGCGGCTGTATGATTAGATTAGCATACTGGTTAGAGCTCTGGTCTCTCGCTACAAGGATCCCGGGTTCGAAACACGATATCGTCACGCCCCAGTCTACCCATCTGTAATGGGGTACCTGACCCTGCTGTCGAGTTAGGGAACAAATAAAGGCAGCGAGGAAGGGAACTGGTCACCCCATCACTCGATGCTGGCCCTAGTATTGGTGCGGTCTCTAACACTTCACTCCCCTACGGCAGTATCTGCCATGGGACTTCTTCTTTGATCCTTAGCCGCCGACCGTCAAAGCAGTCAGCGGCCATTACGCCTGGTGGCGTCTTGTAGGGCAACAACAAATTGATTCCACTTTGCTCGGTCGGCGGCCATCCTTCGTACAGTGCTCCAACTCTGGTTCATTCTTTGCATCTCAGCCTCCACAGTCCTCCGCCAAGTTGTTTTTGGTCGGCCTCTCTTTCGTTTTCCTTCAGGGGTCCATAGCATAGCTGTTCTTGTGATGGCATCGGGGTCTCTTCTGAGGACATGACCAACCCAGCTCCAGCGTCTGCCAGCTATGATGGTGTGCATGTCCTCTTGCTTGCTCTAGGACAGTTCTTGTGATGGCTCAACCCAGCTCCAGCGTCTGCCAGCTATGATGGTGTGCATGTCCTCTTGCTTGCTCCGAGTAAGCAGATCTTTGTTGGTGATGGTATTCGGCCAAAAGATTCGGAGAATTTTTCTTAGGCATGTTGTGTGGAAGGAGGACAGTTTCGACATTTCCTTCTCTGTTACTCTCCAGCTCTCCGCGCCATAAAGAAGCACAGAAAGCACACAGCTCTGATATAATCCTAATTTTGTGCTTGTGCTGTACTGAGAGGACTTCCAGATTTTGTTTAGACTAAAAAAGGCTGTTCTTGCTTTGTTCATTCTGTTGTTGATGTCTTTGCTTGCTCCGCCGTCTGGTGTTACTATGCATCCTAGGTATGTGAAGGCATCTGTCTGTTCCAGTTGCTGATTCCTTACTGATATGGGCTCAGGGTTGCTCACATTAAGCATCATGACCTCTGTCTTCTTTAGGTTGATGTTCAAGCCCACCTGCTGGCTATACTTATTAAGTCTATCCGTTTTTTCCTGGATGTGTTGATGTGAATGTGCTAGCAGTGCAATGTCATCTGCATATTACAGATCTTCCAATGTAGAAAATGTAGTCCATCTTATTCCTCTTGGATTGCCCTGTGTTGTCTGGCGCATCACCCAGTCTATGACTGTTAAAAATAGAGTGGTTGATAAGGGGCATCCCTGTCGTACTCCTGTCTTCACTTCAAAGGTTAGGTTGCTCTGCCCAATGCTACATGTAAAGTTGGCATAAAGGCTTTTTTATGATTGACACTATGCAGCTTGGAACTCCATAAGCCCTCAGTATTTTCCATAAACTGTCCCTATGTATACTGTCAAAAGCCTTTTCAAAATCAACGAAATTAATGTACAGCTGTCTTTGCCATTCTGAGCTATGGGACTACCTTGACCTTTTATGATTGGAAAGGAGTTTCTGGAAAACAGTGGTAGCGGGACGAATGGAGCGGTTACAGACGCCTTAAATAAACAGCGCATGGCAATACACCAGGCTGTAGGGCAGTGTTTCTCAAGCGGTGTGCCGCCGCGCCTATCAAAGTGCGCCGCAGAAATGTGGTAACTTTACTAAATGGAGTATATTTTTAGTGATCATGTAATATAAAACTATTTCAGTTGATTGTAGTCGTGAAATGAAACGCTCTGAGATACCCCCGGTCGCATTCTGGATTTCTGTTAAAGACGAGTATTCTGTTATTGCAAAACGAGCTTTAATTATTTAGATACAGTTTTCTACGTCATATTTATGTGAGTTGGGATTTTCAACACATAATCATTAAATGCAAAAAAAAGGGGGATGGGGGAGCGTCTCTTTGTTGAAGATGAAGTAAGAGTTTGCTTATCTCAAATACGCCCTAATATCCAAGAAATTACTCAAAAGCATCGCGGAGTCAGATATGTGTGCCGCAAATGTTTAGAAAATTGAAAAGTGTGCCGTTGTGACGTATAATGGAAAGAGAGCCTTCAGTAATCTGACAGGCTTGTAACCTCGTAGCGTTCTATGATTTGCTAGAAAAACCACGCATTTTTTTCTACCTGTGTTTTACTTACACAAGCGTACTTTTCGTCCCACCTCTTTTTCTGTGAACACGAGCTAACGCAATGTTTACAAACTGCATGACCTGTCAGTCATAACAGGTAGCCAATCAGGTTTGTTTACCTAGTTTTCTCACGCGAGCTTATCTGTCAATCATACGATACCTGACAGACTGCACGTGAAAAAACACAGAGTCTTTGAAGTCCACGAGGGGAGATCCAGGATTTTCCTGAGTTCGCTTTGATGTCGATTCACGGCAAAAATCTTCGACCCCGTTACACGGATATAAGTCTTTGATGGCGGTCGAACGCCCGAGAAAGGCCGACCGTAAACGTTTATCTGGGAAACTCTGTTCTGATTCTCCGTTACTCACACAATAGTGCGAAAAGTAACATCATCTACAGATAAGAGAAACAAAATGATATATAAACTGTGTTTTCTTAAACCTGCTATCAGTTGTCACTCAGAATTTTTGGATAGTCTAAGCACGTAGTTCTAGAACCATTGTGGAAAATGTGTTAATAGCATTCGTGGGGATTTTCATTCTGATTTTCTGGTAATAGAAATTAGTGCTTACGTGTTTAAAAGTGTTAAGCTTTTACCATTATAATTCACTTAGATTTTCTAGCGTTAAAACTAGTGAAATAAAATAACGCGTAGCTATTTCATACCAGATGTTCAGTTATAATGTTAAATTTCACCACACGCTTTCTCACACAAGAAGAGACGGTTAGCTGACTGGTTTAAATGCTAGGCGCGACTGATAGTGACAGAAAAGAATTCACGTTTTATTTCATTGTGCGTATTTATTATAAGTGCCTATTATTTAATATCATACGACTAAACTATCAGACGCCGACCAAATTAATAGCTACTTAACGACCGGCGATAGTTTGTGATAATTGACAATTGCACGCTGATCGTTAAGCGCGAGCAAGGGGGGGGGGGGGGGGGGCGCATAACTCATCCGACCTGAAAACTCAGCGCTAGCGACGGGCGATAGGGTAGGCTAAAGACACCGTGTGCCTTTTAAATTTAATCAGGACTGACGGGGTGATAAGAGATCGTCTTGTCCCCGTCTTTGTGCATATATGTAGCTGTATAGAATAGTAGCATTTTTTTTATAAATGTTTCTATATATTTCTAGCAGACCTGATCAAGGGCATCCAGCGGTTTTTTCTTCTTTTTTTTCTTTCTATTGATTGGTTAATGTTGTCTTTTCTTGGCTTGTGCGTCATTTTCAGAATCGGCACTCTGCCATTGAGGCAGCCGATAGGATTATCATCGTTTATCAATTGTAACATGTTTAGCAACCAGATGTTTCCCAATACTTGAAGTATTTTATTCTTTTAACTGTGAACCCCAAGATCACGTTTTCTACATCAACTATTGGCGGTGACATATTGTTCATCCAGGAACAACCCACACCAGATTCGGCGTTCACCTCACTAGTCTTTATTTGACAGAGCATGGACTGGGGCTAATTTGGGAAATAAACCATGACATTTTATATAGTCAGGAAAAATTGTAATTCCAATGGATATCACCAAGAGTAGGTAAGAGTGATTGAGTGGCCACTGTATGAAAGAGAGAGTGAATATTTTCCTTTGTTACAGGGACTTTACCAACACTGGATGTACTTAAACTTGTTAACTTTACTGGGTAGCATATAGTAGGAACTTGTTTTATTTACTGTCTACTCTGTAACATAGTGCTAACCTTTGACCTTTGGGTTATTAACTTTTTGGGTTCTTTTTTTCTCCATAGGTTAGGGCACATTTATTCTGCTATTTCATATGTATGTAAATCTGATTTTATTTGATCGTTCTTTAGATATTTGATGTTGTCAAGCTTAAATGATAATAAACAAACAAAAAAACTTAACTTTGTGTGTTGATCAGACCCATACCCAATTAACCGTAGTTTTTCACGTCTGCGTGTCTTGTTGTCACATAGCTGTGTGTGTGTGTGTGTAGTTAAACTTATATTTATATATATATGAGGAGGGCAAGGTTGTCTTGTACTAAATTATAGTCGTATAGATAGGCTGGAATAGAGAAACTTACTCATTCCATAGACATATATTGTTCCTTAAACTATCACGCGTGAAATCTATTTCTCGCACCTTTTTCTCACGTACTTATCACCATCCACTCTACTCAGACGGGAAAAAAATAACTCACAACCTATCTGTACGACAGCCGTGAACACACAAAGGTTGAGAAACACTGCCGTAGGGTTGTGTACTGGATTAGAAACAAACATCGCCAACCCTGTCTATCTTTACCACATGATCATCATCATTTTCCTTTGCCCTCCTAACGGAGCATGGAGCCACTACCACCCCCCCCCCCCCCTGCAGGAAGTGTGTACAAGCAGTCACATGATCTTACAGCTGTGCGCCCTGTACGACATGCCAGAGTGGACGGTAGTCCTGTTATGTCTTTGTCTCATTCAAAGACCCCAAGGAACTGCACGGGGGCCATCTATTAGCCAGTAGTGATTGATTCAGCGCACATACATAAACCAGTCTACCCAGTGCAACTCTTCTGCAAGCCTTGGCTTCGATCTCACGCCCAGCGAATAGGTAGTTATGTATAATTGGCGATAAGTGCGCCAGAAGGCACGGCCTGAATCGCAGAAGACACAGCACTTAAATCTACAGCGTATTGACATTTCAATACATACAGCTTTTACTGTGGACTGACTGCCAGGCACGGGGGGGGGGGGGGGGGGGGGGGGGGGGGGCGTGTCGTGAGCGACCTGCAAATGCGTCATTGATTCATTTGCAGCGCAGTTAAACCGATGTTTTGATACTGTCATGTTCTCTTCCGTGTCTAATAGGCGTTGTCCCCAGGCTAAGGTCCTGTTAATATTATTTTGTGATTAGTTATTGTCTTCTACAGGCCCTTTTATTACCTTTATAATGTTGCATGCCTTTAAATTAACACTTAAATGTGACAATGAATTGATACAGTACATTAAATGAGAGAGTGGAAGGGCAGATTGTTAGGAATGAAAATGCAGTTCTTTCGTTCGTTCGTTGCCTGTCTCTCTTACTTTCAGAATCTCTTGTCATAAGTTGGAGTTCTTAGCTGGTCGTATGCCGTGACACGGTTACTCTCGCAGCCACGCGGTAGTGACATTCGAATGAACCTGTATCGAATCTCCGGAGTACCTATTCTTTTATATTTTATATTGTCTAAAGTGAGCGTCCGACTGGCTGAGTGGTTAGAGCGCTGCCCTGTCGTGGCAAAGGTGCCGGGTTCAATTTACGGTATCATCACACTCAGTCTACCCAGCTGTAAATTGGTACCCGACTTTGCTCTTGAGTTAGGGCAGAAGAATGGCAGCGAGAAAAGGAACTGGTCACCACACCTGTCGATGCTGAACCTAGTATAGTGAAGTCTCAAACACTTCACTCCCCAGCGGCAGTATCTGATATGGGACAACCTTTACCGTTTATTATCTGAAGTAAGTCTCATGTCTGTCTTGCTAGTGCCTACATATTACCAATGTTCCTGCTTGTTTACGACTCATGTACAGGTATTCTTATTTCTGTCGCCTGCTTGCGTAGTTGTCAATCCTTGTGAAGTCAAGTTTGTACGTTTCTTCTTCTGTCCTTTTTGACGGATCAACTCCTTGTCTTTGCCCTGCAATATTTAACGTTGGTAGAAATAAGATTAAAGAGGTCGTACAAAAACTAGGAATGAAAAGAGAATTAAGGACGGAGATCAAAATTAGACAGCTAAAATTATTTGGCCACATAAAAAAACATAACACCTTGTTGAAGACAGTAATAGAAGGAAGAGTTGAATTCAAACGTGCAAGAGGAAGACAGCGCTGTAAGTGGGAAGATAACATCAAGAGATGGACAGGAAAGTGTCCACCACCAAAACAACAGACAGAAGACGTTGGAGATCCATTACGGCCACCTTCGGTGTGGAGATGGCAAATGATGATGATGAAAAAGAAAATTAAGCGTCCGGTTGGCAGGGGGGTTAGAGCGCTTGCCTCTCGCGGCAGAGTTACCGGGTTCGAAACCTGATAGCGTAACGCTCTAGACTACCCAGCTGTAAATGGGTACCTGACTCTGCTCTTGAGTTATAGAAGACAAAGGTGTCACGTAGGGTTTATATTCATTTCATTTCCTACATCTTCTTCCTATTCTTTCACCCGAATTCTCTCTTTTATTATCTCTGTATTTCCTTTTTCCTGTATATTTTTCATCCATTCGTTTTGCGAATATTATTTTCATATAATTCGCAAACTTTACCTGTTTTCCTTTCTCTAAAACTGAGAATTGCACCTGGGTGGTATTGCGTACATGTCAGTCGCGCTGGTCGGATGATAGGCGTGAATTTACAGCATTCGCTAGACATTCGTCTGAGGGTCTCTGGCCTGGGGCGTGAAAATTCACCCGAGGGACATGGAAAGTAGACAGAGAGTCTGCATTTCAGTAAACGCATGAGGTTTTTCGTCAGGAAAAACCCGGCTTAGCGTGAAAATCCACTCCGCACTGCAGACGGTGGTCTGAGATTTGCAACTCATGCAAGCCCTCGGCCACTGATGGCTGTTACGTCACGCGATAAGCGGACGAAGGTGTTATACGGACAGGGGAGACTATTTCGCTTGGCGAAATAAGATTAGGATCCTGTGTCCGATTTTAAAGATATTGGCCAAGTTTGAAACTTTAATTTCATTCTCGCTCATAGACTCTCAGTAGATAGGTTGCTCGTAAACAGAATAGCTGTTAGCGAAGATCTCAGTTTGTTTCGGCAATTTGTCGAACTTCTAGACTTCCAGAAATATTTTCAGCATTTTTTATTCTTAAGTTGTGCGACTACCTGTAATTCTGTGGTTGAGGTAATTAATATGATAGATATATAGATTTTGTGAGTGTTAAAGTGTTTAATCGCTTAATTCATTTTAATCTATTTCTTTAGCGCAGAAGAGAAATAAAGTGGTAGGCTATTATATTTTCTAGGGAAGCATTCAGTGGAAAGCAGAATAAAATTAAAATCTCTAGCTTATAACGGCAAGAGTAGCTATTTATGAATTTAATTTAACTGCTAATACTCAGTCGAGTGTATTTTTCTAAACTAACGTATAAACTCTAGAATCGAGCCTCATGAATGGTGACGGAATACGCACGTGTTCCTAATTCATGAGGATTGCTGATTTTTAAATATAACTTACGTCACGGGAAGTTTAAATGATAAGCAAAGCTCTCTGCTTGCAAGTTTAAATGTAAGTTATAACCAGTACATATTCTGTTTATTATATTATATGTGTTATTTTTCCTCCACACAGTGAAAGTTTTGGGGTGACCCTAACTTTACCAGCACCTAGTAGTAGTTTTCATACTTGTGAAGAAATAGACAGTCCTTATTTTGAACCACGTGGGTTTCTTAAGTACCACTGGTCTAAACAGTGCATATGCAACCCGAGTTAGCCAGAAATACTATATCCCAATAACGGGTTTTCAAAGACTGTAATGATAAATACTGGACCTTGGAGCCAGATCTTAATTTCTTCTAGAAAAACTCTACGTAATTTTTCTGCCTGGTGGCGCGAAATACTTCAAGTATTAACTAACATTTCCCGACTATATATATATATATTTTTTTGGACAAATCTGTGGTGTGACTAAAGTGAATCCTATACTGAGGGAAGGCACCGACCTGACATTCATCATTTCTAGAAACCTACGCTATTGACACTGTGCTCTGCTAACTCCCGCGCCTGGAATAATTGTTAGGTGACTTAATCAGACATTTGAACAAATTTGCACACCCAAGTAGTCGTTCCCGGAGACTCCGAGTTAAATACGTCTTTTGGAACTGGGGACTTCTTGGCAGAAGACTGCATTTTTTTGAGTCTGTGTGAAAATCTAAAATCAGTGTGTTCCAAGAGGCAGCGAGCAAAGTCGTGAGTACATGTATGAGAGGCCATGGCGGAATGAATGAGTGTACGCTGGTTTGAGTGATATTTTCACTATTATATCTTTGACACCCTGTTGCTGTCCTAATTTTTTTTTTCAATCTGCATAATTTGTTGCTAAGGCTAGAGTGCTTGTGTTTTTGTCTTAGGTTAAATCAGATTTTTTTTTCAAACTCTGTGCATATAATTACGAGATAAAACAAAGAAAACTCTTAGACTCAAACCCTATGTATCTGTGACTCGGGCGCCATCATCTGTTCTCTTAACGGGGCCGGGCTAAACCTAGAGTTAACACTATAACGGGGCTAACATCCTTGCAACATTTCCTTGAATTTTTATGACTATGTGTATATGTATTTTCCTTGATGTACTTTCTTTGATGTTGTGAGCCGATTTTTCCTGATATTAAAATCGCTCTTGAACTTAATAATCGTGTTTGGTCAGCTCGTTCTAGATAATATATATATCATTGTTATAGTTTTCCCACGTCTGTGTGTTTACCTGTCGTCACGTGTATGTGCGTGCCTGTGAGTGATAGAAATATACGTAATATGTATATTGGTGTAGTCTGTCTGACGCTGTAACAACTGTTGTAGAAGATAGGTGAGAGAGAGAAGAATTCTTTTCGCTTTCAGAGACAGCCACTATATCAAAATCTATCATCTCACGTGTGTGGAAATTCTATTACCTTTCACTAACTCTCACTGAGTCTATCACCTATTCAAACCTATTCAGAAGGGACCAAACCTAGTCTTAATTCTCCTATCGTAAATCTACGACAAATGGTCGCTCGTTACCGGGAATTGAACCCAAAATCCTAAGGCGATACGACAAATGGGTTCTCGTCCGTAGGATTTTTGAACTTAGAATAGGAAGACGAGTACGACAAATGTGGACTCGTCTATCTGGATTTTGAACTTAAGATTCTGTATTCTGATATAGAGTAAGAGTGTGATGTCTTGTGACTGTGTATCTTTTTAAAAAAAATATTACCCCCTAGACTAGCGATCTGTTTACGGGCGTGCTGACCACACAAACTAATAAGTTTTTTTTTTTTTTTTCCACAGCATCTTTGAATAATATACATTTTGGTTACAGGTTGATTTTGTCGGGATATATGTTAACTGCTGATTGTAATACTAAATGCTGGTAAAGTGGTGAGTGTATAACATTCACTGGGTACTGAGGCAGAACGGCGTTTGAACTAAGTTAAGGAGTGTGTTTCGGACTTTTTGTCCAGATTAATTCCCTCCCTTACCCGATCTGACTTCAGGGGCGAACTTATAGTGGATTTTTTAAAAATTAAGGGATTATTTTTCTCTTTAATTTTTGCAATATTCTTTTGCTTTTCCACTGTAGCAACTTATTTTTCAGTTGTAATCTTAACTACCATTTAGTTGGCGTAGTCGTGTTTTGCATTAAGTGCTTTATTGCCGATAATAGCAGCGATAGTTAGATTTTATTTGGAGGAGGTATCCCAGGGTTAAATATATCATCTTTTGATTTTTGGTAATTTTTTTTCTCGTAAGTGGTAGGAACCAGTGTATCCTTTTTCCTATTTTCTTTCTCCACTAGTCTCAGTCACTGACCTAATATGGCCGAGAGGGCAAAGCTTAGACAGCTTCTCAGGGACGAAGCGAGAGAGGAGGGACTGGAAGGAGAGGAAGCGAAAGCATTTGTCAGAGACGAACTTGAGAGATATGATGCGGAGAGGAAAGCGGCTGAAGCTAAAGAGGAAAAAGAAGCAGCGGAGAGGAAAGAAGCGGAGGAACGTCTTTTACAGCAGAAGAAGATGGACGAGGAAATGGAAATTCGCAGGATGCAGCATGAGGAAAGAGAGAAGGAGAAGGAGAGACAGCATGAGGAAAGAGAGAAGGAGAGGGAGAGACAGCATGAGAAGGAGAGAGAAGAGAGACAGCATGAGTTGGCTCTTAAAACTCTGGAATTCCAAAGGCGTGGGGCTGCCTCTACCTCCAGCAATGGAGAGTCTTCTCCTCATTCTTCCTTAACTGACCCTGCTAACACTCAATCTCTTCAACTAAATGCTATGTCTTTCACTCTTGAATCTTTTCCTTGTCCAAATGAGAAGATTGACACATGGTTAGAAAAATTTGAGAAAATTGCAACTCTGTACGGGTTAGAGAGGTCGCGTTGGAATATGAAACTTTCCCAGGCCCTAAAAGGTTCTGCTTATGATGTTTATTCTAAGCTGGAAAGTAGCCAACAAGACGACTACGATGTGTTGAAGAAAGCGTTACTGGAGCGCTTTGAAATGAACGCTCGCAAGTTTTTGCAACTGTTTCGCAACAGCCGGAAAGAGAATTCTGAAACTTTTCAGCAGTTCTCATCTCGTCTTAAGGGATATCTAACAAAGTGCCTTGAGCTCTCACAGCTCCCCTCTACCTATGAAGGTCTTGAGGAATTTGTTTTAACAGAACAAATAAAGAACACTTTGTCTGCTGATACCCGGAGATTTCTCGCTGAGCAGGGGGCAGAAAAACTTGAAGACATTTTGGAAAAGTCTGAGCGTTATCACAATGCGCTGGCTGAACTACCGGCCAAAAAGCGGAAACCGACAGAGGAGCATTTTCGAAAACATAACCTAGAGCAATCTTCTCAGGCTTCTAACCAAAACAACCACAGAGAAACTGGACCTCAAAACCCCCCTCCTGAAAAATCCAAGTTCTACAAGAACAAGTACCCCAACCACCCCAAACAGCCTGATCAACCCGACCGCCCTACATGGCAGCGCAGCCAGAAAGGACAAGGTGGCAAAGGGAGAACCCCCGAGCACGGGACATATGATCAGACCGAGCACACCGAGCCAAAACGCATCGGATGCTTATTGACAGTCTCGCAAGGCGGAATTATTGACAGTGATTCCCAACCTGTTGGGGATAGACCCTCAACGCGAGGTATTGTTACTTTGAACGGTTCTCAAACTTCTTGCTTATTTGACACGGGGCTTTCTTATGATTGCATTGTTGCCAGAAAGCTGGTTAAACCCGGTCAAGAGACAGGAGAGACCGTCAAACTTTGTGGAGTTCGTAAGAGTGATGCACCTACAGCGCTTCCCATCGCATTGGTGGAGATACACTCTGACTTTGTCAGAGGTGTGATCAAAGCAGCTGTTATGGATGATCCCATCTACCCAGTCATACTTGGCGGGAGATACGTGTGTATTGGGAAACCGGAAAAGCCGATTGTGGCAGCAGTAACTACAAGAGGGCAAACCAAGAAGGAACGGGAGCCTGCGCCTAATTTGTTACCTATGGAACTTAAAGAAGCGCAACAAAAGGATCCTACTTTGGCACCCTGCTTTAGGAAACTGCCCATGGCGAAGGAACCCAAACAGCACGGGGACATTTTTTCTGAGGATGGCGTACTTTATCGGAGAACGGGCAAGCCTGACCAAGGTTACAACCAGCTCCTAGTACCGAAACAGTACAGAAGCCAAATCCTAGAAATGGGGCACTCTCTTCCCTTTAGCGGACATATGGGACAGAACGCCACAAACCAACGTATAACCACTCATTATTGGTGGCCAGGAGTAAACACTGATATTATCAGGTACGTCAAATCCTGTGCCCAGTGCCAACGTGTGCCACCCAAGCAACGGGCACCCCCAGTCCACATGGGTGAAATGCCAATAATGGGAACACCATTCGAACGGGTTGTGATCGACATTTTAGGGCCTTCGAAAGGACTAAAAGAAGGAACAGGTTCATCCTGACCTTAGTCGATACATGCACTTTATGGGCAGAAGCTATCCCGCTAACATGCGCAGATGCCAAGCATGTCGCAGAAGCCCTCGTGCAGATTTTCACTCGGTTGGGATTCCCTCAGCAAGTGTTGACGGATAATGGATCTCCATACCGAAACCTGTTGATGGATGAGATCGTTAAGATCTTGAGGACCCAGCACATCCACACTAAGCCATATACTCCGGCCGGAAATGGGCTCGTGGAACGTGCTAATGGAAACCTCACCATGATGCTAAGTAAGCTGGCACAAGTGAAACCTGAAGATTGGGATCTCTGTATTCCTGCAGCATTATTTGGCTACAGAGAATCTCCTCATACTTCCACAGGATTTCCGCCAGCTACACTCTTATTCGGCAGACCCATTAAGGGCCCGCTTGAAGCCTTACTTCAGTCTCTGACAGACGAGAAGGCTGATGAGACAGTTGTCTCAGCCAGTAAATATGTGTCGGTTTTAAAGGAACGGTTGAAACTAGGGTGGGACCTAGCAACGACTAACTTTAAGCGAGCACGCACCAAGCACGCTAACCGATACAGGAAAGTCGCGGAAGAGAGAGAACTGGAAGCAGGAGAGAAAGTTTTGGTGTTGCTCCCTACCGAGAACAACCAACTGAAGATCGGATGGCAAGGGCCGTTTACCGTCCTGAAAAAGATTTCTAAGGCTAACTACCAGATCTCTATTGAAGGAAAGGAGAAGGTTTTCCATTAAATCTCTTAAAGAGATACTTGGAAAAACCAGTGCCAACCTCCGACCATCTCCTGACGATCGCCAAAACTGACGAAGATGACGATAGTGGCAGGGATATTCCACCGCTATCACAGGAAATCTTTCAAAAATGTCAGAAGCGGCGACGCTCTTTCAAGCGCGCATATGAGACATTCCAGGGGAAGGAAACTTTGAGGAGTGGACTTGAGTAGGAATTGGACAGAGATGGAGGGGGAAGAGAAGAGGGAAGAAGACAGACACCCCGAAGCTACGGTTATAGGAAATTAAACTCCATAACGTAGACATGGAGTGCTTCCATATCTTAAAGGGGGGAGGCTCTGTCACGTAGGGTTTATATTCATTTAATTTCCTACATCTTCTTCCTATTCTTTCACCCGAATTCTCTCTTTTTTTATCTCTGTATTTCCTTTTTCCTGTATATTTTTTCATCCATTCGTTTTGCGAATATTATTTTCATATAATTCGCAAACTTTACCTGTTTTCCTTTCTCTAAAACTGAGAATCGCACCTGGGTGGTATTGCGTACATGTCAGTCGCGCTGGTCGGATGATAGGCGTGAATTTACAGCATTCGCTAGACATTCGTCTGAGGGTCTCTGGCCTGGGGCGTGAAAATTCACCCGAGGGACATGGAAAGTAGACAGAGAGTCTGCATTTCAGTAAACGCATGAGGTTTTTCGTCAGGAAAAACCCGGCTTAGCGTGAAAATCCACTCCGCACTGCAGACGGTGGTCTGAGATTTGCAACTCATGCAAGCCCTCGGCCACTGATGGCTGTTACGTCACGCGATAAGCGGACGAAGGTGTTATACGGACAGGGGAGACTATTTCGCTTGGCGAAATAAGATTAGGATCCTGTGTCCGATTTTAAAGATATTGGCCAAGTTTGAAACTTTAATTTCATTCTCGCTCATAGACTCACAGTAGATAGGTTGCTCGTAAACAGAATAGCTGTTAGCGAAGATCTCAGTTTGTTTCGGCAATTTGTCGAACTTCTAGACTTCCAGAAATATTTTCAGCATTTTTATTCTTAAGTTGTGCGACTACCTGTAATTCTGTGGTTGAGGTAATTAATATGATAGATATATAGATTTTGTGAGTGTTAAAGTGTTTAATCGCTTAATTCATTTTAATCTATTTCTTTAGCGCAGAAGAGAAATAAAGTGGTAGGCTATTATATTTTCTAGGGAAGCATTCAGTGGAAAGCAGAATAAAATTAAAATTCTAGCTTATAACGGCAATTGTAGCTATTTATGAATTTAATTTAACTGCTAATACTCAGTCGAGTGTATTTTTCTAAACTAACGTATAAACTCTAGAATCGAGCCTCATGAATGGTGACGGAATACGCACGTGTTCCTAATTCATGAGGATTGCTGATTTTTAAATATAACTTACGTCACGGGAAGTTTAAATGATAAGCAAAGCTCTCTGCTTGCAAGTTTAAATGTAAGTTATAACCAGTACAGATTCTGTTATTATATTATATGTGTTATTTTTCCTCCACACAGTGAAAGTTTTGGGGTGACCCTAACTTTACCAGCACCTAGTAGTAGTTTCCATACTTGTGAAGAAATAGACAGTCCTTATTTTGAACCACGTGGGTTTCTTAAGTACCACTGGTCTAAACAGTGCATATGCAACCCGAGTTAGCCAGAAATACTATATCCCAATAACGGGTTTTCAAAGACTGTAATGATAAATACTGGACCTTGGAGCCAGATCTTAATTTCTTCTAGAAACTCTACGTAATTTTTTCTGCCTGGTGGCGCGAAATACTTCAAGTATTAACTAACATTTCCCGACTATATATATATATATATTTTTTTTGTGGACAAATCTGTGGTGTGACTAAAGTGAATCCTATACTGAGGGAAGGCACCGACCTGACATTCATCATTTCTAGAAACCTACGCTATTGACACTGTGCTCTGCTAACTCCCGCGCCTGGAATAATTGTTAGGTGACTTAATCAGACATTTGAACAAATTTGCACACCCAAGTAGTCGTTCCCGGAGACTCCGAGTTAAATACGTCTTTTGGAACTGGGGACTTCTTGGCAGAAGACTGCATTTTTTTGAGTCTGTGTGAAAATCTAAAATCAGTGTGTTCCAAGAGGCAGCGAGCAAAGTCGTGAGTACATGTATGAGAGGCCATGGCGGAATGAATGAGTGTACGCTGGTTTGAGTGATATTTTCACTATTATATCTTTGACACCCTGTTGCTGTCCTAATTTTTTTTTTTCAATCTGCATAATTTGTTGCTAAGGCTAGAGTTCTTGTGTTTTTTTGTCGTAGGTTAAATCAGATTTTTTTTTCAAGCTCTGTGCATATAATTACGAGATAAAATCAAAGATAAACTCTTAGACTCAAACCCTATGTATCTGTGACTCTGGCGCCATCATCTGTTCTCTTAACGGGGCCGGGCTAAACCTAGAGTTAACACTATAACGGGGCTATCATCCTTGCAACATTTCCTTGAATTTTTTATGACTATGTGTATATGTATTTTCCTTGATGTACTTTCTTTGATGTTGTGAGCCGATTTTTTCCTGATATTAAAATCGCTCTTGAACTTAATAATCGTGTTTGGTCAGCTCGTTCTAGATAATATATATATATCATTGTTATAGTTTTCCCACGTCTGTGTGTTTACCTGTCGTCACGTGTATGTGCGTGCCTGTGAGTGATAGAAATATACGTAATATGTATATTGGTGTAGTCTGTCTGACGCTGTAACAACTGTTGTAGAAGATAGGTGAGAGAGAGAGAAGAATTCTTTTCGCTTTCAGAGACAGCCACTATATCAAAATCTATCATCTCACGTGTGTGGAAATTCTATTACCTTTCACTAACTCTCACTGAGTCTATCACCTATTCAAACCTATTCAGAAGGGACCAAACCTAGTCTTAATTCTCCTATCGAAAATCTACGACAAATGGTCGCTCGTTACCGGGAATTGAACCCAAAATCCTAAGGCGATACGACAAATGGGTTCTCGTCCGTAGGATTTTTGAACTTAGAATAGGAAGACGAGTACGACAAATGTGGACTCGTCTATCTGGATTTTGAACTTAAGATTCTGTATTCTGATATAGAGTAAGAGTGTGATGTCTTGTGACTGTGTATCTTTTTAAAAAAAATATTACCCCCTAGACTAGCGATCTGTTTACGGGCGTGCTGACCACACAAACTAATAAGTTTTTTTTTTCCACAGCATCTTTGAATAATATACATTTTGGTTACAGGTTGATTTTGTCGGGATATATGTTAACTGCTGATTGTAATACTAAATGCTGGTAAAGTGGTGAGTGTATAACATTCACTGGGTACTGAGGCAGAACGGCGTTTGAACTAAGTTAAGGAGTGTGTTTCGGACTTTTTGTCCAGATTAATTCCCTCCCTTACCCGATCTGACTTCAGGGGCGAACTTATAGTGGATTTTTAAAAATTAAGGGATTATTTTTCTCTTTAATTTTTGCAATATTCTTTTGCTTTTCCACTGTAGCAACTTATTTTTCAGTTGTAATCTTAACTACCATTTAGTTGGCGTAGTCGTGTTTTGCATTAAGTGCTTTATTGCCGATAATAGCAGCGATAGTTAGATTTTACTTTGGAGGAGGTATCCCAGGGTTAAATATATCATCTTTTGACTTTTGGTAATTTTTTTTCTCGTAAGTGGTAGGAACCAGTGTATCCTTTTTCCTATTTTCTTTCTCCACTAGTCTCAGTCACTGACCTAATATGGCCGAGAGAGCAAAGCTTAGACAGCTTCTCAGGGACGAAGCGAGAGAGGAGGGACTGGAAGGAGAGGAAGCGAAAGCATTTGTCAGAGACGAACTTGAGAGATATGATGCGGAGAGGAAAGCGGCTAAAGCTAAAGAGGAAAAAGAAGCAGCGGAGAGGAAAGAAGCGGAGGAACGTCTTTTACAGCAGAAGAAGATGGACGAGGAAATGGAAATTCGCAGGATGCAGCATGAGGAAAGAGAGAAGGAGAAGGAGAGACAGCATGAGGAAAGAGAGAAGGAGAGGGAGAGACAGCATGAGAAGGAGAGAGAAGAGAGACAGCATGAGTTGGCTCTTAAAACTCTGGAATTCCAAAGGCGTGGGGCTGCCTCTACCTCCAGCAATGGAGAGTCTTCTCCTCATTCTTCCTTAACTGACCCTGCTAACACTCAATCTCTTCAACTAAATACTATGTCTTTCACTCTTGAATCTTTTCCTTGTCCAAATGAGAAGATTGACACATGGTTAGAAAAATTTGAGAAAATTGCAACTCTGTACGGGTTAGAGAGGTCGCGTTGGAATATGAAACTTTCCCAGGCCCTAAAAGGTTCTGCTTATGATGTTTATTCTAAGCTGGAAAGTAGCCAACAAGACAACTACGATGTGTTGAAGAAAGCGTTACTGGAGCGCTTTGAAATGAACGCTCGCAAGTTTTTGCAACTGTTTCGCAACAGCCGGAAAGAGAATTCTGAAACTTTTCAGCAGTTCTCGTCTCGTTTGAAGGGTTATCTGACAAAGTGCCTTGAGCTCTCACAGCTCCCCTCTACCTATGAAGGTCTTGAGGAATTTGTTTTAACAGAACAAATAAAGAACACTTTGTCTGCTGATACCCGGAGATTTCTCGCTGAGCAGGGGGCAGAAAAACTTGAAGACATTTTGGAAAAGTCTGAGCGTTATCACAATGCGCTGGCTGAACTACCGGCCACAAAGCGGAAACCGACAGAGGAGCATTTTCGAAAACATAACCTAGAGCAATCTTCTCAGGCTTCTAACCAAAACAACCACAGAGAAACTGGACCTCAAAACCCCCCTCCTGAAAAATCCAAGTTCTACAAGAACAAGTACCCCAACCACCCCAAACAGCCTGATCAACCCGACCGCCCTACATGGCAGCGCAGCCAGAAAGGACAAGGTGGCAAAGGGAGAACCCCTGAGCACGGGACATATGATCAGACCGAGCACACCGAGCCAAAACGCATCGGATGCTTATTGACAGTCTCGCAAGGCGGAATTATTGACAGTGATTCCCAACCTGTTGGGGATAGACCCTCAACGCGAGGTATTGTTATTTTTAACGGTTCTCAAACTTCTTGCTTATTTGACACGGGGCTTTCTTATGATTGCATTGTTGCCAGAAAGCTGGTTAAACCCGGTCAAGAGACAGGAGAGACCGTCAAACTTTGTGGAGTTCGTAAGAGTGATGCACCTACAGCGCTTCCCATCGCATTGGTGGAGATACACTCTGACTTTGTCAGAGGTGTGATCAAAGCAGCTGTTATGGATGATCCCATCTACCCAGTCATACTTGGCGGGAGATACGTGTGTATTGGGAAACCGGAAGAGCCGATTGTGGCAGCAGTAACTACAAGAGGGCAAACCAAGAAGGAACGGGAGCCTGCGCCTAATTTGTTACCTATGGAACTTAAAGAAGCGCAACAAAAGGATCCTACTTTGGCACCCTGCTTTAGGAAACTGCCCATGGCGAAGGAACCCAAACAGCACGGGGACATTTTTTTTTCTGAGGATGGCGTACTTTATCGGAGAACGGGCAAGCCTGACCAAGGTTACAACCAGCTCCTAGTACCGAAACAGTACAGAAGCCAAATCCTAGAAATGGGGCACTCTCTTCCCTTTAGCGGACATATGGGACAGAACGCCACAAACCAACGTATAACCACTCATTATTGGTGGCCAGGAGTAAACACTGATATTATCAGGTACGTCAAATCCTGTGCCCAGTGCCAACGTGTGCCACCCAAGCAACGGGCACCCCCAGTCCACATGGGTGAAATGCCAATAATGGGAACACCATTCGAACGGGTTGTGATCGACATTTTAGGGCCTTTCGAAAGGACTAAAAGAAGGAACAGGTTCATCCTGACCTTAGTCGATACATGCACTTTATGGGCAGAAGCTATCCCGCTAACATGCGCAGATGCCAAGCATGTCGCAGAAGCCCTCGTGCAGATTTTCACTCGGTTGGGATTCCCTCAGCAAGTGTTGACGGATAATGGATCTCCATACCGAAACCTGTTGATGGATGAGATCGTTAAGATCTTGAGGACCCAGCACATCCACACTAAGCCATATACTCCGGCCGGAAATGGGCTCGTGGAACGTGCTAATGGAAACCTCACCATGATGCTAAGTAAGCTGGCACAAGTGAAACCTGAAGATTGGGATCTCTGTATTCCTGCAGCATTATTTGGCTACAGAGAATCTCCTCATACTTCCACAGGATTTCCGCCAGCTACACTCTTATTCGGCAGACCCATTAAGGGCCCGCTTGAAGCCTTACTTCAGTCTCTGACAGACGAGAAGGCTGATGAGACAGTTGTCTCAGCCAGTAAATATGTGTCGGTTTTAAAGGAACGGTTGAAACTAGGGTGGGACCTAGCAACGACTAACTTTAAGCGAGCACGCACCAAGCACGCTAACCGATACAGGAAAGTCGCGGAAGAGAGAGAACTGGAAGCAGGAGAGAAAGTTTTGGTGTTGCTCCCTACCGAGAACAACCAACTGAAGATCGGATGGCAAGGGCCGTTTACCGTCCTGAAAAAGATTTCTAAGGCTAACTACCAGATCTCTATTGAAGGAAAGGAGAAGGTTTTCCATTTAAATCTCTTAAAGAGATACTTGGAAAAACCAGTGCCAACCTCCGACCATCTCCTGACGATCGCCAAAACTGACGAAGATGACGATAGTGGCAGGGATATTCCACCGCTATCACAGGAAATCTTTCAAAAATGTCAGAAGCGGCGACGCTCTTTCAAGCGCGCATATGAGACATTCCAGGGGAAGGAAACTTTGAGGAGTGGACTTGAGTAGGAATTGGACAGAGATGGAGGGGGAAGAGGAGAGGGAAGAAGACAGACACCCCGAAGCTACGGTTATAGGAAATTAAACTCCATAACGTAGACATGGAGTGCTTCCATATCTTAAAGGGGGGAGGCTCTGTCACGTAGGGTTTATATTCATTTAATTTCCTACATCTTCTTCCTATTCTTTCACCCGAATTCTCTCTTTTATTATCTCTGTATTTCCTTTTTCCTGTATATTTTTCATCCATTCGTTTTGCGAATATTATTTTCATATAATTCGCAAACTTTACCTGTTTTCCTTTCTCTAAAACTGAGAATCGCACCTGGGTGGTATTGCGTACATGTCAGTCGCGCTGGTCGGATGATAGGCGTGAATTTACAGCATTCGCTAGACATTCGTCTGAGGGTCTCTGGCCTGGGGCGTGAAAATTCACCCGAGGGACATGGAAAGTAGACAGAGAGTCTGCATTTCAGTAAACGCATGAGGTTTTTCGTCAGGAAAAACCCGGCTTAGCGTGAAAATCCACTCCGCACTGCAGACGGTGGTCTGAGATTTGCAACTCATGCAAGCCCTCGGCCACTGATGGCTGTTACGTCACGCGATAAGCGGACGAAGGTGTTATACGGACAGGGGAGACTATTTCGCTTGGCGAAATAAGATTAGGATCCTGTGTCCGATTTTAAAGATATTGGCCAAGTTTGAAACTTTAATTTCATTCTCGCTCATAGACTCACAGTAGATAGGTTGCTCGTAAACAGAATAGCTGTTAGCGAAGATCTCAGTTTGTTTCGGCAATTTGTCGAACTTCTAGGCTTCCAGAAATATTTTCAGCATTTTTATTCTTAAGTTGTGCGACTACCTGTAATTCTGTGGTTGAGGTAATTAATATGATAGATATATAGATTTTGTGAGTGTTAAAGTGTTTAATCGCTTAATTCATTTTAATCTATTTCTTTAGCGCAGAAGAGAAATAAAGTGGTAGGCTATTATATTTTCTAGGGAAGCATTCAGTGGAAAGCAGAATAAAATTAAAATCTCTAGCTTATAACGGCAAGAGTAGCTATTTATGAATTTAATTTAACTGCTAATACTCAGTCGAGTGTATTTTTCTAAACTAACGTATAAACTCTAGAATCGAGCCTCATGAATGGTGACGGAATACGCACGTGTTCCTAATTCATGAGGATTGCTGATTTTTAAATATAACTTACGTCACGGGAAGTTTAAATGATAAGCAAAGCTCTCTGCTTGCAAGTTTAAATGTAAGTTATAACCAGTACATATTCTGTTTATTATATTATATGTGTTATTTTTCCTCCACACAGTGAAAGTTTTGGGGTGACCCTAACTTTACCAGCACCTAGTAGTAGTTTCCATACTTGTGAAGAAATAGACAGTCCTTATTTTGAACCACGTGGGTTTCTTAAGTACCACTGGTCTAAACAGTGCATATGCAACCCGAGTTAGCCAGAAATACTATATCCCAATAACGGGTTTTCAAAGACTGTAATGATAAATACTGGACCTTGGAGCCAGATCTTAATTTCTTCTAGAAAACTCTACGTAATTTTTCTGCCTGGTGGCGCGAAATACTTCAAGTATTAACTAACATTTCCCGACTTATATATATATATATATATATATATATATATATATATATATATATATATTATATATATATATATATATATATATATATATATATATATATATATATATATTTTTTTTGTGGACAAATCTGTGGTGTGACTAAAGTGAATCCTATACTGAGGGAAGGCACCGACCTGACATTCATCATTTCTAGAAACCTACGCTATTGACACTGTGCTCTGCTAACTCCCGCGCCTGGAATAATTGTTAGGTGACTTAATCAGACATTTGAACAAATTTGCACACCCAAGTAGTCGTTCCCGGAGACTCCGAGTTAAATACGTCTTTTGGAACTGGGGACTTCTTGGCAGAAGACTGCATTTTTTTGAGTCTGTGTGAAAATCTAAAATCAGTGTGTTCCAAGAGGCAGCGAGCAAAGTCATGAGTACATGTATGAGAGGCCATGGCGGAATGAATGAGTGTACGCTGGTTTGAGTGATATTTTCACTATTATATCTTTGACACCCTGTTGCTGTCCTAATTTTTTTTTCAATCTGCATAATTTGTTGCTAAGGCTAGAGTTCTTGTGTTTTTTATCTTAGGTTAAATCAGATTTTTTTCAAACTCTGTGCATATAATTACGGGATAAAACATAGAAAACTCTTAGACTCAAACCCTATGTATCTGTGACTCGGGCGCCATCATCTGTTCTCTTAACGGGGCCGGGCTAAACCTAGAGTTAACACTATAACGGGGCTAACATCCTTGCAACATTTCCTTGAATTTTTATGACTATGTGTATATGTATTTTCCTTGATGTACTTTCTTTGATGTTGTGAGCCGATTTTTCCTGATATTAAAATCGCTCATGAACTTAATAATCGTGTTTGGTCAGCTCGTTCTAGATAATATATATATCATTGTTATAGTTTTCCCACGTCGGTGTGTTTACCTGTCGTCACGTGTATGTGCGTGCCTGTGAGTGATAGAAATATACGTAATATGTATATTGGTGTAGTCTGTCTGACGCTGTAACAACTGTTGTAGAAGATAGGTGAGAGAGAGAAGAATTCTTTTCGCTTTCAGAGACAGCCACTATATCAAAATCTATCATCTCACGTGTGTGGAAATTCTATTACCTTTCACTAACTCTCACTGAGTCTATCACCTATTCAAACCTATTCAGAAGGGACCAAACCTAGTCTTAATTCTCCTATCGTAAATCTACGACAAAAGGCAACAAGGAATAGAACCTATCACTCCACCTTATGAAGCTTGACCTGGTATAACACTTCACTCTCCTACTGCGAGAATACTTGTACCTCTTTTATTTAACATAGAAAGAAATTGTCTGAGAACAAAATGAGTGGGGGTGGCAGTAGTGTATGAAGGGACATGATGCTGGAAGGGGTATAGTGTTGAATGTGATGTTGTAAGGATGTGGGGAATGTTGAATAGCTGGGTGGGGTTAAAGGTGATGTTTGTATATAGAAAGATGTATGTTACATACTTATTATTATTTTTATTTTTTTAGCTGAGATAAAGTTAAAATTGGTCTGTTGGGACAATGAATATACTAAAGACATGAACATGCGTTTGTATTATTGTCCATGAAGGATAAGATTTCCATAAATGTTAGTTTGACGAGAAGTTGGAGGCGTAGATGAATAAAAGTCAGATAAAGATTTTAAAAAAAAAACAAGAAATTGACTGAGTTAAAACAGTGAGATTTGAACCAGAAGTCCCAACGGCGAACGGTGCCTCAATTGACTGTGTGTGGTGTTCCCGGAAACGGGGCCTCGCAGATCTGGGGCAGAGTTGCGTCACGGCTCCGATGACGCTCACGGTTGCAGTCACCTCACAGCACTATTGGATGGACATGAGTTACAGCATACATATAGACATGAGGTGGCAGGGAAACAAACCCGTAAAAATTGCTTGCTGAAATCGGATGTGTCGGGCCGATAGGCGCAGATATAGCAGTCTAGCTGTAAACTACGACACAACGTACTTACCGCGCAAAACTAACGGCCAGCATTGTAACAGAGAAATGGCTGAGAGCGAATGCAAACTGACAAACAAACAAACGAACCAGAAGAGGTCTGCCATAAAAGATGTGAGATTTGGCGATGTTAGCTTTCGTGTAAAATACACATGTTTCTCTCTCCTCTCTCTCTCTCTCTTCTCTCTCTCTCCGCTCTCTCTCTCTCTCTATACTTTTTTCTGCTTTTGAGTTAGAGAAGGCAAAGACAAGGAGGAAAGGAACTGGTTACCTTACCTGAGAAAGCAGGATCTAGTATTGTAACGGCTTTAACAATTCACGCCCTACGGCAGTGCCTGCTATTTGACTCTTAAGCTGCTCATTGCTGGTAGAATCGTTCACATATCCTGAAAAACACACCAAGTAATAGGAGACTGAATATTTCATGAGTTCTGATTATACGCCACTGTTATCTGTATATATATCTGATTATGTGTTTCGAATCATGGATAATTTGGATTTTAAAAAAAAATTTTTGGCTTTTGTTGTTTTTCTTATTACTTTGTGTTTAAAAAAAATATACTTACTTTTGATTATAATTGGATACTATAAATATATGCTGTCATATTAACTGTATAATGTTGCATGCCTTTAAATTAATGCTTACAGTACATAGGCCTATGGGAATGAAAGAATGCAGTATGCAAGATGAGAGAGAGAGAGTGGAAGGGCAGAAGTGCGTGCCCAATTCTTAACCCTTTAATAATAACGTTCGTTCGTTATTTCTCTCTCTCTCTCTCTCTCTCTCTCTCTCTCTCTCTCTGTTTATTTATTTATTTGTGTATGTTCCATACGGATCATAGAACCACACATACACGCTACTCCACCGTCAGAAAACCCGCATTAAATTACATCATACACTGTTGGTTTCAGTTGCAGTTTCTTTGTCATGATGAAACTGCTGTCTCTGTGCATATCATTCCACGGCTGCCTTGTAGGACACGTAGTCGTGGTAGCACAGTGTTTGTGCACTGGCTTCCTAGCTCAGTAGTCCATGGTTCGATCCCCAGTTGAGGTGGGATTTTTGTTAGACCGCAAACGGCTCTTGGATCGACCCAGCTCCAAGTGGGTACCAGAGCAACTCTGGGAAGGTTAAGGCGGCCAGCGTGATGCTGACCACATCACCCCTATTGTGCCCGATGATCGAGAAAATATGGGCCTAACACAATTTTCCCTATAAGCCTCAATGGGCATGTAAACGGGATCCTTTACCCTTGTAGGACACACTTTAAAAAAAAAATAAAGTTGTGCCTCGTTTTGGCGAGGCGCGCCCCGTTTAACCTAGTCGGCTATATTAGGGCGCATATCCAAATATTAAAGATCCTTAGGTCAGAGATAATAGTAGTCTGATATTGCAGGATGACTACCAAGCTATGAACAGATCAGAACAAATTGTCATTCTGCGCCTCAGAACAGGACACAACCGACTCCGCAGCCACATGTATACAAAATTCAAGATTGGCAATTCAGCCATGTGTACATGTGGACAGGCACCCCAGACTGCGGAGCACGTACTTCAAGATTGCCCCGAATATGATATATTGAGGCAAACCCACTGGCCCAGAGAAACAACACTGGAAGCAAAACTATATGGACCTCTGTATGAACTACAAAAGACAGTGAAGTTTATACAAGAAACAACATTGCAGATATAGACAATATATTTCAAGCGAACGAAAGAAGAAGAAGAAATATTGCAGTGCGGACGTGGTCTTTGCTGCCCAAATATTGTGACCTAGAAAGCAGACAGTGGAATGTAGAAAACGTATTACAGTATTATGGTGCAAAACGCGAAACACAGAAAGCAGTTTTACAGTAACACTGAAACAGTAGTGAGGACGGGTTAAGGCCGTCCCCAAGGCAAAAGATACCGAAAATGTGAAAAACCACGAAAACAATTTAAGCGATATAAAAGAACAGAAAGTAACTTATCTCTTCGCATAATTTAGAAGATCTGATTGACACCAAATTGCCACAAGAACTATACACATTATAAAGCAATTAGAACTATAAACATTATAAAGCAATTAGAACTTTAAACATTATAAAGCAATTAGAACTATAAACATAAAGCAATTAGAACTATAAACATTATAAAGCAATTAGAACTATAAACATTATAAAGCAATTTATCAACAACAAAATTACTGCTTGCTTCTCGAGACGAAGTTACCGGGTTCCGGGGATCACAACATGGCGTCGTTACGCTACAGTTTACCCAGTTGTAAATGGGTACCTGATCTTCTAGTGGATTAGGGAAGGGGAGGTATCGAGGCAGGAAACTGGTCAGCCAACCTCATAAAGTTGGACCTAGTATAGTGCTTCTTCTTCTTCTTTGATCCTTAGCCGCCGACCGTCAAAGCAGTCAGTGGCCATCACGCCTAGTGGCGTCTTGTAGGGCAACAACAAATTGATTCCACTTTGCTCGGTCGGTGGCCATCCTTCGTACAATGCCCCAACTCTGGTTCATTCTTTGCATCTCAGCCTCCACAGTCCTCCGCCAGGTGGTTTTTGGTCGGCCTCTCTTTCGTTTTCCTTCAGGGGTCCATAGCATAGCTGTTCTTGTGATGGCACTCTACCTAGTATAGTAAAATCTCTAATATGTCACTCCCCTACGACATTATCTGATTTTGAACTGTTTTTGTCTTATCACAAGAAAAGCCACAATTTAACAGACGACAGGATTAAAGGAAAACCAAATTCATCACGTAAAATCCTAATTTTCATGCAACACCACCAGTTTTAAAAAAGGATCTGCATTAAAAATTAATAAAGAATAGTGCACAACCTACGCACAATCAGTAAATGTGTAACGCTAAAAGAAGACTGATACAACCAACATTTCCATGCGTATGGATAGTGGTTGAAAGAGGTGCGCTACACAGGAACGTAGCTAATGTAAAAACCAAACAAACAACCAAGGAAATAGAAATCTCTTCAGAGAACGTGGCATTTTGTAAGAATGAATAGTAGAGCAGAGGTGATTGTGAACGAGAAAGGGGGGACAAAGAAAGTAAGGTCAGGTGGGTTGTGAACGAGTAAGGGGAGACAAGAAAGTAAGGTAAATTGTGTTTATGTTTATTTGTATTGTTACATCGCTGATTACTAACGTCGTTGTTTGTATTGTTTTTATCCTCATTCCGTGTTTGGCCATCATCAAAGTGTCGTCACTGACTCCAGCCATCCAGCGCCATTGCCATCTCCGACATTGAAGCCACCTGCGGCAAAATCCAAGCAGGCGTTGCCTGAAAGTGACTCTGAGAAATTATCAAAGAAGAAAGAGAAAGGTATGGATAATTTTAGTTATGATAGAAAGCAGGGAAGGCGCAGCGGTTTCATGCGCCCTAGGCGCGACTTAAAATTTGCGCCCCAGTTGTACTCTGAACCTTCCATCAGCCTATCTGTCCATCACCCTGTCTACCGACATGCTTACCCATTCATCCGTCTATCCATTTATCTGCTTGCTGTATTATATTATGAACTATTGTATGATGTGATAATAACAATACAGTGCGCAAATACAACATTCCTCCTCTTGCGCCCTCTCTTCCCCTGCTCATCATATAGTCATTGGCATGGAAGGAGTTACAATGTTCTATTCACTAGGCTGAAAGAAATAGCTAATACACAACAGCACAACGGACTAGAATTTTTTTAAAGAAATTTAAATTGATGAGTTTTACTTACTGTATTTATTTCCCTCAAAAATTTGACCCCGAATGTCATAAAAACATAAGGAGGATTATGTTGTTAATCAGTCTTGTTTTTAAGTCTTCTTCTTCCGTCCTTAGCCAAAGACCGACCAAGCAGTCAGAGGCCATCATTAGCTTGTGGCGTACTTTAAATAATAATAAAAGATTGATTTTCTTGTTGGGACCTTTGCCATCCGCCTAGGGACCGTCTTTAGGGCAACAACATCATAGATTGCCATCTCCACAACGTTGTTGGCCGTAATGGACTCCCAACGTCTTCTGATCTCTTGTCTTGGGGTGCATCTGATTTTAAGACTATTCCTGTCCATCTCTAGATAAAAATATTTCCCATTATAGTTACTGTCTTCCCCTTAGAACGTAAATGCCTTCAGCTCTCCCCTCTGTTTATGGTATAATGCAAGGTGTTATATTTTGTTGGACGGTTTGCGCCCTGGTAGAAAATTGCCTCATCATCATCAGTTGCCATCTCCACAAGTGGAAAGGTTGGCTGTAATGGATTTACAAGTCTTCTGGGGGGGGTCTTGGGGGGGGGCACTCTGGAGACTCGCCTGTCCATCTCTTGATGTTATCTTCCCACTTATTGCACATGTTTCCCTTGCACGTTTGCCTTCAGCTTCCCCTGGCTGTTATGGTCTTCTGCAAGGTGTTTTGCCTAATCGGACGGTCGGCCCCTGATTAGAAAAATTGTTACTCTGTTACAGAAGTGATGAGTTGGTAAACTCTTGAAGTCTGAAAGGTTGTGTCATTTACTAGCCCGGGGGGCGGGGGGGGGGGCGCGCCACATTTGGATTGGCCAGAGGGACTACATTTTGTTGTTGTTGTGGGTTTTGCCTTCTTGTGGCGAGGCATGGACCTTTCAACCCAGACTTGTCCTTTGGTTATATCGGAGCGCAATTTGCCATTAAAAAATAAGTGAACTCTGTTAACTGAAGTGATGTGTTGGTAAACTCCTAAGCCCTGAGAAGGACTACTAGCCCAACCAGCATTGATAAATACTAAGCCTTAAAAAGGGCTTGCCCTAAAAAGGACTCTCCAGCTACGCCAATGCTGCCCGTACCTACTCAGTGTTCAGCGAATACCGGGAAACAAACAAAATCTAAAGTCGCGAAGGAACGAACTAACTTTATTTTCAAAGGGTTGAGAATTGGGCACGCAGGCCCGTCTAACATTCTGCCCTTCCTTTCTCCCACCCTTCATACTGAATTCATTTATTCTCACATGCATTTTACATATCAATTTCAAGGAATTCAACGTTGTAAATTAAATTAAAATAGCACACTCATATTAACATTAACTACTTATAAGCATGACATAAAATATGTTGAAAAGTACAAACATCGTCATTAGAACCTACAGTTGATGTTATAAGAAAAGATAATCCAATTAGGGGGGCATTTATTCAGAACTCATAAAGTATTCAAAAAGTCTACGATTGTATGAATAGGGACTGAGGTTGTTTCTTATGAAATAACAAATTTACCTCACTGTGTTGACAGGTTTGTTTTATTTTTTATTTGTATGAGATTGAGCCATGGACAGTTAGTAAACAAGTAGGGAAAGCACTAGAGGCCACAGGGATGTGGTTTTACAGAAGAATGTTAAAAATACTATGGACGGCCAAAAAAGAGTAATCAGAATGTCCTGAAAGAGGCCAATGAGCAAAGGAAACTTATGTCACAAGTTAGAAAGAAGTAATCCCCTTTTTTTGGGCATGTTATGAGAAGAGGAAAGCTGGAATATCAACAGGAAAAGATTGAAGGAAAAAGATATAGACAAAGAGAGCAGATACTGGACAGTTTGACATCGTGGCATGTAAGGATATCATCAACATAATTGATTAATTGTACTGGAAGAAGTTGTGGACAGACATGATCTCCTATGCCACTAGGCATGGTACTTGAAGAAGATTTTCCAGAGTGATCTCTCAGTCTACCCTACGTGAATTTGAACAAACTGAGTTTCATGCAACAACAGAATAACAGATGATCAGCATATTAATTATTCCAACTGTTTGGTACCACTGTGGCCTGTATAGTTCTCAGGGGCCTCTGAAGACACAAAGAAGTATCAGGACTACTGCGCAGTGGTTAGTGCACTGGCTTCCTAGCTCGGTGGTCCACGGTTCAATCCCCAGTTGAGGTGGGATTTTTTAGACCGCAAACGGCTCCGGGGTCGACCCAGCCTCATGAGTTGGGTACCAGATGAACTCTAGGAAGGTTAAAGCAGCCGGCGTGATGATGACCACACCACCCCTAGTGTGCCGATGGTCAAGAAAATATTGGGCTAACACCATATTCCCAGTATTCCTCAATGGGCATGCAACGGGATCCTTTACCTCTTTACCTTACTGCAGCTTCAGGGTTGCTGTACAAGGCAGCTAAATGAGGTTTTACATGGGACTGCCAACCTCATATAAAACAAACTACCTCAGAAACCATCACTGCAAGAGCCTGTGGTTGCTTGGTGAGGGCTTCCTGCAAGGGGGCCAGCTACAATGGTGGCTGCATGCTCCATAAGGAGCACAAAAGAAAATGATGACATTGATGGTACCATTGTGGAAAACCCAGTCTGACATTGATGGTACCATTGTGGAAAACACATTGATGGTACCATTGTGGAAAACACATTGATGGTACCATTGTGGGAAAACCCAGTCTGACATTGACAGTACCATTGTGGAAAACCCAGTCTGACTGATGGTACCATTGTGGAAAACCCAGTCTGACATTGATGGTACCATTGTGGAAAACCCAGTCTGACATTGATGGTACCATTGTGGAAAACCCAGTCTGACATTGATGGTACCATTGTGGAAAACCCAGTCTGACATTGATGGTACCATTGTGGAAAACCCAGTCTGACATTGATGGTACCATTGTGGAAAACCCAGTCTGACATTGATGGTACCATTGTGGAAAACCCAGTCTGACATTGATGGTACCATTGTGGGAAAACCCAGTCTGACATTGATGGTAGGTAAGAAAAAGGTAAAGGATCCCGTTACACGCCTATTGAGGCATATTGGGAATAGAGTGTTAGGCCCATATTTTCTTGATCATCAGCACACTAGGGGTGATGTGGTCAGCATTACGCCAGCTGCCTTAACCTTCCCAGAGTTGTTCTGGTACCCAATTCATGCGGCTGACATTGATGGTACCATTCTAAGAGGTATGGCATCCGCCTCAAGTACTAAAGGTACCAGGTTCGATTACCAGTTAGGGAAATTTTTTTTTCAGAACCAGTGGTCCTAATGATGTCATACTCCCCCCTGGTCTCCTGGGTGGTGAGATAGGATGTCCAGCCTTCTTGGATAAGGGCGAAAAAATTAGGAGGTCCTGTGTGCAAGTTGCGCACGTTACAAATCCCACGGCAGTTGGAAATCGTAAAGAGTAGGCCTCTCAGGCCGCAGCGGCAAAATTTAAAAAAAAAATTAGAAACCTACCCACCACATAAATATTTATAGAATGTGTGATTCCTATATAAACACATTGGGATTCTCACCGGTGCTACAGACTTCATGCATTTTGCTGAGATCCTCCTTGTGTGATCTAAGGGAGGAGATCAGAGCACTGATGGAGTAGTCCGTGTGCAATGAAGATAGTCATTAAAACCTAACCTAACCAAACCAAACACTCTAGGGGGGCGGCCCACTTGGGTCATGACTCCCAAGTGTCAGCCTCCTGTTTTGATGTGCAGATAATTTAACCCATTGCACAGTGGTTGCAGTTTTCAACTTCACTCCTGTTTTTCTGCCAGTTGGAGTCATCAAAGATCAAAGGAAATCTTGGGGCAGCAATATTAAGAGAATGTAAACAAAAATGAAGGGCATGATCATACATCATCATCCACATCTTTCAGCTTCCCCCGGAGCACAGGTCCTTAACAAAATAAAAAACTTGCCAAGCACTCCTGTCCTGTGCCATCCATTCAAGGTTTTTTCATGTCTTCTTTTCCCCTTTCATCTCTGTCTAGTTCTGTTCTGCATGTGTTGTTTTGTTTTCCGCTAACTCTCTTATCTTAAGAATTTCAGAGCTGAGGCTGTCAAGTAATACAATCATCTGGCATTTTTTTATTGTCCAAGGCCAGCATCTTTCCTACACCTCCTGTTCAACTGGTGTTTGCTTGGTTTCTTCAGTTCCACACTATGGATCTTGCCTTTCCATTCCTATCTTTGTATTCTGCACGAGCACCTATTTATGAAAGTCTATATCTGTCTGGTTGTTATGTTTGTTGTTCTCCATGTTTCAGAGCCATACAATAGGACTGACTTGACATTTGAGTTGAACATTCTTATCTTTGTGTGCTGGGCTTGATTTCTTTTGATCTCCATGTGTTTCCCATTGCAATGGAAGCTCCTCTAGCCTTGTGTATTCTTATTATGATATCACTGTCTGTTGTTCCAACTTTGTCTATATTGCTGCCGAGGTAGAACCTGTATGATTCTATATCATGTAGTGGTGTTTCTTTTAGTATTATCTTATCATTTCCTGCATTTAGTTTCATTATTTTTGTTTTCTCTCTGGGTATTTTCAGACACACTTGCTGTGACCTCACATTGGGTATTTTCATTTTGTCTTGCATCTGATTAGCCGTGGTAGCGCAATGGTTAGTGCACTGGCTTCCTAGCTCAGTGGTCCATGGTTCGATCCCCAGTTGAGGTGGGATTTTTTAGACTGCAAACAGCTCCGGGGTCGACCCAGCCTCATGAATTGGGTACCAGAACAACTCTGGGAAGGTTAAGGCGGCTGGCATGATGCTGACCACATCACCCCTAGTGTGCCGATGGTCAAGAAAATACGGGCCTAACACGGTATTCCCAATATGCCTCAATAGGCGTGTAACGGGATCCTTTACCCTCCTTGCATCTGATTAGGATTATGGGACAGAACAGCCAGCTGGATAATCTAGATGTTTTTTTTTTTCAGTCCACTGAATTTTATTTCTTACTACTTACTTACTTAGTCGTTCCTTTTCTACCGTGAGGTGTAGAGGTTTGTAAGAGAAATTTTATTTCTTTTGGTTGAAATTTTTGTTTTTGTAATCCTGTCAAAAGGGGAATAAGAAGAGAAGTGATAGGAAGATGCACCACTGTCACATTCAAGTTCTTATCTAAAATAGCTCAGTAAGGTTGTACTTCATGAAGAATTCTGCATTTCGTGTCTTTGTGTGTTTTCTTTATTAGTTTAATGAACTTAAGCATGCATGGAGGCATATCTGGAGTCATCCTTATATGACCATCAGCTATGCACAATGCTGTAATATACATATCTGAAAGTGAACCTCTGTCCGTGAGGCTAATTACACCCTTATTGACTCTTGAAAACGTCCACACACTTCCAGGGATTCCCCCTGTGGTGAAACTTGTTGAGAACCCAGCATTGCACACTAAGCTTGGAGGAGTCACTTGAGCCATTGACCTGGCTTTGACTTGGTTGACCACATGCATGAGGATCTTACTATGGACCCAGTGATAGGCAGAGAGAGCTGAGAAGTGGCTCTGTGTAGGACGTGGTGATTCCTTGGGAAAGCCCAGAACCAGAGCACAGTATTTTAGCTCTGCATATTTGGAGAGCCTCCTTGGATGGTGGGGAATGCACAGTATGTCACACACATTTTACTCCTAGCTTTGGACCAGATGTGATGATCTTTTAAATGCAAGCCATGCTGGAGAAACTAGAGCTCATGGCTTGAACTCAACACATTTCAGAATGGCAGAAAAAGGAAAAGCCTAGATCTACAGTGTAGATAATACCAAGGAGTCTTCAACTCAGTATTGGCTGCAAAAAAACGAGAAGCTCAGCGGCCCTAGTTAAACAACAACAATGAACTTCAGGGGAGCTATTCTCTGTCAAAACTGTCGATTCTATTTTCATAATCCCGTAATCTTATGTAACCTGGTGAGTTCAATTCCATATGTGATGATCTCTTTGGTCCTTGACCACTGACTGACAAAGCAACCAGTGACTATCATGATTGGTAATATCTTCTTTGGCAGAAACAAACTATCTCCACTTGCTCATTTGGCAGCCATTCTTTGTGTCCTGTTTGATGATGAAATTTGGTAAATAAGTACAGTAGTTGTATGCCGTATGAATGGAGGAAGTTAGAAAAAATAGAGCTTCCAGAAGGTGGATCAGCGATGCCTTACATAGGAGTGAAATTATAGCAAACTACTTGATGTTTGTTGTGAATCAAAACTGATACTAAGCTATGTCAGAAGTACTGCAAAATATAAGAAGAAAACAAAATAAAGAGGAGATTATTTATAGATGTGTGCTTCGGTGTACTTGTTCGTAGACGCATGCTTCTGTGAATGGTGTAAATGTTCACATACTTCTACATAGCCCAGGTATCAGCGCCAAGGCTTACTTTTATGATTGGCATTTGCTGCTTTATCCTTAAGATGCATACAGGTTAGGAGCCCAGAATTTGTCACGGTTGTATCATCATCATCATCACCCTTCGGTTCCTAAAGGAACATAGGCCTTCAACAAACTTATGCCAAGTCTTCATGTCCCATGCCGTCTGCTCAAGGTCTTTTCATGTGTTCTTTATCCCCATTCGTGTCTGTCACCAGTTCTCTTCTCCATGTGTTCTTTGGTCTCTCTGTACCTCTCCTACCCTAGGGATTCCAGAACAAGGACTGCCTGGTGATGCTATTGGCAGGTTTCCTCAATGTGTGTCCTATCCATCTGCAACTTTACCAGAGAACCTTCTTCTGTCTTGGTTGGCTGAGTTTTATTTTCTTTAGTTGACCTGTCCATGTTGTGCATTGAAGTTTTTGTGGCAAACAATTTTCAGGATGGGATAGACGGTCCCATGCCCATCCCCCCTTAATCGCTACTTATGGCATACTTGGTACGTTACAGTGTTACTGTACTTTGATTCTTTTTCAGGCCCTGGTTACACATGGTTTGTCACGGTTGTATGATAAAGGCAAAATATTATTGTGGGCCATGGGTACATGTGGACAAGAAGAGACAAAGAATGTTTAGGGGAAAAACTTTCATCAGCTTAAAAACCACACAAAACCAACAGAATATAACTACAAAGAAAGAAAATAAAGAACAAAAACTAATGAGTAACATTGCACTGGCTTCCTAGCTCGGTGGTCCATGGTTCGATCCCCATTTGACGTGGGATTTTTTAGACTGCAAACAGCTCTGGGGTTGACCCATCCTCATGAATTTGGTACCAGAGCAACACTGGGAAGTATAAGGCGGCCGCATGATGCTGACCACATCACCCCTAGTGTGCCGATGGTCAAGAAAATATGGGCCTTACATCATATTCCCAATATGCCTCAATGGGCGTGTAATAGGATCATTTACCTCCCTTACTAATGAGTAACACAAAGCAGTAGTAGCTTACTGCCATTTCCTTATCCATTTCCTCAATTTCAGTTTTGGATAGTTTATACATAGCTTTTTTCATTGGGGTGGGGGGCGGGCGGCATTTACTTTCAACCCAGTACAGCTTTACTGTCATCCTGATAACTAATTGTGTAATTTGTTTAGCACTGACTGTTCTAACCTGAGAGAATAAGGACATGCAGCTGCATTTCTCCTATGCTTAAGCAACCATAAAAAAAAGGCATTTTATTTTCTTCTTCTCTACTTTTCTTGTAAGAAATTGTCAAATTATTAATGTTGGAAGTAATTAACTACTATTTTTGTGTCATAATATTTTTTTTTTTGGTGGTTACTGATGCTTAACTAAATTTTTTTTTTATCACTTTAGATTCATCACTAGTGTCATCTCAACCGTCACCTAATCTCTCACATGTTGAAAGCAAGGAAGAAAAAATACTCCCAGCTGTCTCAAAGGCAAAATCTGAGAAAAAGACAGAAAGTAAAGCATCTGAGCTACCTTTAGTATCAGTCAAGCCGAAGCCCTCCGTCACCAAACAGCCAGTACCATCATCTCCATCTTTATCTTTAACTTGTCTGCCTTGGCTGGCAGAAGTAAACGGACCAAATAATGCTCTTAAAAAATCTAGTACTAAAAAGACAGCTACAAGGACATCTGGTCTTAATGAAACATCTGCGACAAGTGGAAGTGCTTCTTCGTTGCGCCAGGTCAATAGAGGAGACTCATCATCAACCAGGTCATCATCTTTAAATGCATCATCAAGGAAATCATCAACATCTGCTAATAAAACCTCAAAGGGACCTCAGTCGGTGGCAGAGAAGTCTGATAAAATACTGAAGTCAAAATCAGAGGACCTTTTGCAGTCAAATACCATGAGTTTAAGAGACAAGGGGGAAAGGTCTTCAAAGTCCAAGACTGCATTACGGGTAGACATCACTGATGCTTCTTCAAAGAGTAAAGATCCGACATCTTTATCAGGAAAGGGAAATATTTCAGAGGGAGCAAGTGATTTGAAGAGAACTCGCAGCAGAGACAAGCCAACTGATTCCAAAAAATCTCGTGCCAGCAGCAGTAAGTGCTCTAACATAAATGTTCTTAGTTTTGTGGTGTGTTCCACTATATTAGTTGAGCTGATCTGTAAGAATTAAAAGTAATTAAATTGTTTTTCACATTTTAATACACAAATGGTGACGAATTCTTTGGTTTGCTTAATATTCACCCCTTCATTTGTTACATAAATTCTACCTGGAAAAAGATATAGGGATGTGCATAACTGTTTGATGAAATGATAGATTGGAATAAATAGTTTCAATTTTTACACTAAAAAGATAAATTAAAATAGACTTTAAAGCAGTGGTGGCACAGTGGTTAGTGCACTGACTTCCTAGCTCGGTGGTCCATTGTTCGATCCCCAGTTGAGGTGAGATTTTTTAGACCGCAAACAGCTCCGGGATCAACCCAGCCTCATGAATTGGATACTAGAGCAACTCTGGGAAGGTTAAGGCGGCCGACGTGATGCTGACTACATCACCCTTAGTGTGCCGAAGGTCAAGAAAATATGTACCTAACACCATATTCCCAATATGCCTCAATATGTACACAAATTAGCAGTGTGTAACTGAATCCTTGACCTGTTTAAAGCTGCAGTCAGCAACCCAGGATCTGTGGGGATCTACTTTAGTATCAGAGAGCTCTCTATCTACTTTGATAAAATCAATGTCTTTTCTGGTTTCAGAGTATTTAGAATTTGGAATAAGTACAGCCTTATTGTAGCGTATCTCTGTCGCACGATTTGCTTTCTGTAATACCATTGACGGAGCAGTGGAAAATTTAAACTAAATTATATACTACCAAATGTTAACCTCACCTCCAACAAAAGATCGCTTCCTGTCTTATGCAGTTCAGGAACAAAATTAATTTTAGTAATCTAGCTTGTGGATTTTTTTGCAGTGACTAAGAGATATGGCGTTCATCTCAAATTCTAAAGGTACTGGGTTCAGTTCCCAGTACAAGGAATATAATTTATGGAAATTTTTTTTTCAGAGCCGGTGGTCCTAATGATGTCATACCTGTACAAAGACCGAAAAACATATCAATAGAATTAATTTGTGTAAAAATATTTACAGCTGCAGTGTGCTGTATTATAATTGAGACATGCAGACTTTGCCTTTTAAAACAGGTCTTCACTTATTTTTCACACCCAAACAATAAGTTTGTATTTTGCACGGTAAAAATGATGTGATCATGTCATCATTTAGTCTTACAAGGATGACATCCAAGAAGACATGCCACTGTTCTCACAACTAATTTTACTACTTCGTTATCATTATTGTTGGAAAGAGAAAATATGAACTAAACCATACTATCCTGTTACATGATATGGAATGGAGAGGTTTCTAGGGCAGTTTCGAATTGTTTCAGTAAATATCTGATGTAATTTTACAAATAACAAAATCACGTGACCATTATTTTTTATCTGAAAAGCTCATAATTTGCAAGAAAAATATAAACTGGTGCTAGCTTAATTTATTTTCTACCAAACTTCAAAAATGAAAATAGCAAATTTAGCCTAATTGTCAGTTTTAAAAAACCATGTGACTTTTAGTGTCAAATCTTCGATGCGACAAATATTGATAATTATTAATTATTGAATAAAAATAACTCACTGGATGATCATAATAATGAAATATATAGAAAAATCGGAATGTTTTTAAAGAAATGAAATAAAAGTAAATTCTAAAAAGAAGAAAACTAACTCTAAAAAAACATTTCTCAAGGCTCTGATCGGGTTAAGATCCGAATTTGCTTTGCTATAGTAAATTTTTTTTTTTTCAATTTCATTATTCTTATTATATTATTATTCAAATGTACATTTCTTACGCAGATTCTAAAAGTGCTAGTGCAATCAAGTAATATTTAGTCGTGACCGCCTTTTTTTGTTCATTGTAAATTATAAATTATGCTCAATGAAACATAATCGTTAAAATAATCAGTAACCTGCCTGCTGCCATCAGCATTAATGCAGAACAATGAATGAAAGACACCACGCATGACTCTCAGAAGATGCAAATTTTGGTTAAGATGCAAATGTGCCTTGCTATCATGAGTTTTTTTTTTCAGTTTCATAATTCTTATATTATTTTTCAAAAGTACATTTCTTACGCAGATTCTACAAGTTTTAGTGCAACCAAGTAATATGTAGTTGTATCTGCTTTTTTTTGCTCATCATAAATTATAAATAATGCTCAGTCTGATAATGAGAATTACTCGTACAGATTACCGGTAACCCATAGTACTTGGCATGTTCAAAAATCAATTGTTTCAATCATAAGCCTAGATTAATGTAATGTACTGTCTGGCCTGATTCAGCTGTCAACAATAGAGTATGCTTGTATTTGGCCAGGTGAAAAGAGAGCAGCATCAGGTCGTGTGTCAAGTAGTTCAGTAAAACGAAATAGAAAAGGTAAGCTGAAATATGTCAAGTCATTGTTATTGTGATTGTTGAACAGAATCGACATCATTGTACTCCAGGCAAACCCATAAGTGCTCGGTCTTCCTCAGCATATGTCGAAGAGTGAATGCTTACTGTTCCTGTAGCTCGCTGGTTGCATCCTCTCATACATCCATCTCTGCTAGCCTTACATAGTTATTTTCAGCTCTGGACGGAATTATTTTTAAGCCCCAAAAATGTACGTACACATAATTTACTTTTACTGACAATGTGTGTCTAATCATGAGTTAAGTATAACATATTATACCAAATTAAAGTACATTGGATGGACAAATGAATCCATATACTTTTCTAGCTAATTTTATGTTATGTTTATGTTATAACAGATAACATGTACATGGAAAAAAGATAACTTGAAATTTTGAACAAAACTTTTCCACTTACCTAAGGCTTGTAACATAAATTTTTATCACAATATAGTTTCACTGCTCTCTGTGTGCAGGTAATCAATTTAGAAACACAGAAAAAGTAAGAAAGTTATGGTTGATCACACAGTTTGTTCACTGTTCACATATTAGTAACATATCAGGTGTGTTTTCGGCCATAATGGTGATATGCAAAACACTTTTTAAAAATGAAGATAAATGTGAAAAATCACTTCAAACTCAAACAAAGAACGTTTAAGCTTGTTGAAATTTGCGCAGTTCTGTGTTTACTTCTGTTCGAGATAAATTCCGGTCCGGGCAGTATAAAATAGAGCGGAAAAAAACTAAATAAATCAGTGTCTTTTAAAAGATCTTGCAGACACAGCGGTCAGCCATTGCGTCTTTTAAAAGATCTTGTGTACGGAATCAGTTAACTTTGATGATTCATCTATTGCAGTGTCATTCTCTAACAGGTGATCATTAATTGTTCTCAGTATCTCTCCCTTACCCATATCCAATGTCCCCACCATGGGTGCTCTTGATGCTAGTCTGTCAGCTCTCTCATTACCTCATACTGGGACAGTAGATCCACACCAGCTCCTACAGACTCGAAGCTTCTATGAATGTTTTCCAATCATATTTTAGCCAACAATTTTGAACCTTTCGAAGCATGGACTGAGAGTCTGACACAATGACTGCCTTTGGTAATTGTTACGTGCAGTCTTTGATATCTTACAATATAATACATTTGTATGCTTGTTATGTTCGCAAATATGTTGTAAACAAAATAGATACTTTTTTGTGCTTAAGGAAAAGTCATTATTGAGTTACTTCCCTTGAAAGGAGTGTCGTCACTTTCGATCGAACTCCGCGGATGAATCTAGTTTTACTGCGATTTATTCTTTGTTTGGGTAGAAATAGGTTGTTCTCGCTTCAGTGTATCTATGGCCTGAATTTATATGTATTGTTTGTCTGGGTAGGACGAGTCTGTCTTATATCTGAATATCTTGGCATGTCTAAGTCGAACTATATGGTCTTTTGTCTCTAGAAAGGTCAAAGGGCTGTTCGGCGGATGTGTCGCTAGAGAGGTGTGATTTGGCTTCGCCCTGATGGGGGGCTGTGATTTTTGTGTAGCGGCTTGTCGCCGGAAAAAGTGATCTCAGTATTTATGGGGAAAGTGATAGTCGTCTAGACCTATCGTGTATGCTTTACCCCAGTGTTTATTCTTATTGCCAAGGAATGGCAGAATCATATTTCTGATACCAAGGTAACAAAAGATACTTCTTATGAACTCTGGCTAAGCCACCGTTTCTCGATAGACACGATTTGTACGTCTGAGGAAATATTTATCTAGATGAAAAACGACATTCATTCCTAGCAGCACTATATCTTGTATGATGAAGTCAATTGTATCATAATAGAATCTACAGAGCAATGAGAACATTTAATGAATGACTAACTTTTAATGCAGATTCATCATCTGTATTTAAACGTGAGTAACAGCTCACGAGAGAAGCCATCTTGTATCCAAAATATTTTGTGACTTTCAAGAAGAGAAAGGGATGCCCCGTATTATCGCTTGATGAGTCCAGAGATCACTGCTACACATGAGAACCCATTACTAGCGGTTCAATATGATTATATGGAAAATATGTGCTGAACATTATTGTAAGGAATCTTCACTAGACGAGGTTAGGTCTAGAAGCCATCTTGACTGTTGTTTATAATCTGACGTGCTTTGTCAGTAAACTCAGATGATATATATATATGGGCAATACTGAGTGCTTGGCTACTGACAGTCCATTATACACTTATTCTACATGAGTGCCCATGTAACATTGCAAGACCATTTGTCCACTGTACTATGATGTATTATGCCAACCTGTGATTTGTCACTATCTGTGCTGTCGAGTGTGTACGTCCGATTAGACTGTAGCAAAGGTACACAGCACAATTAATGTCGATGACTTCCCAGCCATAATTGAGACGTGAAGAAAAACATCAGAATGTGTATATTTCGATGGACATCACCACTTATGTTAAATTTTGCTCATAGTTAAACTAAGATACACCATAACTATCTTAGTTATGTAGATACACATACTCCAACTGACCATCACACCCTGCGTAATCGGTTACGAAACTCGATGGTTCGGAGGGTTGATCAGTGAGTTAACAATTTCTTCTATCGTAAAACAAACCAGCTATTCTGATGTTACCGAAACATGAAACAAACAACTAGCGATATACCAAGTTCGTCTGTTCTTAATTTCAAACATTATCTAGTCTCAGTGTTAACATACGGGGTGTGACGAGTTGGAAAAAAAAATTCATTGGAGAACAGGCGTTGCTGAATACATTCCACAACAACATGTCCTTAGAAATCGGACTCATTCTATGAACAGTCAGTTGGAATAGAATTCAAGACTACACTGTATTACGGCAAATAAATGGGCTGAAGACACTAGGCAGACTTGCAGTATTTAGTTTGCTTCTATATATGAAAAGCTACGATGGTTCATATATCGGTCACATGACTGAGTACAATGTAAAAAACAGAATGCTTGTTTGGGGATCACCTACTTGACGCTCACTTGGGTTCCTGAGGGTAAGAGGAAAAAAGGAAGACCAAAAGAAACACTCAGAAGAACAATAATAAGAGAAGGAAGAACGTATAAATTGTGCAATAGCTAAGAGAGTTCCACATTCTGTTCACAAACGAACAACCTGGAGAGCACTGGTTTCTGTTATCGCCGTGTTTGGCGCTTAAAGAATTTTCTTAAATTATGATTATTAAAGGTACACAGTGTTTGTGTCGATGACTTTCCCAGCCATCATGAGTGTGAGAAAAAAGTGACCATTTGTCAATAATCACCACGAACTCTAATCATTCGCATATTAATTATTTTCTATCACAAATCTATGTCTACACATTTACTGCGTAGGTCGAGTTGACATTCCATACTCAAACCACGAGCAACACACAACACTTTAACTCTGGTTGATGTTCTAGTGGGCTTATTATTTATCAACATGTTGTGATGATGGATAAAGCAAAGAAACATATCTTTGTTATGTAAGCAAAAAGAGACTTTATCAACTGGTGGACCAGCTTTCTGGGTTTGACCTCGCAGAAGTTCAGAAGTCAACAGACTACCGATACCAGACCGTTTCCTGTGGCTGATACGACACACTTGCAGTATTGGTTTGCTCTTTGTCAACACTTCGTCACGTGACCTGGCAAGTGAATGCAGTATGTAGGTCAGCGTTGTTGACATTTTTACATTAGACATTACAGAGTTTCACAGAACAGTTGGATCAATTCTTGTCAATATTAACAGGAAGACAGTATTATTGAACTAAGAAGCCTACTTTCATCGATGGATCTTCTTATGTTCTGCTATTGTGTTGAACTTTAATATTTAAGGCCAGAATTTGTAATTCAATAAAGTGGCAGTTTATTTATTTTCATAAGAATAACTTTGCCATTACTGTAAAACTGAGCCTATTTTGCAACACATACTATCATACACATAATTTATATATTTATGTTTACATGTTATTTGTTTGTATAGTATGTTAGTTTATATGTCAGCGGGTTGTGTTTAGGTTGGGCGGTGTCCTCACAACAGAATATCCCACGTCATAGAGGGTCCGTTGTGGGCGTTTTCTTTAGGTGCAATTTCCTTAATTGGAAATTTGCTTGCAACAACTAGTTGCTATTTGTGTTAGCTGTGAAGACTGTAATTATTGTTATTTTTGTAATATTTCTTTGTTCTTTAGTTTTGTTTTGATTTGTTTGTAATTTGTTGGTCTACCCCTTTTCTATCTTTCAGTTCTATTCACAATTTATATTCATATACTGTGACGTCATTTGTGTTGTTATTCCTTGCAGATTCAGTGATTATTTTCATTGATTTCCCTATTTGATTTATTTGATTTCTGCAAACGTTTTCGTATTGTCAGTCTTATTTGTACTTTATGTATTCTGTTGGTTGACATATGTTTTATATAGGTATATTTCATAAGACACTATTGCTTGTGCACTGCACTTGGATTATGGTATAAACCAGTACTTGATTATTATTACTGTTATACAAGACCTTATTAAGGCTTGTGACCCACAGATATTGGGATAGTGTGCTGATTAATCAAGTCATTAAGAACTTGTGGTATTATTATTATTTCAGGTGATTAGTATTATTGTTAGACATCATGTCTACATTAGAATACTTCATTATACAAGGGAAAGCCCTTGATAAGACTGGTCAACAATTAGAAGAATGGCAGTTGCTCAATATGACAAAGCATTAGCTGCTGAAGAGAAAAAAGCTGCTGCTGCAGAAGAGAGAAAAGCTCTGGCTGAGAGAAAGAAAAAAGATTAGAAAAAGAAGCTGATGCTGCTGCTGAACTAAAGAAATTGCAGATGCACGTGGAGGAAAGGAGATTTGAAGCTGAACAAAAAAAAAAATTAGAAAGAGAAGCTGCTGCTGAACAAAAAAGATTAGACAGTGAAACTGAACAAAAAAGATTAGAAAGTGAAGCTGAACAAAAAAGATTAGACAGGGAAGCTGAACAAAAAAGATTAGACAGAGAAGCTGAAGAAAAAAAAGCAATAAGAGAACATGAATTTGAGTTAGAGAAATTGAGATTGACAAGTATGAGTAATGTTAATCAGGCATCTAGTGGTAATGGTAAACCTTCTACTTACAAGGTTAAGGTTCCACCGTTCAATCAGTCCAGTGACGATATTACATTCTGGCTGGATAGATTTGAACGTTCTTGTCGTACACATAATGTGGATAAATCACAATACGCTAATCAATTAGCAGAAAACTTGAAAGGTGAATCTCTGACTAGATTATGCCTTGTAGGAGAAGCAGATAAGGATAATTATGATGTCATTAGGGCGGCTTTGATAAAAAAAATACCAGCTAAGTGAGGAAGGCTATCGCCTTTTGTTTAAGACGATGGTGCCTGAGACAGGTGTAGAATTCTCAGAATTCATTGCAAAGGCACGTCTCACAGTTGATCGTTGGATTGAGCTTTCCAAAACAGAAAAAACGTATGAAGGACTTATGGATTTGTTGCTCAGAGATAAGATTATGTCATGTGTTAACAAACCATTCCTTGAATTTATACATGAGCGTAAACCCAAATCTCTAAAGGAAATGGAAGAATATTGTTCCCAATATGTCACTGCACACCCCGACGTGACTTTTGGCAACACTAAGATTAAGGAGAGTATGCCAGTTGCTTCAGCAACACCATACAATCCCAATTATTCACACAGATTTCAGGGACCTCAAAACAGATTTGATAAAAAAGGTAACCATAATAGTTATCAAAACCAAGGTAACCAATCATTTCAGGGTTCTTCTTCAAAGAACTGGAGACGAGCTGATAGCTCTCGACACAGGGGTGGTCACAATTATAGCAATTTCCATAGAGGAAGTAATTATAGAAACTATCCGAGGTATCCGTCTTGGAGTCAACAAGATCGCAATTACAGAGATACTCATTATAATGAATATGATAATGGTAACCAAGAGAACTATGACTCAAACCCAAATAGGGGTTACAATAGAGGTAACAATAACTACAGAGGTAATAATAACCGAGGTAGATCTCAAAACAGAAGACATAAACCACATTTTCAGGCAAACTCTGCACAACAAGAGTCCCATGAAGCCTATAAACAGAGTAAAGACAATAATGACGCTAATAATATGGCATGTGCCGCTTTTGATTTTTGGGAGAGCATCTCAGTGCCCCCAATGCAAAACATTATTTGAGCCAACCACAGTGTCTACTTTAAGCTGCGGCCATCCTCTTCCTGCTCTTCCTGCATCAGTCGCGCATGATGGAAGAGGTTCTCTTGTCTTACATAAGGGTTTAGTAAATAACAATCCAGTCTCTGTGCTATTTGATTCTGGATGCACCACAATTGGTGTTAGGCAGTCACTCGTAGAACCTTCCCGTGCCACTGGACAAGTAGTCAAATGTGTAACATTTGGCGGCACATTAGAGAAATACTCTACTGCTATCATTAGGATTGCTACTCCTTTCTTTACAGGAGATGTACACGCATGTCTTCTTCCGAATCCGATCGCTGACCTCATCATCGGTCGCATTCATGGAGTCAAAGAATGCACTCCGCAACAAATTTCCGCGTGGGAAAGGCAAAACATGCAGATTGCTAACGCTGTAGTCACTAGAGCTCAGGCTCTTAATATGCCTCAAACTTCATCTACTGAAGATAATGAAGTGCATAACCAAGATGATCCCTTGGTAATTTCTCGTGACTCGTTTATAAAACAGCAAGAAGATGATCCCACTCTGAAGAAATTCTTCATTCTTGCAACTAAAGGTGATCCGAATAAAGACACAAGTCGTAAATCATGGATTACAAAGAAGAATGGCGTACTTGTACGTATGGTTCAAGACTCCATTACGTCAAGTCATTCTCAAATCCTGGTTCCCAAGAATTTGAGAGTTAAAATTTTGCAGCACGCTCACGACTCTCAGTGTGGTTGACACATGGGTTTTTCCCATACTAAGTCAAGAGTCCTTGCGGCTTTCTTTTGGCCATTGGTAAACAAGGACATACGGATTTATTGTCGATCTTGTAAAGTATGTCAGGAAGTTAAATCCAAAGGTCCACGGCATGCTGCACCCATTCAGGCGGCGGACATTCCTATTCGGCCGTTTCAAAAAATGGCCATAGACATTATTGGTCCATTTAAGATCAAGTCTGCCAGAGGACATCAGTTTATCTTGACGTGTGTTGATATGTGCACACGTTGGCCAGAGGCTATTCCTCTGAAGAGCATTACTACTGCTGATATTGCAGATGCTCTTTGGCTTATATTTTCTCGTCTGGGGTTCCCCGGAGAGATATTGTCAGACCATGGCACCCAACTAATATCAGATCCCATGTCTCAAGTAATGTCTACTCTGCAGATAGATAGATCTTTAAGTAGTATCTACCATCCAATGTCTAATGGTATGGTCGAACGCCTTAATAGAACACTTAAAAACTTACTAGGGAAGATAACTGAGGATCATCCTCAAGACTGGGACAGAGTTTTACCTGCGGCCCTCTTTGCTTACAGAGAGGTCCCCAATGAACATACAGGATTTTCCCCCTTTGAACTCGTCTTTGGCGCGCGTCCGCGTGGCCCTATGTCGTTGCTTCATGATCTCATAACAGCTGACAATATTGACGATGACACAAAGTCATCCTACGAATATGTCATCGCGTTGAGACAAAAGATTATCGAAGCATGCAAATTAGCAACTTCTTCTTCTGAATTTGCGAAACAGAAGGCAAGGCAATTTGCCAATAAGAAGAGATGCTTACGACAACTTTGTCCTGGTGACAAAGCATTTGTATTACTACCTTGTAGGGAAAACAGACTACTTATTTCTTGGAAAGGTCCGTACGATTGATAAGTGCAGATGTGATGAAAGGGAAATGATCTTGGGAAATACGTGTTGAGTAGAGTTAATTTTGGGTTAGAGTACTTGCTTACAGATTGGTATGGATTTGTTTAAAGATATCTCCTCTTAGTTTCGTGGAAGACAGTATGTCAGATGGCAGGTGAACTCTGGTCATAATGAACTGTTTCTGTACTGGTTTTAAGTGATGTGTGAATAGCTCTCGCGGCTAGTGTCCGCAGGGATTTTTGAGAGCAGTGTTAAGAGAAGAGTAGATTCTCGTGACTGTGTGAACGGGGTGTGTTCCCGTGGGTTCAGTGTGTGCAGGGTTTTTGACTGAGGTGGTCAGCCCTAAGGTGTTTTTTGGATAATGTATGCCTGCGCAGGGCTATAGAGATTTTGTAGGCCTTGATTATTATATATCTGCCGTAGATGCAGTATTTGTGCACTGATGTGAAGTATAGAGATTTTGTAGGCCTTGATTATTATATATCTGCCGTAGATGCAGTATTTGTGCACTGATGTGAAGTATAGAGATTTTGTAGGCCTTGATTATTATATATCTGCCGTAGATGCAGTATGTGTGCACTGATGTGGAGTAGAGATTTTGTAGGCCATGATTATTATATAACTGCCGTAGATGCAGTCTTTGTGCACTGATGTGGAGTAGAGATTTTGTAGGCCATGATTATTATATAACTGCCGTAGATGCAGTCTTTGTGCACTGATGTGGAGTAGAGATTTTGTAGGCCATGATTATTATATAACTGCCGTAGATGCAGTCTTTGTGCACTGATGTGGAGTAGAGATTTTGTAGGCCATGATTATTATATAACTGCCGTAGATGCAGTCTTTGTGCACTGATGTGGAGTAGAGATTTTGTAGGCCATGATTATTATATAACTGCCGTAGACGCAGTCTTTGTGCACTGATGTGAGGAGTAGAGATTTTTGTAGGCCAGGATGTGTAAGGGCCGTATGGTGTGTTAACTACATTATGAAGATTCATGTTTCGATGTAACTGTATTCGTCTAGATCTACGTGATGTTATAATTGTAATAAACCATGGTTAAAATATCATCAGACGTTACACCATTCCATGACTTGGTGTGTGCGCTACTGTGAGTGACTGTCCCAAAACACGCTTCACCGTCTTCACCATAAAGACATAACCATAATTATCTTACATATAACATTTGGTGGACCAAATCAACGGGTCGTAACACCCACATTACATTCGCGTGACAAGAGAGTAAATTAGGTCAGATTCTGGACCAGTCATTACAAGTGGGAACACTGAACTGTGTTATGTTTTGCTCTGTGTGGGCGTGGCTTAATTCAACTGTACACAGGTATCAGCTGACTGCGCATATCCATCCTCATATCTTGGTGTGTTGTAGCAACTAAACTGACTTTATCAGTTGGTTTCCATATCAAACAGCTGTTATCTGATAGCGACATTGATGCCATAATTGTTACAGTGCTTGTTCCAGTCTTTCCATATGCAGATTCAACTATAGGTGCAGTATTTTGGAGAGTTCGTCTGCACGTATACCTCAAGTGATTGCGGGGTTGCTGTGATCGGTTCCTGTCGTCTGATGCATTGTTGAGGACATACTGTACAGTGGCAGGGATTTGAAGACAAGAGTGCCTAGTCCTTGTACCTTTTCTGCAGTGGAGTGTTTTAACGTCAGAACTTTGTGATATCCAGTGTGTTGGCGGAAGGGTCAGGATTACCTTCAGTTAAGTGCTTTTGTTGTGTGTAAATGTTGCCACTTCTGTCCATGTCAACAAGCCTCAATCTGCACTATCCTATTCTATTGATAACTATTGTTGTTGTTGTCGATAATTATATCGATTAATTATAGAATATGATGATGTACAGGGATTGATGATACAATATTTGAGATCTAAACTTGATTTGGTATAATGAAAGTTTAATTAAGACATATATGGTTGACTAAGTAAACAAGTCACAATGGATTCTGATACAGATCCGGAGGATATGAGACCTGTATTAGAGTATCTGTTTCAGGAAGGGACAGATTGTCAGAGATTAAAAAGCCCAGAGCTTGAGTCACATGTTATGGACAGGTTTTTGGTTTGTGCATCAAGAGCTCTAAGAGAGTTTGCTGAGGAGAATTTTCAGTCTCATCCTCATTTAATGATGGCTAAAGAGTTAGCGCATTTGCTACTTTGGGAATTTCGTGGATTTGTGTGCAACTATGTTAATGTTAAACACGATCACATAAGGAAGGGAATACAAAAGATGATTCAATACGGCATTTCTGATGATCAGGAGAAGGAGTTAAAAGAGAAGAAGCAAATAGGAGATATAAAACAAAGTACACAGGAGAAAAGGGAAAGTTGCTTAAAAAGTACTACTGAAGTGAATAAGCTACAGGAAAAAGTAACTAAACTTACAGGTGATTTATGTAAATCTAATTCTGAGCTTGCTTGTGTTCGAGCAAAATTAGACTCGGCATTGTGCAAAATTAAAGAGATGGAAGCTCAGATGGGGAAAAAAAATGGCGAAGTTAGAAATCTAACTCAAAAAGTTCAAGAGAAGACGGAGATTTCTGGGAAATTGGAAGTTCAGATTAAGAAATATGAGAAGTTGTGTAATGAAACACTTATTGATCTGTTAAGTGACGATGAGATTTGTGGTCGCCAAATTAAAGAAAAGGATACTATATCCCTAGAGAAGGTTGATACGCTTACGAATAGTCATGATATTGAGATTGAGAGGGTTGATAAAGAGAGAGTGAAAGAGTTAATGATGGAAAAAGACAAATTGATTAAAATTGAAAATTTGTTAGCAGAGGAAAGCTGCAAGGTCTTAAAAGCTGATAGTTTAAACAAAAGATTAAGTGAACAGATTGCACTTAGAGACATTGAGATTGCAGAAGCAAGAAGAAGAATATATGGTCTGCTTGATGTAGTATTGAATAGCAATATGTGGTCTTCTGTCAATGGTGACAGGGATAGACAGAAAGTTGCTTATCATCAGAACACTAAAGCAAAAAGCCAGCCTTATGCGGATTCTACGGTCAAGAATGGTGGACATAGATCTTTCCGTGGGAGATATAACTTCTCACGCAATACAGATGATTCCAATGATAATGATTGCTGGCGGCAGAATAACAAAGGAAAATCTACAGTAATATCCAGTCCTGTAGATAGGGAAAGAAACAGTGCTAAATCTCAAGTCAGTGTGTTAAAAACCAACAGCGTATTTATTGACAGATCTGATAAATTGGTAACAAGTAACAAACATACCACTGCTTGTTCCATGAAGGAAACAAATGTTGTGAAAAAAAATAAAGAGATTGTCAAACCTTCTAGTCATACCCAGTCAAGGCAGTGTGACTCATTTTTTAAACACATTGCCACAAGCAAAGAAAAAAATAGTTTTGATAGGAGACATAACCCTAAGGTTATAAAGTACCAAGGGAGTTCATCCTACGGTAACGTTTCTTCGCCTAAAAACAAGAAAAAATGTGACAGATCTCAACATTGTGATTCTAAAAGTTTTGAAAACTATAGCAGAAGTAATTATATGAAAGTTCATCAGTCAAGTAATAATTTTTCTGCTAAAAAGCCAGTTCTATCTGATAGACATTGTTATCTGGGAAGAAGTATTAAGAATAACTATTGTAACTGGGATTTAAATCAGTACAACGGTGTTGATAGAGCAAATAACAATGCTCTCAAAAGAAATTATACAGATCGCAACCAGGTTAACTGTGCTCCACATAAGAGCAAGATTATTAGCAATCAGAGTAATAGGAACGGTAATAGGTTCTTAAATGCTTTTGCTTGTCATGCTGATAGATTTGAGAGATCATCTCGGTCTTGTGAAGGTAGTAAATTTTTTTCAGCCTACCGCACTGACAACTGTGAATTATAGGTCAAGTTGTCTCTATGTTGTCTGCTATGTGACGAGAGTTGTTGACATCGCAGGAGGGCCACAACCTTACACCACGGAGGTCGGGTAATTGTAAAGTGAATTTTCCGTGTTCACTCATAATCTTACCATGGATTAAAATAGATATTTTCATTTGTATTGTCTCACAGCGAGCGACTTTGCGAGGGGAATCACCATTCTAATTTTACATTACCTGGGAGAGATGTAGATCACTGTGTACCATTTATCCATTCAAGCGAGCCTAGACAGTACGTTAACCCACCGTGTCATGATGTCACCTTGCGTGTTGATGAGATGTTCGCAAGACCTCGAAGGAATTTTTTTTTGTTTTTTTCAAAGGTCCTGTTTATTTTTTGTTCTGTTTACAAACACTGAATGTTATTGTATTCTTTAGTATAGAACTTTATATGTTGTTAATGGAATATTATGTAATCTTTGTAACATTTGATTGCCATAATTATTTGTTGGTTGTTACTTATATGACTGTATTTTAATTATGCATTAAATAATTTCTATGCACAAACTTATTTACTGAGACGATGTAATAGTCATTTTCATAGATAGTCCTGAGTATTTTATTCACTACTTAAAATTTTGAGTTTGTTTTTTCATCATGGATTTGATACCATGTTTAATTAACATATTTATATACAGATTATTTGAATTAATTGTTTAGTGAAAGGTAATTTTAAACATAACTTGTATGTATTATTAATGATTTTGCGTTGAAGTTAAGGACGTATTCTGAAACTTGGTTTTCATTTTTTCTAAATTATGACATTTGATAATTTAAACGATTCGATTTTTTGTCAGCTAGAATTAACTTAAATTTCCTATTAAATTAAGTGGGTAGAATTAACAGCGACGGCTGATACTCGTGATCATTTACAGAATTTAAATATCTGATTATAATACATAGTTAAGATAAATAATATTACACTTATATATTTATAACTTTGTAAGAAGTTCAACAGTTTATTACCCAATGGGACGTTTCTTTAATGTATTTTTTTTTTAAAAAGAAGAGAAAAAAAAAAAAAGCTTACACGTTTTGATGTGTGTCTGTTTAAAGATAAGATTATTTTTATGTTACTCAGCTAATTTAATTGTTAGTTATTAATTATAGCTACATATTACTTAGAAATAAAAATACTATTTTTATTTAACCTAACGTTAAGAAACATTTTTTGTATTGTACCTTTTTTTTGGAAAATGTGTTTTGGACATTGTGATATATTTTTTTTTTTTTTCTGCGCCAGCGCTAGATTGTATGTTAAGGTTACTATTATGTAGTGACATTAATTCTTTGAAAATGTTGTGATGTTTGGATGTATTTTTTGGTTGTTAGCGCTTGACTATGCGTCAATGCGGAACTTGTGTTATCGTTAATAATTTTTTTTTTTGGGTGATATTTGATGTAATTTATTTTTAGTTATGTATAAACTTTATAATTTAGTTAAATTACTTATTATGCTGTGCTTGTCATAAGCTTTCTTTTTTGTGTTAGTATATAAATATACTTTAGCATTTTTGTATTTTACAATACGTTGTTACATTTAGATAGTTATTGTTAGGTGTTGTTACCAACTTTCTTTACATTTGCATCTTTACTTTCATCTCTCTTTGTTGACTATTCGTCATTTCTTTACATCTTGTCTGTTGTCTTTTCAATATTGTCTGATATTTTGTTTATGCTTCCGTGTTTCATCTTTGATGTAATTCATACTTCTTGTATACTTTTTTTTTCGTGTTACGCTATTTATACTTTCATTCTTGGTAGTGTTAAGTTAATTATATACTTTAGATAATGTAATTGGTTCTTATAGTTCTATTTGTTTTTGTACATGTATGGAATTGTTGTCTTCATTGTCATCTTATGATTCTATTTGATTCTTATCATATTCCCATTTCATATTTTGTCTTTTCTCGTATAATAATTTATTTTCTATTTAGTTTGTACTATGTATACTTAATTTGGGTTTTGTATTAGATTAATTTTTATTTTGGTATGCTTGAATGATTATGTTGGATGATTTAGTCGTTATCTTACATTTATTGATGATATTTTTGTAGATGTGCTATGTTCTCTTGTCATAGGTATATTTTTGTAGGTAATTGATAGAACTTCATTAATTTTTTAAAAAATTTTTTGGGAATTAATTTAAGAGGTATCTGATATAACTTCATTGACCGTTAAATTTTTGGGAGTTAATTTTCAACAAAAAAAAAAAAATGATATAATCATTTTTTTTTCCCTGGGAGTGTGTGGCAAACTGATAAGTGCAGATGTGATGAAAGGGAAATGATCTTGGGAAATACGTGTTGAGTAGAGTTAATTTTGGGTTAGAGTACTTGCTTACAGATTGGTATGGATTTGTTTAAAGATATCTCCTCTTAGTTTCATGGAAGACAGTATGTCAGATAGAAGGTGAACTCTGGTCATAATGCACTGTTTCTGTACTGGTTAGAAGTAAGGTGTGAATAGCTCTCGTGGCGAGTGTCCGCAGGGATTTTTGAGAGCAGTGTTAAGAGAAGAGTAGATTCTCGTGACTGTGTGAACGGGGTGTGTTCCGTGGGTTCAGTGTGTGCAGGGTTTTTGATGAGGTGGTCAGCCCTAAAGGTGTTTTTTGGATAATGTGTGCCTGCGCAGGGCTATAGAGAGTTTGTAGGCCTTGATTATTATATATCTGCCGTAGATGCAGTATTTGTGCACTGATGTGAAGTATAGAGATTTTGTAGGCCTTGATTATTATATATCTGCCGTAGATGCAGTATTTGTGCACTGATGTGAAGTATAGAAGATTTTGTGAGGCCTGGATTATGTTTTTATTTCTGCCCGTAGATGCAGTATCGTGGGCACTGATGTGGAGTAGAGATTTTGTAGGCCATGATTATTATATAACTGCCGTAGATGCAGTCTTTGTGCACTGATGTGGAGTAGAGATTTTGTAGGCCATGATTATTATATAACTGCCGTAGATGCAGCCTTTGTGCACTGATGTGGAGTAGAGGTTTTGTAGGCCATGATTATTATATAACTGCCGTAGATGCAGTCTTTGTGCACTGATGTGGAGTAGAGATTTTGTAGGCCTATGATTCATTACTTATAACTGTCGTAGATGCACGGTCTTTTGCTGCAATGATGTGGAAGTAGAGATTTTGTAAGGCCATGATTAATTTCTATAACTGCAGGTAGACGCAGTCTTAGTGCACTGATGTGTGGCAGTAGAGATTTTTGTAGGGCCAGGATGTGTAAGGGCCGTATGGTGTGTTAACTACATTATGAAAGATTTCATGTTTCGATGTAACTGTATACGTTTAGATCTACGTGATGTTATAATTGTAAATTAAAACCATGGTTTAAAAATATCATCAGACGTTACCACCA